>CAJGYO010000003.1:21195174-21795174 GCA_904845875.1 Miscanthus lutarioriparius
CGATCCCCATTACTCCTTGTGATTCCTGAGCCTATCTATGAGGTCAAATTGTTTTGAATTGAGATTATGCTGCCTATTTTGAATTGAGATTATGCATGTCATTGTTCATTATTATGCTGCCTGTGATGCGAAAATATTTTTGCTGAGCAAATGCCACTGCCTATGATGCCAAAATATTTTTGTTGAGTAAATGCCACTGCCTGTGATGCCAAATTATTTTGAATTGAGATTATGCTGCCTATTTTGAATTGAGATTATCTGAGCACATGCCTAATTTTGAATTGAGCACTTTATCTGAGCAAGAGAGTTCTATTGCTGATTTAGCCACTTTGGTGGCTTTGATCCTTACTACTAATGCTACTTTGGCGGCAAATTATCTCCTCTCCTGTTTTAAATGCCAAATTATTATCTGTTGGCAAATACTTAATTATTATCTGAGCAAATGCCTATCTCGTCTACTTAATTATTATCTATTTTGGTGGAATTGAGATTATGCTGCTACTCTATGCTGCTCTCCTCTCCTCTCCTATTTTGAACTGAGTGCAAGCCTTCTCAAATTTTTTGAATTGAGCACATACTCTACTAGTTACATGCTACCACTACTCTACTCTACTATTCCTACTCCTATATACTACTGCTGCTGGTCCTATACTCCTACTTATTCTACTCCTACACTGGTGCTGGCTGCTACACTTCTCTTCTACTCTACTACTACTGTTGTGCTTGCTTGCCCACTGCTTACTAATTTTTTTGACTCCTACTACTATTTGGCTACCCTTAAGTTGCTACACTTGTACTACTAATCTACTCCTACTGTCCTTCTCTAATCTACTACTCCTATCTGAGCAAATGCTACTGCTATACTATCCTTCTATGCTTGCTGGCTATTTTTATTTGTGCAAGTTTTTCTATGCTTGCTGTCCTACTTGTCCATATCTGGCTGCTCTTTCGGGAATGATTTGAGCAGCCCTGCCTCGAATAACCGAGGCAGGCAACTAGGCCAACCGCCTCGGAGCCCAATTGTGAAACGCTGTGTAAAAGAATTTGTGTAGTAGTGCCTTCGGGGTCAATTTGAAACGGGCGAAGGACTTAGCCCTTCGTGGACGATTGCCCTTATCTCCAATTTTGAATTTGAATTTGAGCACATGGCTTCTCTATGCTGCTCTGCTGTTGGCTTTCCTCTTCTTGCTGTCCTCCTATGTACTACACTCTACTACTACTCTCTACTACTACTACTCCTACTTCCTGCTACTCTCTACAACTCCTCCTCCTCCTCCTACTCTCTACTTCTACTACTACTCCCTACTGCTACTCTCTACTACTACTACTACTCCCTATCTCAACTACTCTGTACTACTCTGTTGCTGGTTGCTACACTTACTCTACTACTACTACTACTCCACTACTCTACTCTACTACTCCTACTCCTACTCCTACTCTACTACTCCTACTCCTACACCTACTCCTACTTCTACTCCTACTACTCCTACTTGTAAGCTACTGGTTGCTACACTTACTCTACTACTACTCCTACTCCTACTCTACTACTTCTACTCCTCTACTACTAGTCTACTACTGTACTCTTACTACTACTCAGCTCTACTCTACTAATGGGGCTGCCAGCCTCGGTTAACCGTTTTTTGCCCGCCTCGGTTAAGATTCCTGTACTATGCTTTGATTGAATTTGAGCTTCTCTGTGGCATATGCAATGATGAACTATTTAAACTTTTAAAAATTTGCTGAGGCAGTGGCATGTGCAATGACGTGAACTCTTTTATGCTGAGGCAACGGCTACGATGATCAAATGCCACGCTACTGGTAATAAGCTCCTAAACTAGGATGGCTTGTATTCAAGCAACTAGTTTAGAAACGATGTGATGACAATGGGGCGAATCTGAGCCAACTATGTATATGATTTTTCTCCAAATTCTTAAATTTTATACTTTTTTTGTACAATTTTGTACTTTTCTTCACTTTTTGTATGGCTTGTATAGCATTGTGTTTATATAATTATGAAATGTTCCTATAACTCTCTCTTCGTCATAGCTATCAATGTCGAGCAAGGAGGCTCTTGAAAATTGGCGCGAGGCTACTCCTAATGCGAGCGATGATGAAGGCTTGTCATCAGACGGGAGCACCTTGTACGAGAGCGGGGATCTAACATCGAGGCCGGCGAAGAGACCTCATGGAGAGGAAGAAATTGATCCAAACTTTGATCCGAAGGGCGAGGCACGAGGTTCTCGCGCGGAGCCACAAGTGCCTCCGAAAGATGATACTGAAGACTCAAGGCGCGAGGTATGTAGATGAAGCTGTGCATGTTAATTGATACAACGTATACCAGACACTTATGAAAAGCTGGTGAACTTGAACCCGGAGGAGAGACAGAAATACAGGGAAGATCTGGTAATCGAATATAAGTATCGGGCGAGAATGTACATCTATGAAGCCATGAAGAAGGTATGGGGAAATGGGTGCGTCATGGCCGCCCACCGGTTCGGGTAAGTCCAAAAGATACTTGGAACACACACACACACACACATATATATATATATATATATATTCTGCAGCTGGCTATAAAATAACTTATTCTGTGGCTAATTGGAGTTACGATAATTACTATGCTAATTCACGAGATTATAGTAACTCCTTACTATGTGATTTATTATAATGTTATGGTAAATATCATCATGTGTTATAGTAACACAACTATTGTAAATATATATTCACTTTATCGTAAATTAGTATATAAAATTATCGTAAATGGAGGTGGCTACAGAATAACTTATTCTGTAGCTGGCTACTGAAAATACTCTCCCTATATATATAAACTCTCTCATAAGTGATTTACTATAACATTATGGTAAGTATCATCTTGAATTATAGTAACCCATGTATCGTAAATGTGTATTGTCATTATCGTAAATTGGTACAAACATTATCGTAAATCAAGGTGGCTATAGAATAAGTTATTCTGTGACCAACTGTATAATAACCTTACCGTGTGTGTGTGTGTGTATATATATATAGGTACTGGGATCATGACTTCTCATATTTGAACATTTCTAATATGTATTGTGTGAATGGTGCAGCCAGGGCATTATGGGCCACTGGATTGCATTTATAATCTATCTTTAGAAAAGAAGGGCCTGTATATTTAACTCTTTGCGGAAAACAAACAAAGCTGTTTGAGATAGTAAGTGATAGAAATTATTCATTTACAGTTAACATATGTGTTGAAATTGTCGTTGACACTACTGGTTTTTCGTACAACGCTTATAAGAAGTACGTGCAAGATCCCGAATCCTATGACTGAAGATCCGAGGAGAAAAAAATCAAGAATGGCACGAAACTGAAACTCGGGCGTAAGTTCTCGGCAAGTATATCAAAAGTCGTTTGTGCTATTATATCGAGCATGCTCTCTACTACTACTGCTGATATACTACTCTACTACTCCTACTACTCCTCCTACTACTCCGACTCCTACTACTCCTACTCCTCCTCCTCCTCCTCCTCCTCCTACAACTCTTACTACTACTCCTATACTATACCGTCCTCCTACTACTACTTTCTATATATGCTCTAATGACTGTATATTATATATCGTGCAGTGCGCCAAACAACCTTATGGCTCAGTATTATGTGGATTCTACGTTTGCGAGTACCTGAGGACGTGCAGCAGATTCAGCAGCAACTGGCTGCAGCTCAAGAAAACACAAGGATAGTGGCGAAGGGAGAAGGTCGACCAAAACTTCAGACAAACAGTAGCAGACATATGTAAGTTTGTCACAGAGAGTGCGCATGAAGGTAATACGTTCTTCAACAAGGAAGGCGACTTCGTGCGGGATTCGAAGTTCCAGAGCATCAGAAACTGGAGCAAGCAGTTATGAATCTATGATTATATTATATTTTACCGGACCTCTTTCCCAAGAAAGGTTGATATGTATGACTGTTCTTAGTTGCTCATGTATGAATGATGTGTGTTTGTGAAATAATGACGAATACATTTCTAATGTAATAACTTAAATGTTAGTTCATCGAACGAGAATGAATGTAATATATATTTGTCATCTATTTTCTGCTTTATCTTTGTTTTCATTAGCGAAATTCAAATTCAAATTTGAAAAAACATTTTTTTAAATCTAGAAACCATTAACCGAGGCGGGCAATTAATAACAGCCGCATCCGTTAAAAGTTTAAGGGAGACGGGCGCCTTTATGCAACCGCCTCGGTTAAAACATTAACCGAGGGAGGCTCTATAGCGCAACCGCCTCGGTTAATATGTATTAACCGAAGCGGTTGGCCAACCGTCTCGGTTAAGGCCATGATTAACCGTGACCTTTGTACCGAGGCGGTAGGCTTGCCCACCTCGATTAAGCTAAAATACCCGCCACGGTTAAGATTCATGTAGTAGTGTATAGCGTTCTACTAGTAGGAGTGTCCAGTCTACAGAGAGTGAGAGAGTTAGATGATGGGGATATCAGCTAAACCAGCCTTTTCCTCTAATTGAAGGGCCGTAGGGTCCTATGGGATTTCGATTTTGACTGCTGTCTGTGGCTTTGCTTCCTGGAGAAGGATGCCGCCCTGTCTGAGCTGTGTGTGCTTGGGTTAGTAGGGATGCACTACTTGCAGCATCGAGCTGTGTGTGCTTGGGTTAAGCATTCCGTTCTTGTCTCTTTGCACTTTCTATCATTGATGTGTCATCATGTATAGCTGGCCTTTATTCATGAAGAAGGAATTCAACATGCATGTACTAAGCTTTAGTTTGCCAAAGTTATATCTCAAGGAATCACTCTTGCATGGATTGTTATTTCTACACCACTCCAAAACATACATAAGCTAGTATGAGTCACTACAATCGACGGTCAGGTTGAATTGTGTGATATATATGCCAAAAAAAATGGAAACTAGCAGGAAAGAGAAAAGTGGCTTTAGTGGTTATTAGGTGACTGGCCTCTCAGATTAAGAAAGCATGAACTTGTCCTTTAGCTGTCGTTGCCCTTCCCAAGTCATATATAGACAAGTTGCTTCACTCCATCGACATGACCACAAGTTGGTTGCGCGCGGTAGCTATTATATTTGCCGCGCCATCCCATCCTAATTCACTTCACTTCACACGCAAATATTTAATTTGGGACTCAACAAACCACAAACCAAGCCTACTATATATGCTAGTAGTTGTTTATATCACTTCAGAGATATATTGGGTCGATCTTTGAGGATTGAGCTCGTCAACCAAACTGGCCAGCAGGTAGTGCATGCTTGGATTCCACGAGGATTATATATGCTATATATATAATTAACCAATGCAAGTGAGATCTGGAAGGCAAAGGCCTCTATATTAATTTCCGCATGTTGTAGTGTAGTACAACACTGTTGGTGCTTCGAGTTTGGAGATCAGCTAGCAGTAGCACAATCTATCTGTTCCAGGAGTTTCGAGATCGGCGATCAGTGGAGAATTAGCTGCTAGGGACACCGGGGCATGGCCTTAAAAGGAGAAAACAATGCTAATTATCCGGCAACAGTACTGCATGCGTGATGCAGCTCTGCAACTGCAAGTGCTACTAGTAGTATAGCAGATAGATCAGTGTGAGCACTGAGCACAGTACAGCTAATCATCGATCTTTTTTATTCGTGGCGTGTGGAGGGGGGAGATCCATGATCGTGCATGAGCTAGCTAGCTGGGTGCTGGGCCGCTGGCGGGGTTGAAAAGACGAGAAGGCATCCGATTCCCATCGATCCGATCCGATTCGTTGGTTGGGGACTCGAGAAAGGAATGTCGGCCAGCCGCGGCCGGTCGGCAGGCACCACGCCTCATGCTCCTGCTATCCCTCCCTGTCAGCTGTCACGCTCACGCATCGTCCGGTCCGGTGTCAGTCCCCCCACCAGACACAGACAGCCGGCGCGCGCGCGGCATCCCATGCCATGGTACAGCGCTTCAGATCAGCAGCGATCGAGCTCCTCGCCGGCGAAGCGCCCATGCATCTGTATTCACTCACAAGGAATCTCTCATCTCTTTTGCTACTCCACATCTCACATCTAGTAGGCCATGCAGCCCGAGCCCGTCGGCCCAGCCCAAGGCCCGTTTTATTGGCTCGGCTAAGCATGAGCCGGCACGGAGGCTAGCGGGCCTGGGCTGGCCTAGCCCGGAGCAGCAGGCCGTGCTGGGCCCGACCCGAGCTGCGTGGGCGGCACGCATGCACGGCTGCTCTGAGCAGCCGGCCCGCTAGCGACCCCCCCGCGACGCGCGCCCGGCCCCGCATATAAGCGGTTCCCCCCGTCGCCTCACCTCTCCACTCTCCTCGCCCGCTCCGCAGTCAGCAGTCGCCTCGCCTCCTCGTCCGCTCCACTCTCCGCTCCAAACCCCAACCCTAATCCCTAGTTCCCCACTCGCTCGCTGCGGCGTAGCCGAGCCCCGCTCGCCCAGTCACCTCGGCCTCGCCGGCGGCCGGCTCCGCAGTCCGCTCCCAACCCTAACCCTAATCCCCACTCGCTCGCCGGCTCACCGCGGCGCAATCTCTGCTCTCTCTCTCCGCCCGCATCGGCCGCATCCACGATCTGGTGAATCTGAGATCTCTCTCGTGATCTACTGATCTCGTCCGTCGTCCCTGACTCCGGTGACCTCGATCCGCCTCTCCTCCCTTCTCCCTCTCTCCTCCCTTCTCCCTCTCTCTTCTCTTGCTCTCGGTGAACTATGTGAGTTCATGACCGTGTTCCCGTCCATCCCTCCTCCGCCTTTCGCCATCGTTTCTAATCGGTCTCTCTCCTCTGGGTGGCCCTCGTCATCTCCGGCACCGGGCTCCGGTTGCGTAGGTACTCCGCTAATCCTAACCCTAACCCTAATGAGGCAGCATTGCACTAAACAGCTCGTTTTTGTTATTTCTGTTGTCTGTCGGCTTTGAACTTTGATTCTGTGAATCAGTGAATGTATGAAACTGTGATCTATGAATGTATCGGACATTTCGACTTCGATTCTGTGAATTTATGAAAATGTGACTGTATCGGACAAGTTTTGGACTTTGATTTTGTGAATGTAAGAAACTGTGATGGTGTATTGATGTTAACTGTGAATGTATGAATTATGAAACTGTGAATGCAAAGGGTAATAGGCCGTGGGCTGGCACGTCCCGTGATTCTGGCCGTGCTTCGCGGGCCGGCCCGGCACGGAAATCGGCCCATAGGGCCATGCCTGGGCCGAAGGCCAGGCCCGTGGCCCTATGAGGCATGGCCCGTGAGGCATGGCGTGCCGTGCTGGCCCGTTCGCTATCGGGCCGTGCTGGCACGGGCCCGGGCTGGCCCGTTGGCCATATATACATAGAAGTGCTGCTGCCCTGCTGGCTAGCAGTATGTATAGCTGATCAAGCTCGGAGACCAAAGAATTGTACCCCTTCTTTTGAAGCATACGGCCGGTTTTTCTTTTTCCATTTTTTTTAATTTTGCTCCTCAACCATGCGTGTCACCCGGCCCATGTTTGTTTCAAGGGATGCGCGCCACGTACTATAGCTTTATTAGTGCGGTGCAGTGATCGTTGAATACTCCTATACACACAGTGCATTGTCTGATCAGTACCGTGTTCATCTCGTCACCCATACGGTACAAACACAAGCAGCAACTAGCAGTCACCTCCTGATCCGGCCATGCATGCATGGATGGATCGAAAACGACGAGATCGTGCATATGCTGAGTACGCACCACCGCACGCATGCTTGTGGTACAAGCAAGCAAGAAAATCATTCTTCTTCTTCTTCTTCCGCTTCGCCAGCAATATCGCCTTGACGTCGATACCCACGGATCCATGCCCTCTCCATCTCCTCGCAGTCGATGCGCTAACAAGCGCTGATCTGATGGGGCGCGGCGCGGCAGCCGACACCAACACGCCAAACCTGACAGGCGACCGCGCTCCAACCGCCGCGACGACGACCGGGACCGGCCGGTCGACGACAGAGACCGCGCCATCTCGTCCATCGCCGCCTCGTCCGCGAACCCTCCGCAGCGCCAGCGCCGCGCCCGGTCTGAAGTCCGGACGCGCCTGCGCTGTTCTTCAGCGCTGTTTCAGCAGTACTTTTCAGCGAACCACAACAAATCAGCATAAACCAAATTTTAGAGAAACGAATAGGGCCGGACGGGGGCTACATGCTGTACACGACTGACCGACCGACCGACCTAGCTACCGACCGATCGGTTAACCGTTGCGATCGTCCACGTCGTCGTCGTCCTCGATTGAAACCACCGGCGCCGCGCAGTGCCGCGCGGTCGATGTCACCAGGTCGATCGATGTCGCGAGCAGAGCAGGTAGCCTTGGTTTGCTCGATCCGCGGAAGACCGATCGAGTGGCTGTCCTGCTTGACATGCATAGCCGCTTGTTCAACGTACGAGGTACGACCCTGCTGCAGCTGCAGACCTGCAGAGGTATCATTATGTCCATCCGCGCCTCCGCGATGATATATAGCCCGGCCGCCACGTACTAAACGTTGAAGTGGCTAACCTATCACAGCTAATTGCAGCATAAACGTTTAAGTGGTCAAGCACGATGATGCCACGCACCGAGCCGATCGAGCAGAGACGAACGTCGCCGCCTGCCACACCACACGCAGCGCTGATTCAATCAGGCAGAACAGCAACCGGACGTCATTGAAATTGCAGTGACTACTGACTATGCGCAGTGGCATCGATCATAGAAATTAGAAATTGTAGCCTTGCCTCTAGGACGATGGCGGTCGAGTGGACGATGAACGCAACACTGATGGGCTGACGACGTTTGGTGGTGCAATCATGCATGCACGCACGCTGGTGCGGAAACGGGCCACCTACCGAGATGGCAGACAAATTAAGCAAGAAGGTGAACAATTTTCACCCGTAATTCCGCATTTGTCGTCTGATCCGACTGTTCTTATAGCGAAGTATTCAACCAAGATGCCACTTTTGTTTGTGTGGGCTGCTGATTTTTTACAAACTTTGCTAAATGCAGCTTGTTCTGTTGGAGACCTGAGCCTACGTCTACCTCTACCAAACGATTAGGACTTCCCCATTCTTTGGTATGCAGATGATACTCTCATCTTTCTGCACGGAGAAGTTGAGCAACTAATTTTTTTGAAGAACTTGCTCAATCTGTTTGGTGAATCTACAGGTCTCAAAGTCAATTTTCACAAATCTTTTATGGTCCCAATCAATGCTCAAGAAGACAAAATTTCACCTCCTGGCTACCACTTTTGGGTGCTCCAAGGGCTCCTTACCTTTTACATATATGGGCCTTCCTTTGCGCTTGTGTTGTTGCTCTTGTAACTAGTTTACTTGTGTAGTTAACTAGTTGCTCTCCTAGCTTGTGTATCTAAGTAGCCTTGCTTAGTTTGTGTAACTAAGTAGTGGTAGGTTTCTAGTTTAGCTTGTGTAGCTTTGCAAGTTGAGTAGTGCTAGTGTAGTACTGGTGTTGCTTAGGTGTCGTGCGCTTTGCTCACTAGTATTTGTAGGAGCTCCCAGTGTGCTTAGTTTACTAGTTCTATAGATTTGTGTGACCTTGTTAACTAGAATTGTTTAGCTGAGATTACACTAGCTAAACATCTTAGTTGCTTTAATTAAGATCTTTTGTAAGGATCTTGTGGTAGATAGAGGGGTGTAGTCTTGGCTAGACCAAATAGTTTTAATTCCGTATTTGTTTTGGTTACTCGACGCGATTAAGTTTTAGAAATAACTATTCACCCCCTCTAGTCCGCCCTATCGACCCTACAACTATTGTGAAAGATGTATTTTCTAAGATGTTGCGTGATAAAGAGCCAATATTCTTTAGTTCAAGATATTTGGCTAAGTTAGAGAAAATGAAGAAAGAATACAAAAAATACCGTTGTATACATGTTGAAAGGTGAGCAAATTGGTAGCTGTCCTCAAGCTATTAGAGCTAAAATCTATTCATGGTTTGTTTGATAAGGCTTTGGAGACTTGTTATGTGCACTGAAAAAACTAATACCAAGCCCTAATGAATTACCAGAGACAACATATGAGGCCAAGCAGATGATCTGCACGATCTGTCTCGAAGTTGAAAAAATCCATGCACGTACCAATGTTTGCATATTGTACCGTGGATATGAATACAAAGATTTGGATGCATGACCAAAATGTGAAGCTCCGTTGCACAAGCATGCTATGGCAGACCATGACAATAGGACCAAAGGAGGCCTCGTACAGGTTGCATGGTGTTTTGCTATATTTCCTCGTATGTAGAGGTTGTTTGTGAACGCAAAGTCAACCAAGCTAATGTGGGATGGCCTTCCCTAAGGGTGTATGAAAGATAAAATGCACAAGCACTCTGTTGATGGATCCGATAGGAAGACCTTTAATACTATCACTACTAGAGAACAGACTTTAGAACGATGTCCCAATTTGACATTAGCCTCGGCATTTTTTGCCCCCGGGACTAAAGGACCTTTTAGTCCCGGTTAGTAATACCAACCGGGACTAAAGGTCCCTGCCCAACGGTCGTCCGCGGGACAGGGATCTTTAGTCCCGGCTGGTATTACCAACCGGGACTAAAGCTTTTAGTCCCGGTTTGGATGATGCCCCGGGAATAAATATTAATCTTTAGTCCCGGTTTAGCCCCCTAACCGGGACTAATTATCCCGACCTATACACGAGCTCATTTCTTCTTCCCCAAGCCCGAGCCATTCCATTCAAACTCACTGCCTCTGTTCTTCAGCTTGCTGTTGTTCTTGCTCTCTCCCTCTCCATTGATGTTGCTCTTCGATTTTGGAGGTAACAAACTTAATCCTCTTATGTTTTATCAGTAGCTTATCTCATTTTGCGATGTAGATGCATATATAACTTTATATGTTGGACTTTATTATGATTTTATATGTCATTTTTAACTCAAAATCACATGATAATTTGCATATATGTTTGGGTAAACAAAAGTTAAATTAGTTCATCAAAATCACGCCTCGCTCGTCCTCGCTGGAGCACGCGCCATCCTCGTCCCTGGCGGCTTACGTGATCTTAGAATTAATTTTTTCATGAAATGAAAAACTTAGAAAATAGTTAGAAAATTATAGAAAATCTGTACTAGTTGAACTTGCGGACCGTGTTCATCTCGGCGAGCATGTTCTCTGCCGAGCGGTAACGGACGTCAAGGAGGTGCTTTGATTCTACGAGGGAGAGCGGCAACGGTCGTGGAAGACCGTGTTCCCTTCCTCGTAGAATCGGAGCTCTTCCTTAGCCAAGTACGGTGTCGTCCGGTGGAGAAATGCTCGCCGAGATGATCACGTAAGCAAGGTCAACTAGTACGGATGGTTATTTATTGAAACATGTTTTTGAGCTATGTGATTTCTATGTCATTTTTAGCTCAAAATCACATGATGATTTACAATAGTAAAATCACTTGATAGTTTGGTATTTTACTATTATACATAGTACATATTTCATGGTTTAGTTAGATAAATAAATAATTTTAGTTTTGTTTAAATATATTATTTTAGAAAATGTGAAATTTACACTAGTTTACAAAAATAAGTATAGAAAGTAGATGCCAACTGGTACCGGATCCTCGGCCTCTCGTTCGGTTGCGAAACGACTGAGGCCAGAACTCCCTCTCATTATCTGCGGCAAGTGTAAGCAGAAGATTGTGATGGAGTACCGAGTCAAGAGACAGGGACCTAACAAGGGTCGTGTTTTCTACAAGTGCCCGGATCACGATGTGAGTTTCTTACGCATTTGATTATTATGGCTAATTGACCTGCTTTTCTTGAATATTTTTGACTAAATATTTTTTGGCTTTAATTTCAGTGGGAGGGCAATGGATGCGATGGTTGGTACTGGGAGGAAGATTATGCTACATACGTGCAGAATTCGGGTGCGCTTGAGGTAGCGGCTTCTGATGATGAGGCAGTGAGCGAGCAGGAGAAGCTTATTGATATTCAACAGAAGAATGATTTGTCTATTTTAGTTGCGTACAATTACGAAATAATTATGTTACTGAAGTGCATTGTAGTTTTAGTTTGTTTAGTGATAGTTGGGATTGTTTACGTTGTAGCCAGGCTTAGTTAATTAATCAACCGTATGTGTGTCATCTATGTTGTGTAATAAAATACTTAATTATGTTCAAGGTTTTCATAATTTGTCGTGTAATGCAGATTATGTCACGCCATTGGATGTACAATGCCGATCGCCGCTCCCAAGACTTTATTGAGGGCGTGCACTATTTCTTAGGTGTGGCCGAGGCAAATAAGCGGGATGGTTACATGTGCTGTCCATGTGCCATATGTAAGAATTTAAAGGAATATTCAAGCTTAATGAGTCTTCATTCACAGTTGCTTAAGTCAGGTTTCATGTCAAACTATAGATGTTGGACTAAGTATGGAGAAAGTGGGGTCATGATTGAAGAAGGTGAAGGAGAAGATTTAGACATTGATGATATTATTGCTCAGTATGGTGCCTTTGATGATACTACAATGGGGGGAGATGAAGAAGAGGTAGCGGCAGAAGATGATCTCGGTGATGCTCTTGGCGATGCCATTCGTGATGCACAACAAGAATGCGAAAGTGAAAAAGAGAAAGTTAAGTTCGAGCACATGCTTGAGGATCATAGGAAGTTGTTATACCCGATGGTCGAAGAGAGGCAAAAAAGCTAGGTACAACACTGGAATTGCTACAGTGGAAGGCAAAGAATGGTGTATCCGACAAGGCATTTGGGAATTTATTGAACCTCATAAAGAAGATGCTTCCGAAGCCAAATGAATTACCCACCACTACGTACGAAGCAAAAAAGGTTGTCTGCCCTTTGGGATTAAAAATCTAGAAGATACATGCATGTCCAAATGACTGCATCCTCTACTATGGCAATGAATACGAGAATTTGGATGAATGCCCGGTATGTAAAGCAACGCGGTATAAGATCAGGCACGATGATCCTGGTGACGTCGAGGGTGAACAACGTCCTAGAAAGAAAATCCATGCCAAGGTTATGTGGTATGCTCCTATAATACCACGCTTAAAATGTTTGTTCAGAAATAAAGACCATGCAAAGTTGTTGCGGTGGCATAAAGAAGACCGTAAGGTAGACAATATGCTGAGACACCCAGCTGATGGGTCCTAGTGGAGAGCGATAGACAGGGAATTTCCAGAGTTTGCAAATGAGGCTAGAAACTTAAGTTTCGCCTTAAGTACAGATGGTATGAATCCTTTTGGGGAGCACAACACTAGTCATAGCACTTGGCCAGTTACTCTATGTATCTACAACCTTCCTCCATGGTTATGCATGAAGCGGAAGTTCATTATGATGCCGATCCTCATCCAAGGTCCGAGGCAACCTAGCAACGACATTGATGTCTATCTGAAGCCATTAGTTGAAGAACTTCTATTTTTATGGAACAAACCAGGTGTACGTGTCTAGGATGAGTACAACCAAGAACACTTTGACCTACGAGCAATGTTGTTCGTAACAATCAATGATTGGCCTGCTTTAAGTAATCTTTCAGGTCAGACAAACAAAGGATATAATGCATGCACACATTGTTTTGATGACCTTGACAGTATATATTTGAAAAGATGTCGAAAGGTCGTGTACCTTGGCCATCGTCGATTCCTTCCTTTGAATCACCAAGTAAGAAAGAAAGGTAAGCATTTAGCCAGACCATCGGAAGAAGCCTCATAACCGAACTGGGGAAGATGTACTCGCAATAGTCAAGGATGTGAAAGTAGTATTTGGAAAGGGACAAGGCAGCGAATATGTTCCCAAAGATGCTAAGGGACACGCACCCATGTGGAAGAAAAAGTCCATCTTTTGGGAGCTACCCTATTGGCAAGTCCTAGAGGTCCGCAACGCAATCGACGTGATGCACCTGACAAAGAATCTTTGTGTGAACCTGTTAGGATTCATGGGTGTGTACAGGAAGCCAAAGGATTCACTTGAAGCACGCCAGGACTTGCTGGGCATGAAAGAACGAGACAACCTTCATCCAGAGAAGACAGATGATGGACGTCATTACTTAAGTGCTACTAGCTACACGCTTAGCAAAGAAGAGAGGGACAACATGTTCGAATGTCTAAGCAGCATCAAGGTCCCATCGGGATTCTCCTCCAATATAAAGGGTATAATAAATGTGCCAGAGAAGAAATTCCTAAACTTAAAGTCCCACGACTGCCACGTGTTTATGACGCAATTGCTTTCAATTGCTTTAAGAGGAATTCTACCTCCACATGTACGTCTAGCCACCGTGAAGCTATGTGCATTCCTCAATGCAATTTCTCAGAAGGCAATCAATCCAGTGGAACTAGCTACTCTACAGAATGATGTGGTTCAATGTCTTGTCAGCTTTGAGTTGGTGTTCCCTCCATCCTTCTTTAATATCATGACACACCTCCTAGTTCATTTGGTGAAGAAGATTAGTATTCTTGGACCTGTGTTCTTACATAACATGTTTCCCTTCGAGAGGTTTATGGGAGTCTTGAAGAAATATGTGAAAGTTCATTCTAAGCCTGAAGGAAGCATCGCCTAGGGCTATGGAACAGAGGAGGTCATTGAGTTCTGTGTTGACTTTATTCCTGACCTTGCCCCGATTGGCGTTCCTGAATCGCGACACGAGGGGAGACTCAGTGGTAAAGGAACTTTAGGGAAGAAAACATATATTGGCATGGAAGACGATTATTTCAATAAAGCACACTACACAGTTCTTCAGAACTCGTCATTGGTGCATCCGTACATCGAGATACATAAGGAGTTCTTACGATCCATGTTTCCAGGGAAGACTGAAGCTTGGATTAGGCGTCAGCACATGGAAAGTTTCAGTGGTTGGTTGCGAAAAGAATGTCAAGACGATGACAATATTGATGAGCAACTGTATTTGTTGGCTAGGCAACCATCATGGCATATCCTCACGTACCAAGGGTACGAGATAAATGGGAATACATTTTACACAGTTGCCCAAGATAAAAGGAGCACCAATCAAAATAGTGGTGTTCGCATAGATGGCACAGATCCAAATGGGAATATACAAACATATTATGGCCGCATAGAAGATATATGAGAACTAGACTACGCACCTAATTTTAAAGTCCCTTTGTTCCGGTGCCAATGGGTGAAGCTGACCGGAGGAGGGGTAACAGTCGACAAAGAGTATGGAATGACAATAGTGGACCTCAACAATATTGGGTACAAAGACGAACCATTCGTCCTTGCCGCCGATGTGAGTCAGATGTTCTATGTGAAAGACAAGTCTACAAAATCAAAGAGAGGAAAAAACGAAGACATCAACTCAATGATCAATGAGCCAAAGGGCCACATAGTTCTTTCTGGGAAAATAAATATAGTGGGAATTAAAGACAAGTCAGACATGTCAGAAGATTATGAAAGAAATGTCCGAATTCCACCCTTCATAGTGAAGAAAGATCCAAGCATCATGTTAAATGATGAAGACACTCCATGGTTACGACAAGATCATAACCAAGGGTCATACGTCAAGAAGAAATTCACTGTTGTGCCCACATGATACAACGATGCACTGTTGTGACATAGTTTTAGAAAGTCTATATGAGATTCAAGAATTTGTGACTAGTGTTTGATAAAACTTTATTAAATGGAAAAATGAGCTATGTAACAATTGTAGATCTTGCTAAGATGATCAAACTTAGTATTCAGAGTTTTTTCATCTGAGGTCATTTACTGTCTCATTTGAGCAAGTTTGACCAAGTCAAATTTGGTCAAATGAAAAAACAACACTTTGACTCTAGTATTATAAACTCTAAATGACTTCAAATTGAAAAGTTTTGAATACCAAGTTTGTTAAAATCATCAAAATCTACAATTGTTGTTTTGATCAACTTTCCATTTGAGATAGTTTGGACGATTCAAATTTGTGATTTTTAAATTTCAACGCCTACAAACTAGTTTTCGAAATCCTAGATTGTCTCAAATTGAAAAGTTTTGAATACCAAGTTTGTTCAGCTCATCAAGATCTACAATCCTTATATAGTCCATTTTTTAATTTGAGAAAGTTTAGATAAAATGTAGTTCAAATTTCATAAGTGTGTGACATGGTTTTAGAAAGTCTATATGAGATTCAATAGTTTGTGACTAGTATTTGATAAAACTTTCTCAAATGGGAAAATGAGCTATGTAACAATTGTAGATCTTGCTGATATCATCAAACTTGGTATTCAGAGTTTTTTCATCTGAGGTCATTTAGTGTCTCATTTGAGCAAGTTTGACCAAGTCAAATTTGGTCAAATGAAAAAACAACACTTTGACTCTAGTATTATGAACTCTAAATGACTTCGAATTGAAAAGTTTTGAATACCAAGTTTGTTAAAATCATCAAGATCTACAATTGTTGTTTTGGTCAACTTTCCATTTGAGATAGTTTTGACGGTTCAAATTTGTGATTTTTAAATTTCGATGCCCACAAAGTAGTTTTCGGAACCCTAGATTGTCTCAAATTGAAAAGTTTTGAATACCAAATTTGTTCATCTCATCAAGATATACAATCCTTATATAGGACATTTTTTCATTTGAAAAAGTTTGAACAAAATGTAGTTCAAAATTTACAAGTGTGTGACATAGTTTTAGAAAGTCCATACGAGATTCAAGAATTTGTGACTAGTGTTTGATAAAACTTTCTCAAATGAAAAAATGAGCTATTTAACAATTGTAGATCTTGCTGAGATGATCAAACTTGGTATTCAGAGTTTTTTCATCTAAGGTCATTTAGTGTCTCATTTGAGCAAGTTTGACCAAGTCGAATTTAGTCAAATGAAAAAACAACACTTAGGTGGGCTGCAAAAATTTCAGGCCTTCAGTCCCGGCCCAGGCCAGGAACCAGGACTAAAGGGTGGGCGGAATTGCCCGCCCAAAAATACCTTTAGTCCCGACTGGTAACACCAACCGGGACTAAAGACCCTTTAGTCCCGGCTGGTAAGCCAAGCCGGGACTAAAGGGTTGGACCTTTAGTCCCGGTTCGGCTTACCAGCCAGGACTAAAGGATCTTACTAAAGGGTCCCGGCGTATATATATCGAACGGTTCCGCTGTTCATCTTCTACTTTTCGATCTACAACGTCGATCTTGTCGTCTCTGCCACGCCCGGCCGCGTCGAGCTCTGCCGCGCCGCCGTCGTCGTCTACCCCCGCTCGGCCTCGTCGTCGAGCCCCGCCCGGCGGCCGTTGAAATCATCTCCGCCGTACGTCGTCCTCGCGCGGCTCTGCTCGGCCCCGTGGCCGGCCAGCACGCCCGACCGCCATGGCCATCCGCCCCTGGCCTGTTGCCAGCTATAGCGCTCGGCCATATTTTTTAGATACTTTTTTAGATAGTTTTTTTAGATAGTTTTTTTAGATAGTGTTTGATATATATGTTAGATTAAAATGTATTAAAATTTAATTAGTAGTTTATTCTTAGTTTTTTAGATAGTTTTTGATATATGTTAATTAGATTTAAATGTATTAAAATTTAATTAGTACTTTATTTAGATAGTTTTTAGATAGTTTTTTATTATAGTTTTTTATATATTTAGTAATTATTATTCTATCTCTCTCTCTATATGTGTTAGATTTAATTTTGATTTAGTAATTCTATCTATGTATATATGTTAGGTTTAATTAGATTTAGTAATTAATTCTATCTAGAGATTCTATATGTATACATATATATGTACTTAATTATTTCTATGTGTATATATACATGTACTTAATTATTTCCATGTGTTGAGAGGGAGAGAAAATTGTATCTAGAGAGACATTCTATGTGTTATCACATACATATCTAGAGATATATACATATGCACTTATTCTATGTGTTGAGAGAGAGAGAGAAAATTGTATCATTCTATGTGTATATATACATGTACTTATTTCCATGTTTTTGGATCAAAAGTGTTTTTTATTCGATTCCAAAGCCTATACCTTGTTATTGTTTATCCTTATAAAATATTATGTGTTATTATATTTAATTGGATTTAGTAATTCTATATGTGTTATCACATGTACTTATGTTATGTGCCATAGTAATTCTATCTATGTGTTATCTTGAAGATACAAATGGCTGCTCCGGATGATAACTTGAATGATGACATAATGGCGGATATTATCAACGCCGGCACCAATGCGGATGTAGATGACACGAGTTAGTACTTTGCTGATTATGAGGATATCCTGAATATTTCGGTGGTTGAAGATCAACAAATTATCGTGCAAGAAAATACTGGCGAGGTATATTCGATTATCTATCATCTCTTATAGATGCATGCGTACGTATATTTGTTGTTAATCATTGTGTTTCTACTCATGTAGCCGGTCTCTGGATCTACATCAACCACCGGCAAGAGTAGGAAAGTCCGAGGGCCAAAAAAGCCATTAGAGGGCCGTTTCATAATATCAGAATTCGACTCCGACACCGGCAAACCATTGGGACCACATGCTCAGACATATGTCAATCAATGTGGGTTCATTGTAAGGGATAGGATCCCAGTTAGTGCTCGTGAATGGAAGCAGAAGATATCCGCTCCTAATGTTAGTTTTGTATCTGATCGTGACAAGAACCTAGCTTGGAGAGATATCACTCAGCATTTCACATTACAAGCAGATGATGCTTTGAAGGAGCTAGTGAGGGATTGGACAATGAAGAAGATGGCAACATTGTTCCAGAGTTGGAAGAAGACATTGTATAAAAGTTTATCTTGAAGAATGAAACGCCAGATTTCAATGCTAAGGCATTTGTCAAGTTGGAGTCCCATTGGGATGACTTCGTACAATACAAGACATCTCAAGAGAGTGAGGAACGTGTGATGAGGAATCAGCAGAATGCCCGACAGAAGCAATACCATCATCGCATGGGATCAGGTGGTTATAGGAGTGCTATTCCCAAGTGGCAGAACCTAGAAGCAGAGATTACTGCTAAGGGAATCATACATGAAATAATAGAGAAGAACTGGCCTCAACGCGTAAAGAATTGGTTCTACGCTCATGGGGGAAGCCTAGACCCAGACACTGGCAAGCTAATTTTTGGCCAAAAAATTGAGAGAGCAACACAGAGACTAGCTCGTGCTAGGGAAGAAGCTGATAGTGGTGTTTTCAAGCCCAACAGAGAAAAGGATGAATTGACATATGCCCTAGAGAATCCCGAACACGGTGGTCGAACAAGAGGCTATGATGCGGTTCCGTGGCTACAAGTATTCCCAGTAGACAAGGATACCTACAGAAGCCACCAGAGAAAGAAGGATGAGGAGGCAGACTGAATCCATGTATTGGAGCAATTTATTAATGAG
The DNA here is from genome assembly GCA_904845875.1 of Miscanthus lutarioriparius. Classification (NCBI taxonomy): domain Eukaryota; kingdom Viridiplantae; phylum Streptophyta; class Magnoliopsida; order Poales; family Poaceae; genus Miscanthus; species Miscanthus lutarioriparius. Next base: position 21,214,405 of record CAJGYO010000003.1, read on the forward strand.
TCACGACAAGCATTGCTTGAATCACGTGAACGAGAAAAATCTCTTGAGGCAAGAATGCAGGAGGAGATCAAGAGGCAAGTGCAGCTAGCAATGAGTCAAATGCAATCGCAATCAACGCCGAGAGTCACCATTAGCCCCGTTGGTCAGATGAAAAGCAGTTGTGCTTCCACGGAGCTGCCAGTTATTCAAGGTGACGCTGGGTTGCACTTCCCTGTTGATAACATTACCGAGCCTCTAACAACATGTGAGCTGCACATTCTAGATGGTAATAATGCATCAATCATGGTGGCTGTCAGGGTTGTATCTCCAATAGACCGAACGAAGACACCAAGAATCCATGGGTCAGTTATTCAACCTGGATATGCTAGCGTCTCGGTCGATAGAGTGCTCAAAGGTTACAGCAATGTTTCTCTTGACATTGAAGGCGGTGATGGGGAGAAGACACTAGGAGAAGCAGAGAAGACATTTATTTAATGGCGCAAACGCTTCATCATTATTTCTGGGGCGCCACCGCTTCCCCTACCTCACCCTAGGTACGAATGAAAGTGAATGAAATATTATTTTCCATTAATTTTATATTGGCTTAAAAAATAATTGACCCACAACTTGTTTTTGTAGCAGGGTCTCCCCCCAGCCTAACCCAATCATTCATTCCCCATCTCATCACAGCGTCGCGGGGGGCAAGACGACTTCATCCCCACGGCGATCTCCAACTCCTACACCGGCCCCATCGCCTCCACAACGATCTCCAGCTCCTACACTGGCCCCACCGCCTCCACAACGTTCTCCAACGCCTCCACGCCGGACTCCAACACCAGCCTCATCGCCTCCACGCCGGTCTCCAACACCGCCCCCACCCCCTCCACAGCGACGCACTACAAAGACATCTAAGGTCCCGGCGGCAAAGAAGACAAAAAAAGAGTTATTTCTCAAGAAATACTTCCTGAAAAGACTAATGAGCAAATAGCAGCTGAAGAAGACAAAAAAGTGAAAGATTTTTTATAGATATCCAAAAGCAGAGACAAGCGAAGCTTAAGGAGAAGTCGTACTTTTACATACCACGAGATCAGCTGAGGCAGAAGGTCGAAGCTCACAAGAAAAAGATGCTTGAAGTTCGTAAGCCTCCGCCACTATCAGACTATGACCGCTCCCTCGTGAAGTCACATGATGCACATAAGAAAAGGAAAAGAGCATCAGGGAAGGATGTCCCACAGCTCGGACAACATAAGCAACCAATGCAAAATCTTGTTGTTGCTAATGAATATGGTTCAAACATAGAAGTCTATCGACCAGACAACTCTGGAGAAGTGTCGGTTCAAGACCTTAATGTTTTTTTTGAACAAACTGGTTTAAGCTTGGATCAAGTGACGGGCAAAGCTCCAATCCAGAACCTGGAAGTTGATACCTGGAAGACTTATAAATTTGGCAAAAGTCTGTACAACCCTGCGGCTCTGAAAGAATTGGGTACGCAAATGTACTTGCTCAACAAATGGTACATGCAGGAGTGTGGCAGGGGTGAGGAGTAGATCTTTGTCAGATTTAGAGACCATCATTACTTCCGTGGCGATGACATCTTACATATTAGTTTCAAAGAATTGCATCAACTATGCCACATGGACGCTCTGGACAAATCAATCATTAGCTTCTTTTGTTTGTAAGCGATTCTTACTTTTATTTAATAAACTCACTTCCATGCGTACGTGTATATAATTATCCTCACATGTAACTTATATTTATATACAGATTTCAAATGTCAGAGCTCCAAAGAATACAAGACACCAGTGTTGGCTTCATTGATCCTTATATCGTATTCAAAACCGATATTATTCCCAAGGAGCAGTGGGTATCTGAAGCACAGAAGAATATCATGAGGTTCTTCGTGAAGCAGCACGACAAGACAACAATACTTTTCCCGTACAACTTTGAGTAAGTGTTAACAATAATGTAGTCTACACATTTTATGTAATATCAATACAACTTATATGCATGTGCGTGTGTGTATAAACCAATGTAGGTTTCACTGGATACTCATTGTCATTGAGTTAAACTCAAGTCGGTTAGTAATCTTGGACTCGAAGAGAAAAGAGTGGGCACTATACCAAGATATGATAGACATTATCCAGGGGTAATTTCGATCTCTCGCGCACAACTATTATTGAATAGACTTTGTCATAATTTATTAACGATCGTACATTATTGGTCGCACAGGGTTTGGAAAGAGTTTATTCGGCAACACCGCAAGGATTGCAAGGCATCACTTAATGTAGTTGAAATACCAATAAGTTGTACTATATATACTTCCCTACGTGTTTAATTACTATATCGTACTTCAATTTACGTGTGAGATGATGAGAATAATCTTCTTCTCGTACAGTGGTGTTTACGGTAGCAACCAGATAATAACTAGTGTGGATACTACGTTTGTGAATTTATCACTGCGCACATAAGAAGAACTCCTAAAGATGTCCTCAGAGTACGTATATATCAATTTTTTATTTATTTTTAAATGAATATATATATATATATATGTATTAATACTTTTCCTTTTATTTTAAATGCAAGACTGAATTGGTTGAAACAAAGGGTTATGCAAAAAGACCATCTAAAAGCAGTTCAAGAATCAATAGCAGGATTTCTTTTAGAAAAAGTGCTAAATCCCAACGACGAGTTCTACTTTGATCCTAAGGAATAAATGATGTAAATTAAATGTTTATTGATATCGTTATTTTCGAGAACAAGATTATGAAAGTGTTGTATATATACATATATATCTATAATATATATAGTTTCATACTTTATTCGAATATAATAATGCTCGAGATGAGAATTAGATGTAATTATATGCGTGCGTGTATTTATATTAGCAGCGTAGAATACGTACATAAAAACATATTATATATTAAACAAATATGTGTAACTGAACTGAAAACAAATTAAACAAAAGAAAAAGAAAAAGAAAAGGAACCTTTAGTCCCAGTTGAGGTTACCAACCGGGACTAAAGGGTGCGGCCACGTTTGCTCGGCTGGAGGGCCTTTAGTCCTGGCTCGATGACCAGGGACTGAAGGTTCCACCTTTAGTCCCGGGATTGTTGTCCTGGTGCGGTAACCGAGACTAAGGACCATTATCGTTCGGGACAACAAGTCCATCCTGTAGTAGTGTATGTTCGAGAAGAATTTTACTACGATACAAGGAACATAAGGTTCGGGATGGCTAGATGGATACAGATTTAAAGAATCCTTTTGACATGGTTAGCAACAATCATATTGTGAATTTTGACCTTCCACGTATTAAAGACTTGACTGTGGCTATGTATGATACTTGATCTCTGTATTCATCTGCACGTAGTGGGATACACGAGTGGCATACTCCCAAGGTTTATTACTAGGTGAATTAGTTAAACTCAGGCTAGTCTGTGGCGACCATTTGATTTTGCTTAATTAAGTGACAAATTCCTCGCAAACATCTTAACTAATATATGATTTTATGAAAGCAATTTTTCAAAACGAATTTATATATATACATATGTTTTCGATTTTGTAAAGTAAATATTGTAGAAGTCATTTGTAATCAACATTTTTTTAAAAGTTTGACTTATCATTCAAAACGTAGAGGGAGTATTCACCCAACGTATTTTCCTAAGAATTAATAGCAAGTCAGTAAAAAGTAAAGAGTGAGTGCCTATATTGAGCATGCACGAACAACCGTCGAGTCTGGTGCAAGCGGTAGAGTCTTACCGCCTGTGACCGGAAGGTCCCTTACCGCCTGTGACCGGAAGGTCCCGGGTTTGAGTCACGGTCTCCTCGCATTGCACAGGCGAGGATAAGACTTGCCACTGACATCCTTCCCTAGACCCCGCACAGAGCGGGAGCTCTCTGCACTGGGTATGCCAGTAAAAAGTAAAGAGTGAGTGCCTATATTGAGCATGCACGGACAACCGTGCGGAGCTCGATGGTTGTTCCTGTGAACCAAGCAAGTACTCAGCCTAGCTACATGATACATGCATCGGAATAATCGGTCGGTGTGGTCACCACCACCTCGCCGGCACACCGCAGATACAACTAACAGCCGTAACGGTACGTCCCAGTTCTCCGACCCAGCCCAGCACACCACGTGCAAATGCAAGCAATTTCATCGCATACGACTGTCCAATACTGAACGCCGCAGAACGGATGGGGATGGCCGGGCCCCGTCGACCGCCCGCCCGCGATGTCAACGACAGATCGGTCCATGCATATGCGGGGCGCGCGCTATGCATGCATGCATGCAGACGATGCAGGTAGGAGGGATCGCAGGTAGCAGCTAGCGTCGTCAGATCGCGCGCGCTTATATACCTACTACGCCATTCACGACGCGCGTCCGGTTCGCCGGGGTCCAACCACGTGACGGCCGGCGAGCCACCTACCCAACCGTCCTGGCAGCAGTAGGGAGGGGCCTCGCCGCTTCGTCTCCGGGGTCCGGGTGGTCGGTCGGTCGACGAGGGGAGCTCCAGGCCCAGGCAGAGGCAGGCCTGACCGACTGGTACGGCGCCGGTCTCAGACTCAGTGCCAGGTCGGAAGCGGAGTGGTCGGGCCGGCTCGAAATTAAGAGAAGCAGGGCGGACAGGCTATTGCGCGTTGCAGATGCAGCATGCAGGCACCTCACCTTCGCCGCATTGGCAGCTGCTGCTGTTCTGCAATCTGCTGCAGCGGCAGCGAAGAAGAAGAAGAGCTGTAGGTTGACCCAGGCCCAGCCGCCCAGGCGCCCCGCTAGCTGGTGGCCGCCGCCTGCTGCTGTTGGTCCCGTTGGCCGGTCGCGGCCGGCCGTACGACGCCGGCCGGTTTTACCACGCGGTTACCGCGCCAATTCCTATTTGTCCTAGGGGTGTTTAGTTCACCCCAATTTCAAACTTTGACACTATATAAAAAGAAGATTTCTCGTCACATTAAACTTATGGTACATGTATGGAGTACTAAATGTTAACGAAATCAAAAACTAATTACACAGTTTGGTTGTACTTTGCGAGACGAACGTTTTGAGCCTAATTAGTCAACAATTGAACAATTATTACCAAATAAAAACAAAACTTTACTGTACCTACAGTGTAGCTACATTGAACTCGGCGGCGCCAATTCGACCGAACTAAATGTGGCCCTATAGACACTAGATCATGTAGCTAGACTAGATTGTTACTACTCACTTCATTCCAAATTATAAGTCATTCTAAGAATCTTGGAGAGTCAAAGTTTTTCAAGTTTGATCAAATTTATATAACAAAATAATAATATTTATCATACCAAGTAAGTATCATTAGATTCTTCATTAGTTATATTTTCATATTATACCTATTTGACGTCGTCAATCTTTGTGTTTCTCTCTATAATTTTAGTCAAAGTTGAAAAAGTTTGACTCTTCAAAATTTTTAGAATGACTTACAATTTGGTATGGAGGGAGTAGAATCCAAGGCCGCCTATTTTTTTTTCTGGCACCATCGCAGGGTTGTGGTCTGGTTCTGTTCCTCTGCGAGTGCGACTGTGCGCCTGTGTCGCGGTGTCGCTAGCTCGCCAGTCGCCACAGGCTACAGTGTCGTTTGGATTATACTGAAGGCATACGGGTCAACGTCAACTCGGTTGATTGGCAATCTGATCACTGATCAGGGAGGTCGTATCATGTACGTACGTGCTTCTCTATCTGCATCACTGTCACTCTATACCAGAGAGTTCTGCAACAGGTTCGTTTGGCTTATAAGCCATACTTTTCAACCGATAAATAGTATTTTTTTCTCACAATAAACCAGTCAACAATACTTTCAACCATGTCTTATCAGCCAAACGAACAGGGCATTGGACTGGTTTCAATGCAAAGTCAACTCTAAGTGTAAGGTGGTGTTTATATTCAGGGAGTAAAATTTCGGGATGTCACATTAGATGTTACATCGGGGTGTCATATAAGAGTGTTCGGATAGTAATAATAAAATAAATTACGGAAGTCCTCGGTAATCCGCGAGACAAATTTATTAAGCCTAATTAATCTGACATTTAGCACATGTTTACTGTAGCACCACGTTGTCAAACCATGAACTAATTAGACTTAAAAAATCGTCTCGCAAATTAGTCACAATCTATACAATTAGTTATTTTTTAGTTTATATTTAATATTTCATGCATATATTAAACTTCCGATGTAATAGGGAGTAACTTTATGTGAGGAACTAAACAAGGCCTGAGCCGGTAATTTTGTCTCCGATATTATTACGTAATGGAACTTGCTGACGTACTCCCTACCATTCTATCAGAGGGAAATTTGGACTGTTTTCAACACAGACCCACCAGTCATCTCGGCAATCAGATCAGGCTAGCAGTGGCGGTCCATTACATTATTCCACGTTTTAGCACGTGTTCAGTTGCAAAAATACTTCTAAAAAAATGCTACAGTACCCGTCATATCGAATCTTGCGATACGTGCATGAAGCAGTAAATATAGACGAAAAAAAACTAATTGCACAGTTTGGTTGGAAATCGCGAGACGAACGTTTTGAGCCTAATTAGTCCATGATTGAATACTATTTGCCAAATAAAAACGAAAATGCTACAATACCTAAATTCCAACTTTTCCTCCAACTAAACACAGCCTTACCACTCTATGATTGTTAGGGACTCAAGGCCGGCTCGATTTGGTATAGTTCGGCTCTGCAACAGGTCATCTACTATAGCTCATTGTTCATCTAACATAGCAGAGCCAGTAAATCCCAAAACATGGTTTCACTGGATTCTCCTTTCCTTAATTCATTTATAATGAAACCAAAGCCATTTCATAGCGCGCAACAAGATGCTACCCTGTGCGTTATAGTACCACGAGTAGAGACCAAAGCCGAAAGGAGTCATACCAAAGATGACCTTACTATCGTCACCGGTGAGGTGCTACCTAGCTTTATATTATAGAACTGAAAGTATACGTCGTATTTTTGTAAGATGTGTGTGGTGTTCATGGTAAGTTGGTCCACCGAAACAACTAGTAGGGATGATGTGTGGCATTAAAAATTTGTCAATCATCACGTCAGTTTCTAAAACTTCGAATGAGTTTGTGCCCACGAGATAGGTCACATTATCAATCTCATTACGACCGTGTTTGCTTGGAGACCTAAGCCATCCAAGCAGCACACATCCAGTCCTAGATCCAAAATTGGGGTCTAGGATGGGTGTCTAGTTACTGGCAATATACTAGTTAGCTCCAATCCAAATAGCCCCTAAATTTGAGACTCATCAACAATGGCGAATCTAGGATTTTAACTTTAGGTATGCTACCAAAAAAAATTTCATATATAATTTGGTAAATCCATTTTAGCAATTCAGTAACAATTGTAAATTTTACAACGTGATTTGGTATACATGCACTAAGTAACATAATAAGGCATAAATTCAAGGATTAAGTTGAAATAATCTACTAAATACAATATAAATAGTTCAAAAGCCATACCGATAGTTTAAATATAGGCATAAAAGAGTACCAGAGGCTTACAATGCTATGTTTTCATACTGTTTTATTCGACGCTTTTCAAGGAATATGAATGTCTTACTATATCTTCTTCATCAACCAAATCAACCACCGGTCTTCCACCACTAGTTCACCCTGATCAGGTGGAGGATTAGAAGGTTCAACTGGCTATGAATGTTACCAAATAGCTATGAATGTAGAAAATAATTTTCTAAAAAACACGAAGAGCAAAGATTAAAATTTACCTAACCAAAATAGCGAATCAAGACGATAAGTTCTGACTGGCGCAACCGTATATTCTGCAGACGGGACGTGGGAATTAGATGGCGATCCTCCGATCCAGCATTCAGAGCATGGCGGAGGGTGGCAGGGCACCAGGGGCCGTGGCCGGCCGAGGCGTCACAGACTCACCTGTCAGGCGGCGACACACGTGTTCCTCCATGGCTCCCCATCTGATCGAGATTAGATTAGGAAATTCGAAGGGTCGTATACGGAGCGCACACACCGGACGTTTGGACTTTGGAGAATTGGAGTTCCCTTGCCACATGGGCCACATCAGTGCATCATATGGGCCTCCCGTCATCACGCGATGGTGTCCACGTATGTTTTTTTTCTTTTTTTTTTCTTTTTAACAAATACAGCGTATGTACAATATAATAGTATATATACTACTGCTGGCCAGGTTTGCAGGGTATGCCGGTGTATACCCGGCATACCCTGTGGCTACGCCACTGCTCATCAAATCATCACATACAAAATTAAGTGGGCAACATGAGATGGAATTTATACTTGTTTGCTTAACAAAGGACTGAGCAGTTGCAGATACAGAGCAAAATAAAACTAAGGGGAGTTGATTTTTCCCTTCTTCTGCATCTATCCCACGATTCCATATTCGGTAGGAGGTTGGGACTGGCTAGATCAGCCCGGACCCTAGGCACTACTATAGACAAGCTTGTGTGGATCTAGGGACACAGGGTGGTCCATTACATTATTCCACGTTTTACCACTCTATGATTGTTAGGGACTCAGGGCTCATTTGATATAGCTTCGGCTTTATAACAGGTCATCTACTATACCTCATTGTTCATCTAACATGTAGACCCAGTGAATTCCAAAACATGGTTTCACTGGATTCCCCTTTCCTTAATTCATTTAGAATGAAACCAAAGCCATTTCGTAGCTCGCAACAAGACATTACAGGATTGTACCACGAGTAGAGACTGAAAGCCGGAAAAAAGTCATACCAAAGAGGGTTTTACTATCAACGCCGGTGAGCTGCTAGCCATCTTTATATTCTAGTAGAATTGAAAGTCCACGTCGTATTTTTGCAAGATGTGTGCGGTGTTCATGATAAGTAGGTCCACCAAAACATCTAGTAGGGATGTGCATTAAAATTAATGAGTCATCGAGATGTGGGTTTCTAAAACTTCAAATGAGTTTGTGTGCGAGATAGGTCACATTGTCAATCTTATTACGGTATTACGGCAGTGTTTGCTTGGCGAGACCAAAGCTAGAGATCGCAGGCCATGCAACACATCCAGTCCAAGTCGATCATAAGAAATTGGTACATGCAGGCAATACTAGTTAGCTTCAATCCAAATAGGCCCAAAAATTTGAGAGACAAATCATCACATACAAAATTAAGTAGTCAACATGAGATGGAATTTCTACTTGTTTGCTTAGCAAAGGAACTGAGCAGTTGCAAATACAGAGCAAACTAAAACTAAGAGGAGTTTATCTTTCCCTTCTTCTGCATCTATCCCACGATTCCATATTCGGTAGGGGGTTGGGACTTGGGACTAGCTAGATCAGCCCGGACCCAAGCCACTACAATAGACAAGCTTGCGTGGATCTAGGGACACGTTAACTTGAACTGCTATAGCACCACCACCAATTTGGCAAAAAGAAAAGAGAGTGGCCCTATTTTCGCCAATGATTTAGCGAGAAAAAAAGACTTGGCGTGGGCGCGAGTAGTTAACTGCGCGAGCCAAAGTTTACAGACAAGAGGCAAACGCTGTTGGGCTCACCCACTCGTTGGCGTGGCTTGCATAGGCCGGTGCCCCGTCACGTACAGCTCGTCCTCCGCCCTTGGCTCCTTGCTCGTAGGCGTGGCGCGCCCTAGTCTTGTCGCTAACTTGCATGTTTAGCTCGGTCCATTGCAAAATGTCCATGATCTGACTAGACTGTTGTCAGTTCCGAGGTCCCGGTGATTGCTACTACGATCACGACTGCACATTATGCACGAAGGAAAAAAAAAGAAACGAGAAGAATTGGAGAGCCATCTAGGCGTTCCCGGGAAGTCCTGCCACACGATTGACAGAGATGCTGTACTGCGAAGTTTCGAGTTTCGACTGGCCGAGTATACAACCAAGCATCATCATCCTAGACCTACATATACACTACTGGATTCAGACGCTTTGCCGAGTGACTAATGCACTCGGCAAAGGCTACTTTGACCTCGGCAAAGCCTTTGCCGAGGGCAGCACTCGGCAAAGAGCCTTCGGTAAAAAATCCGTCGGCAAAGAATTCTTTATCGAGCGTCTTTTATCGGATACTCGGCAAAGTCTTTGACGAGTGCAATCTCGGCACTCGGCAAAGAAAAGTGACCGTCACGGCGCCGGTTGCGTTAGCACATGCTTTGCCGGTTGCGTTAGCACATGCTCAGCAAAGATTTTTTAATTTTTTTTCAAAATTTCTTTGCCAAGTGCCCTACCAGGGAGGCACTCGGCAAAGATTTTTTATTTATTTTTTAACAATTTCTTTGCCGAGTGCCCTGCCAGGTCGGCGCTCGGCAAATATTTTTTATTTTTTTTTCGTAATTTCTTTGCCGAGTACCCTGTCAGGGCGGCACTCGGCAATTTTTTAAAAAAAAAAATCTTTGCCGAGTGCCCTGGCCCTGGCACTCGGCAAAGCTAGGAATTAATGCAGAATTCCCAGCTTTGCCGAGTGCCATGGTCAGGGCACTCGGCAAAGAGGCTATTTTTTTATTCTATATTCACAAACACAGCATATAAGAGATATATATAACATCTGCGACATCACAAACACAGTATAACACATATATATCACATCCATTTCATCACAAAGGCAATACCACATATATATCACATGTCGATCACACAATATCTCACATACACGACATCACAAGCATAATAGGTCCAATATCCATCGAAACAAGTCGATAGTTGATCACAGTGCATCACATGTCCATCAAGCGGTGAAAAAGAGATACAAACTACCGATGCGGAGGAAACTAAGTGTTTGGTGAAGGAAAAGTGCCGTCGCCTGCTTGCGCCTGAGATGGGTTATTCGAACCCGTCGACGGAGGCTGCATAAAGGACAAGAGATTGCATCTGTTAGAGTGGTCATCTAATGAAAGCACTAGTCGAAGCAATTTGGTTTCATACTCACAGGACTAGCTATAACTGGCGGCGACGGTGGAGCGAACTGCGGCACAGCTACACCGTGCATTTGCCAAAAGTTCTGCAGGAACGTCGTAATCTCCGCCAGCTGCTTGGCCTGCCTTTCCCGCTCGGCCCGTTCGTCCTGTCTTTCCCGCTCGGCCTGCTTGGTCCTCGCCGCCAGGTCTCGTAGCTCCTGAGCCATCCTCTCGTTCTCGGCCTGCAACATTTCAATCGAATGTTTCAGTAATGCAAAGGTAACTAAGTTATTTAAAGATCACGTTATGTCATTGAAAGGCGACGCTAGGGGGAGATTGATGGGGATAACAAACACGGGCCAACATGTGTAAGGGGCGGCCATCATGCCATAAGGATTGAACCCATCTATTGCCAGCGCGACACGTACATTACGAGCCTCATCGGATTTCAGACGATGTTTGTCATTAAAGCTGGTCCATGCTTCACCATCAGATGGATGTACCATCTTGTCAGGATTGTACCGTTTGCCATTCTTGTGCCACATCATCAGTTTCGCGGTTTCCTCGGTCATGAATAGCCTTTGAAGTCTCGGCATGAAGGGAAGGTGTCGTAAGACTCGGGCGGGTATCTTAAGCTGCCTCTTTTGGCCACCACCATCACCAGACCCTACCTCCAGGAACCTAGAAGCTTTATACTTTGGACAGTTATTTGTCTCCTTGTGTTCTTCATGAAATAGGACACACCCGTTCGGACAACCATGTATCTGCTCATACGGCATCTTCAGTGCTTTAAGGAGCTTCTGTGCCTCGTACATGGTCTTCGGCAACATGTGGTCCTTTGGAAGCAGGGTACCAACCACGGCCAACACCTTATCGAAGCCTTCTCGACTCATGTTCAAATCGGACTTCAACCCCATCAAGCGACTAATGGCATCCAACTGAGAGACCTCAGAATGAGCGTGAAGGGGTTTCACCGCCGAGCCCATCATGTACTTGAATGCATCTACGGCTACCTGCATCTCCGCCTCCTCACGTCCTTCAGCAAACTGTGCTTGGTGAACATCATCTACCATGTTTGCTACCCCGGCATCAGCATCGAAAGCCTCGACGCATGGTCTCACCACCTCCTCTCTCATACGATCGACTTCACCATGGTGGACCCACCGGGTGTAGTTCGGCGTAAACCCATTCTTGTCCAGATGTATACCCATGACTTCCTGGTTTTGCATTCTCCTGTTACCACACTTGCTGCAGGGACACAAAGTCATTTTCGAGTATCTAGCGGCCTTGCCAAATGCATGCTTCAAGAAACGATCGGTCTTGTTCATCCATTCAATGCTGACATCACCCTGACTTGTCCGGCCCGTGTACATCCACTGACGGTCCTCCATTCTCTAGCATATATAACATCTCCACAGGTGACCATCAATTTCATCTACGCGGTGTCCCTACTCTCTAAAAGGTGAGGATAGGTCCTAATCCCACCCGCGGATGCGTAGATGAGGTTAGTTTCCATGCTCCGCTCCTATCCGAGACAAAATTTCAGCAGCACCTCCCCGCTGTTCTCCTGATACACGTCCTGCAAGGGAGAGTGTGTATCCGGAGAACAACAGGGGGTGATGCCAAAACACCATCTCGGACCAGAGCGGACCATGGAAACTAACCCATCTACGCATCCGCGGGCTGTCCAAAAAACGTGGACAATCCAAAACAGATACGGTCGCAGATATACAGAGATCTACATACCTCCAACCGTATGTCTTTCGGACGGGAGACACCTAACTAGGTTATGCGACCAAAGACCACATACGGATAGAGGGGTTATACCTAGGGTGCCGGTGAGGTCAGGGTAGCGGGGCGGTGGAGAGTCGGTGCAATGGCGAGTCGAGTCGACGGTGCAGGAAGAGACCAGTGGCCAGACGAAGACGATCGGGGTCGCCGAGTCCCTCCCACAGGTCCTCTGCAAAAAAGGGCAAAAATGGTTAGTGTCGACTCAAAATTTCGGCAGCACCTCCCCTGCACGGGGAGGTTCCCAAAACCTGCAAAAAACATGGCACAAAGGCCAACAACCACATATATACCAAACATGGGCACGAAGGCCAACAACCACCAATATATCAAGAGGAGCCATGTACTTTAGTTCTCTTTCCATGCAGATGAAAGTTTTGAAGTAGTACAACAACAATTACTACTAACCCTACAACTACTACTAACACTACTACTAACAACTACTTAACTACTAACAGTACTAATACTAAGAACTACTTAACTATTAACAACTACTACTACTAACCACTACTACTTACTAACTACTACTACTACTAACCCTACAACTAACACTACTATCTACTACTACTAACCACTACTACTTACTAACTACTACTATTTACTAACTACTACTACTACTAACCCTACAACTAACACTACTAACTACTACAACAAACACTACTAACTACTACTACTAACACTACAATTAACTACTACTAACACTACTAACTACTACTACTACTAACCCTACAACTACTACTAACACTACTACTAACAACTACTTAACTACTAACAGTACTAATACTAAGAACTACTTAACTATTAACAACTACTACTACTAACCACTACTACTTACTAACTACTACTATTTACTAACTACTACTACTACTAACCCTACAACTAACACTACTAACTACTACTAACAACCACTACTACTTACTAACTACTACTATTTACTAACTACTACTACTAACCCTACAACTAACACTACTAACTACTACAACTAACACTACAACTAACACTACTAACTACTACTACTAACACTACAACTAACTACTACTAACACTACTAACTACTACTACTACTAACACTACAAGGGTAGGGCTTACCTTGGCGGCAAGAGCGAGGACCGGCGATGACGGCGGGGATGACCGCAGCAGCGCGAGGATCAACGGGTGGTCGGAACGGTGCGAGGATCGACGAGCGGTCGGGGCGGCACCTTCCTCTTCTTCCTCCTCCCCCTTCTCTTTCTTCCTCTTCCTCCTCTCTCCTCTCTCCTCTGGCCGGGTGGCTGGCAGGCACGGCGGGGCCGGTGGAGTGGAGCTGGGGCCGGCCGGGTTTTTGTCCCCGGGAGCTTTGGAGTTCGGGCGCCGCGTGAGCTTCAGGCGGCGGTCGGGGACCAAGGCGTGAGTGGCAGGGCCTTGGGCCAGGCGAGAGCGTCGTCGGGACGGGGCGGGGGGGCGGAGACGGGCGCCGAGGCAGACCAGCAGGACCTCTCGGGGGGGATGACAATGGCAAGGGTGGTGGGGGGCGGGTGGGAGAGGAGTGAGGAGGGGGTGGGTTGGTCCGGCCCGTTCTAGTCCTTTAGGTTAAAAGATTTGCCGAGTGCCGGACCCAGCGACAGTCAGCAAAGGTTTTTTATTTTATTTTTTTTAAATACTTTGCCGAAAGTGCCCTGTGACTGGCACTTTCGGCAAAAAAAACCCCCTAGAAGTGCCAAGGTTGGCACTTTAACAAATTAATTTTTTTTGGTTTTTTTCACCCCATTTTTTCGGGGCCTTTTCTGATAATTAAAACTCCATTTCAAAATTTGGGACAATTTTGAGTTTTTTTACTATATTTCCTTAATTATTTTTGTTTCGTTGAATTTTTCTGACTATTTCAAATTTGAACTACATGTACATGAAATAATGGAATTTGGTCATTCAAAAAATGGTATTCATGATGTTTGGCGTATGTTGAGGCCGTATCCAGGAACTCGCATGAAATTACGAGCATCTTGTTGTCGTAACATGACGATGTACTTGCGGGAAAAGTTTATTTAAATTATATAAAATCCAAACGAAGTCTGGAAATCACGAAACTCTCATGTGGAGATGTCTGGTTTTTAGGCATCCGACGTCACAACTTGCTCCAAAATTTCTCAATTTTTTTACCACGGCCTCCACATGCGATAACAAGACACCTCGACAAGTTTCGTGATTTTCAGACTTCGTTTGAATTTTATATAATTTAAATACACTTTTCCCGTAAGTAAATCGTCATGTTACGACAACAAGACGCTCGTAATTTCATGCGAGTTCCTGGATACGGCCTCAACATACGCCAAACATCATGAATACCATTTTTTGAATGATCAAATTTCATTATTTCATGTACTTGCAGTTGAAATTTGAAATAGTCGGAAAAATTCAACGAAACAAAAATAATTAAGGAAATATAGTAAAAAAACTCAAAATTGTCCCAAATTTTGAAATGGAGTTTTAATTACTGTAGCAAGGCCCTAGGAAAAAATGGGGCGAAAAAAACAAAAAAATAATAATTTGCCGAGTGCCAACCTTGGCACTCGGCAAAGCCAGGTCACAGGGCACTCGGCAAAGAATTTAAAAAATAAAAAATAAAAAACCCTTTGCCGAATTTTGCCGAGTGCCCGGCACTCGGCAATGATTTTTTTGCCGACGGCCAATCTTTGCCGAGCGCCCGACACTCGGCATAGAAATTTTTTTTCCGACGGCTAAAGTTTGCCGAGTGTCCAGCTCTCGGCAAAGGCAGATTTGCCGACGGCCTATCTTTGCCGAGTGCCGCTGGGTCCGGCTCTCGGCAAAGATTGCCTTTGCCGAGTGCCCGACAGAAAGCACTCGGCAAAGCTTTTTGCACTCGGCAAATCAGCCGTGTCCGGTAGCGATAGAAAGAAAAAACTACTTTATAGGCAGCAGAAGTCTGCACGTAATTCAAACCCTTTCTTCCTGGCCTCTCTTGGGTCAGCCCCGCGAATCACTGGAGGCCTCCCCACCGAGATGGCCGGTAGCCCCCGTGTGGCCTAGTCCAACGAGCCCACGACTCCACCCACACACGGGCAACAGCCCACACAACCACCACAGGGGGCGTCTAGCTGCCGACCACGATGGCAGCGAGCCGCGCGCCGACCAGCAGAATTATTTTTCCGTCGCGCGCACGATCTGAGGTATGGGCCGATTTTATTTTGGTTATTGGGCCTAGTGTTTGATTGGACTGTTTCTGACCGCACCTCCGACTCGCTCCCTCTTGCGGCTTCCGCGCCTCGCCCCCTGCGTAAAAACTTCTCCGATGGCAATTTCCACGGAGAAGAAATAAATAGAAGAAACTTTCACAAAAAAAGAAATAAATAGAAGAAAAGAAAAAACAAAATAGTATAAAAATGATTTTTTTTACAAAGGACATATATTTAAAGCAGCATTACATCACCTTCACGTAAGGTGAAAAAGCAAACCAAGAACGGTTCGGACACATACACCACACACGTGTACAACCAGTCCTCTACGTGTCACCACAAAGGAGGAAAGAAGACACGTATCACTGCACTGGCCTATGAGGTCAACATCATCGTTGCCCGAAAGCAGGTCGTCATTCAGCACCACCAGACCGCATAGATGATTTGGGAAGGAAGGAAGGAAGGAAAAAAAGAGAGAGAGAGAGGATTCAGCAGGCGGTTGGGGGACAGGCACGCAGCTGCAGGTACTGGCCGGCCGGCCGGGCGGGCCGGCGGCCGGAAGCAAAGGCAAAGCAAGCGTGCGATAGACTTTTCAACAGCAGATTCAGTAGCAGCAGGCAGGGACGGGGGCCGGGGCGCCTTTTTCGTGGAGCACAGTGCGCGAGCAGGCGGGACGCTGTGGCTTAGGCGAGCACTGCCTGCACTGGCCCCCTGCGGCTGCCACCTGAAACCGTTGTTTCGGCGGATCCGGACGAGCGAGCGCAGGCGCAGCGCGCGGGCGGGCCACCGGCCGTCTCAGTCTGCATGCATATGCATTGGAAGCAGGCACGGCCGGCCGCGCGACGTCGCCCCTGCCTTTTGCCTGCACGAGCGAGGGCGCAGCGCGGCCGGACGTACCCACCGCCCGTGCGCCTCTGCGAGGCCTGTGGGGGGTCGGGCCGGCCGGCCGGCCGCCAACAGTCGCCGCTCACTCGAGACGTCGTGCACGGCGCGCGGGCCGCGCGCGCTTGCGTTCGCTTGCACGAGGGTACTGTACGTACCCGCCACGCGCATGCTTTGGATCCGCCCGCCCGTCGTTTCGCCGTGCCGCCTGCGACTGCGATCGAGCACGCACGCACGCGTGTACCTGCGCTGCCTGCCCGGGTGGCCGGTGGGGGCTGCGCCTGCGGCTCGGCGCTGGATGGATGGATGGAGGTGTACGGGTACGGCGTCGCGCACCAGGCCTGCCCCCTGGCCAGTGGCCACCGGCCGAGCAAAGCAAGCGATCGTCGATGGATGGACAGATGGGGGCGGGCCAGCCGCGTAGGGCATCTAGGGGGGCCTCTGGCCTAGGTTACCATCTTGTACTCCGCGAGTTGTCAGGGTCGTCGGATATAACTAGCGGAACGGCCTGCCGCCCGTCGCCGTCGACACAACCGTCCTTCGCAGCCTACTGCTACTGTATCATCGATCAACGATACCCGCGCCCGGCCGGCCGATACCTCCAATCCAACTCCAGGACACGTCTGGTAGTTTGGGGACGTCAATTAATTCGCCTCAATTAATCCGAGTTACTGCTAAGCTGTTATTGGCAGATTATATTCTCTCGACAGACTTAATAAGTAGTATGCCGCCTCCTTCCGAAAAAAAATGTTATTATTCTTAAAATTTGTATATCTTAAAATGTTTATTATAAAATATTTATACCATGGTCAATGATACTTATTACGCATCATAGATGTTACTATATTTTTTATAAATTTGTAATGTTGAGATTCATTGACTTATCAACACGTGAGAATGACATTTTCTTGGGATGGATGGAGTATGTATACGCAGCTGCAAATCTTGTGCGTGCTACAACGTTTACTATCAAAACCTACATTAGATCAGTCTCGGTTGGGATGTCATGGGAATTACATGGACATTATCACATTAAATAGCGCAGCAAAAATATTGATTCAGCACAATATTGATGAACAGAGACACGATAAGAGTTTCATGTAGGTGAAACAAGCCGTTATGCAATGGGAAAGCGAACAATCTTGCACTGAGCTCTTTGTTTCATGTCATCTGATCCAATGCGTCCAGCTGCGGCTACTCGGCACGCTCCATCGTTTGCGGTGTTTATTTGCTGGTGTGAAATTTCAAATATAAGAGATGGCCACCTATGATAACCATATTTGTTTGCTCATGTGATTATGTTATAATACACAAATATTTAGAATAATATCAAATGGATACATAGTTGATCGACACGGCACATCTAATCACAACACAATGAAAAAATTGAATTACAGTTATAAAAAATGAAAAAATTGAATTATGTAGCTAGTTTATTAAACAGTGAAATGAAATTGTACAATGACAAATGTTGTTTTATGTCCAGCTTTTAAGACGGCGCCACGTCTTGAAAACAGAGATATGAAACCTCTCATTGATATATATATTGGCCTTAGAAATTGCTTGCACATAGTACTTATTACAACCATGACTTTTTATCGGTATATATGGGGCTAGTGATGTTCTTACTCCTATGTTATCGGTATATATGGGGCTAGTGACTTTTCTACCGCTACCTTTCAACTAAGTAATTTTTCCTCCGCCTTTTCACACTAAAGATCGAGTCTCTTCTTTTGCTTAGCTTCGGTTTATGTTGGTCGTGGTACCATAGCGTGTTGTACAATACTACTACAGCACGCAGTGGTGCTTTCTCCACTCCACATGAACTAGGGGACATGGTGAGCCAGTGAAGCCAACGAGAGAGTCCACTTGATGAATAGTGCCATGTTTGAAACCGTCCAAAGTTCTTAAACAAACCCTAAGTTTACCTTTATTTTGTTACGTACTTAACGATATCAATTCAAGGACATCGATCTAAGCCATTTATAATTTTTCTCCGAACTTTGTACCGTAATTTTTTTTACATATTTCATAAGTATTTTGATAGCAAAATTTGGTTGGTTTGAGTATATTTTAAATTTTAAACCCGCTTGAATTTGACAAAGCATTTTTCAAATAGATTGCTTACATATTCAAACATAAATCACTTATGGCAGCCATAACATAAAATCACATAGCCAGTGGCGGAACCAGGAATTATGCAGGGGGTCAAAGAGTTTCGACATATGAGAACTGAGTGTAGCTTAATTGTTTAGATTTTTTTCTCCGCGGTTAAGCTCTAGTTTTCTATATTTATTTCAGTATTTGATGATATAACATGCACTGGTGTCGGCATTGGCGGCAATCCCGGTGGTGACGGCGGAGGTCGCGTCGGAGGTAACTCTCGGATCCCCTCCTCCACCAGCTGCGGCGGAAGAGGAGAGGGAGATCGAGCTCCCTGCCTCGCCGGGTAGAGGGCTACATGGCTCACCCTCACGGTTGGAGCCAAAGGCGCCGAGGGGAGACGCGGCTGGGATGGAGTCGGAATGCCCGGCGGTGGCCCGCGTAGCCGAGGTGGTGGAGATCCCATCCGATGATGAGGCGGATGACATGGTGGAGCTGCTGGTGTCGTCGCGAGAGCTAGCGGTGGTTCAGTCGAAGGCTGGGCCCTCTGGCGGGCTGCCGGAGGGTGACCTGGAGTGGCCCTGCCCCGAGGACCCGATTAAGGTATGGTTCATCCTTCATGATTCTCAGGAGTGTCAGCTCTGGGACATCCTTGGGGGGAAAGGACTTGCCACGGTGTCCGAACTCACCAACCTATCCTTGAAGCTCGAAGACGCCCAGGAGCGGGTCAAGTCCGCCCAGCAGTTAGTCTATGTCGACCTGCAGCTCGCCATAGAGGTGAGTTTCCCGTATTTGTCCTTGACCTCTGAATATCTTGTTGGTTGCCTCAATATGCTTGCTTTTCGTAGGGTCTGAAGGAGATGTCATCTCGTAAGTCCCGCTTCCTCCGGATGGAGCATGCCTGGATGGCTGAGCTTGAGCGTCAGCTAGAGTCCGCCAGCCATGAGTCCTAGGATTGGGCGGCTGAGGTGACCATGGCGTGGGCGGAGGGACCGCGTGCAGCAGAGCGGGCAACCGCCGCCGAGCGAGGGCTTAAGGCGGTGAAGGCCCAATAGGCGGAGACCGAGGCGGGGTTGTGGACATCCCTGGCAGACACCGAGGCAGTGCTCCAAAAATCCCTAGAGACCCTTGAGTCGGAGCGGAGTGCCTTAGTGTCGAAGCGGAGTGCCTTGGAGTCGACGCGAAAGGCCCTGGAGTTAGAGCGGAAGGCCCGGTCGGAGGCAGACTAGGAAGTGCTCGCGCTTTCGGGCCGGGTGATGGGGACAGAGGAGGCGAGGGCCCGACTACGCGAGCAGGTGGCCCGGCAGGCGGAGGAATTCTCCACCCTTGAGAGCTTCCGCCTCGGTATGTACCTTTTTTGCTTTTTTCATCGTGTTGGTTTCTTCCCTCAGCCTGTTTCTGAGCTTGTTGCCCTTCTTCCAGAGCTGGGCGGAAAGGTGAAGTCGTTGGAGCGGGACCTGGAGACAGTCAAGGCGACTTTTGGCCGGAATGTAGAGGAGCTGGCCAAGTCCTGTGAAGAGCGACATGCTCTCGAGGGGGAACTTGACCAGATCCGCAATGTTGCCCAGCTTGTCGTCTCGGAGGTCTTCAGGTTGGCGCCAAGTACTAGCGCGCCTGCCGTCCAGCTGGCGGAGGTCCCGGATGCGGTCCGGGATCTTATCACAAGTGGGCTGTCCTACGGAGCGTCGGGGGTGTTGACCTCGGTGGCGACGTACCACCCGAACCTAGACTTTGCCACTATCTGCAGCGGGTATGCTGACGGCTTGAGCACGGTGGACATCCAAACGCTCGGGGAGAGCTTGCTGTCGCATGCGAGGTTGGTGGCAGAGCAAGTCTCTGCGCAATGGGTGATGGACGTCTGCCATGAAGACATGTCCAGAAGCATGAGTCGGGGGGGGCGTCTCCAGCCTGCGGATGGCACAGAGCCTAGGTCAGAGGTAGATATCGCCCCGGCTCCAACCGAGCCGGATGTCGTCCCGCCGGGGAGTGAGCAGCCTGCGCCCTCGCCGATCGTACCGACAGCAAATGCCGCCGAGCCGCTCCAATAGTTGGTAAAGTATAAGAAGTTTAGTAGATGTAAAAAGATTAAGTTCGTGGGGGAGCCCCCGTGTAAACGTTCTTGTGTACTTAATGACTACAGTCGGTTTCGTTTTTTGTGATGGAGTCACTCCGTTCGGGGAAGCTTGTCCCTTTTGTTCCTAAGTTTTCCCTTAGCATAATTTTGTTTTTTATTCTTTCTTTCTCGTACTTGCCCATTCGTCCCGTAGGCTACAACCTTGGGAGCCCGGGGCGTGGCCCGCGAGGCTCAGCTGCTCATAACCGTAGGAAAAGGCGGGGTGCGATCGGTCGGAATGTTTTAAAGCAAAGCTACGTAAGGTAAATTAAAGGAACGAACTACCCTTTTGTTTGGGTAGGAAGGAGTTTCACCATATGATAGTAAACGAAAAAGAGAGGTAGTAGTGTACCCTCGTGGAGCCCCCGAGCGACCCGGGCCGAAAAGTGTTTGGGTCGGGGTGCTCTTATTGGAGCAAACGCTAAGTAAACAATGATAAGACTAAAATTTAGGGGAAAAAAAAATGACATAGCTGTTCCAAGCGTTCAGTGAGAATGTCACCGTTGTCGTCCTTCAGTTAGTAGATGTCTGGTCAGATTACTTCAACCTTTAGTCGTCCGGATCCTTGCCCGCTACGCCCCCTTTCTTGCCCGCTGCTTCTTCGCCTTTTTCTGCCTTTGGCCCGACGGCCTATCGCAAAAGGCGCTTGAGGAGCTCGCAGTCCTTGTAGAGGTGTTTGACGGGGTAGGCGTGGTTGGTGCATGGGCTCTCCATGAGTTCGTCGAAGTGATCTGGAAGGTCCTGCTGGGGGGTGCTTGTCTGTGTGATCAGCCATGGCGACCGACGCGGAGTTGGCCGATCGGCGGCGATCTTTTCTGTTCTTTTTCCCCTTCTGTGTGGAGGGGCCCTCTTCCTGATCCTGGCGTTTGGCCTTGCCTTTGGCTCAGCCTCCGTTGGAGCGCGGCGAGAGCGGCGCTTGCTGGAGGCGTTGGACAAAGGTCCGTGGTCCCGGGCCATCCGGGCTGAGACACCGGTCGCTGATGCGTGTGTCTCGGTTCGGCACGAGCCGCTCGTGTACAGGCGATCGGTGCGAAGTAGTCGTCAAGTCAAGATGAGGCGCCAATGCGGCCTCTTATGCCACCCTTAGCGGTTGTAGTGGTGAGCGGGTGGAGCGACTCGTCTGCTGCATCCCCATTCCCTTAGTGGGGAGTGAGGCCGTGAGTCGGTGTCGCGATACGGAGCTCTAAGCTTGTTGAATGGCGGCGGTCTCCACTAGTGCTTAGAGGTTCCGGTGGATCGCCTGTTTCTGAGGATCGTTCGGCTCGGACAGGCCACACAGAAGCATTGCCACAGCGGCGATGTTCTGATTGGCCTGAGCGAAGTGTGGGGGATCGTTCCCCCTGTCCATGGTGTTGCGCTGGACCTGACGGGCGCGACCTCGAGCGCCGCTCGTCAGTCTATGCGCACGGGGCGCAGTGTGGTGCACCAAGCACGCTAGCGCAGTCGGTGGCTGGTGCAGCCACTATTATCGTAGTTCCTCGCCGTGGTCCCGTGTGAGCTCGGGGGGTCTCCGCGCGAGGGTCCGAAGGGGTGTGAGTCTGCAAGGACTCCGTTACCACCGGTGACTGTCCCGGAGCGTTCGCCATAGCGCACTACCGGGACGTACGGTGGCTTGGCGCCACGTCACCGATGCTGGAGCCGTCACTCTCAACATCATCATCCATGAGGTCGAGGAAATAGGTGGGAGCGTAACTCGCCATCCCCACGAATTCGGACGTGAGAGGGGGCGGCGCTGGCATCCTTCAGAGCCCCTGGGCATACGCGTCCGTGGGAGACACGAGGCTGTAGGAGAACCGGTCGTATGGCGGTCGCGGCGGGGACAACGGGGTCCCTCCGGGTAATCGGTGGAAGATAGAGAATAGCAAGTAAAGAACACCATGTACCTTACTCACAGCGGGGTTTGAGCAAAGAGTTTGCTCGGAATAAAGCACAGATGCCTCGTTGTTGAAGTCGTCGTGCGTCCCAGAGCCGATGGAGGGCGCCCCTCCGACGGGCACCGGAACGAGTGCCTCCTCGCGGAGGTGTAGTATGCCAAGCCGGTCGGCGATGAAGTCCAGGCTTCCAAAGAGGAAGGCCTGGGACGGCTCGGAGACTGGTGGAACCCACATCCCAACCGATGGGAGTGCAGGAAACTCCAGTGAGCCAAAGTGAGTAGTATCGCCTGAGTCCACCATGGCGAAGGTGGCGGAAAATTGGGCCATCCGATGACCAAAAAGTGCGGAACGTACAACGTCTTCCCCACGGACGGCGCCAACTGTCGGTGCAGAAAGTGACCAACAAGTAAATATTTATAGTTTTGCCATACGTTGTGATCGGAGGTGGCCTAGCACTCAATGACACAGGGTTTATACTGGTTCAGGCAACGTTCCCTACGTCCAGTTCGAGTCGGTCGGTGACTTTATTTCTGAGTCCAGGTGCTCGAAGTTTACAGTGGGGTTACAAACGAGAAGGAGAAAGATGGAGGGTACAAGAGGTCCGGTCGGAAGGGCCAAGAGCGACAGGAGCTCCGCTATGAGCTAAGTGTTCAAGCGTATGCTTGAGGTTCGAACCTGGCGGTTCTATGGTTGTGAGCTAGTGAACTTGATCGATCTAATGAATCTGGAATCACTTGAATGTCAGAAGAGAGCGCATCCCCTTTTATAGATGAAGGGGATGGCCTTACAAGTGAGAGGGAGAGAGTATGTATGCTTCTGAGCCTTGCTGCCCACGTCGGCAAGTACAGGATGATGGTAGGCGCCCACAATACTGTTGAATGTCAGATGCACGTGGGAGGTGGTGTTGTCTTCTTCGGGCATGGCAGACGTCGACGCCTGCCACACTGTTGATACCTGAGGCATGCAAGGGGTTTTTTCCATGTTTGTGTCAGGGAGGTTGCAGAATACTGTTTCTACAGGAGTACAGGGTACGGTCCCTGGTATCGTGGTTTGACTTGTGTGCCCTACCTTACTTTCTTCGTTCATTCCCCGGTCTTTTCCGAGCAGGCATCCCCGGTCGGTTGGTCCCAGTCGGTTCTGATCGCGCCAGTCGGAGACGAGCTGTGAGCAGGGTTTTTGTCGTATCCCCTGTCGGAGACGCAGGTCGAAGTCGAAAGTAGTGCTTTTGGTCAGGCTTTCCGGTAGGAGAGGCCATCCGGAGGCGGGCTGGAGACCGAAGTGAGCCCTCCTGTCGGAGAGGTGGGCCGGAGTCGGAAAACGGGCGTCGCTCCTCATCGGCCAGACCTTCCGGTTGGTGATTGGATCGCCCTTCTGGCCTGTTGTCCAGATACTTGGGCCAGCCCATAAGTTGCGCCTTTATTGAGAAGCCAGTCCGCAAGGGACCTCAGGTTTATGAACCCGATAGAATGTATGTGCTATTCAGTCACAGCTAACTTTGAGGCATAGTTGTTAATAAGGAACGAACACGCTAGGCAAGAGGTTGTGAGTTTAATCCCTAACAACCACACACACGTAAAAAAATTGTGACTTATGACGCATGACCATGGGGGCTGGCTAGTGGGCCTCTCCAAATTAATAAAAAATGCTATTTTTGTCCCAATTTATAAATTCTGGAAAATAATTTTCACTAGGAGTTTATGTAAACATGCTGCCAGTATAGATCGATTTACACTGATGACATCTTTTTTACATTGGTGTTTCACAAAACGCCAGTACAAATTGAAAATAGACCGGCGGTACAAACGTTTTACCGGGGGGGAGGGGTGTTCAAAAACCACAACTGTTGTCGAGGATACACGTAAAGAAGACCATTAATGCCCAAATTTTATACGGTCCG
Source organism: Miscanthus lutarioriparius (assembly GCA_904845875.1). Classification (NCBI taxonomy): domain Eukaryota; kingdom Viridiplantae; phylum Streptophyta; class Magnoliopsida; order Poales; family Poaceae; genus Miscanthus; species Miscanthus lutarioriparius. The sequence continues at coordinate 21,239,081 of CAJGYO010000003.1, forward strand.
GGTAATCTTTTAGATAAGATTCTACGAGAAGAAGAAGAAGAAAGTGTGCGTGCCAACTGTTTTGAGCAGCTGCTGGTATGTCATCCAGGGATTTCCCGTTAGCATGTGCCATCTGCACGGCAAGTCGGCAAGTACAAGTCCTCGCAGCAGTTTCACTGTTTCGTTTAGGCCATATGAGCGGCACCCCTCCAACCCGGGTATCAGTGTACTCCTTTCGTCTCATAAAAAAATACACTTCCCCAGAAATCAAATATTTTCAACCTTAAATAAATATATATAAGAAAATATTAATATCTATGACACACACACCCCTTTCCAAAAATAAATCTCTATCCTGTAGTTTGAGAAAAGTCAATCAATCTCAACTTTGACTAGATTTATAAAAATAGAATTAACATTTGTATCTCTAAATTTATTTATGATGAAAATATACGATGCCATCAATCTAATGATGCTTATATGGTTCTTTCCTCTCAAATTATGAGACGTCTGGCATTTCTAGATTCTTAGCTTTTATTATGGATCTAGATATAGCTTTTATTACTAGACATAATATATGTCTACTCCCTCCGTCCCGAACTATCTATCGTTTTCACTTCTCAAGAAAGAACTTTGACAAAAAATATATATTAAAAAATATTAATATTTATGGTATATAATTGGTATCATTAGAAAGATTTTTAAATCTAGTTTTTTAATAAATCTATTTGGAGGTACAAATGTTGCACGTATTTTCTACAAATCGAGTCAAACTTGCGGCACGAAAACCCAAAGTGACAGATAATTTGGGACAGAGGGAGTTTGTGCGTAGTAAAAGCTACGAATTAAGAAAATTAAAATATCTTATAATTTAGAACAGAGGAGTATTTTCTAATATATATTTGGTGAAAATTTGGATTGTTTGACTTCTTGAAATATGAGATGGACATTTATTTTAGAATAGAGGGAGTAATCGGTATTATTAGATAGATCAGAGATACAAATACATTATAATTTAATTAAATAAAAAAAATTAATCAGCATGCATCTTATAGACCTTTTTAATAGGACGGAGTAGTACCTGTGCTGCTGCGTGATTGCGTCGAGTCGAGTCGAAGATCGTAGGCGGCGCAGCCGTCAAGGCGCCGGGCGTCGTCGTTGTCGCAACGCGCGAATTGTATTCTAGCAGTAGTCGTCGCCGGCTTTACCCAGGTCAGGGCGGCAGGCAGGCAGACCGGCTTTTTTGCGGGAGAAGGAAAATGCATGCTGCACAGTCTCCAAGTAACGAAATCTTTATACTATTATAACCTTATCAGATTAGTTAATTAAATAAGTACTCCACCCTCGCAAAAAATAATGTAGTAGACTAAAAATATATCATATAACATATCATGGAATATGAAAAATTTACGTAATATAAAATAAAATCAAAATATATTAAAAAAGTATTCAAAAGTAATAGAGAAAAATAAAAGAAAACGACCTAAAATACATCTTACAACATTATATGTATACTACGTGGACACCGCAAAATTTATCGTAGAACATCACATGTAGACTATGTGAACATCATAGCATACATCATAGAACATCACATATATACTACTTGAACATCTCAAAATACATCATATATAAAATGTCACATGTATACTACGTGAACATCATAACATACATCATAGAACATCACATGTATAATACGTGAACATCACAAAATATATCCGAGAACATCGCATGTATACGATTAGGCATCACAAAATACATCTTAGAACATCATGTGTATACCACGTGAACATCATAAAATACATCAACAAACATCGCATATATACTAAGTAAACATCACATATATATATTATGTGAACATCACAAAATACATCATAGGACATCATATGTATGCTACATGAATATCACAAGAATATCAAATATCACATGTATACTATGTGAACATCACATATGTTGCATAAAATGTAGGAAATTGCATTCCTACATTTCATGCAACATATGTGATGTTCGTATACATATATTCAAAAGTAAAAAAAATTATTAAACTAATGAATTAAATTAAAATAACAAAGAAGAAAATGCAAATAAAAGCATGAATAAAAAATGCTAAATATATACAAGAAATGAATAACTAAAATAAGGAAGATAAAAAATTGAAAAGAACCACAGACATACTATGCGAGCATGACCTATACCTAATGTAACATATGAAATGAAAAAACTTAAAAGAATAAAACAAGAAAATGATTAAATAAAGATTGGAGTAAAACAAAAATAGAAAATGAAAAACAAAGTTAAAAAGTCTAAATAAACTAGGAAGAAAGTAAATAGAAGTAAACAAAGAAAAATAAAAAAACATAAAAATAAAATAGAACAAAGAAAATAAATTAATCAGAATAAAAGAAAAAGAAAAAAGAGATATAAAAAGATAAAGATACATAAAATAATATTAAAAGACCTCGTAACAGGAAAAATAAATAAAAATAAGTGTAACAGAACCGACCAATTTATAAGAGCACAAGTACAAAAGCAATCACCGTACTGATCAAACTGTCATACTTGAACACATATAAACCTGGTAGTCCGCTGAAATCATGAAGGATTTCAAACCAACTCGCATACAACCAAGATCGTATATGATTTAACATAACAAGCCACATGTTACATCCATTTCACAAGTAGTTCACAAGTATCTCGCGTACATCGGAGTTCACATAGTTATTACAACACGAGTTCATAAATAGCGAAAGCAAAGTAGTTGGAAACCCTCACACACACTTAGTTCAAATACAAGCCAGTTCCATAGTCATATCCAGCAAAAGTATCATGATAAGATAACATAGGAGATCATGCCAATGATCTAGTCTTCATCACCAACAGGGTGGAGACAATACTTGCAGTAACCGTTATAAAGCACGTCATCTGCAACAAGAAGGAATAAACCATGATTACGAGAATGTACTCAGCTAGACTTACCCGTCGTAAACAAAAATAAATGACACCAAGGAGTATGCATAGTTTTATCGGTGGATCTCGCTTGACAACCATTTTGCATAAAAGCTTTAATGATACAAGAGAATAATTTAAATTTTGAGTTAAGCAGCAAGTTACCAATATTAACCTGTCATCTACATTAGCACTTGTACTAGAGCAAGCACTTGATTAGAATCCAAACATTAGTAACCATATCCGGTATAATGTTGTAACATTATCATCATCATTATAACCATCAAGTTCAATTAAGTGTCTCTACGTTGCCGCTGCTCAGTCAAGTTCTCACTATCCGGGACAGACGACGACTCAAATCGATTCCTACCCAGCTGGGGAATTATTCCTAACACACACCCAAGCAACCTGATCAATGGTCGTCTCGAGTCACCTTTGGTACAGCTGAGGAATAAATTCGCGGGTCCGAGCAGCGCCACACTCTCAGGGATTCCACTCTGCCAGGACATCAATTTATCCTTAGACTTACGCCAATGGCTCCCCACACATCCTTACTAACGCCAGAGTGCGTACTTTCACTTCCCGGCTTCCGGTCTGAGTTGAGCTACTCGACTTCGCGGTCGGAACGAGTTATCCAGCCAACTAAGTGATAGGCATACGTTCAACATGACATGAGGATGTACAGCGAATCGGTCCTTAATCGACACAGACGGGGATAGATCCACACCTAAGACATCCATGTCTTGTTATTTCTCTATCGACATCCCGCCCGATCTCCATTCATTATTAGCACATAGCTATTTCCACGATAGCAAATATAGCTAACCGTGACCAGATATCATCCTATCTTGTAGGTGACAGGAAATCACCTGACTTTACCTGTCCAAACATGGCTAAGCATTGATTCGCTCCTGGACCTAAATAGGATTCATGGTACATTTACTGGACAAGGAAGAGATAGGTATGCAACAAGTGTTTGCATCCAACTCCTATAACTTAATGCATCAAACATATAAAGATATTTTAAAAATATAGGAGACTTAGAATGCTCCGGGGCTCGCCTTTTAGAAAAGAGGAAGGTTGGTCATCGAGACACTCAAGAACTTCTTCTTCGTTGACTCCTCCTTCTGGGGCATGCACCTCCTGCTCCTGAACTTGTTGTTGCTCCTCCGAAAGTCCTTGTTCGAATTCTAGAAGAGTGACTCCCTCTAGAACACCTATTGCATGCATATGCACAGCATAAGTGTCATGAATGCAAAAGAGATGGAAGCTGAGCATAAGTGTCATGAATGCAAAAGAGATGGAAGGTGATGATGAAATGTACAGTCATGTATAGGTGGACACATAAATGACATGATGATACAAGATTACTATTTACTTTACTAAGTAGGTGCATATCTCTTCTTGAAAACAACAAATACACACTCACTAAGCTCTAACAACCTAAGATAAAGTTATTCATCTTCAATAAGAGGTCTAGCACCTACAACTAACAATTTACCTTAATCAGCCTAAGCATCTAAATCATCACATCAACTCATATAAAGCAATCAAGTCATTCACTGCATAACTGGAGTTGTACTGACCCAAAATCACATCAACTCATCTAAATCAGGGTTGCAGACAATAGCTGCTAGTTTAACTCATAACTAGAGTTATACTGACCCAAAAGACATGCAACAAGACACTCTGGAAAGCTTATGAAATTTTATACAATTCATATTTAATCATCTCAGCATGATTCCCAAGTTAACAAGACCAAACAGGCACATTTATCAAACCTGCTCTAGAAATTCTAGAGAACTATTAGTTCTGAAGACTAACTTTGAACAATCGTAACTCACAAAACATTTGGCCAAATGCCATGAAAATTTAACACAAGCTATATAAGTGAGTTATCTACAACTTTGTTATAGACAAGATTCATAGCAAACATCATCTTCACCATGTAATTTTCTTAACTCTAGAATCTATCCAGAAAATCACTATAAGTGAATTTTAGGGAAAATAATATTTCACTACATACAAGAATGGTACTTTGAGCACTACCAATATTACCAACAGTTAACATACATCAAATGAGTACTAGAAAATATAGTGGCCATTCCTAAATAAATTCTTTTCATGCCTTTATTAATTTATTTAGATAATTTGATGAAATAATAAACATATAGCAAAATTGTATAGTAAATTCCACAAAAATTATAGTAGCTTATACATGTCCCCAATAGGCTACTGTATAAATTTCATAGCATTTGAACAAGTACAACATCCTACACAAAAATAACAAGCTACCAGGGTTAATACTAGCATAAATAGGAAATCCTATTGAAAAGTATCAAACAATAGAATTCTAATTTTGTTAGCTTCATCATATCACAAAGAACACTGTGCAATAAATTTCATTCTCCTTGGATACATATTTTTACCATGAAAAATAGCACAAGAATCTAGCATTTATTTAAGATAAATAGCAAACTCCTATTTCCAACAAGATCACTGTGCAACTAATATTTTTCCCAGGTAGTACATAACAAGACAAGACCAACAAAATTAGAATCACATTTTTATCACTTTCCTAGCTCAACTTTTACATTTTACAAGATTAGAAACATTCAAAAAGCATTTATCTAGCTCTATTTTATTCTACTAGAAAAATACTAGAAATTGTGCATTTCATACTTTTATCAAATACTACACTTCATGAGGAATCCAACAAAATTTGGTTCACTCAATTTGGACACTCCTAGCTCAAGATATCATTTTTCAAAGTTAGCACAAAATTCTAGAAAAGAATAAAACAAAATCTAATGCTACTGCCGCTGACACGCGGGACCCAGTAGTCCACGGGCCCACGCGACAGACACACAGAGGCAAGGGGAAGATTTGACCGGCGCTAGCTCGCCGACAGCGAACTTTCCGGTGAAACCGACCCCGCCATCGTGATCCTCACATCCTCCCACGTTTATAGATGTAGGAGGTTGACGTGGAGACGCACCGGTGATGGCTCGTCGCCGGTCATGGCGGTACGGCGGCATTGCATGGAGGTGCGCCAGCCATCTTCGGCCATGGCAGGTCTTGGCGAGAGCGGCTACGACCTCACGGTGCTCAGGCGAGACTACCAAGGGTGATCTAGGGTTAGTGGGGCGCTAGGGAAGCACGGCCACGTGCATGTCCGCGTGGCGGTGGAAAACACACCAGCGAGGCTTGCGCTCCGGCGAGGTCACAGGGGTAGAGGTCCGGCAAGTTAGGGTTAGAGCATCAATGAGATGTGGGTAAGATAAGGCGAAGGAAAGGAAGAACGGAGACACGGCGGTTAGTTCGGGCCACGGCGAGCTCGAAGTCCGATGAAGCTCCAGTCATGGCGGCGATGATAGAAATGGCCAATAGGCCCTCACCTTGGCTCGAATGGGGCTGCAAACAGGTCAAGGGCGTAGAGCAGAGCAGGGCATGTCTACATGCGCGAGCAATTGAGGAATGGCAAGATAGTGAAGGAGCTACACGGCGGTGGCGCTCTCGGCGGCGATGGCGAGCTCGGCGCTGCGCTTTTGCGTGGCTCGGACGAGGCGAGGAGAAGCGGACGAAGGAAGTAAGTGAAGCAGCAGGCACGGGGCATCGATGTGGCCGCGACAGCCTGACTGGTGGGGGGCGATGCCGATGTATGGCCTCCACCTGGCACGAGTGACCTGACGGTGGTCGGCCATGATGGCCTGGTCGAGATGGCCATCAGGCCCATCCTCAGCATCTGACAGCGCCTAATCACTCTCTCCTAATTCCTAAACCGTGGCAAGTTAGCAAAAGATCCATTAATAAAAGTTGTAGAGCTATAGGTAAACTCTAACTTTGCTTTATGGAGTAACATCTAATTCGTCATGGTTTTCAAATTATAAAGCACCAAAGTACCCTTCACAAAATCTGAAAAGCATTGAAAGACAAAAAATTTCAAGTTTCAAACAACACTACATTGATTTTGGTGAGCCAAATTCAAGCATGCTAGGAGCTGAATTAGCAAATGGCCCAAAAATAAAAGTTATTACACTACTCAAGTACTACAACTTTGTTTTAGGGTGCACATCCATGCAAAGTTTCTAAAGTGACGTTCAACTCCAGTCAAACATGCAACTAGAAATTGGTGATTTACACTATAGATATGACTTAGAGACCAAACTAGCCTTAGTGATGAATATCAAAGTTGTTCCATGTGACATTCTAAGCATGTTTAAGGTGTCTTAGTGACCAACATCAACCACTTGCACTTAATCACACATGGTCATAAGCATACACATATGGGAAACACAGAATAACAAGGCATGTTTCACATGTTTCAATTGTGTGTTTAACATGTAAATGCTCATATATGAATGCATGATGCTTATGCCCATGCAAATGCAAGTGCAATTATGCAAGCCTAACACCTAGGGTGTTACAGCCCTCCCCCCTTATAAAAATCTTGTCCCGAGATTTGAAAAGCATACCATTTTGAATAAAACGTAGGGTAGACATCCTTCAGATAATCTTCCTGTTCTCACGTTGCATCGCTCTCACTACCCTGATTACTCCACATGACCTTGTAAAACTTGACCACCTAACTCTAGGTTACTCTCTCTTTAGTATCAATAACCCGCACTGGCCTTTCTTCATAGGATAGATCTGATTTCAACTTGATATTTCTAAGTGAAACTCTTTCTTTTGGAACGCGGAGACATTTCTTTAATTGAGATACGTGAAAAACATTGAAGATAGCTCTCATCTCATAAGGTAACTCTATCTTGTAGGCTACTCTCTCACTCTTCTCTATGATCGGATATGGACCTACATATCTAGGTTCAAGCTTCCTCTTTACTCCAAACCGTTGCACACCTTTCATCGGTGATACTTTTAGATAAACGTAATCACCAACTTCAAACTCAATGGGCTTCCATCTTTTATCCGCATAGCTTTTCTACCTAGCTTGAGCAGCTTCCATATGTTTCTGGATAGTACGGACTTGTTGTTCAGCCACCTCGATGAAATCAATGCCGTAGTATCTCCTTTCTCTAGATTCAACCCAGTTCAAAGGAGTTCTACATTTGCGGCCATACAATGCTTCGAACGAAGCCATCTTGATACTTTCTTGATAGCTATTATTATAGGAAAATTCAGCCAAGGGTAACCACTTCTCCCATGAACCCTTGGAAGATATGACACAAGCTCTTAACATGTGAAAGGATCAAGATGCCCAAGAGGGGGGGGTGAATTGGGCTAATTCTAAATTTCTTTGCAATAATTAAACCCTACGGTTAGCCCAATTAACCTCTTGTGCCTAGAAAGTGTTTCTAATGATCTTACGCACAAAAGTTTAGCAACCAAAGTTTCAATCCTACTCTAGCATGGCAATTTTAGGAATGTAAATGATAAGAATTGAATTGCTCAAAGTAAATGTTCAAAGTAAAGAGAGAAGGAGGAACGCGGCGATATTTTGCCGAGGTATCGGAGAGTCACCACTCCCCACTAGTCCTCGTTGGAGCACCCGCGCAAGGGTGTAACTCCCCCTTATCCGCGCAAGGATCAAGTGCTTTCTATGGGTTGATTCTTCGATACTCCGTCGTGGTGAATCACCCACAACCGCTCACAACTTGAGTTGGGTCATCCACAAGCTCTCTGGATGATCACCAAGCTCCCAATCACCACCAAGCCGTCTAGGTGATGGTGATCACCAAGAGTAACAAGCACGAACTCTCACTTGACCATGACAAGCCTAATGAGAAGGGTGGATGCACACTTTGCTACTCTTGATCTCACTAATGAGGGCTCTCTTTAGGATTCTCAAATCTCAATCACCTCACTAGGACCTTGCTCTTCTTGGCACTCTCAAAAGTGTTTCTCAGCTGTTGGAATGAGCAAAAGTACCCCCACACATGAATGGAGGTGGTATTTATAACACCGGCTGAAAAATGAACCGTTATGTGCCTCTACGGGGTGACCGGACGCTCCGGTCATGTTGACCGGACGCATCGGTCAGTTCACCCTAAACTCCAGTGTTTAAAGTGTGACCGGACGCTGGCCAGCGTCCGATCAGCACTGACCAGACGCGTCCGGTCGTGATTTTCCCTCTCTGAAACCTTACTGGAGTCGACTGGACGCTGGCCCTCAGCATCCGGTCACTTCACCTCTCAGCGTCCGGTCGCACCAGATGAAATCACCTTGGTCAAATGAACTGACCGGACTCTGCGCCAGCGTCTGGTCACACCGGAACCAGCATCCGGTCAGTATTTGACCCTCCATTCACTTCCAACTCTCGATCATATGTGAATGAAGTTTGCTCCATTGGATCTAAGGGCTATTTTGGAGCTACCTAGTGCTAGTTTTAGCAAGTGTGCACCACACTTAACCCACTAGACTCACCTAGGTCAAGTTACCCGTCCATACCCCCCTTAATAGTATGGCCAAAGGAAAAACAAAGTTCTAAACTACTCTAAGTGTCTCTTCAACTCCAAACGACACCTAGAACTAGTCCATCCTTAACCATGTCGTCCATCCTTTGAAAACCAAAACGATTTCCATCGTAGGGGCATGACCACCTTGATTGCCCAATCGATCTCCATTACCATGACCTAACTTAATTGCCTCTGCAAAACACACGTTAGTCATAGTAATCACGTATTGTCATTAATCACCGAAACCCAACTAGGGGTCTAGATGCTTTCAATCTCCCCTTTTTGAAGATTGATGACAATACCACCTCGAGTATGTGAAAGAGATGAGGTTTTTAATATGCTTGGTTCATATAAGCTTTTGGCAACAAGAACAAAAGTGTTAGGCAAGCTTATATGACCTAAGCCAACATGATGTACTCAAAAGATAGAAAATAAGCATGAGTACAAGTAATAAAGCTCATTTGCATCGAAGTAAAACATGGAAGCAAAAGCAAATGAGCACAACACAAGTGATATGACATATAAATGATTTAAAATAGAGAGCACACATGTCATATATCACGATCACGTAGATATCACTATCACATAAATATAGTTTGATGCAAAAGTAAACACACAACGAATACATAATAGTGTATCACACATAAAAACTCCAAATTTAATAGATAAGCTAATAGATAAACTAAGCTCCCCCTAGATATGTCGCTCCCCCTAAGACTAACATACTCGATCCCTCTTCCCCTTTGGCGTCAAACACCAAAACCTAAGGGTCGGTCGGTGGGGCTACAGCGGATGAGCCGGGCGCTGAGGTACGAGGACCGAGCTGGAACTGAGTGCCATCATCATCTGACCCTAAGCTCTAAGCAGTCTGACCTTCTATAGCTAGAAGCGATGTTGAAGCGGTCTGGGTCATATCACGGACTGGGGCTACTGTAGGTTGTGCTGGTATGACTATAGCAGCCAGCTCTGATGATGCCACTAAGGAAGGGAGCGTCTCTATAGTCCCGGTAATAGGTGCAACTGTAGAAGGACCTAGGACATGTAGATATGGAGGAGTAGGCTGCCCTGTCAACTCACTGAAGGAAGCACCAAGGCTCCTGGACACTATAGTCTCTAGCACTAGCAACGAGCAAGTCTGAGCCGGTGTGAAGCCTGTCTGAAGAGGTGTGAACTGCGGGGCTAGCACTAGCAAAGCAAACCACTGGGACATCTGCTCTGTAGGTGAAGCAAACTATGCTAGTGGTTGTCCCTGACTCTGAAACCCACTAGGCTGTAACGCTAGAGTCATAAAAGTGGTGGCAGTCTGACCAAGCTAGGGCAAAGGCTGTGGCGGTGGAGCCCCAATAGCTATCACAACATGCTGCATAAACCCAAGTAGCTGCTGCTGCATGAGGAGCTACTGCTGGTGCATGGCCTGCTGCTGCTGCTGTAGCGCCTGTGTTTGCTGCTGCATAACCAGCTGCTGTTGTTGAAACTCATCCTGCCGAGTCTGAAACTATGCGAAAGTAGCGGCTGTCTCCTGTGCCTGGCGAGCCTAATCCTGCCTCATCTGCTCAAGTATGACAAGTAGAGCGGGGTTTGTCTATGGTGCAGGTGGAGCTGAACTGGAGCAACCAGCCTCATGGTCATGTCGACGTGCATGCATCTAAGGAATGTCCCGGTAGTCCTCATCTGAGCTGTCACTGGGGTCGCTCTCGACTATCCCCTCCTGCTGAGCATCTAACTACTCCTCAATAGCTGCTATGCCCCTGATAGTATCATCCTACTGGGCTGCAGTCTCTGGCACCTCTAGACGACGGCGCGGCTAGCTAGGTGCACATGGTGTACTATGGCGGATCATCTGAGTCAGGTTGTATGCAGGAAACTCTGTCGTAGCACCACTGTACTCAGCTAGCATCTCAGGTGGCCTCACTATAACTGCCCTATGAATAATAAATGTGGTCCAGTGAGCATAGGGCAACTGACGGTGACCTCTGAATCCCTCAAGAATAGTATCCTCCATCTCTGATAGATGGAGATCCCAAATGTCAAACACAGTATGCTGCATCAGAGTTCAGAAGCCATAGCTGTATGCGAGTCAAGCCCTCACGATACCCCATCCTCGGAATTAGGGGTCCTCCTCATAATAGCATCCAGCACTCTAGCTGTGGGAGTGAGATCACTGGGAGTCCTGCTCGACCCCTCGCCAAAAGGTTCCTTGAAGCAGTGGTGGACTAGATCTGTAGGAGGTATCATACCACCATAAGGGCGTCTGGGAGGCGTTGTCTGTCCATAGCAAACCTCATGTAGCCTGACAGGCTGCTCCTGAAGCCTAAGAATCTCCCTGACCCTAGTGCTCGTCAGCCTGTAATCTCTGCCTCTGAATGCAAAGTGAATATATGTGTGCTGCGGGTCAATCTAGAGTGTAGCATAGAACTGACAGACCCAAGATGGAACATATAAGCCTATCCGTCCAAGTAAATCTATCAGCCCTGGTAGATATGCAAGGTAGGGGTGAATATGCCCTTCGGCTGCTGCAACTATGGACTCAATGTTGCACACCCTCTGTGACCTGAATAGTGCCCCATTGTTAAGATATGCATTGTAGAAGTCTTCCTGCAGTGGTGTGTAGAAGCCCTCTGAAGCTCTGTCATCCCTCCTCGGTGGGAACCACTGCTCAAAGTCCACAAACCTGAGCTACTGCACCTGCTTGGCTGTGGCGGCCCACAAATCAAGATGTGTCACTAGAGGCGGACCCTGTGGTCTAGACAGTGGATGAGAACCTCTCCGCTGTGTATCTGCCCTCGGTGTGACTAGAGCACAGGTACGACTAGAGTGGCGTAACTATGGCTGAGGGGCCTGCTCTGTCTCCTCGGCCTGCTGTCCCTCCTGAGTCTGCTCTGCTGGCTGTGGCTCCTGTTGTGACTCCCCCTGAGGCTGACTCTCATCCAAGACAACTCGCCGTCCCACAACCATGACAGTCCCAGCTGGACCACCATGACGGCGCTCAACCTGCTCAAGTGCATCTCTTGCCGCTGGTGGAAGCTGATCTGTAATAACAACACCACTACGAGCACCTCCTCTCTCGGCACGCTCTGTAGCCTTTGCAACTACGGCTGCTTTAGCTGTATCTGCATCTGGATACTTGTGCTTCCTTGTTGCTAGCTTCTTTGTCGCCTTGCCTTTTGGATCTGTAGGCAAGCGAGGCGGACGCCTCGGATCCTCATCACCTGGACCACCTCCGACGTACTTGACATGAGCCATCTAACAAGAACTACTGCCTCCGACACAGATCAACTGCCGACTGTCACTTTCGAGGCTTGGCCTCGATCCGTACTCGTGAGCTTGGCCCCGAGTTGACTGACAACTGTAAATAGAATAGATAGGACATACAAATAATTTTAATTATTCATCTAGAGATACAAAACCCTAGGAAGCAAGCAATTAGGTACAAAATTGAATCGAGGGCTTGCTACCTGACGAACCAGCAAAACTACAAGAAGAGGAACGGATCGAGGAACCACCGGGTCAGCAATATGAGATTAGGGTTCGCAAAGCATAGTGAATCAACGGCTAGGGTTTGCAATGGAGGCTCTGGCACGTGGAACACAGCGGCAGGAGAGGTGCTGGCGTGAGCTAGGGCATGGCGGTGCTAGAGTGGGGTGCTGGCGAGGTGGCGCACGGGAGCAGCAAGTGGAGCATGGCGCATGGGAGCAGGGAGCTGCTTTGGCATGGGGACAGTGTCGCGGGGCGCGGCGGAAGTGCTGGCGTGCATGAGCGGGACAGCGGTGGCAGAGGCGAGCTCGGCGGCTTGGGCGTAATGCGGCGGCTCTGAAACGATGGGGGCGCGGCGGCGATGTCGGCGTAGGTGGCTAGGTTAGAACACCGGCGCTGAGATTAAATACGGTGGCCCCCCGAGTCAGATAAGGAAACGGAGAGAAGAGATTGAATCCCGCACGTTCCCTATTGAGCGGACGCTCCGGTGGCAGCGATCGAACGCTGCCACCCAGCGTCCGGTCGATTCCAGAGAGGTCCAAAACCCCAGGAATCGCAACCAGACGCGTTCGATCCCAACTGACCGGACGCAGCCAGAGTCCGGTCGATCCAGACTTTTTCTTCTTCACTTGACCGGACGATGGATCGCCTTCTGACCGGACGCTGGGAGAACACTGTTTTAGTGTCCGGTCACTCCTTCTCTGCAGCAGGTTGACCTCCTGTGAACTGACCGGACGCTGGACTTCAGAGTCCGGTGCAGCGTACGATCACTCTTTTTCCAGCAAATCTTCAAAGTCCTTCATGCTGCCTGTTCCCAATCAAGTCCCAACTTCAATAAGATCCAAATAAACACCAATTGGGACTTATGTGAGTGACTTCTCTCAAACCCTCATGTTTTTCAAAAATATTTTGCCTTAGGCTATAATTCTTTTTAAGAAAATAGGCAATAAGAGGGCAATTGAAGATAAACGACAAAGCAACATTCATGCATATGCAATGCAATACTTGAAAGTAAATCTAGTTGCTTATCAAGTTTGATCCAAGGTTAAGCTTCTTCACACGCTTTACGGCAGTTATCTTAACCATGTTAGACAAGCCATATATGCATTAGCAAACATTAAATATGTTGTATATTACAATGCAATGCAAGGGACAACACAAGCTCATCTTTTAGTGAAGTTGCTAAAATCAAGAACACTGAGTTCATTTCGCAATCTACAAAATGTTGCCTCATCTAGCGGTTTAGTGAAGATATCCACCAATTGATCCTCGGTCCTTACACCTTCTAGTGAAATATCATTCTTTGCAACATGATCTCTAAGAAAGTGATGGAGGATATCTATATGCTTGGTGTGAGAGTGTTGAACTGGATTATTTGCAAGTTTACCGCACTTTCATTGTCACACAAAAGAGGTACTTTTTCTAGAACTACACCATAGTCTAGCAAACTTTTGTTTCATATAAAGAATTTGTGCACAACAAGCACCCGCGGCAATGTATTCCGCTTCGGTGGTGGATAAGGCCACACTATTTTGTTTCTTAGAGGACCAAGACACAAGTGATCTACCAAGCAAATGGCACCCTCCGGATATGCTTTTTCTATCAACTTTGCACCTAGCATAATCCTAATCAGAATAGCCAACTAATTCAAATCTAGCTCCTTTGGGATACCAAAGGCCAATGCTTGGTGTGTGCTTAAGATACCTAAGGATTTTTTAACGGCAATCAAATGAGTTTCCTTAGGATTAGCTTAAAATCTAGCACACATACACACACTAAACATGATGTTGGGCCTAGATGCGGTTAAATATAACAAGCTACCAATCATAGAGCGGTAGAGAGTTTGATCAACCGTGTTACCTCCCTCATCTAGGTCGAGATGTCCATTAGTTGGCATTGGTGTCTTGATTGGCTTACATTCATCCATCTTGAATCTCTTGAGAAGATCTTTTGTATATTTCTCTTGAGAGATGAAAATCCCTTCTCTCATATACTTGACTTGAAAACCAAGAAAGAATGTAAGCTCTCCAATCATTGACATCTCGAACTCCTTCGACATCAATTCACCAAACTCTTTGTAAGAATCTTTATTTGATGATACAAAGATGATATCATCAACATCCACTTGATAAATAAAGATATGCCCATTAAGCTTCTTGGTGAATAGTGTGGTGTCGACCTTCCTAATGGTGAAGCCCTTCTCCATGAGGAAGTCCCGAAGGCGCTCATACCAAGCTCTTGGGGCTTGCTTAAGCGCATATAATGTCTTGGACAACATATAAACATGATTATGATATCTAGAGTCTTCAAACCCAGGAGGTTGATCAACATAGACTAGTTCATTAATAAAGCCATTTAAAAATGCACTTTTCACATCTATTTGATATAATTTCATTTCATGATGTGATGCATATGAAAGGAGGATACGGATGGCTTCTAGTCTTGCAACTAGTGAAAAGGTCTCTCCAAAGTCTAAACCTTCAACTTGAGAGAACCCCTTTGCCACTAGTCTTGCCTTGTTCCTCACAACAACGCCTTGACCATCTTGCTTGTTTCAGAACACCCACTTTGTTTCGATGACTTTTGCACCTTTTGGTCGCTCTTCAAGAGTCCAAACTTCATTACGGGTGAAGTTGTTCAACTCTTCATGCATTGCATTTATCCAATCCGGATCTTGAAGAGCTTCTTCTACCTTAGTAGGCTCAAAGCAAGAGACAAAAGAGTGATGAGCAATAAATGAAGCAAGTTTTTGTGAGCGAGTCATTACACCATTTGATGGACTCCATATGATGAGATCTTGTGGATGATCTTGTAGTAGAGGTGTATTTCTTCTATTGATCACTTGAGGAGGAGGTTGTGGAGCATCAACATCTTGTGCTTGTACAACCATTTGATCATGGGAGACATGAGTGTCTTCATTTTATACTCTCTCAACTTTTTCACCATCTTATGGCACATTTGATGAAGAAGGTGGATCAATCACTTGTACATCATCTTCATCATCTTTAGGCTTGATATCTCCAACCGGAATGTTCTTCATAGCCTCCCTCAATGGTTTATCACCTACATCATCAAGATTCTCATGTGCTCCTTGGGAGCCATTAGATTCATCAAATTCCACATCATATGTTTCTTCAACCAAGCCGGTGGTATGATTAAATACTCTATATGCTTTGGACTTTGATGAGTAACCAACAAGAAAACCAATATCACAACATCTTTGAAACTTCCCTAGGTGTTGCCGCTTCTTGAAGATGTAGCATTTGCATCCAAACACCCTAAAGAATGAGACATCCGGCTTCTTCCCATTGAGCAACTCATAAGGTGTCTTGCCAAGGAACTTTTGAAGGAATAGGCGGTTGGATGCATAGCATGTGGTGTTGATAGCTTCCGCCCATAGAGCTTCGGGGGTGCTGTACTCATCAAGCATTGTTCTTGCAAGAGTGATCAATGTCCGGTTTTTTCTCTCAACTACACCATTTTGTTGAGGAGTATATGTTGCGGAGACCTCATGTTTGATTCCACCTTCATCACAATAGGCTTCAATGTTTATGTTGTCAAATTCCTTCACATTGTCACTTCTTATCTTCTTGAGCTTCACTTCAAATTCATTTTGTGCTCCCTTAGCAAACTTCTTGAACCATGATGCAACTTCAGATTTGTCATAAAGGAAGAATACCCATGTGTATCTTGAATAGTCATCAACAATCATAAGACAATAAAGATTTTCTCCCAAACTCTTATATGTTGTTGGTCCAAATAAGTCCATATGAAGGAGTTCTAGCACTCTTGTGGTTGACATGAAAGCTTTGGTTGGATGAGTATTTGCATCTTGCTTGCCGGCTTGACATGCACTACAAAGTTTATCCTTCTTAAACTTCACATCCTTCAACTCTCTCACCAAATTATTCTTTATTAGTTTCTTGAGTGAGCTCATCCCAACATGAGCAAGTCTTCTATGCCATAGCCACCCAAGTGTTGTTTTGGTGAATAGGCAAGTCTTCAAATTTGCATCTTCAGAGGTGAAGTCCACTAGATATAGGTTGTTGTATCTAAATCCTTTGAATATCACTTGATCATCATCCTTCTTAGATACAACAACTTCCTTCTCGGTAAACAAGCATTGAAAGCCAAGATCACACAATTAACCAATGGATAGCAAGTTAAAGCTCAATGAAGCAACATATAGCACATTTAAGATAGAATGATCATTTGATATTGCCACTTTGTCCAATCTTTTAACCTTGCCCTTTGAGTTATCTCCAAATGTGATTTTTTCTTGTCCATCTACTTCTTCATCTAGTGAGGTGAACATACGAGGATCACTGGTCATATATTATGTGCAACCACTATCAATAATCCAATAACTTCCACCGGTCTTGTAGTTCACCTACACACAAGAGATCAAGCTTTAGAAACCTAAACTTATTGAGGGCCCTTCACCTTCTCAACAAGTGACTTTATAACCTAAATTTTCTTAGGCCTATTCTTGTTGGGAGGTCCTAAGAACATGACTTTCATTTTTCCACTAGAATCCTTTCTAAGCATATAGTGAGCATTGAAGGTAAAAGGTCTAGCATGCTTGAGTAAGGGTTGTGGTGGTGGAGTTTGGCACTCATGGCAAAGTGGCCTTCTTGTCCACACTCAAAATATCTCTTTGGCTTTGGCTTTTACTTGTGTTGTTGTTGAGCTTGAGCCTTCTTCTCTTGGTTTGCTAAGTACCCAATGCCACTTCTATCCATCTTTATGATGGTGTTCATAAGTAGCTCACTTTGAAGATGCTTGCCTCTAGTGAACTTGCTCAATCCAATCTTGAGATGCTCTTTTTCCAATTTGAGCATCTTGTTTTCTTTCTTGAGAGCATCATTATTTTTCTCTTCCTTGAGCTTCTTGTTCTCTTCTTTTAGCTTCTCATTCTCAAGCATCAAATCACCATCATGATCAAGAGTTTGTAGCACAATAGTGTTGTTGTAACACCTCGGTGTTATGCATGCATTAACATTCCATCTCATGAGCATAATCATCATTTCATTATGCATTCCATTCTAAAGAAAGGAAGTGTCATTTCATGTGGTGCTAAAATTAAATTGAAATTCATCATGTTTAAACTATTTGAAATGCCATGCTCGTGTTTGGGTGATATGATTTCTTGGTTTGATCACTAAGATAGCTTATAAACATTTAGGATACAATTTGGAGCAAAGTTTATATTTAAATTTTTTGCCAAATTTTGCTTTAAAAAATAATTCTTCAAAATTAGGGTTTTGAATTAATATTGATTTTCATTTTTGTAATTCAAAATCTATTTGGAATTTGACTTTGGTCATAAAGGCAAAGTTGTAGAGAATAAATTTTTGAGCAACTTTTATTTTTGGGCCAAAGTTTGAAACTGCTTTGAAAAAGTTCAAAAATTCATTATAAAGGCAAAGTTGTAGAGAATACATTTCACGCGTCATGATCATTACATGTCATCTCTTCGATGTACCTATGCATTAGCACTCATACATCTGCATTATATAGGATCGCAGGAGGAGTTGCTAGCAGTGGTTCAGGAAGAGCAGACCGGGACAGATCCACAAGAAGTCCAGGCACGGGAGGTGCCAGAGGAAGAGGAGCCGGGAGAGGACTTGCTCGAGTGCGTGGATCATCAACCTAGTTCGTTCAAACGAGGCAAGCTCCGTAGCATTATAAGTCTCCTAATTTATAAAAGCAATTCTTTCTATATATATGAATTTATATATTGTTGCATTAAGTTGTAGGGGTTGATTGAAACCGTTGATGCATTTATTACTATCCTTGCCTACCTTATTACCTTTTACCCTGTTAGGTCATGATCGAATAACTGCTTAGCCTTGCTTAGACCGGTAGCGATCGGTGATATCCGGTCACCTACATTATAGGTGGTTACTGGAAGAATTTAGCTGTGGAAAGAATGATATCCTGGAATTAACCATGTGTGATGGATAATTGGAGACCGGACGGAAAAGTTGGAGGCAACCAGACAGGGTTCTAGGGTGCTGTTAGTTTCCGTCTGTGTCGATTAAGGACCGATCGTAGCTCGTCCCTCTTGTCATGTTGAATGCGTGCCTCACATTTAGCTGGCCGAATAAAGTACCTTTCGACCGCGAAGCTAGTGACCCTATTCGAGCTGGGATAAACCCGGACTGGCAGACTGGTGCTGAAGGGGGTATGACGGTGACACAAAGAGTGAGCCCAAGGTGCGTCCTGGCAGTCGGGTGGTCCCTGGGTAGTGCGGTCCCAGCTTTTATCCCACGGCTACTTAAAAAGTGTCATTGGTGATCTGTAGCTCACTTGATCGATGAGTGTGGTTTGTGTGAGGAATAAATCACCAGCTAGTTAGGAATCGATTCGAATCGCCATCGCTCCTGGATAGTGAGCACTTGACTCGAGCTACTGCATCGTAGTAATTATTATGGAACAATGATGGTTATCTGGATGGTATGGGATATGCTAAATCTAAATTGGTAACTGGATGTTATTGGTTAATCAAGTGATTGCTATAGTACAGGTGCTTACCTAGATGGATAGGTTATAATAAAGATGATGCAAAGTACTTAAAATGGTTTCTTCATGATAGCTTATGCTTTTCGCAAACAAGTCAGCTAGCCCACTAAAGAAACCCTTGCATAATCCTTGTGTCGCTTTATTTTGGTTTAAGACGGGTATGTCTAGCTGAGTACCTTCTCGTACTCAGGGCGTTGTTCCCATTGTTGTTGCAGATGGTCAAATGTACTACGGCTATTGCATTAACTGCCTATACCCGGCGATGGGTGACAACTAGGACAAAGGGCAATGGTCACTCCGTATCTCTCATCTGATGCTTTTGTTGGAGATGACTACCTACTGGCATTGTATCTAAACTAAAAGTGTGTGTGTGGCTTTAAAACTATTTGCTTCCGTTATTTCAGATTGAACTAGGTTTGTAATAACTTTATATTCTAAAATCTGATGTACCCAACTGTGATTGCGAACTTTATGTAACATGTGACGGTACTTGCTAAACTTGTACGATCTTGGTTTGTATGTCGATTGGTTTGAAATCCTTCGTGGTTTCATGGACTACCGGGTTATACGGGCTTAAGTTTGCTAAATTATCTGCTTCGGCGAAAGATTTCCTTACTTAATCTCGTATAATTGGTCGGTTCTGTTACAGTTGTGGCTTTTGATTTCTTCAAGATCTTTCTTGAGCTTTTCGTTGTCATTCTTGAGCTTGACAAACTCATCATAATCATCGGCCTCAACCACTTGCTTGCCCTTGCTACTAGAACTTTGCTCAATGCTCTCAATGATCAAATCATCACATGATGTAGCTATGACAATCTTAACAACATTGTTAGTAGCATCATGTGGCTCATTGGATAGAAATTCTTGAGCTATGACAAGATTATCATGATTAATCTTAGGAGTGGTATATTCTTATTTTAGCTTATTGTGGCTAGTGATGAGCTCTTTATGCATCCCCTCAAGTTTATCATGTTTTTCTTTAAGCTCTTTCTTAGAAGATTTGAGCTCCTTAAGTTTGGATGATATAACATCATTTGCTTCTCTAAGCTCAACATTAGCATTTTCCGCTATATCACATTTTGCTAAAAGTGAATCATTCTTAGCCTCTAGCTTTTCATTCTTAGCTCTAGTCTTTATAATGATCTTAGTGTATTGTTTTAGCAATCTAGCAAGATCATCATAAGAAGGTGATTCATATTCATCATCATCACTATCGCTATCATCATTACTAGCATGTTCATCACCACTACTATCATCATCATTTGATACCTTGCGTTCACCATTGGCCACAAGGCATAGGTGTGTAGAGGATGATGGCGGTGGTGGCGGTGAAGATGATGAAGAGTCAATAACAATGGTGGCCACCTTCTCGTTGTCACTATCATCATCGGATGAGCCACTAGATGAATCAATGTCTGTGAGCCAATCACCGACGATGTATGCCTTTCCACTCTTCTTCTTCTTGTGGAAGTCCTTCTTGCCATCTCTCTTCTTGTATGGCTTGTTTTTCTTCTTCTCATCTTCTTCTTTATTACTTGAGTCATCTTTCTTGCCCTTGTACTTGTTCTTGAACTTGTTTTTCTTGGGCTTGGTGCATTAGTGTGCTAGATGATTAAGTTCTCCACAATTGTAGCAATCCATTTTGGAGATTGGCTTCCTTCTAGAGCTAGTGAAGAACTTCTTGCCATCGAACTTGATGCCACTCTTGTTTAGCTTCTTTAGCATCTTGGCGGTTTTTCTCACCATGAGGGAAACACTTCACCTCTCAGCGTCTGGTCGCACCAGACGAAATCACCTTGGTCAAATGAACTGACCGGACTCTGCGCCAGCGTCCGGTCACACCGAAACCAGCGTCCGGTCAGTATTTGACCCTCCATTCACTTCCAACTCTCGATCATATGTGAATGAAGTTTGCTCCATTGGATCTAAGGGCTATTTTGGAGCTACCTAGTGCTAGTTTTAGCAAGTGTGCACCACACTTAACCCACTAGACTCACCTAGGTCAAGTTACCCGTCCATACCCCCCTTAATAGTATGGCCAAAGGAAAAACAAAGTTCTAAACTACTCTAAGTGTCTCTTCAACTCCAAACGACACCTAGAACTAGTCCATCCTTAACCATGTCGTCCATCCTTTGAAAACCAAAACGATTTCCATCGTAGGGGCATGACCACCTTGATTGCCCAATCGATCTCCATTACCATGACCTAACTTAATTGCCTCTGCAAAACACACGTTAGTCATAGTAATCACGTATTGTCATTAATCACCGAAACCCAACTAGGGGTCTAGATGCTTTCAATCTCCCCTTTTTGAAGATTGATGGCAATACCACCTCGAGTATGTGAAAGAGATGAGGTTTTTAATATGCTTGGTTCATATAAGCTTTTGGCAACAAGAACAAAAGTGTTAGGCAAGCTTATATGACCTAAGCCAACATGATGTACTCAAAAGATAGAAAATAAGCATGAGTACAAGTAATAAAGCTCATTTGCATCGAAGTAAAACATGGAAGCAAAAGCAAATGAGCACAACACAAGTGATATGACATATAAATGATTCAAAATAGAGAGCACACATGTCATATATCACGATCACGTAGATATCACTATCACATAAATATAGTTTGATGCAAAAGTAAACACACAACGAATACATAATAGTGTATCACACATAAAAACTCCAAATTTAATAGATAAGCTAATAGATAAACTAAGCTCCCCCTAGATATGTTGCTCCCCCTAAGACTAACATACTCGATCCCTCTTCCCCTTTGGCGTCAAACACCAAAACCTAAGGGTCGGTCGGTGGGGCTACAGCGGATGAGCCGGGCGCTGAGGTACGAGGACCGAGCTGGAACTGAGTGCCATCATCATCTGACCCTAAGCTCTAAGCAGTCTGACCTTCTATAGCTAGAAGCGATGTTGAAGCGGTCTGGGTCATATCACGGACTGGGGCTACTGTAGGCTGTGCTGGTATGACTATAGCAGCCAGCTCTGATGATGCCACTAAGGAAGGGAGCGTCTCTATAGTCCCGGTAATAGGTGCAACTGTAGAAGGACCTAGGACATGTAGATATGGAGGAGTAGGCTGCCCTGTCAACTCACTGAAGGAAGCACCAAGGCTCCTGGACACTATAGTCTCTAGCACTAGCAACGAGCAAGTCTGAGCCGGTGTGAAGCCTGTCTGAAGAGGTGTGAACTGCGGGGCTAGCACTAGCAAAGCAAACCACTGGGACATCTGCTCTGTAGGTGAAGCAAACTATGCTAGTGGTTGTCCCTGACTCTGAAACCCACTAGGCTGTAACGCTAGAGTCATAAAAGTGGTGGCAGTCTGACCAAGCTAGGGCAAAGGCTGTGGCGGTGGAGCCCCAATAGCTATCACAACATGCTGCATAAACCCAAGTAGCTGCTGCTGCATGAGGAGCTACTTCTTGGTGTGCATGGCTTTCTTCTTCTTCAGAAGGCCTTTGTGTTTCTTCTTTGCATAAACCATTCTTTGTTGTTGAAACTCATCCTGCCGAGTCTGAAACTATGCGAAAGTAGCGGCTGTCTCCTGTGCCTGGCGAGCCTAATCCTGCCTCATCTGCTCAAGTATGACAAGTAGAGCGGGGTTTGTCTATGGTGCAGGTGGAGCTGAACTGGAGCAACCAGCCTCATGGTCATGTCGACGTGCATGCATCTAAGGAATGTCCCGGTAGTCCTCATCTGAGCTGTCACTGGGGTCGCTCTCGACTATCCCCTCCTGCTGAGCATCTAACTACTCCTCAATAGCTGCTATGCCCCTGATAGTATCATCCTACTGGGCTGCAGTCTCTGGCACCTCTAGACGACGGCGCGGCTAGCTAGGTGCACATGGTGTACTATGGCGGATCATCTGAGTCAGGTTGTATGCAGGAAACTCTGTCGTAGCACCACTGTACTCAGCTAGCATCTCAGGTGGCCTCACTATAACTGCCCTATGAATAATAAATGTGGTCCAGTGAGCATAGGGCAACTGACGGTGACCTCTGAATCCCTCAAGAATAGTATCCTCCATCTCGATAGATGGAGATCCCAAATGTCAAACACAAGATATCTTTGCATCGAGTTTGAAGCCATAGCTGTATGCGAGTCAAGCCCTCACGATACCCCATCCTCGGAATTAGGGGTCCTCCTCATAATAGCATCCAGCACTCTAGCTGTGGGAGTGAGATCACTAGGAGTCCTGCTCGACCCCTCGCCAAAAGGTTCCTTGAAGCAGTGGTGGACTAGATCTGTAGGAGGTATCATACCACCATAAGGGCGTCTGGGAGGCGTTGTCTGTCCATAGCAAACCTCATGTAGCCTGACAGGCTGCTCCTGAAGCCTAAGAATCTCCCTGACCCTAGTGCTCGTCAGCCTGTAATCTCTGCCTCTGAATGCAAAGTGAATATATCTGTGCTGCGGGTCAATCTAGAGTGTAGCATAGAACTGACAGACCCAAGATGGAACATATAAGCCTATCCGTCCAAGTAAATCTATCAGCCCTGGTAGATATGCAAGGTATTGTCATTAATCACCGAAACCCAACTAGGGGCCTAGATGCTTTCAACATGTCTTCCAATATTTGATTCACCCGCTCCGTCTATCCGGAGGTCTGTGGATGATAAGCAGAACTTCTGACTAAGTTGGTGCCTAACATCTTGTGCAAATGTTTCCAAAAATGAGTGGTGAACTAAGGTCCCCTGTCAAATACAATGATTCTAGGAACACCATGGAGACGTACTATCTGATTAAAATATAACTCAGCATAGTCACTTGGTCGATAGTCAGTTCTAACTGGTATGAAATGGGCAGACATGGTTAAACGATCCACTATTACCCATATAGAATTAAAATTCTTTTGGGTAGGGGGAAGTCCAAAAATGAAATCCATATAAATTTCTTCCCATTTCCATCCTGGAATAGATAATGGTTGAAGAAGTCCAGCAGGCTTCAAGTGAATTGCCTTGACCCTACAACAATTGTCACACCTTACAACATAAGCTGTGATTTCTTTCTTCATCTTGGTCCACCAAAAGCGAGGTTTCAAGTCTTGATACATTTTGCTACTTTCTAGGTGAATAGATAACTTGGAGGAGTAAGCTTCATCTAAGATTTGGTTTCTAAGCTCTTTATCCTTCGGCACTATAAGTCTATCCTTAAACCATAGGACACCATTTTCATCTACTAAGAAGTGTTTTGTTTCTTGCTCCTTCATCTTCCTTTTTATGTGGAACACACCCACATTGGATTTCTGAAGCTCGATGATTTTACTTTCAAGAGAGCAACTAAGAGTAATAATGTGCAACACAGCAGGATGTAACAGATGTGCCAGATGAAAATCTCCTTCCAAGAGAGAATTGCAATGAGACTTTCTACTCAAAGCGTCGGCAACCACATTTGCTTTGCTAGGATGATAATGTACTTCTAAGTTATAATCTTTGATCAACTCTAGCCATCTTCTCTGACTCATATTCAATTCCGGTTGAGTGAAGATATATTTGAGACTTTTATGATCGGTATAGATATGACACGTTACCGAGCATAATGCCTCTAAATCTTCAAAGCATGAACAACAACAGCTAACTCTAGATCATGAGTTGGATAATTGACTTTGTGCTTCCTCAACTGAAGCGAGGCATAAGCAATAACCCGGCCTTCCTGCATAAGAACACATCCTAAACTGGTACCTGATGCATCACAAAACACATCAAAATGTTTCTCGATATCAGGTTGTGCCAAGACAGGAGCTGAAGTCAATAAAGTCCGTAAAGTGTGAAAAGCAGTTTTACACTCCGAAGTCTAAACAAACTTTACATCTTTCTAAAGCAACCTAGTCATGGGCTTGGCTATTTTAGAGAAATCTGGGATGAAACGATGATAATAGCCAGCCAAACCAAGGAAACTCCTAACCTCATGCACTGAAGTTGGTGCTTTCCAATCTAAGACTTCTTGCACCATAGTTGGATCCACCGAAATCCCTTCATCAGACAACACATGACCCAAGAAAGGTACTTTCTTTAGCCAAAACTCACATTTACTAAACTTGGCGTAAAGCTTATGTTCTCGTAGTCTGGATAAAATAATTCTCAGATGCTCGGCATGCTCTTCAGCATTCGTGGAAAAGATCAAAATGTCATCAATGAAGACAACCACAAATTTGTCCAGTTCCATCATGAATACCAAATTCATCATATATATGAAGTATGCAGGAGCGTTGGTCAAACCAAAAGACATAACAAGATACTCATACAAACCATATCTGGTGGAGAAAGCAGTCTTAGGTATATCCTTCGGTCTAATTTTTATCTGATGATAGCCAGATCTCAAATCAATTTTGAAGAATACCTTTGCCTTAGACAACTGATCAAATAAAATATCAATGCGGGGCAATATGTACTTGTTCTTGATTGTCACGGCATTGAGTGGGCGATAATCCACACACATACACAATGACTTGTCCTTCTTCTTTACAAATATAGCGGGACAACTCCAGGGAGATGCACTAGGTCGGATAAGACCCTTTTCTAACAGATCTTGTAACTGAACTTTAAGCTCTACTAACTCATTGGGTGGCATCCTCATCGATGTCAGCATCAATCACTCCTTTACCATCTTCATCCTCGACAGGCTCTAGTTCCTCCTCTTCTTCTTCTTCTGCAGCTTCAGGCACTGCGACGATATTGGCATCTATTTCCATGCCATCATCATCAGCGAAGATCACTTGTGGTCCTCCCACCATGGGGTACTCTAGAATAGGGTGAGGAATCAGATTGATCTAATTATTGAGATGGTGAACGTTAATCTGTAGTTCCTCAATCTAGCGAAGGAGTTCATTCTCTCTGATTTCAGCCTAAATTTCTGCCATGACCCTAGCATGGTTCCTAGTTTGTGCCAGACGGATTTCTTCATCCCGCTCATGAGTCAACTGCATGATCTGATCATGGTTAGCATCTCTTTCCCTGACAGCGCTCACAAACTGCTGCCTACGAGTTTCCAAAGCATCCATAAAACCACATATCTCATGTTGGGCTGCCCTAAGCTCCTTACCATACTTGCACGCACGTTTCTTCCACTTGCGTTGCTCATTCTATACCTGTTGAAGAGCTATCAAAACACTAACATAAGTGCCCTGATGATCATGGAACATCTTTAGAACAGCCATCATGCTCTCTACTACTACTGCTGATATACTACTTTACTACTCCTACTACTACTACTCCGACTCCTACTCCTCCTCCTCCTACTACTACTACTCCTACTCCTTCTCTACTCCTCCTCCTCCTCCTCCTCCTCCTCCTCCTCCTCTACTCTACTCCTATACCAATACTACTACTACTACTCTACACTACTCTACTCCTATAACTACTACAAATCTTACTACTACTCCTATACTATACCGTCCTCCTACTACTGCTCTCTATATATGCTCTAATGATTGTGTATTATATATCGTGCAGTGCGCCAAACAACCTTATGGCTCAGTATTATGTGGATTCTACGTTTGCGAGTACCTGAGGATGTGCAGCAGATTCAGCAGCAACTGGCGGCAGCTCAAGAAAGCACAAGGATGGTGGCGAAGGGAGAAGGTTGACCAAAACTTTAGACAAACAGTAGCAGACATATGTAAGTTTGTCACAGAGAGCGCGCATGAAGGGAATACGTTCTTCAACAAGGAAGGCGACTTAGCGCGGGATCCGAAGTTCCAGAGCATCAGAAACTGGAGCAACTAGTTACGAATCTCGGATTACATTTTACCGGACCTCTTTCCCAAGAAAGGTTGATATGTATGACTGTCCTTAGTTGCACATGTATGAATGATGTGTGTTTGTGAAATAATGATGAAGACATTTCTAATGTAATAACTTAAATGTTAGTTCATCGAACGAGAATGAATGTAATATATATTTGTCATCTATTTTCTACTTTATCTCTGTTTTCATTAGTGAAATTCAAATTCAAATTTGAAAAAAGCATTTTTTTTAAATCTAGAAACCATTAACCGAGGCGGGCAATTAATAACAGCCGCCTCCATTAAAAGTTTAACGGAGGCGGACGCCTTTATGCAACCGCCTCTGTTAAAACATTAACCGAGAGCAGGCTCTATAGCGCAACCGCCTCGGTTAATATGTATTAACCGAAGCGGTTGGTTTATAATGCCCGCCTCGGTTAATCTATTAACCGAAGCGGTTGGCCAACCGTCTCGGTTAAGGCCATGATTAACCGTGACCTTTGCACCGAGACGGTTGGCTTACCCGCCTCGGTTAAGCCAAAATACCCGCCACGGATAAGATTCCTGTAGTAGTGTATAGTGTTCTACTAGTAGGAGTGTCCAGTCTACAGACAGTGAGAGAGTTACAGCCTGTTCGTTTGGCTGTGGCTTGTCGTAAACGATCGTAAATTTCCAGTCGAAACAATATTTTTCTCTCACACAAACCAGCCAGCAGTACTTCTTCACGAACCAGCAACGATACGAACCAGCCAAACGAACAGGCTCTTAGATGATGGGGATATCAGCTAAACCAGCCTTTTCCTCTAATTGAAGGGCCGTAGGGTCCTATGTGATTTCGATTTTGACTGCTGTCTGTG
The DNA here is from genome assembly GCA_904845875.1 of Miscanthus lutarioriparius. NCBI lineage: Eukaryota > Viridiplantae > Streptophyta > Magnoliopsida > Poales > Poaceae > Miscanthus > Miscanthus lutarioriparius. The sequence goes on from CAJGYO010000003.1 coordinate 21,267,011, forward strand.
GCTTTGCTTCCTGGAGAAGGATGCCGCCCTGTCTGCCAATTATGGGTAGTAGGGATGCACTACTTGCAGCATCGAGCTGTGTGTGCTTGGGTTAAGCATTCCGTTCTTGTCTCTTGGCACTTTCTATGGCCTTGTTTAGATACCTTTAAAATTCTAAGTTTTTTCACTCTCTCTCCATCACATTAATTTTTAGCCGTTTGTATGGAGCATTAAATGTAGGTAAAAAAAAAACTAATTGCACAGTTTAGTTGGAAATCACGAGATGAATCTTTTGAGCTTAGTTGATCCACGATTGGACAATATTTATCAAATAAGACGAAAATGCTACTATTCATCGGGTTGAAATTTTTTGCAATCTAAACGTGGCCTATATTGATGTGCCATCATGTATAGCTGGCCTTTATTCACGAAGAAGGAATTCAACATGCATGTACTAAGCTTTAGTTTGCCAAAGTTATATCTCAAGGAATCACTCTTGCATGGATTGTTATTTCTACACCACTCCAAAACATACATAAGCTAGTATGAGTCACTACAATCGACGGTCAGGTTGAATTGTGTGATATATATGCCAAAAAAAATGGAAACTAGCAGGAAAGAGAAAAGTGGCTTTAGTGGTTATTAGGTGACTGGCCTCTCAGATTAAGAAAGCATGAACTTGTCCTTTAGCTGTCGTTGCCCTTCCCAAGTCATATATAGGCCTTGTTTAGTTTCCTTCAAAATTTCAAGTTTTTTTACTCTCTCTCCATCACATCAATTTTTAGCCGCTTGCATGGAGTATTAAATGTAGGTAAAAAAAACTAATTACACATTTTAGTTGGAAATCACGAGATGAATCTTTTGAACCTAGTTGGTCCACGATTGGACAATATTTACCAAATAAGACGAAAGTGGTACTATTCATCAGGTTGAAAAAACTTTCAAACTAAACAAGGCCATAGACAAGTTGCTTGACTCCATCGACATGACCACAAGTTGGTTGCGCGCGGTAGCTATTATATTTGCCGCGCCATCCCATCCTAATTCACTTCACTTCACACGCAAATATTTAATTTGGGACTCAACAAACCACAAACCAAGCCTACTATATATGCTAGTAGTTGTTTATATCACTTCAGAGATATATTGGGTCGATCTTTGAGGATTGAGCTCGTCAACCAAACCGGCCAGCAGGTAGTGCATGCTTGGATTCCACGAGGATTATATATGCTATATATATAATTAACCAATGCAAGTGAGATCTGGAAGGCAAAGGCCTCTATATTAATTTGCGCATGTTGTAGTGTAGTACAACACTGTTAGTGCTTCGAGTTTGGAGATCAGCTAGCAGTAGCACAATCTATCTGTTCCAGGAGTATCGAGATCGGCGATCAGTGGAGAATTAGCTGCTAGGGGCACCGGGGCATGGCCTTAAAAGGATAAAACAATGCTAATTATCCAGTAACAGTACTGATGCAGCTCTGCAACTGCAAGTGCTACTAGTAGTATAGCAGATCGATCAGTGTGAGCACTGAGCACAGTACAGCTAATCATCGATCTTTTTTATTCGTGGCGTGTGGAGGGGGAGATCCATGATCGAGCATGAGCTAGCTAGCTGGGGGCTGGGCCGCTGGCCGGGGTGAAAAGACGAGAAGGCATCCGATTCCCATCGATCCGATCCGATTCGTTGGTTTGGGACTCGAGAAAGGAATGTCGGCCAGCCGCGGCCGGTCGGCAGGCACCACGCCTCCTGCTCCTGCTATCCCTCCCTGTCAGCTGTCACGCTCACGCATCGTCCGGTCCGGTGTCAGTCCCCCCACCAGACACAGACAGCCGGCGCGCGCGCGCGGCATCCCATGCCATGGTACAGCTTCAGATTAGCAGCGATCGAGCTCCTCGCCGGCGAAGCGCCCATGCATCTGTATTCACTCACAAGGAATCTCTCATCTCTTTTGTTACTCCACATCTCACATCTAGTACATAGCCCTTGTTTAGTTGTTCCCAAAATTCAAAAATTTGCTACAGTACCTGTCACATCGAATGTTTGTGGTCCGTGCATGGAGCATTAAATGTAGACGAAAAGAAAAACTAATTGCACAGTTTGGTGGAAAATTGCGAGACGAACGTTTTAAACCTAATTAATCAATGTTTGAACATTATTTACCAAATAAAAACGAATATGCTACAGTAGCCTTAAAATCTAAATTTCGCGAACTAAACAAGGGCATAGAAGTGCTGCTGCCTGCTGGCTAGCAGTATATGTATAGCTGATCAAGCTCGGAGACCAAAGAATTGTGCCCCTTCTTTTGAAGCATACGGCCGGTTTTTTTTTTTCCATTTTTTAATTTTGCTCCTCAACCATGCATGTCACCCGGCCCATGTTTGTTTCAAGGGATGCGCGCCACGTACTATAGCTTTATTAGTGCGGTGCAGTGATCGTTGAATACTCCTATACACACAGTGCAGTGTCAGATCAGTACCGTGTTCATCTCGTCACCCATACGGCACAAACATAAGCAGCAGCTAGCAGTCACCTCCTGATCCGGCCATGCATGCATGGATGGATCGAAAACGACGAGATCGTGCATATGCTGAGTACGCACCACCACACGCATGCTTGTGGTACAAGCAAGTAAGAAGATCATTCTTCTTCCTCTTCTTCCGCTTCCCCATCAATATCGCCTTGACGTCGATACCCACGGATCCATGTCCTCTCCATCTCCTCGCAGCAGGACGTACGCAAATGAATGCAAGTTTGTACACGAGCCGACGCAACGTCGATGCGCTAACAAGCGCCGATCTGATGGATGCCCGCGCGGCGCGGCAGCCGACACGAACACGCCAAACCTGACAGGCGACCGCGCTCCAACCGCCGCGACGACGACCGGGACCGGCCGGTCGACGACAGAGACCGCGCCATGTCGTCCATCGCCGGTCGCCGCCTCGTCCGCGCACCCTCCGCAGCGCCAGCGCCGCGCCCGGTCTGAAGTCTGGACGCGCCTGCCCTGTTCTTCCGCATTATTTCAGCAGTACTTTTTAGCGAACCAACAGTATTTTTCTCTCACAACAAATCAGCATAAGCATCAACATAAGTCAAATTTCAGCGAAACGAACAAGGCCGGACGGGGGCTACATGCTATACACGACTGACCGACCGACCGACCTAGCTACCGACCGATCGGTTAACCGTTGCGATCGTCGACGTCTTCGTCGTCCTCGATTGAAACCACCGGCGCCGCGCAGTGCCGCGCGGTCGATGTCACCAGGTCGATCGATGTCGCGAGCAGAGCAGGTAGGCTTGGTTTGCTCGATCCGCGGGAGACCGATCGAGTCGCTGTCCTGCTTGACCTGCATAGCCGCTTGTTCAACGTACGAGGTACGACCCTGCTGCAGCTGCAGACCTGCAGAGGTATCATTATATGTCCGTCCGCGCCTCCGCGATGATATATAGCCCGGCCGCCACGTACTAAACGTTTAAGTGGCTAACCTATCACAGCTAATTGCAGCATAAACGTTTAAGTGGTCAAGCACGATGATGCCACGCACCGAGCCGATCGAGCAGAGCCGGACGTCGCCGCCTGCCACACCACACGCAGCGCTGATTCAATCAGGCAGAACAGCAACCGGACGTCATTGAAATTGCAGTGACTACTGACTATGCGCAGTGGCATCGATCATAGAAATTAGAAATTGTAGCCTTGCCTCTAGGACGATGGCGGTCGAGTGGACGATGAACGCAACACTGATGGGCTGACGACGTTTGGTGGTGCAATCATGCATGCACGCACGCTGGCGCGGAAACGGGCCACCTACCGAGATGGCAGACAAATTAAGCAAGAAGCTGAACAATTTTCATCCGTAATTCCGCATTTGTGGTCTGATCCGACTGTTCTTATAGCGCAGTATTCAACCAAGATGCCACTTTTGTTTGTGTGGGCTGCTGATTTTTTACAAACTTTGCTAAATGCAGCTTGTTCTGTTGGAGACCTGAGCCTACGTCTACCTCTACCAAACGATCAGATGATACTCTCATCTTTCTGCATGGAGAAGTTGAGCAACTAATTTTTTTTGAAGAACTTGCTCAATCTGTTTGGTGAATATACAGGTCTCAAAGTCAATTTTCACAAATCTTTTATGGTCCCAATCAATGTTCAAGAAGACAAAATTTCACCTCCTGGCTACCACTTTTGGGTGCTCCAAGGGCTCCTTACCTTTTACATATATGGGCCTTCCTTTGCGCTTGTGTTGTTGCCCTTGTATCTAGTTTACTTGTGTAGTTAACTAGTTGCTCTCTTAGCTTGTGTATCTAAGTAGCCTTGTTTAGTTTGTGTAACTAAGTAGTGGTAGGTTTCTAGTTTAGCTTGTGTAGCTTTTGCAAGTTGAGTAGTGCTAGTGTAGTACTAGTGTTGCTTAGTCTTTGTGCGCTTTGCTCACTAGTATTTGTAGGAGCTCCCAGTGTGCTTAGTTGACTAGTTTCATAGATTTGTGTGATCTTGTTAACTAGAATTGTTTAGGTGAGATCACACTAGCTAGGCATCTTAGTTGCTTTAATTAAGATCTTTTGTAAGGTTCTTGTGGTAGATAGAGGGGTGTAGTCTTGGCTAGACCGAATAGTTTTAATTCCGTATTTGTTTTGGTTACTTGACGCGATTAAGTTTTAGAAAGGACTATTCACCCCCTCTAGTCCGCCATATCGACCCTACAGCTACTGTGAAAGATGTCTTTTCTAAGATGTTGCGTGATAAAGAGCCAATATTCTTTAGTTCAAGATATTTGGCTAAGTTAGAGAAAATGAGGAAGAATGCAAAAAGACCGTTGTATACATGTTGCAAGGTGAGCAAATTGGTAGCTGTCCTCAAGCTATTAGAGCTAAAATTTATTCATGGTTTATTTTATAAGGCTTTGGAGACTTGTTATGTGCACTGAAGAAACTGATACCAAGCCCTAATGAGTTACCAGAGACAACATATGAGGCCAAGCAGATGATCTGCACGATCTGTCTCGAAGTTGAAAAAATCCATGCATGTACCAATGTTTGCATATTGTACTGTGGATATGAATACAAAGATTTGGATGCATGACCAAAGTGTGAAGCTCCGTTGCACAAGCATGCTATGGCAGACCATGACAATAGGACCAAAGGAGGCCTCGTACAGGTTGCATGGTGTTTTGCTATATTTCCTCGTATGTAGAGGTTGTTTGTGAACGCAAAGTCAACCAAGCTAATGTGGGATGGCATTCCCTAAGGGTGTATGAAAGATAAAATGCACAAGCACTCTGTTGATGGATCCGATAGGAAGACCTTTAATACTATGTTCGAGAAGAATTTTACTACGATGTAAGGAACATAAGGTTCGGTATGGCTAGATGGATACAGATTTAATGAATCCTTTTGACATGGTTAGCAACAATCATATTGTGAATTTTGACCTTCCACGTATTAAAGACTTGACTGTGGCTATGTATGATACTTGATCTCTGTATTCGTCTGCACGTAGTGGGATACACGAGTGGCATACTCCCAAGGTTTATTACTAGGTGAATTAGTTAAACTCAGGCTAGTCTGTGGCGACCATTTGATTTTGCTTAATTAACTGACAAATTCCTCTTAAACATCTTAACTAATATATGATTTTATGAAAGCAATTTTTCAAAACGAATTTATATATACATATGTTTTCGATTTTGTAAAGTAAATATTGTAGAAGTCATTTGTAATCAACATTTTTTTAAAAGTTTGACTTATCGTTCAAAACGTAGAGGGAGTATTCACCCAACGTATTTTCCTAAGAATTAATAGCAAGTCAGTAAAAAGTAAAGAGTGAATGCCTATATTGAGCATGCACGGACAACCGTGCGGAGCTCGATGGTTGTTCCTGTGAACCAAGCAAGTACTCAGCCTAGCTACATGATACATGTATCGGAATAATCAGTCGGTGTGGTCACCACCACCTCGCCGGCACACCGCAGATACAACTAACAGCCGTAACGGTACGTCCCAGTTCTCCGACCCAGCCCAGCCCACCACGTGCAAATGCAAGCAATTTCATCGCATACGACAGTCCAATACTGAACGCCGCAGAACGGATGGGGATGGCCGGGCCCCGTCGACCGCCCGCCCGCGATGTCAACGACAGATCGGTCCATGCATATGCGGGTCGCGCGCTATGCATGCATGCATGCAGACGATGCAGGTAGGAAGGATCGCAGGTAGCAGCTAGCGTCGTCAGATCGCGCGCGCTTATATACCTACTACGCCATTCACGACGCGCGTCCGGTTCGCCGGGGTCCAACCACGTGACGGCCGGCGAGCCACCTACCCAACCGTCCTGGCAGCAGTAGGGAGGGGCCTCGCCGCTTCGTCTCCGGGGTCCGGGTGGTCGGTCGGTCGACGAGGGGAGCTCCAGGCCCCGGCAGAGGCAGGCCTGACCGACTGGTACGGCGCCGGTCTCAGACTCAGTGCCAGGTCGGAAGCGGAGTGGTCGGGCCGGCTCGAAATTAAGAGAAGCAGGGCGGACAGGCTTGCGCGTTGCAGATGCAGCATGCAGGCACCTCACCTTCGCCGCATTGGCAGCTGCTGCTGTTCTGCAATCTGCTGCAGCGGCAGCGAAGAAGAAGAAGAGCTGTAGGTTGACCCAGGCCCAGCCGCCCAGGCGCCCCGCTAGCTGGTGGCCGCCGCCTGCTCCTGTTGGTCCCGTTGGCCGGTCGCGGCCGGCCGTACGACGCTGGCCGGTTTTACCACGCGGTTACCGCGCCAATTCCTATTTGTCCTATAGCCACTAGATCATGTAGCTAGACTAGATTGGTACTAGAATCCAAGGCCGCCTAGTTTTTTTTTTCTGGCATCATCGCAGGGTTGTGGTCTGGTTCTGTTCCTCTGCGAGTGCGACTGTGCGCCTGTGTCGCGGTGTCGCTAGCTCGCCAGTCGCCACAGGCTACAGTTGGTCGTTTGGTTTATACTGAAGGCATACGGCTCAAGGTCAACTCGGTTGGCTGGCAATCTGATCACTGATCAGGGAGGTCGTATCATGTACGTACGTGCTTCTCTATCTGCATCACTGTCACTCTATACCAGAGAGTTTTGGACTGGTTTCAAGGCAAAGTCAACTCCAAGTGTAAGGTGGTGTTTAAATTTAGAGAGTAAAGTTTCGGATGTCACACAGGGGTATCATATGGGAGTATTCGGATAGTAATAATAGAACAAATTACAGAAGTCCTCAGTAATACGCGAGACAAATTATTAAGCTTAATTAATCCGTTATTAGCATATGTTTACTGTAGCACCACATTGTCAAATCGTGAACTAATTAGGCTTAAAAAATATGTCTCGCAAATTAGTCACAATCTGTGCAATTAGTTATTTTTTAGTCTATATTTAATACTCCATGTATGTGTCAAACATCCGATGTGATAGGGAGCAAACTTTAGGTGAGGAACTAAACAAGGCCTAAGTCGGTAATCTTGTCTCGGATATTATTATGTAATGGAACTTGCTAACGTACTCCCTACCATTCTATCAGAATTTAGTTAGCAAATGTAGTTAGATATTATGGTTAGTTATCTTATAATAATATACCCATAATAACTTGGTTGATGTGCATACCAACTAGATGGACAACATAGTCACCTTGTATCATGGAGGAAGTGTGGAGGAAGATGAGTTTGGTTATTGTCAGTTTTGTTGGATTGCAAAGGGTGCCAGTGATATTCGATGATCGGCCATTGTTTTGTGAGTTGTTTGGTAGGGCTCGTGATGAGCTTAAATGCAATTCAAATGAAGATGCCATCTTAATTGATGGGGTACTTCACCATGGCAGGTCTGGGACAATTTTGATGGGGTCCCAATTGCATCAGAGGCTTAATGGGACAAATATGTGCAAATTAGTCATGAAGAATGAGTTTTAATGTTTGTATTTGGTTGTGCGGAAGTTGTCCAATGATCCCACCCCTCATGGGTATTCACCCCCTAATGTTCATTCACCCCCTCATGGGTTGTCACCAGCACCAGAGAATCTGGCACCCTCTGAGCCTCTGTTACCCAACCGTGATGTGGATGTGGAAGATGCGGTTGTGGTGCCCAATGCTCAATCCGCCCCCAATGAGGTTGGTGTATGTCCTGGTGTTCGCGCAGAATGTGGGACTGATGATGTTGTAGGTGCCCCTCAGGAGATCCCTTTGACCCAGAATCATCCTAGTAAGTGATTTAGTAATACTTTGGCTTTCCTTATTCTTTGTTCATTCCATTCTTGTCTCAGTGCTATCCATATTTGTGCTTTAAATGCAGGAGACAATCCTGATAATGATGGTTGTGCTCCTGTTCCTCCATCAACCGTGGACCCAGGGTTTATGGCCTCTAATAGTGTAGATGCTGATATTGCGGATGATTAGGAGCCTTATGGCCAGTAAGGGCCGTTGATTCTGATGATGACCGCCCAGTTGCAACTTTGAGCGAACAAGAGATGGAGCTCATCAGACGCTTGTGTCCTGATCATGATCCACTGGTTCATGAATTCAGCGACCTTAGTCATTCTCAACATGCTTATGGAGAAGGAAGATATGACGAGCTGCTAGAGGCTCCTGAGGCCGATGACAGCGTGGAAATTCAGAAGGGCATGGTCTTCAAGAACTTGCCCACCTTAAGAAGGTGGCTACAGGAATATTCTGTGAGGCATAAGAGACCATTCAAGGTGAGGCACTCCTATGTGGAGCGTCGTTACACGGTGGTGTGCGAGATGGTAGATTGTAATTGGAGGGTCTGTGCTCGCAAATAGAAGGCCACAGGGAAATTCAAGATCACCAAAATTGTAGGTCCACACACTTGTACCCAGACAGATCTAAAACAGAAGCATAAACAGTTGACCTCTACCCTCATTGCCAGAAAGTTATACACAGCTTTGAAGGGTCAGCCCAACTTGAAGGTCAGGACAATTATGAAGACGACTAAAGAGATATTTAAGTATGACATAAAGTATGGGAAAGCATGGAGGGCAAAGCAACGGGCCTGGAAGATGATATATGGGGACTGGGAGGAGGGGTACGAGCAGTTGCCTGTAATGTTCAATGCAATGAAAGCAGCAAATCCAGGCATGCATTGTATATCCCGAAGCCGAATAAATGGAAGGACGGGAGGCAGATATTCTTTCGTGCATTCTGGTGCTTTCCCCAGTGAGTCGAGGCCTTCAGGCACTGTCGTCCAGTGTTATCCATTGATGGTACTTTTTTGCTTGGCAAGTACATGGGCACACTTTTGGTAGCCATTTCGTGTGACGCAGACAACGCATTGGTTCCTTTGGCTTTCGCTTTGATGGAGAGGGAGAACAAAGATAGCTGGGGATGGTTCTTGCAGCTTGTTAGGATCCATGTCGTTGGCCCTCATAGGGAGGTAGGTGTCATATCTGATAGACACCAAGGCATACTCAGCGCCGTACAGGAGTAGATTCCGAGGTATGCACCTTTGCACCACCGTTGGTGCACTCGACACCTTACCAAGAATTTACTTCGGAAGGATGGTACGAAGGACAACTTTCCTCCATTCGAGGAGGTTGCTCGCATGCTTGAGGTGCCATTCTTCGAGGAGAAGTTGGAGCAGCTAAAAACGACAACAAACGCAGAAGGTAGGCAGTGGCTGAGAGGATTGATGAGAGAACCTGAGAAATGGACAAGAGCCTACGACGATGGTGGATGAAGGTACGAGTTTCAGACTAGCAACATGGCAGAGTCGTTTAATAGTGTACTCAAGGGTATACGTGCCATGCCCGTCAATGCCATTGTATCATTCACCTTTTATAGGCTAGTTGCATGGTTTAACGATAGACACGCTCAAGCAATGGCACTATAGAGTAATAATCAGAAATGGGCACCTAAACCTAAGAAGCATCTTGACAAGGCAAAGGAAAGAGCTGCCACACATGACGTCGATTGCTTTGACCACAGCACCGACAAGTACCAGGTCACAGAAAGGGGTGGTACAACGTCCGATGGTGAGGTCCGGCCATCAAGGAGTTATATTGTGGTACTTAGTAATTTCTCATGCCGATGTGGGAAAACCAGACAGTACCACTTTCCTTGTTCTCATTATGTTGCAGCATCTTAGCATCGTAACTTTGCCTACGAGACCCAGATACCGTGGGAGTTCAGTGTTGACAGCCTTGTATAGACTTGGTCTCCCCGTTTTGAGCCTTTCCTAGACGAGGGTCAGTGGCCACCTTACACTGGTGAAAGGTCCTAATGGCTAGAGGGGGGGTGAATAGCCTAATAAAAATTTCTACAACAACACTTAACAAAAGGGTTAGACAATTATGAGGCGAAGCAAGTGTTGCGCTAGCCTACTAAAAATGCAAGCCACCTACCACAATTCTAGTTTAGATAGTATCCATTTACACAATAGCTATGACACTACTCTATGTTAGTGTGCTCTCAAAGGCTAACTAAAGAGCCACACCAACCAAGCAAGCAAGCTCTCACAACTAACTACACTAAAGAGCTTGACAACTAGTTTGCGGTAATGTAAAGAGAGTGATCAAGAAAGTTATACCGCCGTGTAGATGAAGGAACCAATCAATCACAAGAATAAATAACAATGAAGACCAATCACCTTGGAATCAATGATGAACACAATGATTTTTTACCGAGGTTCACTTGCTTGCCGGCAAGCTAGTCCTCGTTGTGGCGATTCACTCACTTGGAGGTTCACGTGCTAATTGGCTTCACACGCCAAACCCTCAATAGGGTGCCGCACAACCAACACAAGATGAGGATCACACAAGCCACGAGCAATCCACTAGAGTACCTTTTGGCGCTCTGCCGAGAAAAGGTCAAGAACCCCTCACAATCACCACGATCGGAGCCGGAGACAATCACCGCCCTCTGCTCAATGATCCTCGCTGCTCCAAGCCGTCTAGGTGGCGGCAACCACCAAGAGTAACAAGTGAAACCCGCAGCGAAACACGAACACCAAGTGCCTCTAGATACAATCACTCAAGCAATGCACTTGGATTCACTCCCAATCTCACTATAATGATGAATCAATGATGGAGATGAGTGGGAGGGCTTTGGCTAAGCTCATAAGGTTGCTATGTCTATGGAAATGGCCAAAGATATGAGCTATAGCCGGCCATGGGGCTTAAATAGAAGCCCCCACAAAATATAGCCGTTATACCCCTTCACTGGGCATAACGCAGGCTGACCGAACGCTCCGGTCAGTTGACCGGACGCTGAGCCCCCAGCGTCCGGTCGCTCATAGTTTGCCACGTGTCTGACTCCAACAGTCATCTGCCGTACCCAAACGGACGCTCTGGTCAGTTGACCGGATGCTGGACCCTCAGCGTCCGATCGTTTCCAGTAAGGGTCCAGAACCAATTTTTATCAACCGGACGCGTCCGGTCATGCCTGACCGGACACAACCCAGCGTCCGGTGCTTAACCCTAAGCACTGTGCAGACCGACCACTTGATCGGACGCAGCCCTTTAGCGTCCGGTCGCCGAGCGACCCAGCGTCCGGTCAATAGACCGATGCTAGCATCTCACTATTACACATGACCAGACGCGCTGGTCCCTCAAAGGTCCAGCGTCCGGTCACTGTATAACCAGCGACACTAACTCGTTTTTACTTCTAACTTCTCCACCCTTGCTCAAATGTGCTAACCACCAAGTGTATCACCTTGTGCACATGTGTTAGCATATTTTCACAAATATTTTCAAGGGTGTTAGCACTCCACTAGATCCTAAATGCATATGCAATGAATTAGAGCATCTAGTGGCACTTTGATAACCGCATTCCGATACGAGTTTCACCCCTCTTAATAGTACGGCTATCAACCCTAAATATGATCACACTCTCTAAGTGTCTTGATCACCAAAACAAAATAGCTCCTATGGTTTATACCTTTGCCTTGAGCTTTTTGTTTTTCTCTTTCTTCTTTCCAAGTCCGAGCACTTGATCATTACCATGGCATCATCTTCATCATGCTATGATCTTTGTTTGCTTCACAACTTGGAGTGTGCTACCTATCTCATGATCACTTGATAAACTAGGTTAGCACTTAGGGTTTCATCAATTCACCAAAACCAAACTAGAGTTTTCAATCTCCCCCTTTTTAGTAATTGATGACAACCCTTATACAAAGATATGAATTAAATTCAATTGAATCCATGTTGCTTGCCCAAGCATATTTACCATTTGTAAACGAATATGGACAAGTTTCATGAACCCCAAATGGTAGCAATTGCTCCCCCTACATATGTGCTAAGAGTTTGGATTTTAGCTTGCACATATGCTTATATAGGAAATATAGGAGTCAATGTCTACCAAATGATGCTAAGGTATAAAAGATGGACCTTTGAAGCGTGATACCAATCGGAGTGCACCATTATACCATCCTTAGCACCATGGTTAGCTTTCTATCACTTGGAAACATACTTTGAAAAGATACCACTTGTAAAAAACTCACTTGAAAGAGAAAGTTATATAGTGATTTCATCTCATCATTTAATCTTACAACTATCATACACCACACAAGCATGGATATTGAAATTTAAAACTTGTGCCATGCAAGCAAAACATATGAAATGCACATTCAAATGCACCATACAAGTTCATGAGCTTGCTCCCCCTACTTGTGTGCTCAAAATTTTAATTTATCCCTTTCCTTTTTCACTTCTCTCCCCCTATGTCATATATCAAGTATATCTTTATGTTTCTCCCCTTTGTCACTATTTTTACTACTATCTTTGTTTCTCTCTCCCTTTGTCATCAATGACCACAAAGGTTCTAAATGAAGATAATATTACTTGTAGGGTCGAGATTGTCAATGTCAATCAATGGGGTGAGGATCATTTTCCCAAATTTGGTCCAATCTAGATGATTTGCCAAAGATATTTAACTCGGTTTGATCCAAGGACAAGCTTCTTCACACCTCCTAATAAGGGTTATCTTGTACCATGTTGAGTTAAACACTTAGAGCTTATTTTCTAGATTAAACACTAGGTTTACAAGCCCATAAACATGTCATATTCTATCACTAGATCAAGTCAAGCATAGAAGCAATAGTGATACCATATAAACATCAAATTCATTTGATTTTCATGAATGAGCCTAATGAAATAGAACCACTTGAAAGGTCCAAATAAAATTGAAAATGTGACTAGATGCACTAATCATGTCCTTACCATAGATGTATGTCATGCCAATCAACTTTTACCTTGGATTGCTTGAAGCAGAGGCATGTCATATAAGTCGGGGGTGCATCAACACATATTTGAGAAATCCAATATGTTCAACTCATTTCTTAGCTTGCAAAACCTTTTCTCATCCAATGGCTTGGTGAATATGTCGGCAAGTTGATCTTCGGTGCCTACACTCTCAATGCAAATGTTCCCTTTTTGTTGGTGATCTCTTATGAAATGATGGCGGACATCAATGTGCTTTGTTCTTGCATGTTGAACCGGATTGTTGGTTAGCTTGATTTCACTCTCATTGTCACATAGCAATGGCACTTTCTTGAACTTGATTCCAAAATCACTCAAAGTGGCCTTCATCCAAAGTATTTGTGCACAACAACTACCGGCGGATATGTATTTGGCTTTGGCGGTTGATAATGCAACACTATTTTGTTTCTTTGATGACCATGAAACAAGTGATCTTCCCAACAATTGACATGTGCCCGAGGTGCTCTTCCTTTCAACCTTGCATCCCGCATAATCCGAGTCGGAGTAACCAACTAGCTTAAACTTTGCTCCTTTGGGATACCACAAACCAACATTTTGTGTATGCTTCAAGTACCTCAATATCCTCTTTGTAGCCTTCAAATGACTTTCTCTTGGTGAGGCTTGAAATCTTGCACACATGCATACACTAAACATGACATCCGGCCTTGATGCGGTCACATAGAGTAGGCTTCCAATCATAGACCTATACAACTTTTGATCCACCATATCTCCACTTGCATCACTATCCAAGTTGCCATTTGTTCCCATTGGTGTGCTAATGACTTTGCTATCAATCATGCCAAACTTCTTGATCATGTCCTTGATATACTTGCCTTGACTCACAAATGTACCATTCTTTAATTGCTTGATTTGAAGACCAAAGAAGTAACTTAATTCTCCAATCATGGACATCTCAAACTCATTAGCCATCATCTTTCCAAATTCATCACAAAAGTCTTGATTGGTTGATCCAAATATGATGTCATCAACATATATTTGCAATACAAATAGATCTTTTCCAATCTTCTTGATGAAAAGAGTGGTGTCAACCTTGCCCATTGTGAACCCCTTAGAGAGTAGGAAATCCCTCAATCTCTCATACCATGCTTTAGGTGCTTGCTTCAAGCCATACAATGCTTTCTTCAACTTGTACACATGGTTGGGCTTCTTGTCATCTTCAAAATCGGGAGGTTGCTCAACATACACAAGCTCATTGATGTACCCATTTAGAAATGCACTTTTCACATCCATTTGGTACAACTTGATGTTGTGGGCACAAGCATAGGCTAGCAAAATTCTAATTGCTTCTAATCTAGCAACCGGGGCATATGTTTCTCCAAAGTCAAGACCTTCAACTTGTGTATATCCTTGTGCTACCAATCTTGCTTTGTTCCTTACTACTATCCCATCTTGATCTTGCTTGTTTCTAAAGACCCATTTGGTTCCAATCACATTGTGTCCCTTTGGTCTTTCTACTAACTCCCATACTTGATTTCTTGTGAAATTATTCAACTCTTCATGCATAGCATTTACCCAATCAACATCCTTCAATGCTTTATCTATCTTCTTTGGTTCAATGGATGACACAAAAGAGAAGTGTTCACAAAATGATGCCAATCTTGATCTTGTTTGTACACCTCTTGAAATATCACCAATGATAGTGTCCAATGGATGATCTCTTGCAATATTGGTTGGTTGGAGGATAGGGACTTGATTGCTTGCACTTGCATGATCATTGAGTTAAGATAATGTACTAGCCACTTGATCTTGTTCATTGTCATGTGAGTCACTTGCACTAGCTTGATGTGTATCATCTTGCACATATGAGTTAGAGAGCACTTGCACTTGATCATCTTCATCATCATTCACTTGCCTAGGCCTCAATTCACCAATATCTATGTTCTTCATGGCATTTGAAAGTTGAATGCCTCTAACATCTTCCAAGTTCTCATTCTCTACTTGTGAACCCTTGGTTTCATCAAATTCAACATCATGAACTTCCTCAAGAGTACCACTATCCAAATTCCAAACTCTATATGCTTTGCTTGTAGTGGAATAGCCAAGTAGGAATCCTTCATCACATTTCTTATCAAACTTGCCCAATCTAGTGCCTTTCTTCAAGATGTAGCATTTGCAACCAAAGACCCAAAAATATGCAATGTTGGGCTTTCTACCATTCAAGAGCTCATATGGTGTCTTCTCTTTCAATCGGTGACAATAGAGGCGGTTGCTACAATAGCAAGACGTGTTGATAGCTTCGGCCCAAAAAGATTGACTCACATTGTACTCACTAAGCATAGACCTCGCCATATCAATGAGTGTTCTGTTCTTCCTCTCAACAAGGCCATTTGATTGTGGAGTGTACTTGGCCGAGAATTGATGACTAATTCTAAACTCATCACACAACTCATCAATTCTAGTGTTCTTGAACTCACTACCATTGTCACTTCTAACTCTCTTGATGGTTGTTTCAAACTTATTGTGAATGCCCTTGACAAATGATTTGAATGTTGCAAACACATCACTTTTGTCCACTAGAAAGAATACCCATGTGTATCTAGTGTAATCATCCACTATCACAAAGCCATATTTGTTACCACCAATGCTAGTGTATTGTGTTGGCCCAAATAAATCAATGTGCAATAACTCAAATGCTTTACTAGTGCTCATCATGCTTTTCTTAGGATGGGTGTTTCCAACTTGTTTGTCGGCTTGACAAGAGCTACAAAGCTTATCCTTTTCAAACACAACATCTTTCAAGTCTCTAACCAAGTCATGTTTAACCAATCTATTCAATTGTTTCATTCCAACATGACCAAGCCTTCTATGCCATAACCAACCCATACTAGACTTAGTGAACAAGCATGTAGATAATCTAGCTTCACTAGCATTAAAATCAACCAAGTATAGTGTCGGATACCAGAAAATGGGGTACCCCAAGCAAAGATTGAAAAACTGCTTAGACCCTAAAAACAGAACCAACGGAATGAACAAACGAGGTCTCGGCCGAAATCTCCGATTCGCCCGAGACCCCGTCGCCGAGCCCCAGCGGAAGAAAACGATTCTCCGACTCGCCCGAGACCGCCTCGCCGAGGCCCCCTCATCGAGGCCCCCTCGCCCGGGGCCTCGGAAGAAGTGCCAATTCTCCGATTCGCGTGAGGTCGGCTCGGCACCAACCCCGTGACCGCCTTTTTGACCAAACCGCTCTGACCGAACGTCGCATCCAAGCGCCCAACCACTTCGACAGACGCACGATGGCACAGTACAGTGAAGTGACCGACTACACGCCAGTCGCATCAACCTCCTGCCATCTGCGACGGCACAGAGTAGGGGTTACCGACCACTGTGCTGCCTAACTCCTGCACCAAGGACACCGCAACGTGAGGAGTCAGAGTGGGTTCCTGTAGCCTCGGAATCAGCGGACCGATCGCTCCATCCCGCCCGAGCCCCCTCGATAGGGCCTCGGATCCACTGATCTTACTCCGCCTCGCCCGTCCGCCTCGCCCGAGACCCCCCCGGTAGGGCCTCGGACGAATTGGCCGCGCTCCGCCTCGCCCAAGGCCGGGCTCATCCCGCAACCTCGTCGCCTCCGCCTCAAAAGTCTCTCTGGCAGGCTGTCGCATCCGATTAATGCGCTCAGCTGCACCCGCTACGTAAGCCACGATCGGCAGTGTGCTGCAACAGGAGCGACGGGACAACGGTCAGATCACCTTTTCTAGCATCCCTTACTGACAATACAGGTACCGTATCCTGTAGGCGCACGTCTCGCACTATTCCGCCTGATGGCCGCTGAGACCCGCATCTGCACCTGGGTCACTTCTCAGGCCTCGGCACGGCAGGCCTTGGCACAACAGGCCTCGGCATGACAGGCCTCGGCACGACCGGCTATGATGGCCGCCGAGCCTCTGCAATCCACCAAGTCGACAAATGCGCAGCATGTTACTTGCAGTGGAGACCATACCGATTAGACATCTACGGGAACTCCCACGACAACGCCATGCTGCTCCAGGAGTAGATACGTCATCGAATAGTCCGCTCCACGTGTAGCTCTCTTATGTACTCCTGGTTTCCTCCCTGAGGCTATAAAAGGAGGTGGCCAGGACCGTTTCGAGGGACGACGGATAGAATCACGAATACTCGCACGAACAACACGCCTCATTCTGTAATTCATACCACCTCCCCTCACAGAGACCTGGGACAAACTCCCTCTCTCGCCTAGCTTGTAACCCCCTACTACGAGCACCCCGGTGCAAGGAATACAAGAACATCTTCTCAGACTAGACGTAGGGCATCCATTGCCCGAACCAGTATAAACCTTGTGTCTCTTTGCATCTCCATCCGGAATTGGGAGCACGCAGCACAAATTCACTAGTTGGTTAAGGACCCCCGGTTCCGAAACACCGACAGTTGGCACACCAGGTAGGGGCCTCTACGTGTTAGCTTAGTCATCCCACCAGATTCTGGATGGCAGATCCCATGCGATCGTTGCGTCTCGGGACGATCGTCTGGTTCGGGAGCCTAGAATTCATGTCCCTAGGGCACGAATACGACATGGTACTCCTCTCACCCAGAGCGCCATCAACCGACGACGACGTCTTGCACCGGCAGCCCACGCGTGGACGACGCCCGGGCCGCCGCTCCCGTCAAGCTCGCCGAGCGCCACGCGGGCGAGTCCACCCTAACACCACGCAAGTACAGAACGCCGATCTGTGCTCCACTGGAATCCCATACCCCGCTGCTGGCATAGAGTCCCTGCGCGGGGACCTGTCCGGCTTAAGCCTCGACAGGGGAAAAGGGCCGGTGGCGCACAGCGACGCCCCGTCATCAAGCTCTGTCCCGCCTCCTCCCGAGGAGCCAGCTCTGACGGAGCAGACCCTGGCAATGGCGCCATCCCCGTACCCTTTCGGGCTGACCAATGTCGCCGCCTCCTACGCCACCGCCCTCGTCTCCATTCATCAACGTCATGCCCATAACCCCATAGTCACAACTCCAATCCACCCCCACTCTGACTCCTCGAAGGAGGACGAGGCGTGGGTTGGAGCAGACTTCTCCGGGATTCACGACCCTGAGGCGATGCACCGCTTCATGATCGCGAGCGACTACTGCTTTGGCTATTCCGATTCCGACGGCGAGGACGCTTACGACCCGACTCGTGAGTGTTTCCACATCGGACTCAGAATGCCGAGCACGGGCAACGATGGAGGAAGGGCAGCCAACGCCACACCACCACGCACGGGGTCCCCGCCAGCGGCGGCAGGTGTCCCCACCCCCGAGCAACTTCGACGCATAGACCTAGAGCAGCTCCATGAGCTTCAAGCCAAGGTCGAGCAAGATCGACTCCTCCTGCAGCAGCTCCGAGCCACCCTCAAGCAAGAGCAGCGGGGGCGCGGCGATGGCGGAATGGCCCGGCTGGGGGCTCACGACGTCAACCGCCGCATTGTAACACCTCGGGTGTTTAAAATACTAAAACCTGATATGTCATCATATGCAATGCAAAGCATTTGGCATTTGGTGAAAACTTTGAGATGCATACACTAAAACAAGTTTATATTCATGTGGTATGTGTTGAATTGTATTGGTTGACTCTAGTTCAAAGTTTGTTTGGATTTTGAATTTTTCGAGAAAACCCCGCTTTTCAGCATTTAAATCCTACCCTGAAAATCCATTTCAAAATCTAAGCATAATTTGGGGTTGATCCCAAAAGCAAAAGTGTAGAGCTTGGCAAGTTATGCAAAGTTTGTTTTTGGAGTTTTTCAAGTTGTTTAGAAAAATTTTGAGTAATTCAAAAAGGCGTAATTCGTTAAATTTCCCTATTCAAATTCAAAAGTTCATTTCAAAATCTAGACCAAATTAGGAGATGGTTATAGAAGCAAAGTAGTAGAACTTTCGATTTTGAACAACTTTTGTTTTTAGAGATTTTTGAGTTGTTATGAAAATTTGAGAGTAATTTGTGAATTTTGGCGTATGGCAATTTTGTAATTTCTGTGAACAGTGTTCACCGCCTAAGCTACATTGTCGTCGGACCTTCTTCGGCGTTCCGGGCGCGTCGTGGCCGTCCTTGATGTCGCGCTGGCATGGAAACAGCTCCGTCGTGGCTTCCTTGAGCTTCTGCGCCGCGCTATAAGTACCAAGACGTCGTCATCGTCGTTTTTCTTCTTCCTTTGTTTTCACCATCGCCGTTGTCATCGCTCCAACAAGCTCGCATCGTCTCCCCAGCGCTGTTGCCATCTCGGTAAAGGCCGTCCTAGTTCCATCTTTTCCTTGCGAATCCAGCCAGCTAACATTGGTCGCCTAAAATTGCCGAGAACTCGCTGTCCTCGTTTTTCTTCCTCGAGGTCAGCAACTTCACCGCTACGGGCGTGTCATCGTGGCCAGAGCCCTTCGGTGAGCCGTTGTCTATAATCAGTGTACTTACGGCTTCGTTTCGATGCTGTAGTACTTAGTCAGTTGTTGTTTACTCATTTTGATCATTGCAGTCGCCGGTTCTCCCTCACCGACGATCTTTGCTCCGCATAGTTCACCGTAGTGGTCGGATAGTTCACCGTAGTGGTCGGATAGTTCACCGTAGTGGTCGGATAGTTCACCGTAGTGGTCGGATAGTTCACCATAGTGGTCGGAGAGTTCATCAAAGTGATCGGTGCTGGCGTGGTCACATCAGTTACGAATATGGTTTGGTTAGTTTGGTTTGGTTTAATCAGATCTTTGCGAAGAAAAATTGTATCCAATTTATTAATTTTGCATCCATCATCGAGCATCATGTTTCATATTCCGCATCATGTTAAACATGGCAATGTTACTACATGTAGTAAACGAAGGTGAACACGTGGTAGTTAATCAAGTTGCGGAGGAGGTTGATCTGTCTGTTGAGGTCGGATCGAAGACTTGTGAAACGTCGCAGGAGCCGGACTTTTCCGTCAATGAAGGCAAGCCCCGGATGCATACAACCCTACCTTGTGTTTTACAAATTAATTTCGCTTTTGCTTTCCGTTACTGCATTAAGTGATTAAGAGTTAAGTAAGAGCCTAATTGGTGCATTACCACCCTTGTTATTCCATATTTACCATATTACCAGTTTTGAACTCGTATATGCCTAGTTTTGCTTAGCTATGCGTAGAACGATGAAGTCGGTGACTACCTGCCACCTGCAAGTTTTAAATGGAACATTGGTTAATTATGTTAGCATGTGATATGGGAATGTGGAGTAATAAATCTAGACCGGGCGGACTCGGTGTGTGTGAGCCACAAGACATGGAGGTCTTGTGAGCGGGATCTTTCCACCTGTGTCGATTAAGGCACGTCCGTTGTTGAATTGCATGAGGTGAGAATTTGTAGTACTAACCACATACTCCGGTAAGCCTGAACTTGGCAATTCTATTACGAGAATGGCTACTCGCGCACTGGGAGTGGAGAGATGGCGAGAATAGCGTGTACCCACGTGGCAATGGGTTGGATTGGTGGAGTACTGTATTCTCGGGTGGCGCGGACCCGTTCTTGTTTTAGAGGATCCGAGAATAGGTTGGTTTATGTAGGTCAGGGACCTGCATATGTCATGTGGTCTGGAATCCCCAGCTGGGTTTATAATCGGTTCGAATCGTCGTTGCTCCTCGGTTATGGAGACTCAACTCACTGTTCATCATCGTAGTAATTAATAACTGGAACTTGAGAATGGTTGATGAAGGTGTTGGATATAAAGTTTCATGATCTCATTACGGATCGTGTCATCTTTGTATATGATTTTATGAAGTTTAAACTGTTGAAACAAAGAATTTTGTCAAAGAGCTTTTACGCAAAATAACTTTGATTATTGCTAAAACCATACCTTGAATCCCTGAGCCTGCATTCCTGAGTTATCAGTTCTTATTTCGGTTAAGTCTTGTTGAGTACTTTTGTACTCAGGGTTCGTTGACCCTTGTTGCAGGTGAGCCTCATGAGCAGATCTGTTTTGGATCGTGCTGCATGATAGTTGTACCTTGTGATGACGTTGAGAAGTAATTGTATGGCCCTTGGGCAGGGCAGCCTCATTGTGTGTTTTGTATTATATTATAATGCCGCTCCACTACTTTGGTTTGTATTAATATCGAACTTAGTTGTACGGTTTGAAACAAATGGTTTGTAAACTATATTATTGTAAGTCTTCCGCTACTTTTACTCTGATGTGTCTATTTGAATAAACTGTTGTAATACTACAATGACTCTGTAACGTGATCCTGCTCGGAAATCGTGGATGATTCGGGGTTCCCCGAGGACACCTGACAGACTTCTTAAGTTACCAGGAACATATGCATTGTTGTTAAAGGTCTTTGGACAGTGAAAAATGTATGTGGGTCCTATAATTTAGGAGGTTCTGCCACACGCATTAACGATGATGAGGGGGGCGAGCAACCCCCTGTCTTCAATCGCGCTAGCCAGAACATCGCTGCGGCGGCAATACTGGTCCGAGCGATGCCCGAGCCCTCTACCACGGAGGGGCGATGAGTCCACGGCGAACTCCGGGGCCTTCTCGAGACTGCCGTGGTGCAGCAGGCTGAAAGCACTGCGTCTCGAAGACACGGGGACGCCTCGAAACAGCCCTCGGTGCACGACCGCCTCAGGGCCCCCACGGTGCACGACCGCCTCAGGGCCCCCTCTGTGCACGACCGCCTCGACGACCAACGCGAGGCGCAAAACGGCCACCACGTAGACAGCAGACGATGGCGCCATGACCACTATGGGGCCACCCGGGGCTACCGAGTGCACCGAGGCGGTCGCTATGACAGTGGGGAGGACCACAGTCCTTCTCCCGAGCCACCTGGCCCTAGAGTTTTCAGTAAGGCCATCCGCAGCGCCTGCTTGTTGACCCGGTTTCGTCAACCAGCGAATCTCTCAGAGTACAGCGGCGAGACCAACCCCGAGCTATGGTTGGCCGACTACCGTCTGGCTTGTCAGCTAGGCAATGCAGATGATGACCTGCTCGTCATCCGCAACCTCCCCCTATTCCTGTCAGACTCGGTGCGAGCTTGGCTCGAATACCTTCCCCCTATGCAAATCTACGACTGGCGCGACTTGGTAAAGGTCTTCGTCGGGAATTTCCAGGGCACCTACACGCGCCCCGGGAACTCCTGGGACCTCAAGAGCTACCGCCAGAGGCCGGACGAGTCTCTACAAGACTTCATCCGATGTTTCTCCAAGCAATGCACTGAGTTGCCCAGCATCGGCGACTCATAAATCATCCAGGCATTCCTCTCTGGCACCACCTGTCGAGACCTGGTCCGAGAATTAGGCCGGAGCGTACCGACCACGGCATCCGCACTCCTCGACATCGCCACTAGCTTCACCTCTGGCGAAGAGGCCGTCGGGGCCATCTTCCCCAACAACGACTCCAAGGGGAAGAGGCGGGAGGAGACCCCCGGGGCCTCGACGTCTCGCCCCCCCCCCAGAAAAAGAAGGGACGCCAGGGGAAACAGGAGGTTCTCGAGGCCGGGCTCATCGCGGCCGCAGACCGCAAGAATCCCCGAGGCCCAGGGCTCTTCGACAACATGCTTAAAAGACCCTGCCCATACCATCAGGGCTCGGTAAAGCACACCCTCGAGGAGTGCACCATGCTCCGGCGATACTACGCCAAGCTCGAGCTCCCCAACGATGATGCCAAGAAGAGGGGCCAGGACGACGGAGACAACGACAAGGACGGTGGGTTCCCCGAGGTACACAATGCCTTCATGATCTTCGGTGGGCCCTCGACGTGCCTCACGGCGCGACAGCGAAAAAGGGAACGCTGAGAGGTCTTCTCGGTTAAGGTGGCCACTCCCCGGTACCTCGACTGGTCTCGGGAGGCGATCACCTTCGATCGGGATGACCACCCCGATCATGTCCCAAACCCCGGCCAGTACCCGCTCGTCGTTGACCCGATCATCAGGAACACCCGACTCACCAAGGTGTTGATGGACGGAGGCAGCGGCCTCAACATCCTGTATGCCAACACGCTAGAGCTCCTAGGGCTTGACCGGTCACAACTCCGAGGCGACGCCGCGCCCTTCCACGGCATCATGCCAGGGATGCGTGCACGACCCCTCGGGCGCGTAGACTTACCCGTCTGCTTCGGCACCCCCTCCAACTACCGCAAGGAGACCCTCACCTTCGAGGTGGTGGGGTTCAAGGGGACTTATCACGCCATCCTGGGACGGCCGTGCTACGCCAAGTTCATGGCGGTCCCGAACTACACCTACCTCAAGCTCAAGATGCCGGGCCCCAACGGTGTCATCACTATTGACTCCGCATACGAGCATGCATACGACTGCGACGTCGAGTGCATCGAGTACGCCGAGGCTATAGTGGAGTCCGAGGCCCTCATCGCCAACCTCGTCCAGCTCGGCAGCGATGTGCCTGATTCGAAGCGTCGTGCCGGGACGTTCGAGCCCGCGGAGGCCGTCAAGCTCGTCCCGGTCGACCCCACTTGCTCAAACAACTGAGTGCTGAGGGTCAGCGCGACCCTCGGTAGCAAATAGGGGGCCGTGCTCGTCGACTTTCTTCGCGCGAACACCGACATATTCGCGTGGAGTCCCTCGGACATGCCGGGCATACCGAGGGAGGTCGCCGAGCACACCCTCGACATCCAGGCTGGCTCCAGACCGGTGAAGCAACGCCTACGCCGATTCGACGAGGAGAAGCGCAGGGCCATCGGCGAGGAGGTACATAAGCTTTTGGCGGCCGGATTCGTCAAGGAAGTGTCCCATCCGGAGTGATTAGCTAATCCCATATTAGTTAAGAAGAAAAATGGAAAATGGAGAATGTGTGTGGACTACACCGGTCTGAACAAAGCATGCCCAAAAGTCCCGTTTTCATTACCTCGAATCGATCAAATTGTTGACTCCACTGCGGGATGCGAGACCCTGTCCTTCCTTGATGCATATTCCGGCTACCATCAAATCAAAATGAAGGAGTCCGACCAGCTCGCAACTTCTTTCATCACCCCATTTGGCCTGTACTGCTATACGACTATGCCGTTTGGCCTCAGAAACACGGGGGCCACGTACCAGCGGTGTATGACCCAGGTCTTTGGCAAGCACATCGGGCGAACCGTCGAGGCCTACGTGGATGACGTCGTTGTCAAATCCAAGCGGGCCAATGACCTCGTCAATGACCTGGAGGTAGCCTTCAAATGCCTCAGGGAGAAGGGCGTCAAGCTCAACCCCGAAAAGTGTGTCTTCGGGGTCCCCCGAGGCATGCTCCTGGGATTCATAGTCTCAGAGCGCGGCATCGAGGCCAACCCGAAGAAGGTCTCTGCCATGACCAATATGGGGCCGATCCGAGACCTCAAGGGAGTACAGAAGGTTATGGGATGTCTAGCGGCCCTAAGCCGCTTCATCTCGCGCCTCGGCAAAAAAGGCTTACCTCTGTACCATCTCTTGAGAAAATCTTAGCGCTTTTCCTGGACCCCCGAGGCCGAGGGAGCACTCACCAAACTCAAAGCGCTGCTCTCCAATCCCCCCCCGTTCTGGTACCACCGATCAAAGACGAGGCCCTCTTGCTCTACATCGCCGCAACGACCCAAGTGGTCAACGTGGCCGTAGTGGTCGAGAGGCAGGAAGAAGGGCACGCTCTACCCGTCCAACGACCCGTCTACTTCATCAGCGAGGTGCTTTCCGATACCAAGACGCACTACCCCCACATCCAGAAACTAATCTACGCCATAATCTTAGCTCAACGCAAGCTGCGTCACTACTTCGAGTCTCACCCAGTGACCGTGGTGTCATCTTTCCCCTTGGGAGAGATAATCCATAACCGGGAGGCCTCGGGAAGGATTTCCAAATGGGCCGTGGAACTCATGGGGGAAGCCCTGTCTTTCGCACCCCGAAAAGCCATTAAGTCTCAGGTCTTGGCCGATTTTGTGGCAGAATGGACCGATACCCAACTACCACCTATTCAAGTCCAGGCGGAGTACTGGACCATGTACTTCGACGGGTCTCTGATGAAGACCGGAGCAGGCGTGGGTCTGCTCTTCATCTCACCCCTCGGAGTCCATATGCGCTACGTAATCCGACTACACTTCGCCGCCTCCAACAATGTGGCCGAATACGAGGCCCTCGTCAACGGCCTGCAGATCGCCATTGAACATGGGGTACGGCATCTCGACGTTCGAGGTGATTCACAGCTTGTCATCAACCAAGTGATGAAAGAATCAAACTGCCATGACCTCAATATGGAGGCGTACTGCACGATGGTACGCCGCCTAGAGGACAAGTTCGATGGCCTCGAACTCAATCACATCGCACGAAAGTTCAACGAGGCCGCGGACGAACTGGCAAAGATGGCGTCGGCACGGACCCCGGTCCCCCCGAACGTCTTCGCCAGAGACCTCCACAAGCCATCCGTCGACTATGACTCGGCGACGGTAGAGGGCCCATCGGCCGAGCCCACCACAGGGCCCGAGGCCCCCTTTGCCACCGAGACCCCACCGCCCGAGCCCAAGGCCATGGCAATTGACACAGAGCCTCCTGAGGCCGACCGAGGAACGGACTAGCGAGTCCCTTTTCTTGATCGCCTCATGCGAGGAGAGCTTCCCGCGGACAGGTCCGAGTCCCGACGGCTTGCGCGACGAGCCAAGACTTACGTCCTCTACAACGGCGAGTTGTATAGGCGTAGCCCGTCTAGTATTCTCCAACGGTGCATCACCACCGAGGCTGGCCAATCACTACTCTAGGACTTGCATGCGGGAGCCTGCGGGCACCACGCAGCGCCTCGGGCGCTAGTGGGAAACGCCTTCCGCTAAGGTTTCTACTGGCCAACAGCGATGGCTAATGCCACGGGGCTAGTACGCTCCTACGAAGGATGCCAGTACTACGCTCGACAGACGCACCTCCCGGCCCGAGCCCTCCAAACCATCCCTATCACATGGCCATTCGCCGTGTGGGGGCTGGACATGGTTGGGCCTCTACAGAAGGCACCCGGGGGCTATACCCATCTGCTCGTAGCCATCGACAAATTCTCCAAATGGATTGAGGCTTGTCCAGTCACCCAAATCAAATCCGAGCAAGCAGTGATGTTCTTTACGGATAGCATCCACAGGTTCAGAATCCCAAATACCATCATCACCGACAACGGGACGCAATTCACCGGCCACAAGTTCCTGACGTTCTGCGACGACCACCACATCCGTGTGGTCTGGTCGGCCGTAGGACACCCTAGGACAAATGGCCAAGTAGAACATGCCAACGGCATGATCCTACAAGTCCTCAAGCCAAGAATCTACAACCGGTTGAAAAAGTTTGGCAAGAAATGGCTTGCTGAACTCCCCTCGGTCATTTGGAGCCTGAGGAATACACCGAGCCGAGCCACGGGATTCACACCGTTCTTCCTGGTCTATGGAGCCGAGGCCATCCTCCCCACCGACTTGGAGTACGGCTCCCCGAGACTACAGGCCTACAACGAGCAAAGCAACCGCACTGCCCGCGAGGACGCCCTCGACCAACTTGAGGAAGCCCGAGACGTTGCACTGCTACACTCAGCCAAATACCAGCAAGCCCTACGACGCTACCAAGCCTGGCACATTCAGAGCCGAGACCTAAAGGTGGGTGACCTGGTGCTGAGGCTAAGGCAGAGCAGTAAGGGCCACCACAAGCTGACCCCGCCATGGGAAGGGCCGTACATCGTCGCCCAACTACTGAAGCCCGGAACCTACAAGTTGGCCAACGAGAAGGGCGAAATCTTCAGTTGTTACAATCTTTCGAGGACCCCCCTTAATAGGCAACTCGATTGTATGGAACCTAAGGACCAAAAGTTCATCTAAAAGGCAAAAGACCGGTAGAGCCGTGAGAACAGCCTACGCCTCTGGGCTACGGCAGCTCCCTCACCACCTTTTCACCCAAGAGACAGCTTAGGCTCCGAGGAAGTTCTTTGCAAAGAGCTGGTCTATCGATAGGGGCTCGACGTCACAATAACGCTACAAGAGAGACTCGGCTCTGCCTCTGTAGAGCCGAGCCTCCCTCGGGGGCTAAAAAGGGGGAACCCCCTAAGTCCCGGACGCCGTTTCTTAACCGTCTTTCGAAAATTTCCATGCCAAACTCTCTCGCGCTCCAGCAGGACCGTCGCAAGAAACCTAAGGACCAAAAGCGTGTCCTGAGGCCAAAGGGTCGGTCGAGCCGTGAGAACAGCCTACGCCCCTAGGCTACGGCAACTCCCTCACCACCCTTCGCCAAGGGATGGCTTAGGCTCCGAGGAAGTTCTTTGCGGGTATCCAAGAGCGAGACAAGGGGCACAGGCTCGGAAATGGAATAAGAAAGCGGTTAAAAAATGCACATACGTAAGTACTTTAAAAGGCCTCGACGGCCACAAAACGTCACGGTATGACAATTAAACCAATCCGTTTACATGGTTGGCCCAGGTCAAAACTCAGGGATCGGCGGCTGGTGCGGGAGGGACCACCTCTTCTTCAAATAGGCTGGCCAACGCCGTGCCAGGCGCCTCCACTGCCTCCATCAGCTTCGCAACCTCTGTGTCGGCCTCCTCGTCATCTTCCGTCAAAATGTAGCCATCGCTGACAGCCTCGAGGTTGACGGCATAGTGCGAGGAGACGACGGCCAGGGCGCGCTTGACACCCATGTGCAACGCCCCCCGGAGCCTCTTCGTGGACACAGCCGCTCAACGCAATCAGGCGGCTCCCAAGGGAGCTAGCTGATTGGACCCCCTCGACTTCCAGAGCCTCACAGGCGGTACGGGCGGCGCTGCGCAGAGCCTCGTGCTCCTGGACCTCAACGTCCAGCACCGCTTGCGCTGTGATGGAGGCCTCAGCCGCCTGGGAGGCCTCTTTCTCCAGACCTACACCACGACAAAGAGTCAGGGGTCGAACGCAAACCAGAGCAAACGGAACAAGGAGCGTGGTTCAGCGAAACTTACCCTCGGCTTTGTTCCTCCAGGCTAAAGCCCCGACTCGAGAGGCCTCGGCCGCCTTGGTAGCCTCTGCCAAAGCGACTTTCGTCAGCCGATGTTCACTCTGCTCTGCGCCCAGCTGCTCGGTGGTGGCCTTGGTAGAGGCCATTGCTTCTTGGGCCCGGGACTTGAGGGAATCCCGCTCCTCCTCCAGCTCCTTGATCTTCGCCACCAAAGGGGCAGCCTGCTCCTTAGCCATGTCCACCTCGGCCTTCAGGTCGACACAGCGAAGGCGGAGGTCCTCCACTTCAGCACTCCGCACCGACAAGTGCTCCTGGGCGTCGGCAAGCAGGCCCTTTTGCCGCCGGAGCTGCTCCCAGATGCCCCTCTCCCTTCGTAGGAACAACGATATCCCAAGGGACCGGGTCTTGAGCTCCTGAAACAGGCAAAGACGTATGTCAAACGCCGCAAGGGGGCTCGGAGAAAAAACAACGCGACACGAGAAAGAGAAATGCATACCTGGGTAACACCGGGCAAGTCCCTTTGCATAACAAACATCGCTGTCTGCATCGACTGCACCGCCAGTTGACGGTATTGCTCGAGGGTGTCCCAGCGCCCCCCCTTGGCGACGTCCTCAAGGGCAAACACAGGCTCCCCCTCAGGGTCGGCCCGGTTTCCCCATACAACACGCGGGCTATCCCACCCGCGGGGTTTGGGTCGGACCCGGACAAGGACCGAACTCCCCTCGGCAGGAGTCGGGACCGGCCGCTCCGCGGTGCTGGCCGCCTCGTCTTCCGCCTCCTCCTTCCCCTGGGAAGAATCCTCAGACGAGATCGTCTGAACCAGGGGTGGTGCCGAAGCCTGCCCCACCTCTGTCCCGACCGCCTCGGACTCAATAGAACCAGGGGCCCTGGCCTCTACCATCTCTACCTCAGTGGCCCCGGTGTCCACCGCCCTGGCCTCAGAAGCCTCGGGGGCTCTGGCCCCAAGACCCACGACCTCACGGGGCATGGACTCGTCCCTCCCCCCCTCATTTCGTGGCCACCTCGGCGCCCTTTCCTTCAGCAGTCGGCTCCTCCGGGCTGACCCCGCCCGACGCCGTGCCATGCTACACGGCAGCCAGCGCCTCCGCCGTCCGATGAGCGGTGGAGCTGGTGCTCACCTTGAGCGCCTTACGGGGCGCCAAGGCAGGTTCCTCCACCCGGTGCTTCTGGCTAGAAATGAAGATGCTCCTAAAGGTCAGCATACGACTAGGGGGCAAGCAGGAAATACTACAAACTCCGCCAAAAAAATACACTTCTCTGACGACGGACACAACCGCTTCGGATAGTCCCCTCTCTGCAGGGTGGTGGCGGTGGCGGCGATGGCACGACTTCTGTATCCGCCAGTACCGGCTGGTCTCCGCTGGACCCCGGCACCCCCTCGACCGTCCACGGAGACGGTTGAGCTGTCCCCGGCGTCGCTTGCGCCACCCCCTCCGCCGAGCCCACCGGGCTGACAGCACGCATCTCGGGCGTGTCGCCCTCGACAACGAGACGGACGTCTACCAGAGACACCCCGGTCGCCACCTCCCTAACGTTGGGGAGGTGGTCCAGGGTACCCTTCCCTTCCTCGACCGCGCCAATGTCGCCCAAGGAACCCGACACCGATAATGAGGGAGACGACTCCAGCGGGAGACCGTCGAGCCTCACATTGCGGCGCGCGCGCGTCCCAGCTTTTTCGTGCTCAAGGATCCTCTTCGTGCGCCTTGCCACCTTGGCGTCTTTCTTCTTCTGCTGCTCCTCGGCGTACGCCCTATTCACGGCTTGCCGTTGGGCGTCCTCAGGAACGGGCGGCGGCGAGCTTCGCACGTCCCTTATCCCCTGCAGAAATGACGAAATAAGGCAACGGGCGAAAAAAAAAGCAAGAAGCAAGAAGGACGCGAAGGCCTCGGCAACACCCAACTTACTGTGAAATGTACCCCGCCGACGGCGCGCCGGGAGCGGCATCAAGCCGTCAATCTTGGTTTCCCATCCACCGCCTCCCTTACCCGGACGAGGATCTCCTCATCAAGAAGGGCGGCGGCGGACATCTTGATGCCTTCGATCGGATCGCGGGGTCATCTCTCGAACAGCGCCGCCGCCGAGCCATCGGCGGCAACACCCTCCGGCGGTGAAAAGCCGCCATGACCCACGGCCGCCGTAAAAGGCTGCAATCACGCAGCTTCCCGGGGCCCTCGGGGAGTTCCGGCCTAGGATGATCGGGCTTGATGACGCCCGTACCCCCACTTCTCCGGTGACTCTCCACAACCCGCCCGGTATAAGGGGAAGCCCGCCGTCGTCGTTCTGAAGGTAGAACCAATTTGTCATACCAACGACGGTTGGATGATGCCTGATGGCTGGGATGTAGAGGTGTTGCGGTCTTGGCGCTTTGAAAGGGTGCAGCCGCTGGCCCTCAATGCCTTCCGAGCCCCCTTCGCTCTCGCCGACTTGGTGGTAAAAACCGCCCGAAACAAATGGAGCCATAGCTCCCAGTGGGGAGCGATCCCCGGGTACCCTCGCGGCGGCGGCGAAGATGGCCGCCTGTGCGATGGAGTTGGGGCTGAAGTTGTGGAGCTCCACGCCGTAGTAGTGCGGGAGCGCCCGCATGAACTGGTCCGCCGACAAGCCGAGGCCTCGCTCGTGGAAGACGACGAAGCTCACCACGTAGCCATCACGTGGCCTCGGTTCCGACTCATTCCCCGGAGCAATCCACTCCGGCTCGTCAGGATCGGTGATCGGGCGGAGGAGACCAGCGTCCACCAGCGACTGCAGCTTCTCCACGGTGACGTCAGACCGCTCCCAGGGATCCGCCGGGAGAATGACAGGACCGCCAGCCATTGCGCGGTGGAGGACGCTGCTACGGCGGTAAATCTCTCTCTCTTTCTTTCAATCGATCTCTCTCGCCCTTCTTCTCCCCGACGCTTTATGCTCTCAGCAACGGCTTGGAGGCGGCGAAAGCAAATGCAGGCAAAGTAAGGAGGGGAGGGGCGAGGCTCTTTATGTATTTATGCAGGGATAAGACAAAACCGCTGGACGACGAAATCAGGGAAGTTTCCCTCAGATCCGGCGCATATAATCCAGATCCGATATCTCCGCCCACGTGCCCACCTTCTCCACATTTAATCACGCAGATGGTTATGTCCCATCCACTGACACCACGTCGCACAGCAACGGCAGCTCCCGAGAAGACCGCCTCAAAAGACGCGCCGTTGTTAGCCGATGGAAGGGAAATACCCCCCAGTCGATTCCTTTCGAGCTAAGGAACCGGGCACCGAGCCCGCTATGGTCCAGAGGTTCGAAGGCTGGGCCATTTATGGTCTCGACAGCTGCCTCAGGACGACAGAGTCAGGGACAACTATGGGCGAGCCCATACATGGCCGAGGCCCAGGCAAGCGATTGCTTGGGATGCCCTAAGTCATGTCCGAGACTAGCAGGAGTTCTCTAAAGGGGATCCCACCGTAGGGAGGCACCGAGCCCCTAGGGCCAATCGAACGGCCCTGGCACCCGCTAGAGAAGCCTTCTGGTACTTTTTTGGAGCGCGTCTCTGGACCACTAGCCGACCCCTATTGAATGGGGCACGGGCCTCCACTCGGACTTACCCGATAAAAGCTCACCGTAAATGTCACCGCTCGCGCCCACCGAGGGTAGCCTGGCATGTTCCACCCCTCCTTCCGAGCGAAAAGGAAGCGCGGGGGTCGTACAAAAAGCCAGGGGAACTCCTGATCGCCCTCTCGCTCTACGCGGAGGCTCGGGGGCTCTTCCTACAACCTTGCCGAGACCCAGTGGCCTAGGCTCGCACGCAAAGGGCTCGGCAAACAACCCCTCCTTCCGAGCGAAAAGGATGCGCGAGGGTCGTACAAAAAGCCGGGGAACTCCTGATCGCCCTCTCGCTCCGCGCGGAGGCTTGGGGGCTCTTCCTACAACCTTGCCGAGACCCAGCGCCTAGGCTCACATGCGAAGGGCTTAGCAAACAACCCCTCCTTCCGAGCGAAAAGGATGCGCGAGGGTCATACAAAAAACTAGGGGAACTCCTAATCGCCCTCTCGCTACGTGCGGAGGCTCGGGGGCTCTTCCTGCAAACCTTGCCGAGACCCAGCGGCCTAGGCTCGCACGCGAAGGGCTCGACAAACAACCCCTCCTTCTGAGCAAAAAGGATGCGCAAGGGTCGTACAAAAAGCCAGGGGAACTCCTGATCGCCCTCTTGCTACATGCGGAGGCTCGGGGGCTCTTCCTGCAAACCTTGCTGAGAAGTACACCCCGAGGGTCGGAAAAACACGACGAAAAAGGGCACCGAGCCCATTACGGTCCAGGGGTACGAAGGCTGGGCCATCCAGGGCCTCGACAGCCACCCCAGGATGACAGAGTCAGGGACAACTATGGGCGAGCCCGTACATGGCCGAGGCCCAGGCAAGCGATTGCTTGGGATGCCCTAAGTCGTGTCCGAGACCAGCAGGAGTTCTCTAAAGGGGATCCCACCATAGGGAGGCACCGAGCCCCTAGGGCCAATCGAACGGCCCTGGCACCCGCTAGAGAAGCCTTCTGGTATTTTTTTGGAGCACGTCTCTGGACCACTAGCCGACCCCTATCGAATGGGGCACGGGCCTCCACTCGGACTTACCCGATAAAAGCTCACCGGAAATGTCACCGCTCGCGCCCACCAAGGGTAGCCTAGCATGTTCCACCCCTCCTTTCGAGCGAAAAGGAAGCTCGAGGGTCGTACAAAAAGCCAGGGGAACTCCTGATCGCCCTCTCGCTTCGTGCGGAGGCTCGGGGGCTCTTCCTGCAACCTTGCCGAGACCCAGCGGCCTAGGCTCGCACGCAAAGGGCTCGGCAAACAACCCCTCCTTCTGAGTGAAAAGGATGCGCGAGGGTCGTACAAAAAGCCAGGGGAACTCCTGATTGCCCTCTCGCTACGTGCGGAGGCTCAGGGGCTCTTCCTACAACCTTGCCGAGACCCAGCGGCCTAGGCTCGCACGCGAAGGGCTCGGCAAACAACCCCTCCTTCCGAGCGAAAAGGATGCGCGAGGGTCGCACAAAAAGCTAGAGGAACTCCTGATCGCCCTCTCGCTCCACGCGGAGGCTCGGGGGCTCTTCCTGCAACCTTGCTGAGACCCAGCGGCCTAAACTCGCACACAAAGGGCTCGGCAAACAACCCCTCCATCCGAACGAAAAGGATGCGCGAGGGTCATACAAAAAGCCAGGAGAACTCCTGACCGCCCTCTCGCTCCGTGCGGAGGCTCGGGGGCTCTTCCTGCAAGCCTTGCCAAGGCCCAGCGACCTAGGATCGCACGCGAGGGCTCGGCAGGCTCGGGTGCTCCTCCTGCACCCCAAACAAGCGACCCGAGCCCGCTCTCATGGGTCAAGCAAATGCGATAGAGCGCCTTACTCAACGAAGAAAAAGCCCCTAAAGGAGTAAACTCACTCCTCTAGGGCCTCGGGGGCTACACCCGGTGGGTGCGCTCGCGCGCACCCACCGGAATCACGAATATAAAACAAACCCGACAAAAGCCACTTAGAAACAAAAGTCTCGAAAAAACCTCGGGGAGAGTATCCCACACTCCCGCCCGAGGCTCGGGGGCTACTGTCGGATACCAAAAAATGGGGTACCCCAAGCAACGATCGAAAAACTACTTAGACCCTAAAAACAGAACCAACGGAATGAACAAACGAGGTCTCGGCCGAAATCTCTGATTCGCCCGAGACCTCGTCGCCGAGCCCCAGCAGAAGCAAACGATTCTCTGACTCGCCCGAGACCACCTCGCCGAGGCCCCCGTGTCGAGGCCCCCTCGTCGAGGCCCCCTCGCCCGAGGCCTCGGAAGAAGTGTCGATTCTCCGATTCGCGCGAGGCCGGCTCGGCACCAACCCCGTGACCGCCTTTTTGACCAAACCGCTCTGACCGAACATCGCATCCAAGCGCCCAACCACTCCGACAGACGCACGATGGCACAGTACAGCGAAGTGACCGACTACACGCCAGTCGCGTCAACCTCCTACCATCTGTGATGGCATAGAGTAGGGGTTACCGACCACTGTTCTGCCTAACTCCTGCACCAAGGACACCGCAACGTGGGGAGTCAGAGCGGGTTCCTGTAGCCTCGGAATCAGCGGACCGACTGCTCTGTCCCACCCGAGCCCCCTCGACAGGGCCTCGGATCCACTGATCTTACTCCGCCTCGCCCGTCTGCCTCGCCCGAGACCCCCTGGTAGGGCTCGTCCTGCAACCTCATCGCCTCTGCCTCAAAAGTCTATCTGGCAGGCTGTCGCATCCGATTAATGCGCTCAGCTACACCCGCTACGTAAGCCATGATCGACAGTGCGCTGCAACAGGAGCGATGGGACAACGGTCAGATCACCTTTTCTACCATCCCTTACTGACAATACAGGTACCATATCCTGTAGGCGCACGTCTCGCACTATTCCGCCTGACGGCCGCTGAGACCTGCATCTGCACCTGGGTCACTTCTCAGGCCTCGGCACGGCAGGCCTCGGCACAACAGGCCTCGGCACGATAGGCCTCGGTACGACCGGCTACGATGGCCGCCGAGCCTCTGCAATCCACCAAGTCGACAAATGCGCAGCATGTTACTTGCAGTGGAGACCATACTGATTAGACATCTACGGGAACTCCCACGACAACGCCATGCTGCTCCAGGAGTAGATACATCATCGAATAGTCCGCTCCACGTGTAGCTCTCTTATGTACTCCTGGTTTCCTCCCTGTGGCTATAAAAGGAGGTGGCCAGGACCGTTTCGAGGGACGACGGATAGAATCACGAATACTCGCACGAACAACATGCCTCATTCTGTAATTCATACCACCTCCCCTCACAGAGACCTAGGACGAACTCCCTCTCTCGCCTAGATTGTAACCCCCTACTACGAGCACCCCGGTGCAAGGAATACAAGAACATCTTCTCAGACTGGACGTAGGGCATCCATTGCTCGAACCAGTATAAACCTTGTGTCTCTTTGCATCTCCATCCGGAATTGGGAGCACGCAGCACAAATTCACTAGTCGGTTAAGGACCCCCGGTTCCGAAACACCGACATATAGATTCTCATATCTAAAGCCTTTGAAGATCAAATTAGAGCCATCTACACTTATGATATCTACATCATCTACTCCAAATATGCATTTGAATCCAAGATCACACAATTGAGCCACGGATAGCAAATTGAAATTCAAGCTCTCTACTAGCAACACATTGGATATGCTCATGTCATTGGATATTGCAATCTTACCAAGCCCTTTGACCTTGCCTTTGCCATTGTCACCAGATGTGATACTATCATATCCATCATTGCCATTGGTGTTGATTGAGTTGAACATTCTTGCATCACCGGTCATGTGTTGAGTGCACCCACTATCAAGAACCCAATGCCTTCCTCCGGCTTTGTAATTGACCTACAAAAGAGGATCAATTCTTTTTAGGTACCCAAACTTGCTTGGGTCCTTGAAGGTTAGTAACCAAGCTCTTTGGCACCTAAATGGCTTTCTTCTTTGAGCCCATCTATGGTTTGCCAATGAACTTAGCCTTTACACCATTTGTACCCTTAATAAGCACATAGGAAGAATTAAGCTTAATGGAGGATACATTAGCATTTTTACTTTTGTTGGTGCATTCTTGCTCTTTATGACCAACTTGCTTGCACCTAGTGCAAAACCGACCATTGTTCTTCACAAAACTAGTCTTGTGAGGAGCAAAGGCCGCCATGCCTTTCTTGGGGGTATAGCCTAATCCCTCTTTGTAGAGAGAAGCTCTTTGGCTACCCAAGCATATAAGCAAGCGGTCCTCACCGCCATAAGCCTTAGCTAAGGTGTGAGTGAGCTTAGTAACCTCCTTCTTGAGATTCTTATTCTCAACCACTAGTGAGGCATCACAAGTGAGACCGTCACCACTAGATGAGGTGGTAGTGGAAGTACTACAAGAAGAGTTAGTAGAAGGAGCAATGATAGGCATGGATAGTGATTCATCAATTATGTCACAAGTTAAACCTATATCACAAGTATCAACAAGCTTCTTTTTATTTTGCTCATCAAGTAAAGAAGAATGAGCCTTTTCAAGCTTTTTGAAAGCTTTGCCAAGCTTCTCATTGGCTTCCTCTAGCCTCTCATGAGATGCATTGAGCTCATCAAAGGCTTGCTTAAGGGCTTTTAGTTCCTTACGCAAGCTTTTGCATTCCCTTCTCTTGATGTCAAAGTGTTCTCTAGCATCTTCTAGCATGTCGAATAATTCATCCTTAGTAGGCTCATCATTATCACTATCACTATCATTTTCTTTTTCATGTTCATTATCATCATCAGGTTCTTCATCACTTTCATCATCACAAGATTGTACCTTAGTGGCCTTAGCCATGAAGCATGATGAAGAGTCGAAGAGAGAAGGCTTTTCATTGATGGCAATGCTTGTTAGAACCTTCTTCTTGGTGGTCTTGTGATCATCACTATCATCATCATCATCATCACTTGAGGAAGCATCACTATCCCAAGTGACCACATATGAACCACCCTTCTTCTTCTTGAAGGCCATCTTGTCCTTCTTCTCTTTCTTTTCCTTCTTGTTCTTCTTCTTGTTCTTTTTGTTGTCATCATCATTGTCGCTATTGTATGGACATTGAGCAACAAGATGATCTTTGCTTCCACACTTGAAACATCTTCATGACTCTTCCTTGTTCTTGGATGAAGACTTCTTTCTTCTAGCACGATAGCCCTTCTTCACCATGAACTTGCCAAATCTCTTGACAAAGAGAGCCATCTTCTCATCATCATCATCATCATCATCCCATGAATCATCTTCTTCACTTGATGTTTCTTCCTTGGCTTTGCCCTTGGATGATGTGGCTTTGAATGTCACGCTCTTCTTCTTCTCATCCTTCTTCTCATCTTTCTTCTCCTTCTTTTCTTCCTTCTCATCATCATCTCTATAAGTATCATCGGTCATTATATCTCCCAACACTTGGTTTAGTGTCATTGTGTCCAAACCACTCCTCACTAGAATAGTGACCAATGTACCAAATCTTGAGGGTAAGCATCTCAAGAACTTGTGGAAGAAGTCTTTATCCTTCACTTCTTCTCCAAGTGCTTTGAGATCATTGATAAGCACTTGAAGCCTATGGAACATCTCCGGCACACTCTCATCATCCTTCATCTTGAAGCTTGCAAACTTTTCTTTGAGAATGTAAGCCTTTGCACCCTTCACGGCTTGAGTACCTTCAAATGATTCTTCCAACTTCTTCCATGCCTCATGAGCCATCTCAATATTTTTGACTTGCTCAAATGTTCTTTCATCAATTGCATCATGAATAGCACTTAGAGCAATGTCATTGTTTTGGAGAAGTACTTCTTCGGCCGCGATGGGATTCTCCGGATCTTCAATCTCAATTTTTGTTTCTACCACCTTCCAAACCTTCCTATTGATTGACTTGATATAAGTTGTCATCTTGGCCTTCCAATAGGGATAGTTGGAGCCATCAAATTGGGGTGGCTTCTTGGTGTTGTTGATTTGAACCATTTTAACACCGAAGGTTGTTAAGCCTCAAATAACGGTGACCTCGGCTCTGATACCACTTGAAAGGTCCTAATGGCTAGAGGGGGGTGAATAGCCTAATAAAACTTTCTACAACAACACTTAACAAAAGGGTTAGACAATTATGAGGCGAAGCAAGTGTTGTGCTAGCCTACTCAAAATGCAAGCCACCTACCACAATTCTAGTTTAGATAGTATCTATTCACACAATAGCTATGACACTACTCTATGTTAGTGTGCTCTCAAAGGCTAACTAAAGAGCCACACCAACCAACCAAGCAAGCTCTCACAACTAACTACACTAAAGAGCTTGACAACTAGTTTGCGGTAATGTAAAGAGAGTGATCAAGAAAGTTATACCGTCGTGTAGATGAAGGAACCAATCAATCATAAGAATAAATAATAATGAAGACCAATCACCTCGGAATCAATGATGAACACAATGATTTTTTACCGAGGTTCACTTGCTTGCCGGCAAGCTAGTCCTCGTTGTGGCGATTCACTCACTTGGAGGCTCACGCGCTAATTGGCTTCACACGCCAAACCCTCAATAGGGTGCCACACAACCAACACAAGATGAGGATCACACAAGCCACAAGCAATCCACTAGAGTACCTTTTGGCGCTTCGCCGGGGAAAGGTCAAGAACCCCTCACAATCACCACGATCGGAGCCAGAGACAATCACCGCCCTCCGCTCAACGATCCTCGCTGCTCCAAGCCATCTAGGTGGCGGCAACCACCAAGAGTAACAAGCGAAACCCGCAACGAAACACGAACACCAAGTGCCTCTAGATGCAATCACTCAAGCAATGCACTTGGATTCACTCCTAATCTCACTATGATGATGAATCAATGATGGAGATGAGTGGGAGGCCTTTGGCTAAGCTCACAAGGTTGCTATGTCAATGGAAATGGCCAAAGATATGAGCTATAGTCGGCCATGGGGCTTAAAGAGAAGCCCCCACGAAATATAGCCGTTATACCCCTTCACTGGGCATAACGCGGGCTGACCGGACGCTCCGGTTAGTTGACCGGACGCTGAGCCCCCAGCGTCCGGTCGCTCGTAGTCAGCCACGTGTCTGACTCCAACGGTCATCTGTCGTGCCTGAATGGACGCTCTGGTCAGTTGACCGGACGCTGGACCCTCAGCGTCCGGTCATTTCCAGTAAGGGTCTAGAACCAATTTTTATCGACCGGACGCGTCCGGTCATGCCTGACCAGACACAACCCAGCGTCCGGTGCTTAACCCTAAGCATTGTGCAGACCGACCACTTGACCGGACGTAGCCCTTTAGCGTTCGGTCGCTGAGCGACCCAGCGTCCGGTCAATAGACCGACGCCAGCATCTCACTGTTACACATGACCGGACGCGCCGGTCCCTCAGAGGTCCAGCGTCCGGTCACTGTATAACCAGCGACACTAACTTGTTTTTACTTCTAACTTCTCCACCCTTGCTCAAATGTGCTAACCACCAAGTGTATCACCTTGTGCACATGTGTTAGCATATTTTCACAAATATTTTTAAGGGTGTTAGCACTCCACTAGATCCTAAATGCATATGCAATGAATTAGAGCATCTAGTGGCACTTTGATAACCGCATTCCGATACGAGTTTCACCCCTCTTAATAGTATGGCTATCAACCCTAAATGTGATCACACTCTCTAAGTGTCTTGATCACCAAAACAAAATAGCTCCTATGGTTTATACCTTTGCCTTGAGCTTTTTATTTTTCTCTTTCTTCTTTCCAAGTCTGAGCACTTGATCATTACCATGGCATCATCTTCATCATGCTATGATCTTTGTTTGCTTCACAACTTGGAGTGTGCTACCTATCTCATGATCACTTGATAAACTAGGTTAGCACTTAGGGTTTCATCAATTCACCAAAACCAAACTAGAGTTTTCAACTGGGCCAAAATACATTGCGGATATAGGTACACGTTGGGACAAACGTGGAACCCAAAAGAGTGAAAGGTCCTAATATGGCTAAAGGGGGTGAATAGCCTATTTAAAATCTATAAATCAACTAGAGCAATTTGATTAGTATAACAAATAGCGAAATGCAAACTTGCTCCAGCTCTACAAGGGTTGCAAGCCACCTATCCAATAATTCTAGTTGTTATGATCACTAGGCACACAATCCACTAGGTCACTACTCACTAAGAGCTCTCACAAATGCTACACTAAAGAGCTCCACTAGATGAACTTAATCCACAAGGCAAGCTCTCAATTCTAGCTACACTAAAAACCTTACTATAGCTAGTTTGCAGGAATGTAAATGAGTAAGTGAGGTGATTATACCGCCACATAGAGGAGTGAACCAATCACAAGATGAACACTAAATCAATCACCGGGAGAATACCAAAGGACAAGAGACAGCCGATTTTTCTCCCGAGGTTCACGTGCTTGCCGGCAACTAGTCCCCGTTGTGTCGACCAACACTTGGTGGTTCGGCGGCTAAGAGGTGTTGCACGAACCTCGTCCACACAATTGGACACTGCAAGAACCTACCCACAAGTGAGGTAACTCAATGACACAAGCAATCCACTAGAGTTACCTTTCGGCGTTCCGCCGGGGAAGGCACAAGACCCCTCACAATCACCATGATCAGAGCCGGAGACAATCACCAACCTCTGCTCAACGATCCTCGCTGCTCCAAGCCATCTAGATGACGGCAACCACCAAGAGAAACAAGTGAATCCCGCAGCGAAACACAAATACCAAGTGCCTCTAGATGTAATCACTCAAGCAATGCACTTGGATTCTCTCCCAATCTCACAATGATGATGGATCAATGATGGAGATGAGTGGGAGGGCTTTGGCTAAGCTCACAACATTGTTATGTCAATGCAAATGGCCAAGAGGGTGAGCTTGAGCCAGCCATGGGGATTAAATAGAAGCCCCCCACGAAATAGAGCCGTTGGCTCCTCAGTCCACTAAAAAACGGGACGACCAGACGCGCTGGTCATATCGACCGGACGTTGAACCCCAGCGTCCGGTTGCGCGATGTGTGCCACGTGTCCCCTGTTTCAAACGCTGATCGCCCGATCACAATGGTCATCAGTACGTTTAAGTTGTGACCGGACGCGCTGCTTCGAAGTGACCGGACGCAGAACCCCAGCGTCCGGTCGTTTCCAGTAAGCATCCATTCTCGAAAATCCATATCCGGACCCATTCGGTCATGCTCGACCGGACTCACCCAACGTTCGGTCACTCGGCGTCTCCTGTGTGTGCTGCCACGTCAGCAGGACCGGACGCTCCCCTCCAGTGTCTGGTCACAAAGTGACCCAGCGTCCGGTCAGAGACCGACGCCAGCGTCTTCACTGCTTCTACTGACTGGACGTGCCGATCCTACCGAGACCAGCGTCCGGTCACTTACAGTGACCTCCGTCTTTTCTATATAGGGCGCCGGTGGCACCGTTGGACTGTCCGCACTCTACGGGCAGACACTCCGCCGGTGAAGTTTCTAACCCTTGCTCAAATGTGCCAACCACCAAGTGTATCACCTTGTGCACGTGTGTTAGCATATTTTCACAAACATTTTCAAGGGTGTTAGCACTCCACTAGATCCTAAATGCATATACAATGAGTTAGAGCATCCAGTGGCACTTTGATAACCACATTTCGATACGAGTTTCACCCCTCTTAATAGTACGGCTATCGATCCTAAATGTGATCACATTCACTAAGTGTCTCGATCACTAAAACAAAATGGCTCCTATAATTTATACCTTTGCCTTGAGCCTTTTGTTTTTCTCTTTCTTCTTTTCAAGTCCAAGCACTTGATCATCACCATGGAATCACCATCATCATGTCATGATCTTTATTTGCTTCACCGCTTGGAGTAGTGCTACCTATCTCATAATCACTTTGATAAACTAGGTTAGCACTTAGGGTTTCATCAATTCACCAAAACCAAACTAGAGCTTTCAAAGAGGACGAGGCACAAGATGGTCATGGACCAGGTTTTCGGTAGAATGAGGCGAGGGAGAGCAACCCCCTTTCTTACTGACCCCGAGCAGAACCAATGCGGCAAATGTGGTAGACTTGGGCATAATTCACATATATGCCATTGGCCGCCTAGTCAGGTGAAAATAACTAATGTTTCACATGCATGTTTACAAGTACAAAAAAGTTATTTATTTGTTCATATAAAACTAATCTGTACTTTCACATTATATTTTGTAGGATGGAGCCGTTCCACCTGCTGGAGCCGTACTACGAGGAGAACCACCGAGGACGACTCACCGCGGAGGGGGAGGTAACGACTTTACTTCTCCAAGTAATATTTTTCCTCTACACATGTACCTGTGTTCACGAATTAATCTATCAATTTCTATTATTTGCAGAAACTGTACCCTCTTCGTCCTCGAACCCACGATAAGTTTGAGGACATGCGTGGTTATGATGAGCTTACCGAGTCTCAGCTCCACGACGCTCCTTCGACTCAGCCTACGTAGGTTGCAGGAATGAGACGACACCGTCCGCCTTGCACGTACACTCCAGGCACCGACGCTCTTGGCCACAAGGGTAAGGGTAAGACTAGGAGGCAATGACGATGACTTGTAGGTTAAGACTATGCTACCAACTTAGATTCGATGCCACAAACTATTTGGGCTGCATGGGCTTTGCTTATTTTGCATGTGTGGAGATTTGAAAAGTATGTAGTTACTTTCCTATAACTATTTGGGACTGTATGGACATTGTGGACTATTTGGACTATGCAGGATATGTTATGTTGATTGTGATGTTCGATGTGGTTGTATTGTACTCTTTGGACGATTAAATGTTTGGATTTTATAATGATGTCTCTGTTTGTAACCGTGGATGCTCCTGAAACAAGGGACACTTTTGTGTGTGTGTTTTCCGTGAATCATTAATTATACTACACTGCTAAAAAGGCACAAATGTTGTACACATATTAAATTTAAATTCATTAAAACATGTATAGTCCAATCGTATCGTACAGATGCTTTGCAGATGAATCTAGGCTTTTCAGTAACAGTGAACGAATCTAGGCTTTTCAGTAATAGTGAACGAATCTAGGCTTTTTAGTAACAGTGAACGGATCTAGGCTTTTCAGTAACACTGAACGAATCTAGGCTTTTCAGTAACAGTGAACGAATCTAGCCTTTTTAGTAACACTGAACGAATCTAGGCTTCTCAGTAACAGTGGACGAATCTAGGCTTTTCAGACAATAAAAATAGATTTTTCAGTTAGAAGGACGAGGAGTACGATAACAGCAGTGATTTATCACTTCCCGTACATAGTACTGGCATGCAAGGAAGCACAACTCCACTCCATCTCCACCATCCATCTTATGACTGTTTGATCCAAGGGCTGAGGTGAAGAGGCACACGGATTGCTGACATGGCACATTGAGAGGCCTCCATTCCTCCTCTCAACCTATAAATAACCCCTCACTTCCTCTCATTCACACATACAACAAGGAAGAAGAGCACTCCTCAGTATTTTCTTTCGTTGCAGTACCAATGTCTGGCGGGTCGTCCAGAGAGAGAGGAAAGGGGAAGGGAACTACCATTATGTGGGAGGGTTCTCTTGGTCCTGATTTCTTTGAGCAAGCTCTTTATGAGAGGTTCCCAATTGAGAGCAAAAGTAATTTCACCAAAAAGGCACCACTGAGAGGATACGATTAATGGAAAGAAGAGTGGCTAAAATACATGCATGGTGAGGACTGCCTAGTGTAGATGTTCACCGAGGGAATAGATGGAGGTCATCGTTTCTTCAAATGCCCACGGGCATAGGTAATTGATATTACTATTTGTTTATTTAATATGTTACTCTTCTATACAACTTACATGGCATACTTATTGCAGTCTTCCTTGGTCGAAGAAAATTGTGGGTTCACTAGGCGGGTCGATCCTCGACCTATTTAACTGCATGCGGAGTACATCTACTATCTGCAGGACCATATCTTCGATCTAGAAAGGGAAGTTAGCGGCGGTTACAAGGACGACAAACACGACAACAACAACAATGGCGCCAGTTCACAGGAGGCACTCTGCAATGATCCATATTGCACCTGTCCTAATCACACAAACAAGGGTCCTTCGTCGCCACCCCCGCCGCCACCACCACCAACAATGGGAGGATACTGTGGAGAAGGTGCAACACAATTTGTTATGCGGCCACACTACTAGGACAAACCAATCTTTTTAAAGGGGTCATATCCATGTGTTTGTTTTTTTGGTTTAATCACGTAAGACATGTTAGGGTTAGTCGAAGGAAATATGTACCCTTGTTTGGCACATGTTCTCACATGCCATTTCATGTGCTTGTTGTCTGCTTCAATTACCTAAGGCGTGTTAGGTTTACTCCAGGACCTGTGTACCCTAGTTTGGTATATGTTATCATATGTCATTTCATGTGTTGTGTGTGTTGAATTAGGTAATCCACTACTTCGTTACGTTTTATTTGCACTACGTGAGCTCGTCTCACTACATATGCAATATTAAACTCAATATTATGACAACAAATAATGAAACCAACAACACTATGAAAGGTCCAATAATAGAGCACATTAATCAACATAACAACATTTGAAGTACATTACGACAAACTAAAAGTGCATTACATGACAACACAATGCAAAGTCCAAGATTAGATAACATTGCTCATGAATAAACTATAGAAGTAGCAAGTCATGAAGACTACTAAGTGCAACGAGGCCACTTTTCCTTTCTCTGGGCATCGGGATTCTCCTCCATCGCTGCCTTCGATCGGAGCGCACGCTCAAGCTTCCTCTCCATCTCCTCCTTGTACGAAGCAACACGCCTCCTTTCCTCCTCTTTCTTGTGCTCCTTTTCTAGAGCCTCCTCTATGTGTCTCTTCTCTATCATCTCCTTGTCCTCTGCCTCCCGCCGTAACAGTTATGCATCTACTCCTTGTCTTCCGACTTGATCTCAGTGTCAATCCACTGCTCAAAATCACAGAGCGGTGGGGTCTGCAACAAATACAATTGTTACAAAACAAATAAATCATGCAAGACTTTATTTGACACAAAATAAATATTAAACAACATCAATTTCTCACCATCTTATTAATGCGGCGCTGACGAAGTGTAGGCTCAAACGTAAAATTGGCACA
The DNA here is from genome assembly GCA_904845875.1 of Miscanthus lutarioriparius. Classification (NCBI taxonomy): domain Eukaryota; kingdom Viridiplantae; phylum Streptophyta; class Magnoliopsida; order Poales; family Poaceae; genus Miscanthus; species Miscanthus lutarioriparius. The sequence continues at coordinate 21,311,693 of CAJGYO010000003.1, forward strand.
CATCCAATACCTCTGCCTATACGTGTCCTCTTCATTGGACTTGGCTACCTTGCAAGGATCGCCGCAAAAGCACATGGGCACTGGAACACCACTAGGCAGAGGCAATGGATCGAAGGCATTTTCGGTCATCCGGCCATAACTACAATTGAACCAAATTTGTTCTAAGAATCGAAAGCAATGAACATTAAACCCATAAACCTAGGGTTTTTTCTATTTGTTGCACATAAATGAAAACATAATATAACACGATGATAAGAGATTACCTTGGCTTAGTAGCTTTACCACGTCTTGGCATCCTACTGTTACATAATACAAAAAATAAAAAATCACTTCAAACATTAGGTAATAGCGTATCTAGGGTTACAAAATAGACGTAATATATACCAAATCAATGCGTAAAAATGATAAGGGGAGAGAGGATACCTTGCTCGCGAAGATGTATGGATCAAATCTAAGTATCCAAGGTCAAATTCATCGATTCAAGATATTGGACGGGCTAGGGAGAGAAAGAAACCGAGAGGGAGGAGGAAAAAATGAGAGAAGCCTCGGCAAGGAAAACTTGGCCGTGGGTTTTGAATGCATGCTCAGCGTCAGAACACATGGCGCCGAGCTCGACGCCATGTGTTTTGGCGCCGAGGTACCGGCCACGTGAACTCCACATAGGATGCCCTGTTGTGCATGGCCAGGCACCTCGGAGCCATGATCTGTAGCGCCGAGACGTGTTACCTCGGCGCCATGAGTCCTGGCGCCAACCAACAGGGTCCAAAGATAAGTTTAAGTCTTCCAGGAGCAAACGTAAATTTTCTTCAGAAAAAAGGGTCAAAATGCAAAAAAAATTGGGTCGGTAGCCCCCATGTGGCCTAGTCCAACGAACCCACGACTCCACCCACACACGCGCAACAGCCCACGCAACCACCACAGGGGGCGTCTAGCTACCGACCACGGTGGCAGCGAGCTGCGCGCCGACCAGAAGAATTATTTTTCCGTCGCGCGCACGATCTGAGGTATGGGCCGATTTTATTTTGGTTATTGGGCCTAGCGTTTGATTGGACTGTTTCTGACCGAACCTCCGACTCGCTCCCTCTTGCGGCTTCCGCGCCTCGCCCCCTCCGTAAAAACTTCTCCGGTGTCAATTTCCACGGAGAAGAAATAAATAGAAGAAACTTTCGCAAAAAAAAAAGAAATAAATAGAAGAAAAGAAAAACCAAAATAGTATAAAAATGAGTTTTTTTTTACAAAGGACATATATTTAAAGCAGCATTACATCACCTTCACGTAAGGTGAAAAAGCAAACCAAGAACGGTTCGGACACATACACCACACACGTGTACAACCAGTCCTCTACGTGTCACCACAAAGGAGGAAAGAAGACACGTATCACTGCACTGGCCTATGAGGCCAACATCATCGTTGCCCGAAAGCAGGTCGTCATTCAACACCACCAGACCGCATAGGTGATTTCTCCAAGTAACGAAATATTTATACTATTGTAACCTTATCAGATTAGTTAATTAAAAAAGTACTCCACCCTCACAAAAATTAATGTAGTAGACTAAAAATATATCATATGCCATATCATGGAATATGAAAAATTTACGTAATATAAAATAAAATCAAAATATATTAAAAAAGTATTCAAAAGCAATAGAGAAAAATAAAAGAAAACGACCTAAAATACATCTTACAACATCATATGTACACTATGTGGACGCCGTAAAATTCATCGTAGAACATCACATGTAGACTATGTGAACATCATAGCATACATCATAGAACATCACATATATACTACTTGAACATATCAAAATACATCATATATAGAATGTCACGTGTATACTACGTGAACATCATAACATACATCATAGAACATCACATGTATAATACGTGAACATCACAAAATATATCTTAGAACATCGCATGTATACGATTAGGCATCACAAAATGCATCATAGAAAATCATGTGTATACCATGTGAACATCATAAAATACATCAACGAACATCGCATATATACTAAGTAAACATCACATATATATATTATGTGAACATCACAAAATACATCATAGGACATCGCATGTATACTACATGAATATCACAAGAATATCAAATATCACATGTATACTATGTGAACATCACATATGTTGCATGAAATATAGGAAATTCCTACATTTCATGCAACAGATGTGATGTTCGTATACATATATTCAAAAGTAAAAAAAATAAAATTATTAAACTAATGAATTAAATTAAAATGACAAAGAAGAAAATGCAAATAAAAGCATGAATAACAAATGCTAAATATATACAAGAAATAAATAACTGAAATAGGGAAGATAAAAAATTAAAAAGAACCACAGGCATACTATGCGAGCATGACCTATACCTAATGGAACATATGAAATGAAAAAACTTAAAAGAATAAAACATGAAAATGATTAAATAAAGATTGGAGTAAAACAAAAATAGAAAATGAAAAACAAAGTTAAAAAGTCTAAATAAACTGGGAACAAAGTAAATAGAAGTAAAGAAAGAAAAATAAAAAAACATGAAAATAAAATAGAATAAAGAAAATAAATTAATCAGAATAAAAGAAAAAGAAAAAAGAGATATAAAAAGATAAATAAAATAATATTAAAAGACCTCGTAACAGGAAAAAAAATAAGAATAAGAAACAAAATACATCATAAAACGTTAGATGTATACTATATGAATATCACAAAAAATATCAAACATCACAATATCACATGAAATTTAGGAAATAAAAAAATAATAAATATAGAAAATACAAAAAGAAATAAATAGAAATGAAAAAGAAAACAAAATGATAATAAGAAAACAAAATGATAATAAGAAATTGAACATGAAAATCAATAAAAAAGAAGCAAGGAAAGAAAATAAAAAAGAATAATAAAAAATAAATACAAAAGAAAAGAATAAGGAAAAGAAAATAAGAAAAATAAGAAAAATAAAAGAAAAGTAAAAATAGATAAACATGAAAAACATGAAACAAAGAAAAAATAGTTATAAAAAAGAAACTATAATAAGAAAGAGAGAAACTAACTGTGCGAACATATATCAAAGAAAAACAAGCCGTATATTAACGTCATATGTTTCATACAAGATAGAAGAATAAACAACCACAGAAAAAGAAAAAAAAACACGTACGTACTCATCCTGTCGCTCCCTACGTTATGAAAAGGAATGCTACGTCGTTCCTGTCGCTCAGTGCAGCCCTCGCGGAGGTGGGCCACGCTCGCTCACGCTCATGGGCCGCTCTCAAGCCAGCAGCGTGTGGCCGCGTGCGGGATCGGGGGGGTCGGCAGGCGGCACGGGTCCAACTGGTCGGCAGCGAAGCTTTCCGACCACCACAGGCTTAACGAACGGCCCGGGAGATGGCTGATGAACCACGAAAACACCACGGTCACCCAGTCCAACACAGAGACAACCGGATACAAGACGAGCGCACACGCCGTGGGACGGAAGCCTGTTCGCAGCCGTCGCTTTGCATGCCCGCATAGACCGCATTGGCCACGCCATGTCATTCCCAGATCCCAGCTTCCCAGAGGAGGAGCGAACGGCCGGATCGCGGGTAGGAGGAACTACCAGGGACGCGATCTCTTCTACTCCTACAAGAGAAGCGACAACATGCTGTCCCTTACCGATGCGACTGCACGAGAGAGCCAAACAAGGCTTCATCAATAAACTTACCGATGCGATGTGACAGGTCCTACTAGCCTAGACGGAGTTACAACATGGGGGATTCACAGGCACCAGCGGAGCCCGGAAACGAACAGGGAGCTGGACGTTTTGGCTTTGTCACAGCTCATGGCAAGGGAGGGCGATCGGTCGACGCAGCTCAGGACGAGCACAGGGAGGCCTTCTGCTTCGCCAGCATCTGGTTCAGCTTGCCGACGAGCTGCCGGTTGCTGCACATGTACACCCGGAAAGACGCCCGCAGGCTCTGGAGCGCGGCCACGTCGCTGTCGTTCGAGGGCGGGTTCAGCAGCGTCGTGAAGAGCTTCTGCCACAGATCAACGTTCCAGTACCTGCGATCCAAGTATCCAACCACATTGGGACGACGGACCAGTTGCTTGCTCAGTTGCTTCGCACCAACCCCAGGCACGCACGACTGCACGAGTCAAAGAGGAAGAGATCGCAGTGCACCTTTTAAACGGCAGTTTAGGTCGGTATTCGTAGCCTCCACCAATCCTGGGCACCTTCTCGACGCTCATGCATGTCCCATGTAGCATCATGTGCGCAACGACGCAGAGGCCGTATGTGTCGACCTACAGGCAGAAGAGAGCAGGGCACTGTATCAGATAGTGGCATTTAGGACTCCTAGAGTAACTGATGAAAGCACAGGCTCCTGACCTGATAAGTCCAGTTTCTATGTTCTTGCATCTCGATGCACCTGAATCCTGAGGTTCCACAGTCCCCGTGGAACTCCGTGGGGGAGGGGAAAAGATTCAGATCAATGCCACGGCCCCAGTCAACAAGGCAGAGCCCCTGAAATGCAGATTCCATAAGCCTCATAAAAGGGGGCTGTGATACCTCTAACGTGTAAGGACGGATATGCTGACCTGGTTCTTCTCATCTTTTTTTTCACTTCGGAAAGTGTCCTCTGTGATCTCTCCACTTTACATACCAAGAGAAGGATGACACTGATTAGTGAACAGCTCGATATATCAAAATAAAACGAGCTGACAAAGGTAACATGTTTTTTTTTTTTTGAATGCAACAAAGGTAACATGTTGAGCGAGAGCATGGGTAGGTAAGTTGAAGAACAGGCTATAATGCTAGATAGTACTGTTGTGCTTTTTCAAGAGCTTCTATAAATGGACACATTACAAATATTTTCTTATGAGTTACCTTGGGTATAAAAGGGGTCAAAATCATGCTTCCAAATAGAACGCCTGCTTTAACTACTTATTAGTTTGCTATTATTGTAAAAAAAATCTTCTTAATATAATGATACGCAGCTCTCCTGCGTGTTCGAGAAAAAATTATTGTCAAAAATCTTATTTCTCGAAAGAACGAGAGACCAGAACATCAACATTCAGCAGAAAACCAGAATAAGAGCATCAACATGGGGATTCCCATTACTACTCACGTAATGCAGACACAGTAAATCAGTATGTTTCTGCACCCACCAGGCCACGAGAGACCAGAACATCAACATTCAGCCAATGGAGCGATTATGAAGTTCATGCGTTCTTCATGGACAAACAACTCAAATACTTGCACCAATCAAATTATCTATCCTAGCTACAACAAAGTATTTAATATGTACGTGGAACTCATAAATTAATGTCATCCTAAGAAACAAGACAAAAAGATACGGCCTTTGCAAACATGGATGGCAATAATGATCCAACATTACAGGTTCTATATCTGAGATTTGCGATCTGAACACTTAATAGCAGAGAAAAGATTGCATGGTTATTACTGAGTAAACAGATACTGCTGAAGAGACGCATAAAGTGGTAACAGTAATGGTAATATGGTATAGCTACCTTGGGTAGCAAACAAGGATGTTGTCAGGCTTGAAATCACCATGTATTATGCCAACACTATGCAGTGTTTCCAGCATGTTCAGCATCTCTATGGTATAATACATGCATAGAACTTCATCCATGTACCGACCTTTTACTAAGTGAGAATTTATGACATCCTGCAGAAGGCTTGAGTTATATCTCATCACATCTTAGCAACATCGATTGGTTGTAGTTACATATTCATTATAGATAACCAACAAACAAAAATAGTTTTGTGGATTTTTTTATGCATATAATGTTAATTATTACCAGGAGAGTTCCGTACGGCAGGTAATCACAAACTAACACACTGACATCGGAGAAGATATGCATCTCATGCGCGTAGCCAAAGCTTGGTCTCTGGAAGTAAAACAATGTATATTATTAAATATCATTATGATTTATGAAAGAATGTTGAGCCTGCTCTTAACATAAATTATGTACCTCGACATCAGATATACGCTGATCAAGTTGGCGATACATGTAAAATTCCAAAGCATATGAGGGATTCTGAATCTGCATATAATGAACAGCGTTTAAAACTGGACCTAACTATGAAAGGTGAGTTTATGGAGACAATGGAAACATGGTTCACCTTCAAAGCAACCATTTCTTCTGTATTACCATCAACAGTGGCTTTGTATACTTTAGCAAAAGCACCAGCGCCGGTAGATCCTTTGATCTGATACTTTCTACCACCTTGACACAAAAAGGAATTGTAGTTGCATTTTGTAATAACAACACAAATAAACTTTATTGAAACAAAGAAGAGGATACATTTTTTAATTAATGTACTCATTGTAACTTGGGAGCATTAATTATTCAAGTAGTCAAATTAGGAACATGATTCAGAATGTATGGCAACATTGTGCAAGACTGAGAAACAAAATAATTACAGTTATACCTAACTCAATGACCTTGTTTCTTAAAACATTCAGCGAAGAAGTCAAGGGCACCTTTCCATAGTACACCTTGTTACTCTTATGATAGCCCTGTTAAGGATTTGTGCAACCATGATGAGTCTCATGCGGCACATCAGAGAACATACATGCTACTAGTGAACTTACAGAAAATGTCCTCAAGTCACCATTAATTGTCTCCAGTAAAGTGTTCCTAGTAGAAGCAGACCACGGATCTACCACAGAAGGTTCATTCTTCTGTTTTTTTGATGGTTCGGGCTGAAGGCAAGAACAAACAAAATAGAGCAAAGGATGTATATTAATCCACTTGGATGACAGGTATACATGAAAATAATACTATCTGAAACAATGGGCAATGATGAAAACTTTTAACAGAGAATGTTTGAAATAAAAAAAATGGAATAATATTTTGAATAAATACTTAACAGGCTTATGGGTGCTATAAATTTTACTCCTAAGTCTAAAAGGTAAAGGTCGCATGTCCCATTTTTCTTTGTTTATACTCCATAACAGTGCTTGGTTTTCTAAAGCTATACAAATTCTCTGTAACAGTGCTTGGTTTTCTAAAGCTATACAAATTCTCTGCCCTGGCATATCCCAAAACTTCTCCGGTAAACACTGGTAAATTCACAATAGAACATATGAACAGCATTTTTTCTCTTGAACAACGCAGGAGAACTGCGCATCATTTCATTAAGAAAGAGGGGACCGTACAAAATGTACCGGAAAAAAACGGGGGAGGCGTCAAGAGGTCTCCCTCTACAAAAACCCAACACACACAACCTATCTTACTAGCCTTTGAACTACAGAGACGACTGCGACCTTCAGAACCTGCCTAGACCCTAAAGGTCAGGGGAGAGCGACCTTATGAGAAGCTCCTGGAGGGCCGTAGCACCAGCCATGCACCATAAACTGCCCTCCTCAGCCACAGGTCTGAACATTTGGGTGAGATCCATCAAAAACACAGGTGTTCATGTGCTTCCAGAGCTCCCAAGCAACAAGGATGATCAGGGAATTATGTCCTTTGTGCATCTCTTTTGGAACACTTCTTAGGGCCTGATTGGGTGGCTTCCCATCCGAGCCTGGCTCGCTCTGGGCATGCAGACCCATGGCAGCCATGCTGGAGACGTGCAACACAGAGCTCTTCCAAGCAATCAGGATCCCTCCATGCGTGCAACTTGCCGGCAGGGCCACAGACTTATCATAATCAGAGCCAAAAACAAGGAAAAAAGCTGCAGATTTATAGATGCAACCTTGGTTACTTTGGTTTCCTGGAGGCAAACCACATCAGCCTTGGCAGAGAGGATAACATGCCGAACTGAATTACACCGCACTTTATTATTAAGACCACGGGCGTTCCAAACTAGAATTGCAGAAGGATTCGTGAGGAAATATATTTTGAACGGCCACCAAACAGGCCCAATCAGAAAGCCAAAAAGATTTCCGCGTAGCGGACCTCTTCACCCTCACCAACCTTCCACCCAAAGATGGCAGCCAAGGCAGTGAGGTGTGCATCAGAAAGGGGATTATCAAACAACTTGCTGTAATTGTCTTGAGCTGACTGGTTATCTTCTCCTCCACGGCAGAGAGGCCCAAGCTACAAATCACTCTCTTATACGCATCAGAGATCACCGGCCCTGGAGAGCATGGACCAGCGCCTGCCACATGTCTGCTTCGGTGGGGGAGTGATCCTGACAGTTTGGGGAATGAGCTTCACTACGGGCTTTGTTACCTTATCCAGAAGCTTGTCCCGCGTAGTCGGCGACAGTGTCATGATGATTGGATCCGATGCAGCCGTCGTGGGTGTTGGCATACAGGGGCGACGCCGTTGTCGGGAGTACACCCTCAGGGGACGGGACGACACTCCCGGAGGAGCAACGGGGGTAGCACAAGGCGAACAGCATGAATCAAAGAAAAGTGAAGCCTGAATGCAATCCCAGTTATGAAAACCCAGAATCAAATATATTTCTACCTCAAAACGTGATAACCAGTCTAAGCAATGAGAGGTGTGTTATTTTTCATATAGTCTTAGTTTACTGCAGGCCATGGGAATTGAAACAACAAACTTCAACTAATTAACATGGATCCAAGTGAAAACACTTTTTTTTAATGTATAAGTTAAAATAATGTAACAAGTATGAAACAGACATCAATGCACACATTAGCCTCAACACCCATGTTCAAATCTCAAGCAACATGCAATACATAAACAGATCAATGAAAGGAAACTAATCAAAAGCACAGGAATGTGCATCAAGCGACTGTGTGCAAACACAAGCATTTCACCACACAAGAAATAGAAAAAAATCCTTAGTTTGATATAAAGGAATCCAAAAATAAATGTGGTTGGCTCACATATATGAGCTAATGCATTGATGATTGGTCCTACAGTTCATTAGCTAAATGAATGCAATTATCAAAGAATCTTAATGTAGATCAAGTTAACTAAAAATGAACTGCCACATTTATGAAGCCTACAAAATAACCCAATAGGCTTTAGCTTCTCTGTAGACTTAATATTAGAAGTATAAAGCTCTAAGCTACCCTCAACAGGAACAGAAGATTACTACAGTTTCACATTAAATGATTAGTACTTAACAGCTTTTTCCTCCTGTGTGTTCGGAAAAAAAAAGTAGTTAACAGACTATACATTATCTCTTCCCTGCAATACAAGGTTTGCATGAACTCATAGAAATTAATGCAAGGTTCACACGGTAGTAAGCTAATCCATTTACTGGTCACAAAAATGCATCAATAGACTTGGGAAGTAAAGTATGGACATGATTTAAAATATAGAATGTAAAATCTTCAGGTTGAACAGCAGTTCAAAATATGTTTGCTGGAGAGCACTGAGAACTCTAGTAGCAATACATAACAAGCAGCCTAATGGCCAGACATCAAATGGCACAGGTCAACCATGAGAACCTCATATGAAGGTTGCAATTAATTACGAAGCCCATGACCTATTTGACAAACACAGAAGTGTAATGCTCAACATACCCGTGAGCTATTTCTGTAGTCAGCATACTCATGGATACAAACAAATACTGAGAGGTTTGATAAATACAAAAGTGTGGTGCTCAACATGCAGGCTGGAAACAACTAAATCACAGCATGTGGTTACTCTACCTGTGCTTCCGCGCCTGCTTCTTCTACAATATTCTCCAAATGTTTCAGAAACGTCAAGTGCATCTTCTTCAAATGATCAAGGGGCTCCGCCTTCCTAGTTAAGCCACAGACCATAATTTAACATCACATGGACCTGTGAATATATCAGGTTGTATCTGCTTAAAAAGAGGTAAATTTCAAGTGGAAAATATTTTCACTCACACTAACCTGGAAATACCAATTCCGTACACCTTATCAGCCTCAACCACTTTCCCATGAGCAATTAGATACTGTGCATACGAGTCATAGAGTAGCGCATGCTCCAGAAACATTCTTTTCTCCTCCAGTTGGTTGTAAACACTGGGGAAGTCCTCAGTTGCATCTGCCTAAAAAGCAAGAATCACAAAAGACCCCAAAAAAGATAAGCAAAATAATAAACAGCAACCTAGGAGGAATGAGATCAGAAATGATGTATAAAATCAATCAGGTTACATAGAGGATCCAGATCTTGAGGAGCCGTGGATCAGTGGAGTATTGGTAGTCATCCCCATATTTTGAAATGCATTCGATCAAGTAATGCTTGAGCCGGTCTAAGGCTGCCATGTCATACTGAGGGCCTGTCCCGAGCTCATCCATGGCCCTGCTGATAGACCTGAATACAAACCCAGAAACCAATATTAGCAACCCAAGCACAGCTCACACAAATACATACATGGATTTTCTAGAAGAGGAAAATCAGACCTATATGCAGCCTAATTAAGACCGAAATCAAGGTCCCACACATTGCAGCCTCACAAGCATTTGAATTTGGAATCGACATATGCTAGTGCATCCCAGTTCAATCCCACGAGGGTACTGATATGCATCAGTAACCAGAGGTTGAATCGCGGAGGTACAGCCGCGCAAGCTAAACTAAACGCCCAAATTGCACATGCTTACATTCAACCAAACGGCGGAACCTTCAGATACACTAGCACACGCACGGACGCACCCGTGCACTAAGCGAGCTCCCACACGGATTCGCACACACTTAAGCGAATCCAAGTAACGGAGGCAAATCTCGAGGTCGATTCGGGAGTACCTGAGGTACGGGAGGATGGGGTCCGAGGGCAGCGAGGCCACCTCCCTCGAAAACCTAGGCGACTTCCGGAGCGGGCTAGAGGCGGCCCCCGGCGCGGCGCCCGGCGTGCGTTCCAGGACCACCATGCCCGGATACGGAGCGCCTCTGGGACGAACCCTGCGGCGATCGCCGGCCGCGAGATGGCGACGAGCAGCTCTACAATTAGCTCTCGGGTGTGTGACAGTGTGAGCCGGGGACGGCACTGGAGATGGTTGGCAGCCTGGCAAGAAGGGGAATTTTGAAAAAAAAAAACGAGCCTTTTAGCCGTGTGACACGAGGAACAATTAAAAAGTTTAAACGCACGTGGTGCCATAACACTAAATTTTCTTAACCTCCACATGATTCCATCCACTTTTAGAGATAACATTGGCTAACCATGCTGAGAAAAGACTTAAATGCCCTCAGGCCAGAATAGCTGAGATAAAGTTCTATTTCCCCATGTGCCACTCTCTAGCTAAGTGTGTGGGCACCAAACTGATTATCGTCGACCATTTTTGACCTCACTAATTTAATTGGTGTTTAAATGATTTGCAACATTTTTTAGTTTTAAATATCACAAATTTGATAGATAAGCATTCCATGTCCACCGATCCAGAAAGATGCAGAAGTAGCGCCTGTGCCTGATGTGACTTGCTCATGCATCTGCTTCGCCGCGTGAGGCGAGGACTTCTACTCCTGCCGTTCCCAGGTATTGCTCCACGGTGGTAGTCGTACGGCCACCACCTGTGCGCCACCGACGAGAGGGCCGCATGCCGCGCTTGAAAGGTCCTAATGGCTAGAGGGGGGATGAATAGCCTAATAAAAATCTACAACAACACTTAACAAAATGTGTTAGACAATTTTACGGCGAAGCGAGTGTTGCGCTAGCCTACTAAAATGCAAGCCACCTACCACAATTCTATTTCGAATAGTGTATATCCACACAATAGCTATGACACTTAGCTAAATTAGTGTACTCTCAAAGACAAACTAAAGAGCAACACTAATCAAACAAACAAGCTCTCATAACTAGCTACACTAAAGAGCTTGATAACTAGTTTGCGGTAATGTAAGAGTGAGCAAGAGAGTTATACCGCCGTGTAGTGGTAGGAACCAATCAATCACAATAATGAATGCCAATGTAGACCAATCACCTCGGAATCAAATGATGAACACAATGATTTTTACCGAGGTTCACTTGCTTGTCGGCAAGCTAGTCCTCGTTGTGGCGATTCACTCACTTGAAGGTTCACGCGCTGATTGGCATCACTCGCCAAACCCTCAATAGGGTGCCGCACAACCAACACAAGATGAGGATCACACAAGCCACAAACAATTTACTAGAGTATCTTTTGGCGCTCCGCCGGGGAAAGATCAAGAACCCCTCACAATCACCACGATCGGAGTCGGAGACAATCACCTCCTCCACTCAACGATCCTTGCTGCTCCAAGCCGTCTAGGTGGCGGCAACCACCAAGAGTAACAAGCGAAATCCGAAGCGAAACACAATCACCAAGTGCCTCTAGATACAATCACTCAAGCAATGCACTTGGATTCACTCCTAATCTCACTATGATGATGAATCAGTGATGTAGATGAGTGGGAGGGCTTTGACTAGGCTCACAGGGTTGCTATGTCAATGAAAATGAGCAAGTGTTACTCCCTTGAGTCGGCCATGGGGCTATAAATAGAGCATCAATCAAATAGAGCCGTTATACCCCTTCACTGGGCAAAACGCGCTCTGACCAGACGCTCCGGTCATACTGACCGGACGCTGGCCCTCAGCGTCCGGTTGCCCGATGGACGCCACGCATCACCAGCTTCAAACGCTGTTCGTCAGATTTCAACGGCTGCGAAGCTGACCGGACGCTCCGGTAAAACTGACCGGACGCTGAAGCCCCAGCGTCCGGTCGTTTCTAGTAAGCTCCCCGAGGCATGTTTTTTCGACCGGACGCGTCCGGTCCACCTTGACCGGACACAGCCAGCGTCCGGTGCTCAACCCTAGCCACTGTGCCGTCTGACAGCTCGACCGGACGCAGCCTTTCAGCGTCCGGTCGCTGAGTGACCCAGCGTCCGGTCAGTAGACCGACGCCAGCATCATTTCGATCAACTCCATTTCAACTCTTACTTCTTCATCCTTGCTCAAATGTGCCAACCACCAAGAATTTTGCATCTGGCGTAATAGAAAATAGACATTTCATTTTTCCAAAAGCGCCGAATCCCGCCTCGCAAGCTCGGCGGGAGGGAGAGAGGGACCCAAACCCATCTCAACCCTGCAAACACCTTGTGCACATGTGTTAGCATATTTTCACAAATATTTTCAAGGGTGTTAGCACTCCACTAGATCCTAAATACATATGCAATGAGTTAGAGCATCTAGTGGCACTTTGATAACCGTATTTCGATACGAGTTTCACCCCTCTTAATAGTATGGCTATCAAACCTAAATGTGATCACACTCTCTAAGTGTCTTGATCACCAAAATAAAATAGCTCCTACAAGTTATACCTTTGCCTTGAGCTTTTTATTTTTCTCTTTCTTCTCTTCAAGTTTAAGCCCTTGATCATCTCTATGCTATCACCATTGTCATGTTATGATCTTCATTTGCTTCTCTACTTGAAGTGTGCTACCTATCTCATGATCACTTGATGAACTAGGTTAGCACTTAGGGTTTCATCAATTTACCAAAACCAAACTAGAGCTTTCAGCGCTGCTCAGGCCGGTTGGAGGTCGCACGCCGCCCTGCTCAAACAGACAGACATGTCTGCCACCCACCTCCTAGATGTTGTTGCGATGGTGGTGCTGCCTCCACAGGAGACCATTCATGGGCCGCTGCGTTGGTCGTAGACCTCTGCCGAGTACACCACCGAGGCGTCGACCTGCACTTGGCTGCCACCATCTCACCCATTCCTTTTCGCACCAAAGTATGACGTAGCTACGCAATACGCACCTTGGCCTCGCCCCTGTTGCCTGTTCGGATATCTTGGTTACCCAAACAAGAACACCGAACACCCGAGATACTCATCTGTTTCCAACATCTAGTACACACCTGTGGGGGTATGGCCTCCGGCAAGACATGGGTCGCACCATCAGAGGTGACCCAGTCCATAAGATCAAGACGTGCACGGCACTGGTCGTCGTACATCGTAAGTTATTATATAATATCAAATAGGATACTTTCCTTATAACTCTACCCCTCCAAAATATATAAGGAGAGGCAGGGGTCCCCAAGACGAAAGCTACTACATCTCAATATAATACACCAAAGACACAGGACGTAGGGTATTACGTCGATCAGACGGTCCGAACCTGTCTAAATCATTGTCTCTGCGCCTTGTGTCACCATCCGATTCCTATCACGCGCACCTCCACCGATCAATCTACCTTCATGGGATACCCCTCAGATGACTGTTGAGCATCTTTTGTCGACAGTTGGTGCGTTAGGTAAGGACTGTGCGTGTTGATCCCTGACGAACTAGGCAGATGTGACACATGGTCTTCACGGCATCCCTCTGCTCCTACATCCAACGTCGCGATGGGTTTCGGCTCAGTATCCACCGCATCCTCACCTGGAGATTGCAGCATCCAGCACGGGGGGTACACATCATCACGTGGTGGTACGCCACCAACCAACGATTCCAAAATCATCCATCCAGTAAACAAAGGAGCATTCAAGATCTGAAAAGGCGTGCTGGCTCATTCCGGCTTGCATGCATGGGTTCATGATCTACGTCATCATGCAAGCTAATTATAGCTTTCACAAACAAGCAAGGCCAAGCGGATATGGGTATATACACGCATGAACAGGTCATCCGAACCACGTCCGACTACCAGACCCTGCTAAGGGGGTGTTTGGTCCGGGGACTAATTTTTAGTCCCCTGTCATATCGGATGTTTGACATTAATTTGGAGTATTAAATATATTCTAATTACAAAACTAATTACACAGATGGAGACTAATTTGCGAGACGAATCTATTAAGCCTAATTAGTGCACGATTTGATAATGTGGTGCTACAGTAAATATGCGCTAATGATGGATTAATTAGGCTTAATAGATTCGTCTCGCAAATTAGTCTCCATCTGTGTAATTAGTTTTGTAATTAGAATATATTTAATACTCCAAATTAGTGTCCAAACATCTGATGTGACAGGGACTGGAACCAAACACCCCCTAAATCTGTCTTTGACGATTGGGTTCGACTCCAACTCAGACACGACGGGGGCTTCGGCTTCCGCGCTGATTGCCTCTGCTACGACAAGAGTCCGACGTCTTCACGATATGACCCAATCCGGCATACAAGCAATCAAGAGTTGTATGTATTCATGCATGTACGTTGCTTGTACTCAGCGTCAAGGCCGTGGATTTCTCTACTCAAACGACGACTATGAAGACAATGCACGCATCAAGCACGCTTCGGCCACGCCCCATCTACTCCGCCATACAACATCGTTTCTCCGACCAGTCAATGATCTCCCCGAATCTCCTAAGGCCGATCACTAATATAAGGACGACGTCGTCCGGACTACTTACTTCGACCACCTGCCGCGTTGCAATGATGATCGTCGCAAAAAACGGAACCATGACAACCACGACCGCCGCCATGACGATAGTTTGGAAAGCTCGAGGGCCGAGCAATTTTGTCAATGCCGATCAGATAACGCCATATGCTGCCGACCAGACGTCTGTCTAAAGCTAAGTCACGCTTTAATATTTTTCTAAATATTCTCTAATCTTCGTATATCGCCATAATGTTTCTCCGAGATGTTTTCTCCATGTTTGCTCTCCAAACGATTTTTTGAACCCCAAACAGTCATGTTGACGATCGGATGTCTCTAGAGACGATCCTGTCTCCGGCTCCTCCCTACACGTGCACGAGCGTCTGCCCTCTGCGTTATAGGTGGTCGGCAGTGGCTCCTTAGCGACGCTTTATTCTTCCTACACGCACACAGGCTTCGCACTCCGCGTTATGGTTAACGGGCTAGCTAGGGCTGGAGACTCAGCTACACACTAACTGGTCGAGCGGTTTATATTAAATATAAATACATCTTTAGACCAACTGATCGTCGATCTGCATATGCTATTTCATTGCCATTGCTGATTATTCTTTGGATTTCATATATTTTTACATCATGTACTACACATTCTACATATTTGTATTGTAGGATCATCGTCTAGGTAATCGGACCACCTGGTGCTCGGACTTCTCCATAGATCAACTGGTCAGACCGCTAGGTTCATGGACTTCATCGTCGACCAGTTGATCGGACTGTTCGCCGGTCGTTTCTACTCAATGCTCACTTCGTCGCAGACCAGTTGACCAGACTGTTCGTCGCTCGTGCTTCATCACCAGTTACGCCGGGGACTCCCCGGTGCTCGGACGTTGCCAGCTACGTGGGGGATTCCTCGGTGCTCGGACATCGCCAGATATGCTGGAGACTCCTTGGTGCTCGGACATCACCAACTACGTCGGTTACTCCTTGTCGCTCGGATTCTTCGTGCTCGGGGACTAAGTGGGCACACTTCACCCCACTTCACCTTGCGGACATTGACAGCTATGCCGGAGACTCCTCGGTGCTCGGACATCGCCCGCTACGCTGGAGACTCCTCGGTGCTCAGACATCGCCAGCTACGCCGGGGACTTCTCGGCGCTTAGATGTCGCCAGCTACGCCGGGGACTCCTCGGTGCTCGAACATCGCCAGCTCGGATGTCGTCAGCTATGCTGGGGACTAAGTGGGCACACTTCACCTTGCGATGAATGTGCGCTTTTCAATTTAGGGCTCCACCCATGGACTGGTTGGCTACTTGATTGGTCTTTTGCCTTTCTTCTACTTTTTGACCCTGGCACCACGTGACTACGTCACCTACTGTCAGGCTCGGGGACTAGAGTGGGGGTATGGCCCTCGGTATCCACAAGACAAGACATGGGCCGCACCATCAGAGATGGCCCAGCCCACAAGATCAAGACGTGTACGGCACTGGTCGACGTGCACCGTAAGTTATTGTATAATACCAAATATAATACTTTCCTTATAACTCTACTCCTCCAAAGTATATAAAGAGAGGCAGTGGTCCCCTAGACAATAGCTACTACATCTCAATACAATACACCAAAGACACAGGATGTAGGGTATTACGTCGATCAGACGGCCCGAACCTGTCTAAATCGTTGTCTCTGCACCTTGTGTCACCATCCGGTTCCTATCACGCGCACCTCCACCGATCAATCTACCTTCGTGGGATACCCCTCGGAGGACTGTTGTAACACCTCGGTGTTAAGCATGCATTAATATTTTGCAAATCATGAGCATAATCATTATTATGCATCCATAAGCATGACATGAAGTATAGAATTGAAACATACTAATGAAACATGTATGTTGCATAGTTGTGTTTTAATAGGTTGGATGCTATGTTTGTTTTGCCATGTGTGTACCTTGGTTGAACACTTAGACCACTTCGAAGTAATTAGGATGCAATTTGGAGCGAAGTTTATATTCAAAGTTTTGCCAAATTATGCTTTTAAAAATAATTCTTCAAAATTAGGGTTTTGAATTAATATTGATTTTTAATTTTGTAATTCAAAATCTATTTGGAATTTGACTTTGGTCATAAAAGCAAAGTTGTAGACCTTGAAAAATGGAACAACTTTCATTTTTACACCAACTTGTGAAAATGCTTTTAAATGGCTCAAAATGGAATTTTAGTTCTGCTTATTTAAGAAATAAAAAAATCATTTTTATTTTTCTTACCGGGCCGCCCGCCCCGCGTCTGGCCCAGCGTCGCTTCGCCGGCCCAGGCCCACACCGCGGCCGCTCCCGCGCGCGAACGCGCAGCGCCCGCCTTCCCCGCCTACCCGGCCGCCACGCGGCGTCCGTACACCGACGGCGAAGGGCGGTGCTCCGACCAGACGTGCGCTCCACCCCATGCTCCTCTCACTTGCAGCCTTGTCCTCCTACCTCTCGCTCAGTAGCAGAGCACGCGCACGCGCTCGCCTCCGCCACCGCCCGCACCAGCGCCTCGCCGGAGTTAGCCGTTCTGGCCGCTCTAGTTCGCCAGAGCTAGCTTCATCTTCACCGTTGCTTCACTTTGCCATCTCGCAGCTGGTGCTCGCGTCGGTTTGCCTTGGTAAGCTTTCACCGGCCGTAAATCCCTCGCCGGAGTGAGCACCTCCTCGCTGGAGCTTGGCTCAGCGCGGACAGCCCCGCTCCGCTTTCTCTCCCGCCTTCCTTTCTCGCGCACGAGCACCGCACTGCGTCGCCGAGTATCTCGAGCACCTCCTTTCACCGTGCCATGGCCGGGGACGCCTCACCGGCGACGACCCGCGTCGCCGCTCTACCATGCACGGCAGCGGCCAGCTTCCCGTGCTCTTTGGCCGATGCCACGAGCACCGCTGGGTTCACACGGGGGTGGGGATCACGCCGGTCACCTTCACCGGGCCTGAGACCTCGCCGTCGGCGAGATCTCGGCGGTCCGCCGCCTCCCCTGTCCTGTGAGGCTGGCAGCTGGGGCCGGCTGAACCGTGGGCGCCACTGTCAGCTGTAGGGGTGCAAGCCTGTGTGGAGATCCGCGTGGATCTAGCAGTTTTGAACATGGATTTTCAGAAAGAATTTAAGAAATAATTTTCAGATTTCTATTTAAATGCTTTGGAAATTTATAAGTTGCTCAAAATGGCTCTAAATTTGTTGAAATAAGTTTTGCTAGGTTTCTTGTGACTAGATCTATCTGTTAAAAATATTGCATGTCAAAATTGTGATAATTTTCTGTGTAGCTTTATTTAAATTGAATAAATGCTGATTTCTTAGAAAATATCTAGTAAATAGAATATACATCAGAAAAATATGGTTCTAGTTCTGTTAATCTCCTTTAGTGATGTACTTTGTAGGAAAAATATATGTCATGCATGTTCTGTAGAGAAATATTGATGTATAGTTCAAGTGTCTTTAATTGATGATTTTTGTTATTTTGATAGAGAGCAAAAATTGTATAAAACATGTGTATGATAATTTTTGTGAAGTGATTGTTTACTGTGTAGAACATAGGAAAAATACCAAATCTGTTGTTTGACACTTTTCATAGTACAAAGTATTTTCATGCTTAATTATCAACCATAGCTTATCATTTTTGTGTAGGCTATTTTACTTATCCAAATGCCATGAAAATTTTATGGTAGTCTACTTAGAGTAGTACTCTGCTACTGTAATTTTCTTAGACTTTTATGAGCACTAGAAATATATGTTGCCATTGTAGCCCTAGTTTAAAATGAAATCAAATAATCTTCTTTAATGTATGTTTAGTTAATAATGTTTGCTTTGGTGTATCTTTGAAGCATCTTAACTTGCTGTGGTGACTTGGCATGTTAATACAGTGGTTGTAGCAGTAGAATAGTAGTACATGTTCTTGGATGATATTGGCTACCTTGTAGAAGAACTTTACTTCTACTATGTCCAATAAAGTTAAACATGTTCATCTATATTTCATGCATCATGATCATTACATGTCATCTCTCCGATGCACCTATGCATTAGCACTTATACATCTGCATCATACAGGATCGCTGGAGGAGTTGCTAGTAGTAGTTCAGGAAGAGCAGACCAGGACAGATCCACAAGAAGTCCAGGCATAGGAGGTGCTAGAGGAAGAGGAGCAAGGAGAGGACTTGCCCGAGTGCTTGGATCATCAACCTAGTTCGTTCAAACGAGGCAAGCCCCGGAGTATTATAAGTCTCCTAATTTATAAAAGCAATTCTTTCTATATATATGAGTTTATATATTGTTGCATTAAGTTATAGGAGTTGATTGAAACCATTGATGCATTTATTACTATCCTTGCCTACCTTATTACCTTTTACCCTGTTAGGTCATGATCGAATAACTGCTTAGCCTTGCTTAGACCGGTAGCGATCGGTGATATCCGGTCACCTACAGTATAGGTGGTTACTGTAACACCCCGATGTTATGACCAGCATTTAGGCACTGCAAATCATGCATATTATGCATCATCAAGCATCCTAATCATACATGCCTAATCATGTAAATAATAACTGAAACCTGCTTCGAAACATTTGAAACATGCTCGTGAAACATGAATGTTGCATACACTTGTTTAGAGTAGTATTTGCCCAAATTATGCTTGCTAGGTTAGTAAAACATGTTTGGCTATGATTGTAAATCACCTAGAATTATTTAGCGTAATTTTTGGAGCAAATTTTGTATTCAAGTTATTGCCAAATTTTGCTTTGAAATAACTCTCCAAAATTAGGGTTTTGAGTTAAAATTGACTTTTATTTATAATTCAAAATCTAGCAAGAATTGGACTTTGGTCATAAAAACAAAGTTGTAGAGGATTAAATTCTAAGCAATTTTTATTTTTGGGACATTTTTAAAAGATGTCATTTTCTTGCTCAAAATGATATTTGAAAACTGTTATTTGAAAATTTCTTAAAAATAGAAATTGAGAAAAATGTTTTCTCCTTTCACGGGTCGTCGCCTCCCTTCTCGGCCCGAAAGCCAAGCCCGACCTATCGCGCCCCCTCTCGCGCCAGCGTTCGGCCCGTGACCAGCTTGGCGTCAGCATTTCTTATTGCTACACTTGCGCCGTCTTGTTCTCTGGCGTCGCGTCGAGCCGCGTCGAGCCTTGACCGCCGCCAGTATGGCGACCATCTTGCCGGCGGCGCGCCTGGCGGCAGCCACAGCCTGCCTCGCCCTCCACGGGAGCGCCTTCTTCTGCCCGACCACGTTGCCTCCTCCTCATTCCTCCTCCCGCTCTCTCAGACGCAGCGCCAGCAGCTCCCGCGCGCGCCACGAGCTCGCCACCGACGTCGCCGCTGCCCCGCCGGCGGCATACCCCCTCCCACGCCTCCATTCCTCGATTCCCGCCGCCTGAAGCTCCGCCTAGCATCCCTGCCTCGCTTGCGCTCGCTTGCGGCCGCCGTCATCGAGGTAAGGACCAAGCTCGGACGCCTCCTTCCTCTCCGTGGCCTTATTGCCATGGCCAGTGGTTAAATCACTTGCCGGGCCACCTCCACCATCCCAGCCGGTGCGGCTCGGTGTGGCGTGCATGCTGGCACCACCCGCGCCACTGGAAGGGCTCGCCGCCGGTGAGCACCGGCCGGCCGTGAGCCCTCCCGCCCCGGGTCATTGACCACAGGAGCCCACCATGATGTGCGCGAAGGCCCCAGGTGGTGTTGGCCGGTGGGTTGGTTGACCCGCTGGGTCCCGCCTGGCAGCCCCTCTGGGTGCACAGCACCGGGTGCACCCAACAATTTTGTCAGCTGGAGTTTAAAAAGGATTTCAAAAATGAATTTTTAGATTTCTACTTAAATGCTTTGGAAAATGTTTGTGTACTCATTTTGGCTCCAAATTTGTTGAAACAAATTTTGCTAGGTTCCTTGTCACCAGATCTACATGATAAAATTATTGCATGTCATTTTTGAGATACTTTTCTGTAGAGCTTTATTTAATCCTTAATATTGCTGATAACTTGAAAATGTGTAGAAAAACCTATAGGTTTCAGAAAAATATGATTCCAAGTTTGTTAATCTTCTTATGTAATGTACTTCCTAGGAAAAATATATGTCATGCATGTACTGTAGAAAAATTATGAGGTGTAGTTCAAGTGCCTTTAATGGCTGGTTTTTGTTATTTTTGCTAGAGAGCAAAATTTGTATAAAACATGCATGTGATAATTTTTGTACAGTGATTATTTGCTGTGTAGAACATAGGAAAAATATTTCCTATGTTGTTTGACACTCTTCATAGTACAAAGTATTTTCAGGTTCATAATCATGCCATAGCTTGTTATTTTTGTGTAGGCTAATTCACTCATTCAAATACCATGAAAATCTAATGGTAGACTACTTAGGGTAGTACTGTGATATGGTAATTTTCTAAGATTTTTCTAAGCAATAAAAATAGATGTTGCTATTCAAACCTATTATTAATTAGGGTTTAATCAAGTGTTGCTTTATGTGTAATTAAGAAATTAGTGAAGCTTTGGTGTATCTTTGAAGTATTTAATGAGAGGTGTTGACTTAGCATATTAGTAGTAGAAGAGAATGCAGTAGATGACATGTGCTTGTAGTATATGTTTTTGGATGATGTTGACTACCTTGCATTCAAGCATATCCATTGTATTCATCTCATCCGATGCACTGATTGCATAAGCACTTACGCACATTGCATCATATAGGATCGCAAACCGAGAACCCAGTTGTCATACCCAAGGAGCCCGAGGAGCAGCTCGAGGTGCAGCCGCAGGAAGTGCCCGAAGCCGACGAGGAGGACGTTGAGGAACTTCCGGAGTGCCCCGATCACCACCCGAGCTCCTTCGAGAGAGGCAAGCCCCGGAGCATTTTCTCCCCGGTTTACAATTATTAATTAACTGCTTTACTTTAATTGATGCATTATGTTCAGGAGTTGTTTGCAACTGTTGCTGCATTATACCTTGTCTACCTTTGTTATACCATATCGTTGTTACCCTGGTATCCACAGTCGAGTTAATGTTTAGCTGGCTTAGACCAGTAGAAGTCGGGTGATTTCCTGTCACCTGCGAGCTATAGGTGGTTACCTAGATCTGCTTGGATGACTATGTAGTCATGGTATAACTAAGTGTTAAATAAAGTTGAGACCGGACGGAGACTTACAGAGTTTTGGACTGTAGTGCTTTTCGTCTGTGTCGATTAAGGACCGACCGTTGTTGGGCCTCGAGTCATATTGAACGCATGCCTTACATTTAGCTGGCCGAATAAAGTACCTTTCAACCGCGAAGCTGGGAGATTATTCGGGCCGAGTAGATTGCCCGCAGCGCACTGTGCCGGAGCAGGTGTGGTAAGACACAGGGGCGAGATGATAAGACCAAAGTGCAGTCGGTTGGCCCCCGGGTACATGTGGTTCCTGGCAAACTTAAGCTTCCTGGATAGTTGACTCGGTGACCGATACCTCACTTTAGCGGGTGAGTGAGGTTTGTGTAAGGAATAAATCATCAGCTGGTTAGGAATCGATTCGAATCGCCATCGCTCCTGGATAGTGAGCACTTGACTTGAGTTACTTCATCGTAGTAATGTTGATGGAACACTTGGACAATTATAATGAATATGACATTATGGAAGTTGATTAATGATCATGGGTTATCATTATTTGCTTAATCTCATGTTTACTCTAGTATAGGTGCAAATGTAGTCGACAGGTTAATAATAATTAACTTGACAATAATGCTTTTAGAAAGGTTCTTGAAATGCTAAAAATGCTTCTTTTTGCAAATGAGTCAGCTACCCTACTATAAAGCCCTTAATATTCCTTGGTGTCACTTATTTTCGGTTATGTCGGGTAAGTCTAGCTGAGTACCTTCTCGTACTCAGAGTTTTATTCCCACTTGTTGTAGATGGGCAGATGTATTACGGCTACTATATCAACTGTGTTTATCCTGCGATGGGTGATGCTTAGGACCATGGGCATGGTCATTCCTTACGTCTCATCTGATGCTTTTGTTGGAGATGATCATTAGCTGGCACTGTATTTGAACTCCGTTTGAGTGTGTGTGGTTTTGAACAAATGGCTTCCGCTACTTTTATTCGAACTCGTTTTGTAATAACTATGCTTAAACTCTGATGTATCTGAGATGTAAACTTTTATGTAATATGTGATGGTGGCCGCTAAACTTATTACGATCTTGGCTGGGATGTGAGTTGGTTTGAAATCCTTCGTGATTTCACGGACTACCGGGTTATACGGGCTTAAGTTTGCTAAATCGTCTGTTCTGACGGATGATTTTCTTACTTAATTTCGTATAATTGGTCGGTTCTGTTACAGCTACTGAAAAAATTTAGCTATGAAAAGAATGATATCCTAGAATTAACCATGTGTGATGGATAATTGGAGACCGGACAGAAAAGTTGGAGGCAACCAGACATGGTTCTAGGGTGCTGTTAGTTTCCGTCTGTGTCGATTAAGGACCGATCGTTGCTCGTCCCTCTTATCATGTTGAACGCATGCCTCACATTTAGCTGGCCGAATAAAGTACCTTTCGACCGCGAAGCTAGTGGCACTATTCAGGCCGGGATCTACACGGGTGCACGTATTGGTGCTGATGGGGGTATGACAGGGACGTGAAGAGTGAGCCCAAGGGCAGGTGCGCCTTGATTCCTGGCAGTCGGGCGATCCCTGGGTACTGTGGCTCTAGATTGTCCCGCGGCTACCTGAATAGTGTCCTTGGTGATCTAAACTACCCTGGCAGGGGAAGCATGGTTTGTGTGAGGAATAAATCACCAGCTGGTTAGAAATCGATTCGAATCGCCATCGCTCCTGGATAGTGAGCACTTGACTCGAGTTACGGCATCGTAATAATTATTATGGAACAATGATGGTTATCTGTATGGTATGAGATATGCTAAATCTAAATTGGTAACTGGATGTTATTGGTTAATCAAGTGATTGCTATAGTACATGTGCTTACCTAGATGGATAGGTCCTAATAAAGATGATGCAAAGTATTTAAAATGATGTCTTCATGATAACTTATGCTTTTCGCAAACAAGTCAGCTAGCCCACTAAAGAAAGCCTTGCATAATCCTTGGTGTCGCTTTATTTTGGTTTAAGACGGGTAAGTCTAGCTGAGTATCTTCTCGTACTCAGGGCGTTGTTCCCATTGTTGTTGCAGATGGTCAAATGTACTACGGCTATTGCATTAACTGCCTGTACCTGGCGATGAGTGACAACTAGGACCAAGAGCAATGGTCACTCCGTATCTCTCATCTGATGCTTTTGTTGGAGATGACTACCTACTGGTATTGTATCTGAACTAAAAGTGTGTGTGTGGCTTTAAAATTATTTGCTTCCGCTATTTCAAATTGAACTGGGTTTGTAATAACTTTATATTCTAAACTTTGATGTACCCAACTGTGATTGCGAACTTTATGTAACGTGTGACGGTACTTGCTAAACTTGTACGATCTTTATTTGTATGTCGATTGGTTTGAAATCCTTCGTGGTTTTAAGGACTTCCGGGTTATACGGGCTTAAGTTTGCTAAATTATCTGCTTCGGTGAAAGATTTCCTTACTTAATCTCGTATAATTAGTCGGTTCTGTTACAACTGCCAAGCATCTTTTGTTGACAACACCATTCACGACACGTCTATAGCACCCCCAGCCTAGCGAGCTCCTCTGCGAACACCTTGCTGAACTCCGGCATGCTCTCTGGTTCCAGCGACAGCGCACACGAGCGCGTGGCCCTGCAGGTTAGCGGTCATCGGTGAAGCTAGCGTCGTCGCCCTCGCCCTTTGTGTCCGTGTCTGCGGCGCCGTCACCCTCGCGACACCGCCACAGCCACACCGGGGGGAAGCAGGCCAAGAGGAGGGAGCCGCCGGCTTTGGTGTCATCGGGCTTAGCCTTTGGGCAGCCGTCCTCGTTCTCTTCCGTGTCCGGGAGCAAGCCACCGAGGTCGGAGCGTCGAAGGTAGAGGAGGCGCTTCACGAGGCCATTGGCGAGGAGCGCGTCCACCACCTCCTTGTGGCCATAGTACCCGACACCACCAGCGCGCCGACAGGGCCCATGAGGACAGCGACCGTGCAGCCGTCGCCTACCCGCGGACAGTAGCGCGCGCGGGGGCGTCCGTCCTGCCGCCACGCAGCGCGGCCACGAGGCATGCGATGGCCTCGTGGTCGACCCACGCCTGGATCTCGTCGGCGACGCGCTCGACCGCCCTCCGCGCGTCGCACCGGCGACACCGCGTGCGCAGGGACAGGGAGCCGGAGCACAGGTCGAGGGAGCACGATGGGTTCTGAGCCGGCATAGGAAGCGGTGCAGGGCGACGTGGTCGGGGTCGCCGGCGAGGAGGTTGTCGGCGCTGGCCTCGAGGGCGAGGAGCGCCTGCAGCGCTGGCCCGCGTACCTCCCCGGCCTCCACCCTCCGCGCGGTGTCGTACCGCAGCGCTCGCAGCACGTGGAGAGAATAGGGTTAGGGAGGGGGCATTTTGGACATTCTAACTCACTGCACCCACGTGAAAGGCTCCTGAACCGTTAAAATCAAACAGAATATGGATGGAATGACGTGGAAAGTAAGAAAGTTTAGCGTCATAACAATAAGGTGCGTTTTAATTTTTCAGTGATACTGTAGATCAGGACTATATTTCATGATGGCACCTACATAGAAAGGCCCGAAAAAAATCGCCCCGGACGTTGCTGGCTTGCTGAGGCGTGGACCTAATAAAGTCTGATCTGGTGGGGCCACTCGTCCGGAGTAATGGGTTTTCTCCTACTACTCGTTAGCACGGGCTGGGCTTTCATGGGCCGGGAGTGGCGTGTCCATGACATGTCTGTGTCTGTAATAATACTAGAAGCGACGAACGATGGACGTCCGTGATTGTTTGGAACGGCAGCGTGTTGGTGCCGGGGCCGCCGACCGTCTGGGTAGCGACGGCGCCACGGCCCACGGCGGCTTCCGGCTTGTGCGTGTGTGTGTCCGGGCGAGAGTGAGAGGGAGAGAGGAGCTGGGAAGAGATGGAGGCGCTGAGGAAGCAGGCGAGCAAGTTCAAGGAGCAGGTCGCCAAGCAGCAGCAGGTTCCGGATCCCGCTCCCGAACGCCCGATTCTTCATTCCGCCTCTCGGTTCTGTGCTTCCGCCGTTGCGCGTAGAAAATGGGCGTGATTTCGCGGTGTTTGGTTGCCCAATGTGTCGCGAGGCTGCCGCCAGGATGTGGCTGAGAGATTGCTTTCGATTTTAGGGGTCTCGCGGTTCTCATGTAGCTGGATCTCGGGGTTCCAACGCGAATTTGCATTTCTTGTACCGCGTGGATCTGCGAGCCATGGGGGTCGGAGCTTTGGGGCCAAGAGCTGGTTTTTTAGGATGCACGATATCTTTTTTTGTGTTCTGTTGTATCTTGCTAATTTGGAATGTGAATTGTTCATTAATCATTATAGCTCTAGTGTGAAGTGGACGTTGCAGTTCATTGTTAATTAATCCTTTCCTTGCTTACATTTGTGATTTTAAAATTTTCAGGCTGTTATAAAGCAGTTCAGTACTACTGGTTATGAGCGGTCAGATTCCGTTGTAATTGATGAGGTTGAACTACAGAGACATCAACAGCTTGAGAAATTGTATACTTCTACTCGTTCTGGAAGGGTAAGAAGGGGAAGATTATAGATGGCCTTTTGACCTATCTATTGATGTGAACACCTGGCCAAAAACTGATGTTGCATTTGCATTGTTCAATATACATCAAACAAACAAACATAGTCTTTGTATATTCAGTGCACTAATAAATATTTTTTTCGAAGGAAATGAAGATTTCATGATTGCAGTATACCCTTTACTGAGTTTCGTGATAGCAGTTGTTACATTTCTGTGATGTATCCACTCTAACAGGATTTCCAGAAGGACATAGTTAGAGCAGCTGAAGGTTTGGTGTCTATTGGAAACAAACATATTGAAGTGGGTATGTACTTATGTGGCTCATGTCAGTTATCCTTGGTTAATTCTGTCATGTTGAGATTTCTTCACAGCAAAAGAAAGTTACATTGTTATTTTGTCTTATTTACATTTTCTCACATAGTAGAGCCATTGGTTAGGGTTAGAAATAGGATATCTACCCTACAAAACTTAGTGTAGTATGATGCTTTGAGCTAGAATAGTCAATTGTGACTGCAGCTATCTAGGATGATAAATTCATATGCCCTCCATCTTGAGAAGGAATCACTACTATTTTCAATGGTTATCACCACTATATTTCTAGAGGTTATTTTAGCTTAGTGGAAAAACTCGTGAATTTCAAACAGGGTTTAATCAGTTTATTTCTTTCTTTCTTTTGCAGTGCATGCTGTTACACTTGTATGCAAGTCTCCCAATTGAATATCTATGAAGTAGTTTGTTAAACAGCTGTATCTATTCTTTCTTTTGTCCATAGGAACAAAATTTTCTGAGGACTGCTATAGATATGGAGGTGAAAATAATGCAAGTGACGAAGCCCTTGGAAAAGCAGCATCACTGTATGGAGGTGCTTTGAGAAATATTGAGAAAGAGTATGAGGATTTCAACAGAATTTTATCTTCTCAGGTAAGTGCTGACTAATCTTTGAGTCTGTTTCCCACATAAGGCCTGTTTAGTTGGAGATCACTTGTGGGAATTTATGTGTAAGGGGGTTTTGAAGGCTCTTGGTTGGTTGTCTGGTTGGCAGGCAGGAAATATAGGTGTTATGGGGAATGCATATTTCAGGGTACAGTTACCATTCATGGAGTGAGTTGCTGATTGGAATGGATTTGAATAACTTTTTGAGGCAGATGAATATATCTCAGGCACTTAAAGTGACTTATTTTTAGCATGGCTTTACTTCCTGAAATTTCTAGACGATATCATTGGTGGATGTAAATTTGTATTGAAAGTTTCCATTGGTAGCTGGAGAGTGTGGTGACACCCTAGAATATCCAAGATGTTGGAAGCTTTTTTGTTTGAGTAAAGTTTTCACAAGTCCATCTTAGTCTCATGAAAACCAAAATGTTGAAAGTCTCCTTAGTGGTAACTTTCTGATACTAATAATCCAAGTTACCAAGCATATCATTCTGTTTCTGCTTTGCCTTTTACTTCCCGATTCATATGATATCAGTAGCTTGTCTATGGTATATTGGAATCGATCGCCATACGCATAGTTTCTGGTTGTTTGCTTAGAACAGCCTTTTTCAGTGCAAGTTTGAGTCCAAGCCTTCTGAAATATATCATATATGCCATTCTGATAGAAATAAGAACACACGTATGTGTGAGGTATTTGGATCTCATTTAGATACATTTTAAGTTTCTTACATTTGTTGACATTTCAGACTATAGACCCATTGAGGTCAATGGCTATGGGTGCACCCCTGGAAGATGCTCGTGGTCTTGCACAGCGCTATAGCCGGATGAGACATGAAGCTGAGATCCTCGTATGTACTAGTGGCTTAATCCTTCGCTGCAAGTGAGCAAACTCCAATTGCTGCTACTTCCATTTACCATGATCCTTCTTGTTTGTTCAATAGTTGGCTGAAATTGCTAGAAGAAAGGCACGGGTAAGAGAAGCTCCAATTCCTGAGCACACTACAAAGCTTCAGCAGTCAGAAGCTAAAATGATAGAGCACAAAGCAAGCATGGCTGTGTTAGGAAAGGAAGCAGCAGCTGCGCTTGCAGCTGTTGAATCTCAGCAGCAACGAGTGACCCTTCAGCGGCTGGTTGGCGTGGTGAGATTGCTTACTTATAATATGTGGCTATTCTATTTGCATTGTTTGTTACATTCATTTATTTCTTTTCCTTGGCAATTCGTCTCATTAAAGGTAGAAGCAGAAAAGTTATTCCATCTGAGATTAGCTGCTATCCTTGATGACGTTGAAGCGGAGGTAGAGTTTTCACTTTTCACTTTGATTGTTATGGGAAGTTGTGAAAATTCTCTTGCGTTCCTTTTTTTTTACGTTTTCTTCTTTGCAGATGTCCTCTGAGAAGCAAAGGAGAGAATCTGCACCACCTATTATATCTTCGCATAAGCGTGCTGAGAAAGCCCAGTACTTCCTTGCTGAGGTGAAACTGAGTAACTGGCAGTAAAAAGCAAGTATACATCGTATTTTCCATTTATATGTACAGTATCAATCTTTTTTGTGCTGCAGGCAATGCATAATTTCAATGGAACCACAGAGAAGGAACTGAGCTTAATTGTTGGTGATTATGTTGTCGTTCGTCAGGTAAGTGTGCTCTTAACAGTTTCAGTTGTGGAAGTAATGTAGTACCCACTGGCTAACCTGGCTTAAGAACTGTTAACGTGATCATAAGAAACCATTGGTCAAACACGACCAGTTAGTATATGGACACTTGTCCTCCTGCAGTGAGTGCAAACTGCACAGTGGCTGCCTACAGGCTTGTAGGATGAATTGGTCTATCAGTTGCTGAAAAGAATCATACTATGGTGGAAGGAATATAAGAATGAATTAGCCTGTCCAACCAAAAACACTACCCACTAACTGTCAATGCTATTTTACTGTATGATTGCATCCTTATTCTTTTTGTGCCTGCACCAGATTGCTCCCAACGGCTGGGCGGAAGGAGAATGCCGAGGGAAGGCCGGTTGGTTTCCGGCCGCCTATGTTGAGAGGCGCGAAAATATCCCCCCGAATAAAGTTTTCCCGCAAGCATAAGATCATAAGGGGTCATCTGTTTCCACTGCAGAGTTTGCAGGTGGCAAATAGCATTCCCTGCCACAGATACGCAGTTTGGTGCGACCTAACCCTGGTATTGGGGAGTTGTAAGCCTGTATGTAACTTCCGACCGGTTTGATGCTTCGGTTCCTGTGGTGGTCTAGACTTAGAACAAAATATGTCGGCACGTGCTGTGCCTGCACGCACATTGAAGATGTAGCTTCGCGTGTGTAACTATCCTTGATGTATCTATCATGTGCTTGCGGTAGCATAGGTCTTCCCTTTCTCTGCTATTGACGAGTGTAAACTGTAAAGTGATCCTTGCTTGATTTTTTTTTTGTTAGTGTGTATCAGTTGTTCTGTACAATACTCAATCCATCCCAAATTGTAAGACGTTTGACTTTTTTGACATCAAGTTTGACCATTCGTCTTATTCAAAAATTTGTGTAAAATATCACTTCTTTCGTCGTGGTTTGGTTTATTAATAAAAATTCTTCAAGAATGACTTAAATTTGACTATATTTGCACAAATTTTTTGAATAAGACGAGTGGTCAAATTTGGGGTTAAAAAAGTCAAATGTCTTACAATTTGGGGTGGAGTGAGTATGTTTTTTGAATGATACCATCCGGCCATCAGAGCTTTGACCCGTCGAAGTTGTTTTCCACCTGTTTCAGCCATGGTAATCTTCTGAAGGTTCGTGGTATGGTTCGGTATTGGAAATCATTGGATGAACACACGGTGTATAAGATTTTTAGTGATATGGCTGTGATCACAGAGGAATTCAATCCTTGAAATCGGTTTATCATCAGCTTACTTGTTGAAATCGGCTTATCAGCATTATCAACAGCTTACTTGGGTTGTGTACGCTTTGAGGATCCTAAGAATGCCGCACATGTATATCACACTATTAGTTTAGCTTGTTCGTTTCAGGTAGAGTTTATCAATTAGCCAATAATATTTTTCTCTCGCAACAAATCAGCACCAGCCGGTCTTATCGGCTCAGAAACTAACCAGAGTTTTTTTTAGAGAAGGCTCTCCCTCTATAATAACCGTTTGATCTATACGCCCTGCTATATGAGTCATTTGTCATGTGTGATCTTACTCTTTTTCTATAACAACCGTTCGATCTACATGTCGTGCTATATGAGCCTTCCGTCCTCCGTGATCTTACATATAAAATGTAAGACTCCTATTCAATCTCCAAATACGTTACGTCTAAAATCCCACCCGCCATAAGTCACGTTTATAAAATAGGTATACGAGTCAAGTACGACTTATATCCTTTGACGTGCACCATCTTTTGTTAACTTTTATTTTAGGTACATTAGTCAAATAGACCAACACCATCTTTTTTTTTTTTACTCCTGGCGCGTCCGTGATTGAATACTTCCTCTATCCTTGACAACACCATCTTTTTTTTCTTGGACTCCTGGCGCGTCCGTGATTGAACTTGCACGCAGCCATGTAGTGGGATAACGGACCACGGAAACGACCCCGGCCTAACTCGCAGTTATCGGATTTACCGAATTAAACCAAATGTGACATCTCATAAAGAACGGAGGGAGTATATTCTTTGACTATTTTGTGCCTCACGTCGTGGCACGAATTAAAGCAAGGTCGCATTATTATGAAAGCCGCCAATCCAGGAGACAAGCAGCAGAGCCTGACAAATTTGCGGTATTTATCTACGCCCGGACGTCCTTTGCAAGTCATAGGCACCCCAAGAACCATGCGCTGCACTAGTTCCATACTCGGAACCAGAATCAGTGGCAGCATTTGCCTGCAATAGAGAAGTAGCTTCAAATGAGGACTAAGGGATGTGAGAACTGGTTCTGCAGATGATAAAGTACAAGCCAGATGACATACTTGATTAATGCCATATCCAGAGTTAAAAGGGTTTGCAGCATAATTGGCCTTGGGGTTCCCATAGCTTCCAATATAACCTGCAGGAGACAAATCAGCTTCACCTAGTAATCCTCGACACCTATTATGCCAGATTACAAATCAGCTTCACCTACTATGCCAGATTACTAATCAACTTCACCTTTTATGCCAGATCACTAATCAGCTAACACAGCATCACATTTAACAACAGGCTAGTAGTTTCTCATTAATATGATCTATGAATAGGTTAGGTTTTATGTGTTGGATAGGTTAGGTTTTACGTGTTGGATAGGTTAGGTTTTACGTGGTGGATAGGTTAGGTTTTAGCATACAGATTTTTCACATCTCAAATTCACAATCGTTCTGGCAGCAATCTTTTGGAGCATCATCTTAACACTCGGCTACTTTTGTTGTCAAGGTCATCTCACCTAATTGATCACGTAAGTAGCAGACATTTGGAACAGAAGCGATATACTAAAAAAAATTAACCTCCTGCTCAGAGCATACCTTGATTGCCTGCAGACACAACGGCCAGTGACCTCTTCTCCGCGTTAGCAACCTCAGCTCGAAGTTTCTCCACCTCAGAAGCCACTGAAATCAAATTTTTCTGCATCTCCTGTCCCTGCTCATAACTCTGTGCATATCCTTTCTTCTCAAGCTCAATACCAGATCTGCATAGTGGCTCATAATAAATACCATACAGTTAAATAAAAGCAAAGGTATTTGTTGCAAATTCGCCTCTCTCTCTATTACTCAACAGAAAATCAAAATTCCATTAAATCCCTTTTTGAACATAGCATTCCAGTTTGGAGCGAAGTGTGTTTTGACTGGGTTGACCAGGTGAAAGAGAAGGGAACAATGACAATGTTTACTCATAATGCTGATTGGGAAGAGGTAAGGCAAAGCAGGGAAGAGCAGATAAAAAATTAATAATGATTTTTTTTTCTTAAATACGCAGTAGAGCATCATTGCATCATTAATAACGAGTTTGTATGCATGATGAAAATCCTTAGACCTTCTATATTCAAAAAAAGAATAGGTCAAATATTTAATAGAATGTACCTCAAATGTTCTGTTTCATGTTTGATCTCCTGGATTTCAGCTTTTAATGCACACACCTTCTGCAAGTCTTCTGCCGACCGAGCCAAATCCTGTGTTAATCCCTGAACTTGGCCCATGAGTTCCTGCCTCGCTGCACCCAGGTTTTGAATGTCCATACGAACTTGTGCAAGCTCTGCTCTCATTTCATGTGCTGCCCGGAGCTCTGCTTCCATCTTCATTGACCTCTCATAGACCTATTAAAATTATTTTGGATATTACAACCAAAAGAACCATAAATTAATTATATTTGATACGAACAGAACTATCTTATTGAACTAAGTCAGGCGGGTTCCAAGATACACGAATTTACATAATAATATAACATGCGTGTATTTGAAAATATCGGCTGAAAAATGGGGCCTTACGTCAAGATAAAACATAAAATCCAACTTATTCCTGTTATGCAGTTTCAAACCTACAACTAATGCAAAACTATGCAATTTCATGGAAAACACACATAAATACAAGTGTAACTAATTAAAAATATAGCATAATTGAACTTGGGTTGGTTTTGCAAGCAAAATGTAGAGTTAATTTTGTGGCTTCAAACAAAAGAGTGGATTCACATGATGTTGGTAAAAAGAGAGAGAAACAAGCATGCATGTGTTACCGTATTCTAAAAAAAAAAGTTAAGTGCGGAAAGAAAATATTTCTACTAGAATTAGTAGAGTTTATATCAACAATGTGAATATAGAGCTTGAGAAGCTCCTATGAACAAAGAATCACGTAGGACTTCTGGATCTCCAGGAAGGTGGAGGCAGTGTATTGTAGAAATCTAACAGATTGCTTAGGGTAAGTGTATGGGCTGTACGACACACAGAAAATTTGGAAACTGGGACATGTTAAAATTTTGAGCACGGCGCAAACAGCAAACATGAAGGAAATGACCTACATAATACATACACATAAGCATGTATTCTGCAGTATCTAGCTTGTTTAATGTATCTGCCTTCTCTGCCGTGATGTCATCTTCTCCCCATCTTTACCCATTATTCTCTCTCAGTCTCTCTACATTTTATCTCCATTATTTACATGCAAGAAGACGATGAGATCAAAGGATGTGAGGTTCCAATCTAATGCAAGCTGACAAACTTTCCACAATTGTGACAATGGCATGGACATGGACATGAAGATAAATATAAATCTAGGGTTCAAATTCTCTGGCTTGTCTCCTCCACTATTCCAGAAGCAGACACCTAGCCTGCCAGTGCCAAGGCACTAGGAAGCCTCCTGTCTAGCACCCAAGCACAGCCTAGATCCCTCCTTGCCTTGGCAGACACCAAACCCACTTAGGCGACCATGGCCTATTAAACTATGATATGAGGCAAACTTCCCTCCTTTTCAATTTATATCTAGTGTTACATGGACACAAGTGCAGGTGCTAGTGTCTAATTCAGGTGCCAATGTCTGATTCGGCAGATTTTTTCGATTTTTTGGGGGCACAGGAAAAAAACACTTGGAATCGAAAACAGGTACCAGAATCTGACATGGGTGTGAGTGTGTTTAGCTCGCGAAAAAAGGGACATGCGTCCAGGTAAACTTATCTCGTCTAATTTTTTTTCCCCAACTGCTGGTGCTATGCAAGCCAAAAAACAAACAAACAAAAATGGCACACATACACATTATGATCATTTGTGTGATTTTTGTGGCCGAGGTTTCCAAATACAGTGCAGGAGTGTCATAAATCTAAACAAAGAAGAAAACTGATTAATGGCAATACAAGTTAAAAGTTCACATCGTCAGTACCAAATTGACCCACTGCAACGCAAAATATACACTGCGAAGTCAAGTTTAGCCCGAAATTTGCACGACTGGGAGAAAATTAGGTCCCTATAGACACCAAACAAACATATAAGAGCCTCCAGAGATCTGCATAGCTTCAGTTTCTGGTTCAATTTGAGCAAGCTGCTTCCAGATAAGTACCCAAATTTGCAACGCAAAGAAAAGAAGATACATTCAGCCCGTTGAAGCTCGTGAGGGACTAGGGAGAGCGTCCGCACCTCGCGAAGGCGCAGGTCGCTCTCCTCCTGAGCGGAGGTGAGCGCGTGCGCAGTGCGGCCGAGCTCGTGCCGCGCGGCAGCGACCTCCTGCACGAGCGCCACGTGCGTCGCGGCCAGCCGCTGGTTCTGCGCGAGCAGCGCGTGCGCCTCGTCGATCTCCGCGCCAAGACGCTCCTCCAGCGCCGCCACCACATGCGGCTGGGGTGGCAGGGGGCCACCGGCGCCGCCGTGGCCGTGGCCCACGAAATGGCGGAGATGCGGCGGCGGCGGCTCCTGGAGGCTGTCGGGGTGGCCGGGCGGCAGGCGGGACGGGTCGCGGAAGTCGTCGAGGTGGTGGTGCGGGGGAAGGCGCGGCGGGTCGCGGAAGTCGTCGAGGGGGTGGTGGGGCGGGAGGTGGGGGTGAAGCGGGGGAGGCGGATGGTTCCCGCCGCCGCCGCGGGGGTAGGAAGGGGGCAGCGGGTTGCGGTGGCGGCCGGCCATGGGGAATCGCCGGAACCCTACCGATGGCGTGATGAGGATTAAGGATGAAAACGGAAAGGAAATATCCTGAACCTAACCGTGTCGTTTTCTATTTATCCGAACGAATTCGTATTTTTAGATAAAATACGGAATACTAAATTTAAATTTAAAATACAGAATACTAAATTCGAAATCGGATCGAATTCGATTTAGGCTTTGTTCGACTTATTTCTATTTTTCTACATTTTATTCATAGTCTTTTGTATTCTAAATTCGGTTCGAACCGAATTTGGTCCGGCACGCAAAGGTGCATAGCATTACAACCCACTCTACGGCCCAGTCCAAAACAAGTTGACAACCCTAATCCCATTCCCTCCCCGTCTCCTCCCCTCCCTATTCCCGGTCCGGCCCTGGCGCTGGCGGCGCCCCGACTCGCGAGTCGCGACGCACACGCACGCGCGACACCTCGCCTCGCCTCCGAGTCCGACCTGCCAGCGCCGCCGCCCCTCATTTGCACTTGCCATCGCCGTCGGACACTACCCAGGCACGTAGCCACACGACCCAGCAGCGCCGTCACTCCGCCCATCGATGGCTCCCACTGGAGGAGGTGTTTCTGCTCCTGGAACGAAGAGCAAGGGCAAGAATAAGACCAAGAGCGTGCGCCGCCGGCAGCTCCGGCAGCAACGACTTCTCCCTCTCCAGCGCCAGGTACTAATTCATCTCCTTCTGTACTAAGGATAGATCCACTAGCTCGTCTCCATCATGGGATTAAGGTCTGAGCTTTTGCTGTTGATGCGATGTGTCTCCAGTTGGTAAACATGCAGCACCAAGTGCAGTTGAAAATTTTCTATGAGCAGATAATTACTGTATTAAATATAATCCTTGGCTACTGCTTGCACGACCTTCTTGTATCGAACTTTGTACTAGACATTTTGCTTGATTATTTGGGATCGGCATGCACTGATTTAGCAATGTTTCAATTGGCTCTTGGCAGGATCAAGGGGCAAAAGGTCTGCCTCTCAGAGTATTAGCCCTAGTGGAACTTGTGAAAGTCCAACTACAGAGTAGCAGTGTCAGTGATGGGATCTTGTGCTCCAAATGTTGACACCAGTTGCACTGGCAGTGGCGCTGGACCCGCCTGTGCACCAGCAACAACCACAACTCCAAATGTCGACAATGATGACCCAGAGGATGGCGAGGATGAAGAGGAGGCTCACCTTTCTGGCAAGAGGTACAAGAAATGCACATCGTGGGTCTGGAATTATTTCACCAAGAAAAAGGAGTACGTAGAGGTGGAAGGAAAACAAATTGAGGAGATTTGGGGATACTGCAATTTCGCTAGGTGTGATCAGAGGTACAGAGCTGAGGGCGTCTGTGGGACGACTGCATTCAAGAACCATTTGAAGTCAAAACACAATACTGTGAAGGGACAACAACAGCTTAAAGTTAGTAAGAACCATGGTTCTGTAGCAGCTCATGTTCAGCCTTTCAAATATGACCAAAAAGCTAGCTTGAAGAAATTGAATTTGGCAATAACCATGCATGAATATCCTTTCAATATAGTTGAGCATGAGTATCTTGTTGATTTCATAAAATCTCTCCGTCCTAGCTTTCCGATAAAATCTCGTGTCACTGTTAGGAAAGAAATAATGGACACATATTTTCAAGAAAAGGAAACTCTGTATGCACACTTGAAAACTATGAATTGCCGCTTTAGTGCAACAATGGATATGTGGACCTCATGCCAAAACAAAGGATACATGTGTGTTACAATTTATTGGATAGATGATAGTTGGCGTATGCAAAAAGACAATTATTGGTTTCTTCAATGTAAAAAGGTAGGCATATTGGTGCAAAGTTGTCTAAGACATTCACTAAAGTTATGGTTAAATGGTACATTGAAAATAGATTGTTTGCTTTGACTTTGGATAATACTAGTTCAAATGAAGTGGCTGTCAATGATATAATTTTAGATCTGAAAGAGAATCTCCCTAGTGTGTGATGGGATGTTTTTTCATGTTAGATGTGCCTGCCATATTCTCAATTTGGTTGCTAGAGATGGGTTGAAAGTCATTTCAGGAACACTCAGCAAGGTCAAATCATTTGTACTGGCTGTGAAAGAGTATCCATTGCAATGGTAAGAGCTTATGAAGCGTGCCACCGAAGTTGGGTTGGATACAAAGAGGGGTATTCAAATGGATGTTTCAACAAGGTGGAACTCTACCTATCTAATGTTGAGAGATGCCTTGTACTACAAGGATGCATTTATTAGGCTGAAGTCTTCAAATCGACGTAGGTATGCCAAGATTTCTCAATCTTCTGATGAATGGGACAATGCATTGACAATTTATGGTTGCTCGAAGAAATTTTATGATCTCACTTAAAATTCTCTCTGGCACTTCATATCCTACTGCAAACTTATTCTATATAAAAGTCTTGCTTGATGATTGGTGCTTTAGTGAAGATGCTACAATTAGAGAAATGACAGTTGCTATGAATGCAAAATTTGAGAAATATTAGGAGCAGTTCAACATTGCTCAGTTGTAGCCTGTTCTCTTGATCCTAGGTATAAGAAAAGGCTCATAGAGTATTACATGAAGAAGTTCCATAGGGTTTATTATCAAGCTGAACTTGATGAGTTTATTAGTGTGGTAAAGAAACTATACATCTTTTATAATATTAGTTCTGCTCATGCATCATCAAAGACAACTAGTAAAGTGGCTGCACCTGCACCTAGTAACACATCTGATGTATTAATGGGAAATGCAGACCATGACCTAGAAGAATTCTTATATGATGCAAGTGAACCTGCTGTGGTTGAGTCAAATGATTTGGAGAGGTATATGTTGGAACCACTACTGAAAATTGTTGGTGAGTTTGACATCTTAGCATGGTGGAAAAACAAGAGAGAAGAGTATCCTATCATTTCACAAATTATTAGGGATGTAATGGCTATACAAGTATCAACAGTAGCATCTGAGTCTGCTTTTAGTGTTGTTGGTCGTGTTGTTGATCCCTATCGTAGTCGTCTTGATCCCGAGATGGTACAGGCGTTAATTTGTACAAAGGATTGGGTTGCTGCAGCAAATAAAGGTGCTCATTTTATCTGTTTTTTCGGTTACACACTTGTAATTGAAGGAAAATAATGCTTTGATATTTTTTCTTTCTAATTTTTTGTTCAGATTCCAAAATGGTTGGATCAATTGTGAGTGATCTTGAGGTTGATGCTTTGACTAATGTTGTGGTTAAGCTGAAAATTGAGGTAAGTTTATTGACTGCTTGCTATGAAATATGCTAGTTGCTAGTTGCTACATCTAATTTTAATTCACTCTGCAAACTTGTAGGACAATAACAAGGAGGGGGGAGAGGACGC
Source organism: Miscanthus lutarioriparius (assembly GCA_904845875.1). NCBI lineage: Eukaryota > Viridiplantae > Streptophyta > Magnoliopsida > Poales > Poaceae > Miscanthus > Miscanthus lutarioriparius. Next base: position 21,350,312 of record CAJGYO010000003.1, read on the forward strand.
TGAGGAGGACAATGAGGAAGAAAAAGACATGGAAAGTGATCATGACATCATGGGCCTGTTCGCTGGTTGGTGCTGGTGCTGGTTTGGGCTGGCTGGTGCTGATTTTTTTGTGAGAGAAAAACACTGTTGGCTGGCTGGTTTGGGCTGGCTGAAACCAACAAACGAACAGGCTGCATGGATGATGCTGATGAACCGTAGACGTTCATGTTCTATTAATTGCTTGTTCTAGACTTGTTATGTATTTGGTCGTGCACTTGTTTAATGCTATGCACTTGAATTAGATCATGCACTTGTTAGTTGTGAATTTGTTATGTATTTGGTCGTGCACTTGTTTAATACTATGCACTGTGGGTCGGTATTTCGTATTGAATTTTCGCATACCGATCGTGTTCGACATAATTCCGCTCGAATTGGTTTGTTTCCGAAATTCTCGATATTCCGTAAGTTCGTGTTTGTTTTCGTGTCCGGCTTGTCCGCTTTCGCTTTCGTTTTCGTATTTCAAATGTAAAAATAGAAAACGGTTAAAGAGTTTTTCGTTCGAGTTCGACTGTTTTAATAGGATAGACTGCTTTGCCCCGAAACGTGCTTTAGGACTTTTTTTCGGAATTTTGAAATTCCATTAACTGAAGCACCAAATGCTGTCACCGATGGGGTCCTCCAGTCCACGCCCGGTACCGTCCTACTACAATACAGCCACTAGATAGAAGCAAGCCCCCTTTGGATTGCAAGAAAAATAAAGAAGAAAAATATAGGATTTGAATTACCATGGATTGAATCACTGTAGCGTCATTTGGTTCACAGGAATTGCATGTAGGAAAACGTAAGAAACTTTCTTTTGTTTGATTTCATAGGAAATCCATAGGAAAAAAACATCCACTCAAATCTTAGAACATGTTTGATTGCGGGAAAAAATTCCTGTTCCTGCGTTTTTCCTGTAAAATTAAACTGATTCATGTGAAATTCCAATGAGATTCTTATGAAATTCCTACGTTCCAAACAGGCTCTCGGGTGTTTGGTTTCCTATGTTTCTCTTGAAGTTCATCCAAACTCCTATTTTATGTTTTACAAACTTTCTGTGTTTTTTCATCCCTATGTTTTGCATATGCATTCCTATCTTATTTCTATGTTTTTTTCTTATTCCTACATTTTTCAATCCTATATTCCAAATGGGGCCTTAGTCTGTTAACTTTGGGGACAATGGTTAATGGTTAATAGAGAGCATTAGTCTTTAACTTCGGGACGGTTATAATATAGAAACATTGCAAAATTGCTACATACAGGTGCCTTGGCTTCATGTTTGAGGCCATCCATTGCAGTCGCTACACGCCGAATTCCCATCTCATGCGTAGCTTTGATTTCCATAAAAAAAGCTATTGTTTTTGTCTGAAATGTGTCCTGTCATATTTGAAATTTGATAAGGGCTTCCCCATGCATCACGCTGGGCTACTGCCTCAGCCCTGGTTTAGTTCATGAAATTTGGATGCTTCATTTTTATTTGGCAAATAGTGTTCAAACATGAACTAATTAGGTTTAAAATGTTCGTCTTGTAATTTTTCACCAAACTGTGCAATTAGTTTTTCTTTTCGTCTACATTTAATACTTCATGCACAGACCGCAAACATTCGACGTGACAGGTACTGTAGCAACTTTTTGGAAGTTGGAGTAGAACTAAACAAACGGGTCAGTCTCCACATACATGCATCGACTCGTCATGTCACAAGAGATGGCGGTTCCACTTGGGCCTTGTTTAGATTGCAAGTTTTTTCATTTTCTCTTTATCACATCAAATCTTTAGACATATGCATGGAGTATTAAATGTAGATAAAAAATAACTAATTACATAGTTTGATTATAAATTACGAGACGAATCTTTTGAATCTAGTTAGACCATGATTAAACAATAATTGTTAAATATAAATGAAAATACAACAATACCAAATACTGATTTCTAATTTCGATCTAAACAAGTCCGTAGCCCATACCAAATACACCAGCAGCCTTGTCTGACAAAAAGTAGAGGCAACTGCTAGGGAGTACGTTGCGGGGAAGAACTGCTCAAACATGGCGTTACTTCGCTGTTTAGATTGTAAATTTTTACAATTTGAATATTATAGCACGTTTTGTTTGTATTTAACAAACTTTGTTCGATTATGGACTAAATAGGCTCAAAAGATCCGTCTTGTGATTTACAACCAAACTATGTATTTAGCTATTTTTTTACCTATATTTAATACTCCATACATACGTCTAAAAATTAATGTGATAAAGAGAATGAAAAAACTTAGAATTTAGAGATGATCTAAATAAGGCTTTCCTCTCAAAAGCAGAGCATGAGAACCAAAAATGAGAGCATGAAAGGTGTTTTGTGGGACCGTGAACATGATAGGAGTAGTGGGATGAGCTGCCTGCGTTGGGAGACGGTTGCCCTCAATTTATCTACTCTCTCGTGTTGGTGCTGCCCAGACCGCCCCCACCAGCTTTCACCACGTCCCATGCTACTCGGATCATGAATCCCCATCTTCTTTTTTTTCCTTGTAGTCGTATAGGCTCCATCTGAGTTTAGCTTGCGCACGTCTGACTGCGGCCTTTTTTCAACAGAAATGTTATATAACATATATGTATTTTAGAAAAAAAAAACACGAATTTTTTCTCTCTGTCTCCCTCCGTTCTGCTGCCCCGATCCCGCCTGTTCCGCAATGCACGCACGCGTCTGCTTGCCCGCACCGTTCCGCTGGCTGGACGAAGCACGCAAGCACGCACGCATCTGCTGGCTGGACCTGCTGGCTGGACGAAGCACGCACGCGTCTGCTGGCTGGACGAAGCATGCAGGTCTCTTCTCTTCCTCCTCTGCCATATGTGATTTGGCATTCTATAAAAAAATATTATTTTTTATGATCTGTGATTTTGTGATTTGTGATTTGTGATTGTTTGGAGGTACAAGAAGGCTGCAAGCTGGAGGTAAAAGGAGAGTGGAGGCTGTTGGATTTTAATTCTATAGTGCAAAAAAATTTATGTGTTAAAACTACATAAAACACATGGTTGTTGGATAGATAGACTCCAATGATATGGTTGGTCTTCTGTTTTTGCTAACTGACCCCTCTCAAATAGTTTCAATAATTCTTGAGTTTGAGTATTGATGATAAAAAGCTAGATCAGCCATAGAGCGTCTTCTTTCTCCCTCACGAACTTTTCCTCTCATTTCACTGGTGCCACATCAGGATAACGTGCTTTTAGGACTCAGGTGTCAGGTGTCTAGGGAAGGATGAAATTTGCACCAACAACTCCAGATCTTGTATCAATGCCTTGTTTAGTTCAAAAAGTTTTTTCAAATAGTGCTACAGTAGTCATCACATCGAATCTTACGATACGTGTATGGAGCATTAAATATAGACGAATTTTTTTTTGCACAGTTTGGTGAGAAATCGCGAGACGAACGTTTTGAGCCTAATTGATCCATGATTGAATACTAATTGCCAAATAAAAACGAAAGTGCTACAGTAGCCAAATTCCCAAATTTCGCGGAACTAAACAAGACCTAAACTGTTCTAAACATCTCTAACAGTAGTTATAAATAATCTATTAGAAAAAGTTCATGAGAAATTCCAAATGTTAGACTTTTTCATCTACTGCTTTCGACCAAGAATATCAGTTGCCCTAAGTCAAAATATTCTAAATTTGATCAAATTTATAAATAAAAATATTAATTTGTACCACATTAAGCTCGGGTTGACATAGTAAATATCGTTATTATTTTCTACGATTTAAGCTTAAAATGGTTTGAACATCAATATTTTATAGGAAGAAGGGAGTAACATTTTTCTGTTTGAAATATAATTATACTCCATATGTTCTAAATCATAAGTCGCTTTGATTTTTTTGGTACATCTATTTTGTTTTACATCTAGATATAACAATATGTCTAGATACATAATAAGATAGATGAATAAAAAAATTAAAGTAATTTATAATTTGGAACGGATGGATGAGTACTTCTGTAGCCAACAAATTTCACTGACACTCGCCACCAACAAAATTCATTACACTCGCCTGGCTGATGGTAGCCGTGCCTAGTGGTGCAGGACGAAATTCTTAGTATAATCATTAATTCAGCAAAGTGATTTTTATAGAATTATTAGAGATGCTTTTATAAATATGCATAGATGTTGATTGTTATTCCATAAAATAGAGTTATGATCCAATTTTGAGCGTCAGATTTTTTTTGATTCTGGCATGCTGAACTGTTTTATGTATATATATACTAGATAAATGTCTGTGTATTGCACCGGACGCACGTATTTTTTTTGTTGACACCTCCTATGATGGATTTGCAGAAAATAATAAAAATCATGTCAGCTGTGGACACGTGGATCTATTTTTCTTATTGGAACCTGATAGGATGTTGGATGAGCAAGCTGTGAGTGAAGGATGATTTTTATCGGACACGGACACATGAGCAAGGATCGAGAGTTGGTATCGTCACGTGATGATGATGTTACAATCTTTTCAGGTGTAGACGAGAAATAAGATGTTTTTTAGGTTCCATTAACAGGGATGTCTGAACGTGACTAAAAATAGAACAAGAGAGTCTTAAAACTGATAACTATAAATGTCTAAATTGAATTACTTATATATGTATTGTTAACAACCACGTGATATTAGACATGAAATTTTAGCAAATTAGGGGAATATATTGTACGTTGAAAATCTAACAACTACTTAAGCAGTGCTGCGGCCGTCCGGCGGTAGAAACAATAAAATATGTCACCCGGTGACAGTCACCTACTAATATTACTGCTTGTGTTCAGCGTGTACCGATTAGATAAATCCTGTTCGCTTGGATTGCTAAAAAAAGTTTCTAGTCTAGTTCAAAAAACCCGATTTATAAACCCGTCGGCGTCCCTCCCTCTCTAGGCTCTAGACTAGGGTCTCTACCGACATGACTAACCGACTTCAAACAGGGCCTTCGCTTAGCCCTCGTTTAGTTCGTGAAATTTGGATTTTAGGTTACTATAGCACATTCGTTTTTATTTGGTAAATAGTATTTAAACATGGACTAATTAGGTTCAAAATGTTCGTCTCGTAATTTCCCATTAAATTATGCAATTAGTTTTTTTTTCGTCTATATTTAATGCTTCATACAAGAGTCGCAAACATTCGATGTGACAGATACTTTAGAAGTTGGGGGTGAAGCTAATAAGGCGCTGCGCGGCTTTGACAATTTGCACCCTGACCCCGCCTGTTCCACGACAAAAATTCTCAATCCCCACTCCGGCACTCCCCTCCAATCTCCTCCAGACTCGGGAGCCCAAATTCGACCGACGCGCCGCCTCGCCTGGCTTCGCTCGACGCCATCGCCACCTCCCGCCGGATGCCGCTCGCGCGCTGACCGAACCCTAGCCCGCCGCCGCCGCCGCAGCAGCAGCAGGAGGTTCGGCCCTCGCCCTCTACCTCCCGAGGTGCCGATCCGAGGTTACTTAGTGCTGGTCCACGAACTCCGAGCGCTCCCCGGCGACCATCACCATGGAGGTAACTGCGGGGACGCTAACCTGAGCTAATTCGTGTTCGTTTCGAGTCCTTAGGTTGTTTGTGCTTACGCCGATATTGCTTCGTTTCCGTCGTGCAGGGGAACGGGAACGGGAACGGGAACGGGGAGGTTGACCTGGACGCGACGATGACCACCCTAGGCCCGGAGGACGACACATCTCAGGGGCTAATTCTGACGAACAAGCAGCGGGTCATGTACCGGCCGCCGGCAGGGAAGTCTGTCCTAGGTATATACTTATTATGTGCCTGTGCAGTGTTTGTGTGGTGCGTTTACTGAATGTGCTTTGCTTTACCCTGATTAATACATTCGCAGACTTGTGAACTGATTAGTGATTACTGTTTGGCCTTCACATGGCTCTAGTTAGCTAATTCTTGGTCTGTTCTTCGGCAGGTCTTGACACCCTTGCTGACAAGAAACGGGCAGCGGGAGGCGGCAGTGTGTTTAAGCCACCCCCTCCCAAGGTAGCTGTTGCTGCAGGTTCCATCGATGAAGATGAGAAGCCAGGAGCTACAGAGAATGATGCGGCGAGCCTCTCCACGGCGATTCGCAGTAACTCATCACGCCGCTATCGAGGAAGCGGTTCTGATGATAAAACATCTTTGAATGGTGCGTCATTTTCTTTGAGCTAAATACATGAGCTGCATAAATTAGCTAATGTATATGCTCTTCTAGTGCTATGGTTTTATGGTAATTCATTTCCACTCATTTTTAAGTTGTAACTAAATCTCTCTCTTTGTTTCAGAACCAACAGTCACTGATAAAGATGAAAGGGCCCCAACACCCAGCCATCGGGATGAACCCCACCGGCAAGAGGTCTTAATTACATGGAAACTTTCAATATACAGTCCCACCTGCTTCTTTTGGAAATTACATCAATGCTTTACATTAGTTTTACTAGACCTTACTAACAAGTCAATTTCTATGCCTGTTAATTTACAGACCCACATCTCTGGAAGCTCTCAAGGTTCTCGTCCTCATGGCACTCCTCGTGGTTATGATTATTATGATGATAGAGGATCATGTGATAAACATGGTGATCATGAGAGATCTGCATCCATAGGCTATAGTAGTAGTGGAAGGCGAAGATACCATGATGATAGAGAATCTCATACTAGGCGTGATGAGCGTGGGAGGTCTATATCGATTGAATATACTAACAAGAGAAGTCGACATGAGCATAGCTCAAGAAGCTCAAGAACACCTGGTACTTGTTTAGCTTGGCATTCTTTATTACTCTTCTCATTGAATTGACATTTTACTGATAGGAGTATGATTGCCATTGCAAATATTAGCAAGATCTGATTGGGATGATGGACGCTGGGAATGGGAAGATACACCTCGTCGAGATTACCGTGATAATCGTCCTGGCTCCCGAAGACAGTCTTCAACACGATCTCCTATGCTTGCTGCTGCATCCCCAGATGCACGCTTGGTGTCTCCTTGGTTAGGCGGGAATACACCACGTTCAGCAGGTAAAGCATGTTGAGACAGGACTTTCAGTAAAACTGCTTTGTTTTTGTGTAGTAAATATACTCTGTTGACATCTCAGTAACCCAACTAAATCATGAAACTAATATCTTCTGTGTTCTTAATGTCCAGCGTCCCCGTGGGATAACGTATCCCCTTCACCTGCTCCAATACGTGCTTCTGGTTCCTCAAAAGGGTCTTCTTATTCACATTCCAGTGGAAGATCGCACCAGCTTACCTTTACATCGACAACTAGTTCTAATGTAAGCTAGAATTCAATTTTCTGCAGCATACTTATTTCACGCTATCAAATGTAAGTTTGAATCATATTTTGTACATCATAATTTAATTAACCACGAGCTTTTGTTCAGATTAACACGTCTTCTTTTGCATGTAATTTAATTAATCAGCACGGTGCACCTCATCTCCCGCCTTTTGCATGTCTTCTTTCTCTAGGTTGATTTATGCTTAAATGTAACTGTGCAGTCATGGTTTCTATGTCATTCAATAGGCATGTTAGTTACTGACTAAACAGTTTTCACAAATATATAGCTTTTAGCCTGTTAGGTTACTAGTTCTCTTTTTGTGGATTAATCTTTGTTTTTAGGTATACTCAATCAACATTGTGAAGTTTTATCATGCCCGAGTCCAAGTTAATTTAGTGATAGCAACCTGTTGAGTTGATCTTTGAATGCCATGTTTCTTTAGTTCGTCTTTTTGTTTTTATTTCCTCAACATGTTGTTATCATAAGGTACAAGTCTATAAATGCTACCTTGTTATCCCAGGTCATCGATGCTGATAGAAGCCCCTCAAATCCTGATAGGAACTATGAGATAACCGAGGAAATGATGCAAGAGATGGACTACAATGCTGACCGTGCATGGTAATTTTCCTTACAAACCTTGTTTAGTTTTTTTAATTACAGAAGGACAATATTACTGTTGCTTTATGATATTTGTTGGCATTGCAAACATATAAGCAAAAGCTTTCTGTTCCTTCAATGTCTGCTCCTTTTATTTTGTATTAACTACTGAGCTATCTGCTACTTTGGCAAAGTAAACTTTTTATACTTACTATTACTAGTTTATATATTGAAATCCCATGTGTGAATATTTTCTACTTGTATTTACTATTTAGCACAATTTCATACACCATAGCGCACTTTCTTTTGTTCTAGTGAAGGGAAATGAATATGATGACTCAACACTCTTTACTCATGGAAGATACAATATTAAATATAGTTAACTACTTAGTTCTAACCTTTACAAATTCTTCAGGTATGACTGTGAAGAACACACCACCATGTTCGATGGTGATAATTCTATGTATCTCGGAGATGATAATTCCTACAAAAAGAAGGAAGCAGAGATGCCGAAGAAGCTGGTAGGTTCCTTATTTGTGTACCTATATTTTACTACGAAGTCCCAAATACTCCATCACAACCTTCATAGTTCTGTTTCTTTAATCTTTATTATGGGTCAGACATAGTACTGTGAGCACATATAACTATGAAGCTGTGATCATCGATTAAAAAACAATGATGTCGTGCTTCTAACAAGAGTTGGGCCTACCGAACTTTGGTATCACATTTCATGTAAGCACCTGATGGTCAACTAGTGAAATGCCTGCAAGAAGTGAAAGTAGGACACGATAATACAACAGCAATTAGACGCATGCTTTGATTGCCTTGATCTTATTCTTTGACTTCCTATCCTCCAGCAACATATCAGATTTTACCTCTATTAAATTTGTGATCCTGACGAGATGTATAGCATGTATAGTGCACCATCACAAAGGAAGTTGTATTAATCTTTTGGTACGGTTTATAATTTTCATATAAGTTCTTTTCAGTATAGTCAAACTGTGTGTGCTGAAATTATATGCCAATAACTCAACATTTTTCAATAATCTCAATTAGTTTCTAGTAAACTTTGTACTCCCTCAAGTACACATTACTTTTCACTTATTAAGTTTGAATGTTTGGAAGTGATATGAGTAGATTTGTCTTGAGAAATAGTTTGATAAAAGTATACATTTCCTATGTTCTGTGGTTATAATATAATGAAAAGTACTAGTCAAAGTTTGAAATAATTGACTTCAGACAACATCCAAATGTCACTTATTTGTGAGTTTGTGACTGGAGGGAGTAGTTTGTAATATTTTCTGTAGCCTTAACTTTTGCAGTACTCTGGTTTTGACATCTATTTCTCTTGGTTGCAGACTCGTAGAGATGGTAGCCTGATGACCCTTGCTCAAAGCAAAAAGCTGTCACAGATGACTGCTGATAATGCTCAGTGGGAGGATAGACAATTGTTGAGATCCGGAGCTGTTAAAGGAACAGAAGTGCAAACTGAATTTGATGAGGAGGAGGAACGGAAAGTAATACTTCTTGTTCATGGTATGTTCTTTGCCTATCACATCTTCCTTCTATTTGCGCTTGCAGTTTCATACCTGTGATTCAATAAGCTTCGAAAATCACACATACATCTTAGGAGTCATCCCTCTGTTTCTCATGTAAAGTTTTATAAGGAATATAAAGCATTTCTTGTGAAGCGAACAGGCCTGCTACCTGACTGATTAGTGATTAGCAGGGCTCAAGTAGCACGCCAGGTCCTAGGTTCGTTTCCCTATGGAAGTGAATTTTAGGCGGGCCTGGGTTAAACAAAAACACCCCTCGCCAGCTGTGATCCTGTGTTATACGTGTAACCACATGAGTCGTTTTCAGTGAGATGCAAAGATGCATGTGGGCACTTGGTGGCACGTCCAGGGCAGCCAGCCTTTGGGGTGTTTCTCGGCTTGCGCGTGAGAAGCTTCTTCTCAAGTGCGATGCAGTGGGAGCAGTCTTTCTCACACCGGCCGAGTTTTTTTTTAACATTTCTTGTGAAAATCATTAAGTATTTTGGTGATGGGATATCAACAGCACAATGGTTTTAACTGATCTGATCTTTAGATCTGTTTGTATTACTGAGTTACTTGGCTCGACGGCTAGTAGACGATGGCTGTTCCTTGTAATCCACACTAATCTGGGGCCCTCTATGTTTCCTTTGTGTAATTATTTGTACATAACACAGCATTAAGATACTATAATGTGTGTGGCAATATTATTCTTTTACTTGTTGCAAGTCTTTCTGCTTTTCTACAGCAGTTCGATGCAGTTGAATCTGACAAGTTAATTGCCTTATTTTTTGGCAGACACAAAGCCTCCGTTCCTGGATGGGAGAGTTGTATTCACAAAACAAGCAGAACCTGTAATGCCTCTGAAGGACCCAACATCTGATATGGCTATTATTGCACGCAAAGGTTCTAGTCTGGTTAGGGAAATCCGTGAAAAGCAAAGCATGAACAAATCAAGGCAACGATTTTGGGAGCTTGCTGGATCTAAGCTTGGAAATATCTTGGGTGTTGAGAAAACAGCTGAACAGGTACTTATGTCCACTTGTATTTATGTGTTTTAAGAAAGACAATTCCTTGTCGTTGTTTCCTACTCACCTTTGAAAAATCAGGTTGATGCAGATACTGCTGTTGTTGGTGACCAAGGTGAGATTAATTTTAAAGAAGAAGCAAAGTTTTCACAACATTTGAAGGATAAGGCAGAAGCTGTCAGTGATTTTGCAAAATCAAAATCCCTTTCTCAACAAAGACAGTATCTTCCCATATTTACTGTCCGGGATGATCTGCTACAGGTTTGTACATTTATTACGAGTTTTTTAGTTCTGTCATGATTTTTTATCTTACTTTCCTCTATTTCATGGAATTTATTATACCTGAAAGCTGTTGGTAACTACTGTATACTGTACATTTCAAAAAAAAAATCGACCTGTGGGGGGTAAGACAGCCCCCAGGCATTGCATTAAGAAGACCTTCTCACGCAGGTTGAGAGACCCTCGAATCCCTGCCCCACCCATACATAGCGGCATCGTAGCCCATGTGAGAACAACCACAACCGAGGCTTTTGGACAGACGAGGGGATTTTGTAACCCCATCGTGAAATTCGCTTCCATGGGGGGTCAAACCCAGGACCTAGAAGTGCTACTCAAACCACCTAACCAACTCTACCAGAGGCCCTTTCGCGTATACATGTTTCAACATCCAAAAGGATTGGAACGTTGGGCTATGGCTTTGATGGATGAAGAAACACTTATGCGCAAGGAGAAAGGGCAAGATGCAGATCATTGCCCTTTCATTTAAACAACTTTCATAATTTTATATTGAATGGCCTGTGGAATTCCTTGTGTATACATAATGCTTGAGTCCTCCCTCCATTCCAAATTATAAGACGTTTTGGCTTTTCTAGATACATAACTTTTGCAACGCATTTAGATATACACTATGTCTAGATACATTGTAAAAACAGTGTATCTATAAAAGCCAAAACGTCTTATAATTTGGAACAGATGGAGTAGTTTTGGCTTTTGTATATTTAGTTTCAAGTGATCGCAAAGCCAATTTGGTCATAACCTGATCTTATATTATTATTGAGCAGGTTGTGCGTGAAAATCAAGTAGTTGTGGTTGTTGGTGAAACTGGTTCTGGGAAGACTACTCAACTGACTCAGTATCTGCACGAGGATGGATATACTACCACAGGAGTTGTTGGCTGTACCCAACCAAGGCGTGTGGCTGCCATGAGTGTTGCTAAGCGAGTCAGTGAGGAAATGGAGACTGATCTGGGAGATAAAGTCGGATATGCCATACGGTTTGAGGATGTCACTGGTCCAAACACTATAATAAAGGTAAACTACTTGTGACTTGTTTACAGGGTAAAATTCAAGCACCTTCAGATCTTTTTTCCTTCTATAATGTCAGGCTTTAGTATAGATAATATAGACCACATGTGTTTCCTCTCAGTTATAGCCTATAGGAAGGTTTATATTTAGCCCAAATAACATATGTCTTGTAGCCTAATAACTATTATTTGTGATCATGTCAGACTGATTGGCTGAAACTTGGTGCAGATTTACGTTGTCAAATTTACTTACCTTTGGTCAAGTTTAGTTGCTTAGCATGAAGTTCCTGTCTTCCTGACAGTAACAAAATTATTTGTGGGTTGTTTGCAGTATATGACAGATGGAGTGCTTCTCCGTGAAACCTTGAAAGATGCTGACCTCGACAAATATCGGTATGTTGATAACTTGTCCCTACCTTTAGTATTTTTTATAACTTGCGATGTGCCTCAGATGGTCTGAGTATGGCTTGCCATACTAAAGTTTTTTACCCCATTCTTTTGCAGTGTTATTGTCATGGATGAAGCACATGAAAGATCACTCAATACTGATGTTTTGTTTGGTATACTGAAGAAGGTTGTTGCACGTAGACGGGATTTTAAACTAATCGTCACATCTGCAACCCTAAATGCAGACAAATTCTCCAAGTTCTTTGGAGGGTAAGAAAACCTGATAGGTACCTTTACTCCAAGTAAAATCTGTGCCTTACTTATCTCTGCAAGCCTAGTAACTGCTATCTTTGTTTGCAGTGTGCCTGTATTCCATATTCCCGGCCGGACATTCCCAGTTAACATTATGTTCAGCAAAACACCTTGTGAGGACTACGTGGAAGCGGCAGTGAAGCAGGCCATGACTATCCACATAACCAGTGGCCCTGGTGATATCCTAATCTTCATGACTGGGCAGGAAGAAATCGAGGCTACCTGCTATGCGCTTGCTGAACGTATGGAACAGTTAATATCATCATCCACCAAGACTGTGCCCAAGCTAGAGATTCTGCCCATCTACTCACAGTTGCCTGCTGACTTGCAAGCCAAGATTTTTCAGAAGGCTGAAGAGGGCGCTCGCAAGTGCATTGTTGCTACCAATATTGCTGAGACCTCATTAACAGTCGATGGTATCTTCTATGTCATTGATACCGGGTATGGGAAGATGAAGGTGTACAACCCACGGATGGGTATGGATGCCCTTCAGGTTTTCCCCGCCAGCCGGGCAGCTGCAGACCAGCGTGCAGGTCGGGCAGGAAGAACTGGCCCTGGCACATGCTACAGGCTGTTCACAGAATCAGCCTACCAGAATGAGATGCTCCCTAACCCTGTGCCAGAGATCCAAAGGACCAACCTGGGGAATGTGGTGCTTTTACTGAAGTCCCTCAGAGTTGAAAACTTGCTTGACTTTGACTTTATGGACCCACCGCCCCAGGAGAATATCCTCAACTCAATGTACCAACTCTGGGTGTTAGGTGCATTGAACAATGTTGGTGGCCTTACAGAAATTGGCTGGAAGATGGTGGAGTTCCCGTTGGATCCAACTCTGGCAAAAATGCTTCTTATGGGGGAGCAGCTAGAGTGCCTTGATGAGGTGCTGACCATTGTATCCATGCTATCAGTGCCCTCAGTCTTCTTCCGGCCAAAAGACCGAGCAGAGGAGAGTGATGCAGCAAGGGAGAAGTTCTTTGTCCCAGAGTCTGACCACCTGACACTCCTGAACGTATATCTTCAGTGGAAGTCTAATCAGTATCGAGGCGACTGGTGCAACGACCACTTCCTCCATGTCAAGGGTCTCCGCAAGGCTCGTGAAGTGAGATCTCAGCTGCTGGACATACTGAAAACCCTGAAGATCCCCCTGACATCATGCCATATGGAATGGGACGTGGTGAGGAAAGCCATCTGCTCTGCGTACTTCCACAACTCTGCCCGGTTGAAGGGTGTTGGGGAGTACGTCAACTGCCGGAATGGGATGCCGTGCCACCTGCACCCCAGCAGTGCGCTATATGGCCTTGGCTACACTCCTGACTACGTTGTCTACCACGAGCTTGTCCTGACCACCAAGGAGTACATGCAGTGTGTCACTGCAGTTGATCCGCAGTGGCTAGCGGAGATGGGCCCCATGTTCTTCTCTGTGAAAGAGACAGACACCTCTCTTCTGGACCACAAGAAGAGGCAGAAGGAAGAGAAGACGGCGATGGAGGAGGAGATGGAGAAGCTGAGGCAGGAGCAAGCAGAGGCTGCGCGCATGGAGAAGGAGAAGGAGCGGGAGAAGAGAGCTAAGCAGCAGCAACAGGTTGCTATGCCAGGCCTGAAGAAGGGCGCGACTTATCTGAGGCCCAGGAAGATGGGTTTGTAGATAAGACCTGATAAAACTTTAACAGTCTCCGGTGATTTTGTTACTAGGCTGAGGGAACTTGTAACGTAACCTGCACAAGCAGCATGTAAGAACAACACGTGTATGTGAATGTATGTATACAGCGTCGACATGTGAAGAAAACAAGAGAGAGAATCGGAACTAGATTTTGCATCAATTGATTTTGGTAGATGTAGCTTTTAAAACTATGCTGTATATTTGATATGGCCTCTTAATTTTTTGAAACAAGTATGGCCTCTTAATGGATAAGATGACTCTCTCCTAAAACGGACGGTGATAATTTTTTTTAAGGTGATAATTTTTTTTTGAAGGTGATAAAAAAATTGATATCAATTGCTATACGGACGGTGGATAAGATGATTCCCTCCTAAAACGGGCGGTGAAAAAATACTGCTTAAACCTAAAACAGACGATGAAAAATATCAAATGCTACAACGGACGTTGCTAAAACGGAAAAACGGACGGTGATAAAAAAGGACGGTGAAAAAAATTAAATTGATATCAATTGCTAAAACGGACGGAAAAGGGGATAAAAAATGTAACATACCAGGTGTAAACCAACCAACCTATATAAACTTGGAAACTACAAATCAGGACCACCAGATGCTGAACTAATGGATGGGGTGAGGGGGCTTAAACGCAAAAAAAAAGGTCGGTGGGTGGGGGGCTTAAGCGCAAAAAAATCCCACCTCTCACCCCATCTATTAGATGGGCATCTAGTAGTCCTGATTGATAGCTTTTAAATTTGATTTGCAACTTATACGTTGCCTAAAAAAAAGTTATCCTGGTGCCTGCTGGGAAAAAAGAACTCGTCTGTGCTCGTGCCCAGGTCTATACGGCCACGACGTAGAATTCTAACCACTAAACTACAGCCACTTTGTTGAATACTTTCGTGCTATTATTTTCATCAATTATGCTACTCATTTCAATCAATTACTTCAGCAACCACTTATTTTAAGTTCACATAAATGTATATACGGCAAAATTTAGATGATTCCCTTCCCATACTCGGGCAAGGTGATTTTGTTACTAGGCTGAGGGAACTTGTAACGTAGCCTGCACAAGCACCATGTAAGAACAACACGTGTATGTGAATGTATACAGCGTCGACATGTGAAGAAAAGAAAAGAGAGAGAGAGAATCGGACCTAGATTTTGCATCAATTGATTTTGGCAGATTCACAAAACATCTGCGTCCATTGCTTACGCACTAAAAAAACGTAACTTCGAAAAGGTGCTCCACCAGCTCCTGACGGCTTCTGCGCCAAGAGCCGGAGCCTGCGAAACGGGCCTTAAAAAAAGCAGCATGAATGGCAAACATCTTTCTCTAACCATATATAACTACAATATACATTGATATGTCACTATTCTTTTTTTTGTATTTTTTTTTACAGAAGGTCCAGTTTAAATAGACCTGGAACATCTACAACATACATTAGCACATCTCCACATGACAACCACAAAACTGGCAGCAATGCCCAATTATTGTACTCCAACATACGCTAGACATTCTGGTGCAGCTAGGTTAGATGACACAGCAGACAACATGCATGAAGTCAAACTTCTTTTACTCCACTTATGAGGTTGCACAGTGCCACAGTGGTGGAATAGGTTACATAGCAGTGCCACAGTGGTGGAATAGGTTACATAGCACGCACATAATCATAGAATGAGAGGTACACTATTGACAGCAGCTGATCTCTCCTTCCTCGACATCAGCATTCTGGGAGGTTGACACGCTGTCCTCCATTTCATGTTCGACCTCTTCCTCGATATCTTTCTTCATGAATAGGCCAAGTGCCTCCAGTGGGCTCCCTAAGCCCTGCGTCAACTCAATCCCATGGACAAAGTCTACGATTAATTTGCTTGGAGGATTCAGTTGCCACTTTTGGCACAAGTTCTCCAGGTCCTTCAGAAAGTCGCTGTTGTCAATATCAACGGTCTTCTTCATCTACACGCAAGGAGAACAGCGTGAATAACCATAATGGGGCATCAAGCATAGCATTTTTCAGGTAAGAAAATGGTGAGCAGGAAGTACCATGTGCAGTGCCAGCCGTGCAGCTTTTCTTTCCTGCTCGCGCTTCCTCCTCATCTCTTCCTCTAGTTTTAATTGCGCAGCAGCTTCAGCAGCCTTTACCTGGGCCTCACACAGGACAGTGTGGACATAACTCTTGCCAAAATAGTTACAGAGTAGAGAAGTAACTAGCATAACTAAAGCTGATAGATAAATAGTGAAATAAATAAACACAGGAGTGAGAAAAAACAGAAATGGCTCTATACACATATATGTAACATACTCCAATAAACCCCTTAAAATGCATGGTGTGCTTCACTGAGTTTGGAGAGGCATAAACTATGCCCGGGACTTTGGGAAGAAATCAACTAGCTGGAGCTACTGAAGGCATAAGGAAAAGGTAAAAACTAAAAACATGCTGGTCCAAATTCATGTAGTAACAATAACAAGCATCACACCAAATATAAGGTCAGCTAATAGTTTAAGGGATCAGGAGTCATGTTGATCAGCACATGAACTATGATCCAAATTGAAATTTCTTCCAAATCAATTTGAAAGCTTGGAGTTTGCCAGAGTATTTTTTAAAATGAAGTTTGCTGGCATATAGGGTATAACGAATTGTCATGACCAGGAAATGGCAGGGATTGAAAGATAGCAATAAAAGTCTATTATTCTTTGCTTCCTTTGGTAAGGATCAGTTGTTGCTACTTGTCATAACTCATAACGAATGTTCATATAGCTGCCCTGACCTGCATCAGGCCACCATCTTGAATTTACACAAATGCAGTTAACAAGGCGTCTTAGCAGGCCTAGGACCATGAGGCTTGACACCTGTCTTTATTTAGACTGACACGTGTAACCTCCATGACTCACCATTACAAAAGGAAAATCTTCATGTCCAGGCAAGAAAGAGAGATCTTAGAACTGAAAGGTTTCAGGCTTATGTTGTCCTGACGTGGAAAATGAGATGGCATTGGCCTCGCATGTCATGCTTCTCTCTTCTCTCTCTTTCACTATGACCCACCCTGCCATTTCTTTCTTCTCCCTTCTTCCTTCCCACAGTACCACTTTGTGGGCCTCCATAGCAACAGATGGATGTCTGTCTGCTCAAGCACCAAATCATGCATCAGAGCGGGAAAGCGAGTAGGCAACGCTCCAGATCTGGTAGCGTGGTGAATGTGGAACAGACAGCTATTTGCAATGCGATTACGCGAGTGTGAAGGATGGGATAGACATGATGGGTAGCGACCAGGGGGGTACTTGGGGCAGCAACAAACTCGAGTAAGTGTGAAAGAGACAATAGAGAGAATAAATATAGGAACAGTAAGTGTTATCATAGCCACACACAATGTGGCCATGTCAGCGAAACGACTCCAAAACCAGCTTTGGGGGCCATTTAGATGAATATTGAATAATCAGATGACAGATACCTAGTTTATACTCAAAGGGATTAAGCCACATCATTTTACCATGTCAGAAAATTGCCTCCAAAACCAACCTTGAGGTCCTTCAGATAGTATTGGGGATCGAGTGCCTGATAATACCTGAGGTTATACTCGAAAGGGGTAAGTAGACGAACCTTAATACCTGCCAGGGCTAATATCTTGTTGTTCACTTGTAAGCTACCAAACTTACTTCAGACAAGGTTTAATCGTTCTACTCGATAGCAAAAGAGACCACCTATTGAGCAAAGGCATCAAACAAGGTCACATGACTGATCGCTGGTTAGATGGCAATACCATGGCAGAGGTGGCTCCCAACCTGTTCAGGACAGTCTCGAAACGAACAGCCAAGAGGCGAACTGTACAAAATAGAAGATGGGTCAGAGATATAAATGGGGCTCTTACAGTACAAGTTTGGGTTGAATATCTTCAGGTTTGGGACTGGGTGGAAGGTACAGTCTTGCAACAAGATGTACCTGACCAGTTTAAGTGGAAATTGACCCCGTCAGGCTCATACAGCAGCAAATCCGCTTATTCTGCCTTCTTCGTCGGAACAATCAAGTTCAGTCTTTGGAGAAGAATTTGGAAGAGTTGGGCCCCCCTGCGTTGCAAATTCTTCATTTGGTTGGTGGTTCATAACCGGTGTTGGACGGCCGGCCGCTTAGCAAAACGGGGTCTCCACCCGGAGGTCTGCCCCCTTTGTGATCAGGCTGAGGAAACAATCAGTCACCTTTTGGTTGGCTGTGTGTTTGCTCGCCAAGTCTGGGTTTCGATCTTTCAGCTCTTGAGCATAGTACAATTAGCATCTGATCTTTCAGTGGGTCGTTTCTCTGGATGGTGGAGAAAAGTTATCAGAGCTGTACCAAAAGAAGCGCGTAAGGGCCTCAACTCCTTAATAATCTTGGTGGCATGGGAGATCTGGAAACACCGAAATGATTGCGTGTTTGAGAATTCGAGACCGAGTCTTCAGGTGGTGCTGAGGGCTGTGAGCATGGAGGGTGGTCTCCGGTGTTCAGCAGGGGCTTCAAAGCTCCAAGAGCTCATGCCCAGGTTGCTGGCCATTGGTGCTTAGGCCCTTTGGTCGATGGTCGTTTTTTTCTTGTTCTTTGTGGCGAGTTTCTAGATTAGTTCGTGAGGTGTGATGTGTGTGTTGGTTCTTTGTACTCGGGTTTGGGTCCTACTGGACTCGTGTACTGTTTTTTCTACCTTAATGAAATGACGCGCAGCTCTACTGCATAGTTCGAGAAAAAAAACAAGGTCACATGAGCACAAGTTTCATCAAATTCATGATCACTCTCTAAAAACCCCATGTGCAAGCCTTGTAACACCCAACAGTGTCATAAAATCATATCGACCTACTTACACGTGATGGGAGAAAAACATGCAAGGTTCCTTAGCAGCAGCAACATTAGAAGCAGCAAGCTTTGAAACAGAGGCTCCTTGAGATGTGGTCTAAGAAATTATAAGGAAGGAAAGAGCAACCATGAGTCCTAACTGACCAGCATAAGCATAATGGGGCAGTTTTGAGACAGAGGCGCCTTGAGAGTTAGGAGTAGTAGGCTAGTAGGAACATGACATCACATCACAAAAGGTAAAAAGCATAAGTGAGGAACAGACGATAAAGGACTACAGGAAAGAGAAGATGAAGAATGGCTCATGACAAGGAGACGTACAAGTCAGTAAAAAATTGTGGGAATCATGATCCACAATGGTGCAAATAGAATGGATGAGCTGCATAGCAAGTACAGGCACAAGAAAAAGAGAGGCCAAAAACATACTACATTGAGCATCTACCAAGGACAGACAATTTTTCACAAACTCAGTGAAATGAGGAAGTCGTAGAGGTGAGAGCATCTCTAGCATCACAACTTTAAAGGCAAAACACACAAGTGCGCACCATGACCAATAAAGACAAAGCTATGCCACATGACAGTCAGTTACCCAGATAACTCCTGAAGAAAGGCACTATTTAAGAAGGGGTGCGCCACATGCACCAAAAGTAAAGGGCATCACTTCATGGAATCTGGAGCTTGTAGTGGAACGGGTAATCTATATCTATGTCTATATCTACATCCACATATCTAATAAAAACAAACCTCACTAGCTTTCTATCTCACCACACAAGCTATTCACCTCATCCCCCACTAAATGCCATATCATTTTCCCACTAGCTTTCAATCTCAACATGCAAGCTATCCACGTCATCCCCACTAAGAGCAACTCCAGCAGGAGTCCGCAAATCAGGGCCCCAACTTTTGATTTGAGGAGTCCCCAAATCAGGGCCCCTAATTTTGATTTGAGGGCTCCCCCTACTCTTGAGGGATTTTTTTTTGCATCTACTCCAACAGCCCTCAAATCCATTCCAGTAGACACTGGCATATGGAAACCACTCGTCCTTCGGCCATATCCACCATGGGTACGAGAGAGGAGGGAGGGAGGAGCACCGGAGATGGCATGGTGAGGGCAAGGAGCATCGAAGACTGCACGGGGAGGGGAGCCACGGCGGGGTCAACTGCCTCCGGCGATGGGACAAGCAACGGGAGGCGAGCCGCGCTAGGCCGGGCTTCACCGGGGGAGTCGCCCCGGGGGAGGGGAATAGGGCGGTGGAGCGAGAGTCAGGACAAAAAGAGACACCGGAAAAAAAATCCTAAGTAGGGAGCTCCTATGCACCCTGGGAGATGGCTGAGAGAGGAGATTTGGAGGCCTCCATAAAGTAGGGACTTGAGTTGGGAGTTAGGGCCCTGTTGCTCTGGCACCAAAATAGAAGCCCTGTTTAGGGTCCCTGTTCGAGATGCTATAAACACCACATCTCCCACTACCTTTCAATCTCTTCATGCAAGCTATCCATGTCATCCTCCATATGTGTTACTATTTTCAATCTATCAAAAAATATAAGGCACACAAATAATGCTATTTGTTTTGTTGTTCCATCAACTTATAGTTTGATCTAATATTTTATTATTTTTTGTTGGATTCTTTCATTACCTTTCCCAATTTTGACCAGAACCGATACAATAACATGGGTCCAACTCATACATGCAATAGCTTTAGTTCTAAGGAAGTCTCGTAAACAAGCGAGGTATCCTTCTAGTTTTCCAAATTGTCGCCTCATGCAATACCACATATGATTTGTTATGATGTGGAGAGAGGGATGTGAGATAAACATAAACATGTCATTCCACGAAGCAACAATTTGATAAGTTAAATTTTATGACTATGGGATTACTCCAGCATCATTGTACCAATTGTCATTAAAATGCCACACACAACACTCCTTTTTCTCTGCACAAATTAAGGGATCGCATAGTACTCCCTCCGTCTAGGAAAGTGCAATTCTAGCATAGTACCGAGTCAAATAATTTTGAGTTTGACCAAGTTTATACAAAAGTATCAATATTTTATTTTATGATACCCAATAAGTGTCATTAGATTTATCATTAACTATATTTTCATAGTATACATATTTGTGTTGTAAATGTTGATATTTTTTTTCTATAATCTCGGTCAAATTTTAGAAAGTTTGACCAAGGATAGAGCTAGAATTGCATCATTTTCTGGACAGAGGTAGTACAATATTACATGCCAATATGGCATGGTTGCCCTGAAGATGGCACATTTCATGAAGAAGTGGTAAAATGGCAGTGCACTAGCTAACCAGAACATGATAGGCAAGACTGGATGAAGATTGGTCATCCATTGCGATACTCCAATTGGGGTGACAGTCACTGTTGTGTGCTTTCATCACGAAGTTCAACATTACAAGGTACCTACATTTGTTCGCTTAGTTGGTGATAACCACCAAACAAGTTGACAAGTCTATCCATTCTGACAAAGGCATATGAAGAATTGAATGATTCTCAAAGTTCATAGACACAATCAGTGCCTATGAACACAATCATATGTACTCTAGCAATACATGTAGGATCACCCATTCAACCCCTCTTGCAGCTTGCTTTATTCTCATCAAGTCCTGCTCGTGTTTCTTACAGTAGATATGGAGCTACAAATCTATAATTGAGGATCTTTTCTGATCTTTGTACTCTGGTTTCAATGATCAATCTACTTACAACAACAACGATGACAACAACAACATAGCCTTTTAGTCCTAAGCAAGTTGGGGTAGGCTAGATTTGAAACCCACCAAGAGCCCCAAGTCACGGTTCAGACACTTCAATAGCTGCTTTGCTTTCCAAGTACTCCTATTCAAACATAGATCTCTAGGTATATCCCAAGCTTTCAAATGTCTTTTTATTGCCTCCCCCATGTCAATTTCGACCTTCCTCTACCTCTCCTCATATGATTAGCTTGGCTTAGGACTCCACAATGTCTCAGGAGGTCTCCTTTGGACATGGTCAAACCACAACAACCGATGTTGGACAAGCTTTTCTTCAATTGGTGCTACCTCTAGGCGATCACGTATATCATCGTTCCGAACTCGGTCCATTCTTGTGTGACCGCAAATCCATCGCAACATACGCATTTCTGCAACACTCAGTTGTTTAACATGTCGAATCTTTGTAGGCCAACATTCTGCTCCATACAACATAGCCGGTCTAATCGCCGTTCTATAGAACTTGCCTTTTAACTTTTGTGGTACCCTCTTGTCACAGAGAATGCCAGAAGCTTGTCGCCACTTGATCCACCCTGCTTTGATTCTATGGCTAACGTCCGCATCAATATCTCCATCCCTCTGTAGCATCGATCCCAGATACCGAAAGGTATCCTTCTTAGGCACTACTTGACCTTCCAAACTCACATCTCCCTCCTCCTGTACAACTCCGCCAAAGTCGCATTTCATGTATTCGGTTTTAGTTCTGCTCAATTTAAAACCTTTAGACTCAAGAGTCTACCACTATAACTCTAGTTTCCTATTTACTCCCGCGTCCACTAACACTACATCATCAGTGAACAACATACACCAAGGGATATCCCCTTGTATGTTCCCGGTAACCTCATCCATTACCAAGGCAAAGAGATACGAGCTTAAGGCTGACCCTTGGTGAAGTCCAATTTTAATCAGGAAGTAATCTGTGTTACCATCGTTTGTTCGAACACTAGTCAAAACATTGTTATACATGTCCTTGATGAGGGTCACGTACTTTGATGGGACTTTATGTTTGTCCAAAGACAACTACATAACATTTCTTGGTATCTTGTCATAAGCCTTCTCCAAGTCAATGAAAAACAAGTGGAGATCCTTCTTCTACTCTCTAAACCGCTCCATAACCTGTCTTATTAAGAAGATTGCTTCTGTGGTTGACCTTCCGGGCATGAAACCAAATTGGTTTGTTGATATCTGTGTCGTTCCTCGCAGGCGCTGCTCGATGACTCTTCCATAACTTCATAGTGTGGCTCATCAACTTAATTTCCCGATAATTAGTACAACTTTGGATATCTCCCTTATTCTTGTAGATTGGTACCAATATGCTTCTTCTCCACTCCTCAGACATCTTGTTCGATTGAAAGATATTGTTGAACATCTTGGTTAGCCATACTATAGCTATATATCCCCGAGTCATCTCCACATCTTAATTGGGATACCATCAAGGCCCATCGCTTTGCCCCCTTTCATCCTTTTCAAGGCTTCTCGAACCTCCGATTCTTGAATCCTCCGCACAAAGCGTCTGTTAGTGTCATCAAACGAGTCGTCCAGCTGAACGGTGGTGTTCTTGTTCTCACCATTGAACAATTTATCAAAATACTCTTACCATCTATGTCTGATCTCATCCTCCTTCACAAAGAGCTGCTCCCTCTCATCCTTTATGCACTTGACTTGGTTGAAGAATGATCAATCTACTTGAATTCTCAAAGAAAAAAAGAAGAGGTACTAGCATGAGAGCGTTCAGGCAGCTATTGGCTCACCTAGAGATAGCAATGGGCCACGTTTCCCGATTCCTCGTGGAGGATTCCCCTATTAGAGAAAGGCTAATAATACAACCTTCAGCTCACTGTATGGATCCTCACAGCCCATTTATTAGCCAACTCATATAGTAGTTGGTTTACTTATAGTCCATCCCTTCCTCTCAAAAGTTTCTTGGTTCCTGTGCTTCAGCTTGCTGCAAACCGACAGCCCACCTTTCTTCTCTCTCCTCCTTTTCCCCCTCCACCTCAGCCTTCTATTATACTTGCTCTTAGGGGACGAGGATGGTTGTAATTTCATCCCCATGGGGATATTAACAGGGAGAAAGTTTCCCTCGTCGGGTATCATGGAGACGGGGACGGTTCCCTATTCGCCGTCCCCATTCCCCACGTAGTATGTATGTAATTTATATGAATTGGCCCAAGTAAACATCTATAGTGTTATGTTAATTTGTCCCAAGCTAACGTGGAAAGCCCACTAACTAATACTTCCTCCGTCCCAGAAAGAATGAACTTTTAGAACAGTGCTACGTTAAATTATGTCAAGTTTGACCAAATATATATAAAAAATACTAATATTTATCGCACTAAATAGGTAACATTAGATTCATGAAACATATTTTCATAATACACTTACTAGGCGTCATAAACATTAATATTTTTACCTATATATTTGGTCAAATTTTAGGCACAAAAACTGAGAATGCATCTAAAATTGAATTCTTTTTGGGACGGAGGTACTAGGCCCATCCAGCCACTAAGCCCTAACAAGCTAACTGCTACCCTTCGAGTAGGTACCAAAGCTCACCAATTTGACCAAAAAATCCAAAATAACACACGCCGCCGCCGCCGGAATGATTGTCGCTCGCAGGTAGGTGCAACTTCCTGCCAATCTGCCCCTCTCGCAATCCCACCGCTTGAATCTCATAGGTTCCTCCTAGATCCACCCCTCGCCTTGCATCTTCTCGGCGCAGAGGCACTAGAGCACGGGGGGCGCTGGGGTGGTGGCACGCGGTTGCATCCATGTCGTCATCAAGCTGAAGACCGTCCCATTCAATTGCAACAAATCCATGGAGGGTGACGATGGGCTTCCAAGCTAGCGGGTTGCTGCTTGGCTGCCCACTGAGCGGCTTGGGTGCCGATGAAAGGTGAACTCCTGGCCTCCTAAGTTGATTGAGTGTTTCATAGTCACGGGGACAGGGACCTGTCGGGCACATAATAATCGGGCGGGAGCGAGGATAGGGAGGGAACGTCTCCTACCAGCTTTAACGGGGACAGGGACAGGGAAATTTTACCCCCGCTGGGACGAGGATGGCGACTCATTCCCCGACGGGGAATTCCTTGTTGCCATCTCTAGGTTCACCAAAGTCAACAAGCACAAGATCATCGCATATAAAAGATAGCATCTTGGCTAATCAAAACGGTAGAAATGATTGTCTGAGGTCATTAACTATCTAAGGTGCAGCAACAGCACCAATCAAGCAAGGCACTATTCCTGACGGTGAATGAGCAACAAAGAATAAAAGATCGGTGGAAGCAACTAGACCTAAGCACTTCTGATAAGGAAGGAGGGAAAGGATGTGTAACAATCTTATGGTCCCAACAGAGATAGGGATGGAGAGAAATTTTGGGTTCAAGCCCAATCCAATCGCCCAGTTTATAGGAACTGAGCTTAGTTCAACTGTGCGGGTGCACACATCAACATGTAGGTCTAAGTACTCTTTACCTTGCATCTGGGTGCCATTTTCTTCTTATTTACAAAGCCACCTAGTTCCTCCAGGTTTGTCAAACTATTTTTTATACATATACCAGGGCAAGAAAAGGCATAAATGCCCCCAATATAGTATACATGCATCTAACAAAATCTTAGTGAACACTACACAAACCTAAACCGACAAGATAGATACTTCCAAAAAAAAAATCACAGTTTTGAAGAGGAATTCATGTCACCCATAATATATTTAGGACTTGTAACTCATTAGCATTCACAACCGAATAGCGATAGCTTCAGGAGTGAAAGGTTCTATACCTTCACAAACTGGTAAAGCCCTAACTACATTAATCACCATTAAGTAAAAGCCAAATAAAGTATTCCTAACAAATGGGCAGTGAAATTTCATTAATAAGTGTTAACCGCCAACAAAAAACTCTCTGAATTAACCATTAAAAAAAATCCCCCCATAAACTCACCTCTCTATCTATCACGTTCACTTTCTTAAGCAGAAAGCTACATCACTCTAACATGCCACGTGATATGGATTTGGGATAGTATGAAAAATCGGCTAGTCACCCTCCACTTAGAGTATCTGATTGCTTTTAGGGTTCTTCTTGCTTGATCTCAACTAATACAAAGCTCTCTCTTCTCTTTTATATATGACTTATATCACCCCTAAGCAAAAATCCTAAATGAATCAATCTATTTATTTCTTTACTAACAAACCAACTAACCTAATATATTCCTTGGTATTGTTTACGTGTATCGTTAGACGTCTTGCCGTGCTGGTGGGCGAGGCCTAGGGCTGGTCAACTACTATAACACACGAGTAACTAATCTCAAACCAGGTCCTGTTGATAGCACTAATCGCGAAGAGATTGCTAAAATAACCTATGGTACTTCAGTTGCAAACCAGGCAATGATTAAGCTGATTGCTGCCAGTAGCTAGAGAAAGTTGGGTCAAAATAAATCTATTTATAATCTATTTTATGCTTTTTCCGAGAATGCTGCCACTCGGACTCGAACCGAGACGCATGAGCACTGCTTTCTACAAGCAGCGTGTCTACCATTTTCACCATGGCAGCTGACTCGAAATAAGAGGTAACTTTAAAGAAGGTAAATGCTATTTTCTCAAGAAAATGGTCAAGATTGGAGATTCACTAGAATTTAGGAACATCATCGCTTAGCCTATGTATCCAATACATACATAGCTCCAGACTATTCTAGTTTTTTTTTCTCTAAAATATAAGATGCTACAATGCCAGTTCTTTAAGTAACAAGCTCTTTAAGTAACAAGCTCCTTTTAGCAACTCCATAAATACTAAGATTGCTTCAAAACTGGACTCAAGTATCTTAGAGTTTTTTTTGTGGGGTCGGGCGGGGGGATCGGTCCTAGAATTGACAGAGTTGTTAAGAGGCCCCTCTATCAACTCCTGTCCATGATAAATCCTGCATCATGATACTACAAATCGTACCTGCGCTTGGCACTATATTGAACACTGGGCACACATGGCACTTAGGGCCCTGGTTTAATAGGGAAGAATTTGGTCTAATCCCTCAAACTGGCATGAAAGAGTGTTTGTTTTCCTTCATAATCCAAAGGGGAAACCCATCTATCCACACAAACAAGCACTGTTGGGATCATTGTTTACACAACTTTTAGAGTGTTTGGTTTGAAGAATCACTCCATCCTAGATGAGGTGGTGCATCATCGGTCCAATACTCCAATCCTCAAATTTGGTGGAATTCCATTCCTCAAACTAGTACTACTTATTAGCTTGTGAGGAATGAGGTGATGATGGATCAACCCATTCCATTCCACAACCAAACAAAAAAGTAAGGAATGAGTAGATGATGGACTTACTCATTCCTCAAACAAACACCCTATTTATGAAGCAAGAGATGTAATGCAAAGTTTGGGGCACTGAGTAAGTTTGGGGCACTGAGTAGCATAGCAGGTTCATCAACAAGTAACTCTCCCATTTTTTTAAAAGAACAGTACTAGTGAGAGCTCTTTGTCATGAAAACTAAGGCAAAGTTGAAATGGACAAACTTGGCAGAGGCAATTAAACAGACCAGCACATACAGCCTCAGAAAATTGGGGCGAGTTCCTACCTTCTTGCTGCCTTTTTTCCAGCCTCTCTTTTTCCAACTGCAACTTTGCAAGGTCTATTTCCTTAACCTAGAAAAATAAAAACAGCATTCAGTAAGAGATATAGAAGGTTGTCTTCTCAAAAGGAATAGCTTTCAGTATCCATCTCACAAGAAAAAAAAGTGTGTAACCAGAAATATTACATGATTCAGAAGTGCATTTTGTTGTGCCTTCACGATTGTTCCAGCAAAACGCCTCTTGAGCATTGCTATACGGAGGGCTTTACTAGGCGACAAAGGTTCAATGTGTAAATAACTTTCCTCCCCTAGAAGTCATCAGTACATCATAAGATCCACTACATTAGCAAACTATATCTGGAAAATCGTACCTTAAATTCCTAGATGTTATAACTATAAAGTAAGAATGTATAACTTAAACATAAGCAGGCACTCAAATATATGATGATGACTACCTTGCTCAGAGGAAATAGGAGGTGAAGTAGAATTGCAAGACTGTGTGACTCGTTTCCTAAGGTCACAAGCAAAGCTTGTTAGCTAATTCATAACATGATATGTGATGGATAAGTCTCATGTGTGGTCTTTGTGGGGTTGTACTGCTCACATGGTCCTTGTGGCTGTTTTTCTGCTTTTAGGACAGCATCTTAGACTAGAGGACAGCAGGACAGCAGCTTAGAGGACAGCATCTTAGCTAGGACAGCATATTAGCATCTTAGACTAGCATCTTGGCATATGCTTGGCTGGCTAGCAGCCTATAAATATGTAACCCCAACCCCTCAGGTTGGCATGGCATTTGAGTAAGAAATAGACAAGAAAATTGCCCTAACTCCTAGTGTCATCCTCTCTCGATGAGAGTAAGAATTCTCCTACTACCAAGAGTGAGAATTCAGCGACTAACAACTGGTATCAGAGCCAGATTATCCTCAGAGTCTGAGCATCTCCTCGCTCATCTCCCCCCCAGCCACAATAATGACACACCATGCGGAAAGCAGCCCGCCGCCTCTGCTCACTCCTCCCCCGCAGCGTCTGAAGCAGCCCTCTCCCCACGCAGCAGCCCCCCGGTAGCGCGTCATGTCCGCAGGGCAGTCTCAGCGCTCGGTCGCCTCGAGCACGCGGCGTCGGCAGGAGGCCGAACTTGCCGCGCAGAGAACACGAAGCGAAGCGGCGGCAGAGATTGCTGGCGGCGGCGGCAAAGGCGCCGAGGTCGGTATGCGGCGGAGCGGGGCAGCAGCGAGCGGAGGAGGCGGAAGCAAAGCGGCGGCGAATAAAGCGCGTGCGATGGCGGTGGAGGTCGAGGCTCATGGCGGGCAAGATCGGCAGCTCCATTTCGCCGACGACACACCGCCGACGCGACCTCGAAGCTGCTAGAGAGGGAGGCAGCGCGAAGCGCTGGCGGCGAATGATGGACAGCCGCAAGACGCCACGAAAGCGTGGCGGCAGCCCAGACAGGCGCGGACGCGCTGGCGGCGCTCCTGGAGGAGGCGCGCACGGCGGTGGCGCTCCTGGGGCAGCCGCGCACGCCCACGAGCATGGCGGCAGCCCAGACAAGCGCGGACGCGCCGGTGGCGCTCCTGGAGGAGGCGCGCACGGCGGCGGCGCTCCTGGAGGAGGCGCGTACGACAACGGTGGCGGACGGGTCGATGGAGAGCGTGGCCTTCACAGGCAACGTGGCTCTCTCTCCCCGGATCGGTACCGTGGTTACCACGGGCTCCAGGCTGTTGTCAGGGACGTCGGTCCCGGCGGTGGGTGGCCTACCTCACCAAGACCAACTACGCCGAGTGGGCTGCGGTGATGAGGGTAAAGCTCAGTGTGCGGCACATGTGGGAGGCGGTCCCGTGCGGCGACGCCGACCACGACCTAGATCGACGGGCGCTGGATGCTCTCATCATCGCCGCAGCCCCGCCCGAGATGCGCTTCGCTTACCGCAAGCAGATCGCCAAGGAGGCTTTGGGACGCCATCGCGCATGGCAGACGCATCGGCAGCGACCGCGCGCCGCAAAAGTCCACACTACGGAGCACTTCGCAGGAGTGGGAGAACACGCCTTCAAGCCGGTGAGGACGTTGATGACTTTGCTCTCCGTCTCAACACTCTATTGCAGAAGATAGTGCAGTTCGGCGACAACACCTACGGCGAGGAGAGAGCTGTCGAAAAGCTCTTCCGCTGCGTCCCCGAGAAGTACAAGCAGATGGCTCGCTCGATCGAGTCTCTGCTGGATCTCTCCACGATGTCGATCGAGGAGGCGATAGGTCGCCTCAAGGTCGTCGACAGCGATGAGCCACAGTCCCTCTTGGGGCCCATCACCACTGGCGGGAAGCTCCTTCTCACTCGGGAGCAGTGGCTTGCCAGCCAAGGTGACCGGAGGAAGGGGGAGCCTTCTTCCGCGACAGCGGCTGCGCATAAGCGTGGCAAGCGCAAAGCGCAGAGACGCCAGTGGGCGCGAGGGACGTGCCAAGGGTGATGCCATGAGGCGCGCCAGGCGGCGCGCCCGGCAGCACAAGCCGGCGACGAGACGACACGCCGCAGAATCGCGGCCAGCTTGGCCATTGGGCCAAGGACTGTCGACAACCACGACGCGGCCAGGCCCACATCGCACAGGCGAAGGAGGAACCGGCTCTGTTCATGGCACATGCCAGCATCGAGCTACCTCCAGCGGCACCGGCCGCAGCGGTTCTCCTCCACCTTGACGAGCCAAAAGCACACGCCCTCCTCGGCGACGGCTCCAGCAACGACAAGACTGACGGGTGGTGCCTCGACACCGGCGCCACCCATCACATGACCGGTCGACGGGAGTTCTTCACCGAGCTTGACTCTAGCGTCCAAGGCTCCGTCAAGTTTGGGGATGCCTCCGGCGTGGAGATCAAGGGCGTCGGCTCCGTCATCTTCACCGCCGTGTCTGGTGAGCATAGGCTGCTCACCGGAGTCTACTACATCCCCGCGTTGAGGAACTCCATCATCAGCTTGGGACAGCTGGATGAGAATGGTTCGCGCGTGGTGGTTGAGGATGGAGTCATGAGGATTTGGGATCGCCGTCGCCGCCTTCTTGCCAAGGTATCCAGAAGCGCAAATCGACTCTACATCCTTAACGTGCAGGTGGCACAACCCCTCTGTCTCGCTGCTCATCGGGATGACGAGGCGTGGCAGTGGCACGAGCGCTTCGGGCACCTTCACTTCGAGGCCCTAAAGCGGCTTAGTGCCACGGAGATGGTGCGAGGCCTGCCGTGCCTTGACCATGTGGAGCAGCTCTGCGACGTCTGCGTGTTGATGAAGCAGAGGCGACTCCCCTTTCCCCAGCGGGCGAGCTTTCGAGCCAAGGAGAAGCTCGAGCTTGTGCACGGGGACTTGTGTGGCCCGGTGACACCGGCCACACCGGGAGGACGACGCTACTTCCCTCTTGCTCATCGACGACCTCTCCCGCTACATGTGGGTGATGGTCCTCGGCAGCAAAGGAGAGAGGAGGCGGACGCTATCAGCGCCGCAGCAGTCTGCTGCGGAGGCGGAGTGCAACCAAAAGCTGCAGCGTCTTTAACAAGACCGACAACGGGCGGCGAATTCACGGCGGCTGAATTCGCGTCGCATCACTGCCGACGACGAGGCATTCAGCGCCACTACTCCGCGCCGTACAGCCCGCAGCAGAACGGCGTCGTCGAGCGGCGCAACCAGACGGTTGTGGGGATGGCTCGGGCCCTCCTCAAGCAGAGGGGGATGCCGGCTGTCTTCTGGGGAGAGGCGGTGGTGACGGCCGTCTACATCCTCAACCGCTCGCCTACCAAGGCGTTCGACGGCAGGACACCGTACGAGGCTTGGCATGGGCGCAAGCCGGCGGTCTCCCACTTGCGGGTCTTCGGCTGCCTCGCGTTCGCCAAGGAGCTTGGCCACATCAGCAAGCTCGACGACAGGAGCACTCCGGGAGTGTTCATCGGCTACGCGGAGGGCTCGAAGGCCTACCGTATCCTCGACCCGAAGACTGGCGGCGTGTGCGCGCAGCGCGACGTTGTTCGGACGAAAAGGGCGAGGATGGGCGTGGGACAAGGCGGTGGACGACGGCTCGGCTCCGACGTACGACGACTTCACTGTCGAGTACGTCCACTTCGAGGGAGCTGGGGGAGTAGGCAGCTCTTCTTCGGCAAGCGCGTCTACCCCAGTCCCCGAGCCTCCACCGACCCCGGCGCCTGCTACTCCGACAGCACCACACTCTCCAGCCAGGACCTCGGCTGCGATGAGTTCTTCGCCGGCTCCACTACAGCCGGCAACGCCGCGCACTCCAGCACCGACAGGCACCACTCCGGGCACGTCTACTCCACCACCAGCTCGTGTCGAGCACGACCCGGTTGAGCTCGCTACTCCGCTCTCTCACGACGAGGAGCGTGTCGACGCGTACCACGACGGCGAGCCGTTGCGGTACCGTACGATGGAGAACCTTCTCGGCGACCAGCCGGTGCCGGGACCGGTGCCTCACGACCTGGAGGCGCAGTTGCACCTTGCGTGTGACGACGGCGAGCCTCGGTCGTATGCAGAGGCCGAGAGACACGCGGCATGGCGCGCCGCGATGCAGTTGGAGATGGATGCGGTCGAGAAGAACCGCACCTGGGAGCTTGCTGACCTTCCTCGTGGTCACCGCGCGATCACCCTTAAGTGGGTGTTCAAGCTGAAGAGGGATGAAGCCGGTGCCATCGTCAAGCACAAGGCTCGCTTGGTGGCACGAGGTTTCGTGCAGCAGGAGGGGGTCGACTTCGACGACGCCTTTGCTCCCGTGGCACGGATGGAGTCCGTGCGACTCCTCCTTGCGCTAGCTGCCCAGGAGGGCTGGCGTGTTCATCACATGGACGTCAAGTCGGCGTTCCTTAACGGCGACTTGAAGGAGGAGGTCTACGTGCACCAGCCGCCGGGATTTGCGATCCCCGGCAAGGAGGGCAAGGTGCTCCGCCTGCGCAAGGCCCTCTATGGCTTGCGGCAGGCACCGAGGGCGTGGAATGCCAAGTTGGATTCCACGCTAAAGGGGATGGGCTTCGAGCAAAGCCCGCACGAGGCGGCCATCTACCGACGGGGCAGTGGAGGAACTGCTCTGCTGGTGGGTGTCTACGTCGACGACTTGGTGATCACCGGCACCAAGGATGCGGAGGTGGCGGCATTCAAGGAAGAGATGAAGGCCACCTTCCAGATGAGTGACCTGGGGCCTCTCTCCTTCTACCTGGGCATCGAGGTGCACCAGAATGACTCCGGGATCACACTTCGACAGACCGCCTACGCCAAGCGCGTCGTTGAGCTAGCTGGGCTCACCGACTGCAACCCAGCTCTCACTCCGATGGAGGAGAGGCTGAAGCTGAGCCGCGACAGCACGACGGAGGAGGTGGACGCTACGCAGTACCGACGTCTTGTGGGGAGCCTTCACTACCTCGCCCACACACGGCCGGACTTGGCATTCTCCATCGGCTACGTTAATCGGTTCATGCAGCGACCAACGACGGAGCACCAGCAGGCTGTGAAGAGGATCATCCGCTATGTTGCAGGGACTCTCGACCATGGCCTCTACTACCCAAGGTGCCCTGGGGAGGCACACTTCGTCGGGTACAGCGACAGCGACCACGCCGGCGAC
Source organism: Miscanthus lutarioriparius (assembly GCA_904845875.1). Classification (NCBI taxonomy): domain Eukaryota; kingdom Viridiplantae; phylum Streptophyta; class Magnoliopsida; order Poales; family Poaceae; genus Miscanthus; species Miscanthus lutarioriparius. Next base: position 21,383,143 of record CAJGYO010000003.1, read on the forward strand.
ATCGACACCAGCAAGAGCACGAGCGGGATCCTCTTCTTCCTCGGCAAGTGTCTCGTTAGCTGGCAGTCGGTCAAGCAGCAGGTGGTGACCTTGTCCAGCTGCAAGGCCGAGTACATAGCGGCCTCCACCGCTTCGACTCAGGAGCTCTGGCTCGCTCGACTGCTTGGTGATCTCCTCGGCAGAGACACTAGAGCGGTGGAGCTCAGGGTGGACAGCAAGTCCGCTCTGGCCCTGGCAAAGAACCCCGTGTTCCACGAACGCAGCAAACACATCCGGGTGAGGTACCACTTCATCCGAGGCTGTTTGGAAGAAGGGAGCATCAAGGCGAGCTACATCAACACCAAGGACCAGCTTGCGGACCTGCTCACCAAGCCCCTTGGAAGGATCAAGTTCCTTGAGCTCTGCTCCAGGACCGGGATGGTTCAACTCTCCTACAAGACGACGCACAAGACTTAGGGGGAGAATGATGGATAAGTCTCATGTGTGGTCTTTGTGGGGCTGTACTGCTCACATGGTCCTTGTGGCTGTTTTTCTGTTTTTAGGACAGCATCTTAGACTAGAGGACAGCAGGACAGCATCTTAGAGGACAGCATCTTAGACTAGAGGACAGCATCTTAGCTAGGACAGCATATTAGCATCTTAGACTAGCATCTTAGACTAGCATCTTGGCATATGCTTGGCTGGCTAGCAGCCTATAAATATGTAACCCCAACCCCTCAGGTTGGCATGGCATTTGAGTAAGAAATAGACAAGAAAATTACCCCAACTCCTAGTGTCATCCTCTCTCGATGAGAGTAAGAATTCTCCTACTACCAAGAGTGAGAATTCAGCGACTAACAATATGGCATCATAAAATTAGGTTGAAAACTTGAAATCATCAACATACCATTTGATAAATTGATGTTCTCATTGGATTGTATGATTGATATTTCATCCTCCTGAAGATAGAATCATAGAAGATATTGCATAAGAGGGAGAATGTACAATCAGCTACTGATGACACTAGCAGATCAAGATAATTACAAGTAAGAAAAAGGAATTCTAGTCCAAACCTTTGTGCAAGAGAGTGAATTATCTAAAGAGCGCTCTTGACTAGCAGCTGCACGGAAGGACAAAAAGAAAGAAAGAGCAAACCATTAAAAATCCTCGAGTGGACAGGCCATGGTGACAATCAAATCATCCAATCAAACCTTTGAGAGGGGTATTATCAGAGCCTCGCACAAAAAATCTAATTTTTACCTGTGCAAACAGCAGATAGCAATACATTAAAACGATATTGTCATAAAAAAGAATCATAGAGCAAAAAGGCATATGATTATCCTACTTTGGAGGACATTGCATTTATTGAGGGTTCCTTTGCTAGTGAATTTGAGCATGTGACCAGCCCTCTAGGGATTGCAGACTTCAAGTTTATGGCAGCCTGAGCCTTTACTGCCTTCATTGGTGGTTGTTCTTGTCTTGGGTTCCTGCCGCTCCATTTTCTTACCACTGATCTCCATTCTGAGTCAAATATTCTATTCAACTGTTCAGCAACTGCATGGACATCATTTCCTGGAGGATTATACTTCATTGCATTTGAGAATGTAAGCCTCACATCTGCTGCAAATTCACTGGCTGTAACATATTGCTTGTTTGTGAGTTTCTTCTTAACAGTGCCCAAGTCCATTGTGTTGCGGATAACATCAAAGTAATCAGGAATCCCATAAAGAACAGGGTCAACTGGTTTATGAAAAAGCCAACCACCTTTGTGATCCATGAGCTTCTTCAGAATTTTCCCACACAGCCTTGTCTTGCTAACGTTCATGATTTCAACCATGTTCTTACAGAATGACTGGTGCCCAAATATAGAATTTGATGTCACCTCAGTTTTTTTTCGAGTGTTTACTTCTCTGGACCTCAGAATCTGTACTAAGGCAGACTGATTCACGTCTTATACAAACTGCCTTCCTCGTTTCACTCTTGTGATCTTGGCATACTTGGTAAGAATCTTTCTGGTTTTGATAGAGGACCATTAACTTCAGACTTCTCAATACCTCTCAGACAGCAACACAACGCGCCAGGGCTGGAAACACAAGATTCATATAGAAGATATAAAACATGCACAAAAAGAAGGTAGGTCCAAAAAAGGAAAAACAGCAGAACCACAACAGAAATTGATTATGCAATTCATTTTAAACAGTTGTTTCACATAACTTTTGACAGAGTAACAGTAAAAATTGCATGGCAACAACTATACTGCCCATGCAGTGACCAGCCAAATGATACAGAACAATAGGATATAAGCATTTTTGTCTTGTACATTTCATTGAAACAGCTTGTCAATACTGCCAATAGGATATTTAATTTAATACTTCTAAGCAATGATCATACTTCATATATGGTTTTAAAAGAGTGGAAGTCCATATGCCACCCTATTTCCTTCGTTTCCATCATGTTGCTAAGTATATATTAAATTTACTTAGCATGAGAGTGGTAGCAATCTAAAAGCGGTCCATGCACGATGTTAAACATTTTTTTCAAGAGAGAATTCCCATACCTGAACTCCAAACAAGAACTCCTTATCCCCAAAAGGGGAAACATAGTAGCATTCTTATTTTCAAAACAGGTTTTCCAGTTTGGAATAAGTTCTAACACCATGATGTCCATGAACAATGATCATGTGAACTAAGGATCAAGATAGCCAGCACAAATGGCATGCTTCAAGGGCTCATGGCTGTTTTCTCTGAAGCATGCGTCACATGCTATGCACCCTTTTTGCAGTAGCCACACAATATCAAGTAGCACTATGAAAGCACAATCTCTTTTCATTATATGGCATGCCTTCTTTCGGCGGTATGGTTTATACCATGTAAATCTAAGTTCCATATGGTAACTTTGAGATTATATTGTATGTCGCCAATACCAACAATGCATAGTGTGTTCAGATATTTTTGTTTCACATAGTAGTAGCATTTATATATTATTACAATGGTCTAATATTCCATTGGAACTACGGCACCGAGTCACCATAAGTGAAACTACCCATGCAGGAGGACCATGCAAAACAAAAGCATGTCTAATGGTCTTTTGCATTGAAGGTGACCAACGGTCAAACAACAAAATTCTGTTTTTTTTTCATTTTCCACATCAATTTCTGCGATTTGTGCCAGGGACTACCCACACATCAATCATCTCAAGGAACTAAGTAGCATGGCAATTCACATGAACATAACTAAAAGGTCAATCCATCACATAATAAACCACAGGCATGGGCATGCAGTCACGTTAACCTAGCTCGATAAGCCCAATTTCCACCTGTCGCTGTGGCACATACCACCTCATACAACGACCACAAATCCTACAAGCGCCAATTAAGCCTAACTGCCTATCACCCAATTATTAAATCATCAATCGACGGAAAGCGTGCGGCAGCTCAAAGCAAAACCCATGGAAGCTTCAAAACCCTAGGGCCAGGGTCAATCGACCCAGCGACAGCGCCTACTGTCCCCTCATGAATGGTGCAAGGAGAGAAGAACCAGCCTGGTGCCCGCTCTGCCGTCCAGAGAGCACGGCCTGCCGGACGAGGCCTGCCCGAATCCTCAGCCCCCGTGGGGTCGGGCGGCCCCTCCCTCTTCGCGTACCCACGATCCCCACAGATCCCACACAGGCGCGGGGTAAGTCGTAGATACGCGCGCGCCAACAGAGCCGCCGCCCCAGCAGCAGCAGCTCCGCCGCCGCAGGTCTGGCTTGATCTTCACCGGCGAGCGAGCAGCGGCGGGGAAGGAAAGGGGATATTTAACTTTTTACCGTTACGATGCATATCACTAGCGCTCTTAAAATTAATTGCTCCTACGTATTTACTACTGATCGCCATTTTCGCTGACGTGGCACGCCAACTCAACCTGACAGCATAGACCGGCCATAGAAAATGATATTTTTGCCCCTCATCTATTTCTTCTATCACAATCCCTTCCTTGCTCGAGCTCCGGCCATGGCCGACGATAGGGTCCACGGCGGCGACTGACATGACATAGGAGAAGTTCGGGGCAAGGCAACCGGGGCCACGGCCTGCAGGTCCACGGCCACGCCCGACGCCGGCGACGAACATGGCCGCAGCCCGCAGGGGAAGGCTCGGTCGCAGCGCCGAGGAATGGCAACCAAGCTGGTCATTGTCGGCGACCTCATCCACCGCGTCGCCTCCTCCTGCCTCTCCAACCGCCTGCTCTGCAACTACACCCTCCGTGACTCCGTCGACAGCGACCTGGACGACGACTACGACCCCTTCGCCGACGCCGTCTCCAGTAGTGAGAAATGCCTGCGGTCCCCGTTCGCTGCGGAGGCGGTGGAAATCGAGGAAGAGGAGCGGGGGGAGGAGGAGCTCAAGATCTGGGAGGAGGAGGAGCAGGAGAAGGAGAGGCTGGCCACCGCGGCCAAGGGTGCCGAGCGCGCCCGCGACGTGGACGCGCTGATGGCGGAGGTGTTCGACGCCATCTTCAAGGTGCGCCGCGCTGAAAGCTTTAGTTTGGTTTTGGTAAATTGATGAAACCCTAAGTGCTAACCTAGTTTATCAAAGTGATTATAAGATAGGTAGCACTACTCCAAGTGGTGAAGCAAATGAAGATCATGACTTGATGATGGTGATACCATGGTGATGATCAAGTGCTTGGACTTGGAAAAAAATAAACAAAAACAAAAAAAGCTCAAGACAAAGGTGAAACTTGTTAGGAGCTTTTTGGTTTAGTGATCGAGACACTTAGAGAGTGTAATCATATTTAGGATCAATAGCCGTACTATTAAGAGGGGTGAAACTCGTATCGAAATACGGTTATCCAAGTGCCACTAGATGCTCTAACTCATTGCATATGCATTTAGGATCTAGTGGAGTGTTAAAATCCTTAAAATGTTTGTGAAAATATGCTAACGCATATGCACAAAAGGTGATACACATTGTGTTTAGCACTTGGGAGCAAGGGTTCGAAACTTCACCGGTGAAGTGTCATAGAGTGCATCGGACGCTGGTGACCGGACTCTGACCCTACGTCCGATCAGTAGCAGCTATGAGCGCACGGTCTTGGTGTCGTGACCAGACGCTGGCACGAAGAGTGACTAGACGCTCAGGGCCTGCGTCCAGTCAGTACTGACTTATGTTGATGTGGTAGCGTGAGGAACAGCAGTGACGCGTGGCAGTTGGAGAATGACCGAACTCAGGTGCTGCGTCCGGTCGTACAGGAGCAGACGCATCCGATCGCAAAACAGAGGTTCGGGGAGCTCTCTGTAAACGACCGAACTCTGGCTTGTCTGCGTCCGATCGCTTATAATCGGATGTGTCTAGTCACGACTGGTACCTTACTCGAAGTGACCGGATGCTGGGGTCCTGCGTCCGGTCCTACACTATAGAGCGTCCGGTCACAACTTAAGTGCACTGACGACCGTTAAGATCAGACAATCAGCATTTGAAGCAGGGGCCTCGTGGCGTGCATCGCACGATCGAACGTTGGGGTCCTATGTCCGGTTGATCTGACCGGCGCGTCCGGTCACCCTGATTTTCAAGGGTACAGAGAGCCAACGGCTCTATTTGTGGGGACTCTCCATTTAAGCCCCATTGTCAGCTCTAGCTCACTCTCTTGGCTATTTGTATTGACATAGTGAAATATTCTTGTGTGGTTTTGGTAATTGAGTGACAACCCTAGATGGACTAATTGTATTTATGTGAGGTACACAGGTGATTAGTCCACAAGTACATGTGTGTGAGCAACATATGCCGTGAAGGTGAAAATGGTTTGGAGATGTTGTAAAGCTCACACATGTGATGATGAAGGAGCTTATTGCACATGAGACATAACATTGAGTCATGTGATCAAGGTGGAGAAAATCAAGACAAGACTTGGCTTGATGGACCGGTTGCAAGCGTGAACGGCAAGTCGGAGGCTGTGGAGCGATGGACCGCGTGGTGATGAAGCTTGAGCAAGACTTGGCACCGATGGACAAAGGCAACGGTGAAAAGCAAGTGAAGTCAAGATCGATGAACCAATATGATCACGTGATGATATGAAGTGGATCATATCATTGTTGATCATGTTGGTGCATGTGTTGCATCGGCATTGGAGGAGATGGAATGAAATGCGCAAGGCAAAGGTATAACCTAGGATATTTTATTTCACCGGTCATAGGTGTGTAGAGAAGTTGATGGCCGGGTTTAGGATAGATGGCCATACTATCAAAAGGGGCAAACTTGTTTGCATATCGGTCATCTAGTGTCACTCGAGTGATCTAACTTTGCATCATTGCTAGGATCGAGTGGCGTGGCAAGTTGAGTGACTAATCCTTTAGAAAATGTTTGTGAAAAGCTAACACACATACACATGGTGGTGCACACTTGGTGGTGTTGGCACATTTGCAAAGGAGCAAAAGTTAGAGTTGTTGTGAATCAACTTAGAGAAGAGAAAAAGTTTTTTCGGTGTACTCCAAACTATAGGATGGTCCTTGGATTGGAATACTGCTTTGATCCATTGTGATTTAAATCAAGTATGCATGTGGGATGTGTAGCCCTCTGAGTAAGCTTTCAAAATGTCCAAGATCATCGAAATCGGAGTTCAGAGCTAAGAGTTATAGCCGTTTTAGCGCTGAAAGGTCTGTGACCGGACGCTGGTGCGAAAAACGACCGGACGCTCAGGGTCTGTGTCCAGTCAGCACTTGCGAGTCCGGTCACAGCGTCTGGTCAGTGTTTTTAGCATGTCCAGAAGCGACCGGACGCTGGAAGAGTTCGGTCTGTGATGATCGGACGCGTCCGGTCGCTAAAAACATCGCTGGAACCTCTCTGTAAGTGACCGGACGTTGGGTTCCAGCGTTCGATCGTTATGACCTACGCGTCCGGTCAGTACGCGCTTTGCCCAGTGAAGGGGTAACAACTATTTTAGCCCTTGGGGCTATAAAAGGAGTGTGTGGCCGGCCTTGGGCTGGAAGCTGAGCACCCTCACGCCTATGTGGCTTATGTAGGAGTGCTTGGATGCCCTCTAACTCACTTGTGCTTGCAAGAGTGCGAATCGATTACGAGTGAGTGTGATCCTAGTGCGTTGCATTGTGAGATTGCATCGAGTGGCACTAGGTGATCGAGTTGCAAGCCGGTGGTGCTTGTTACTCTTGGAGGTTGCCACCTCCTAGACGGCTTGGTGGTGGTCCCCGTTGAAGCCCGCAAGAAGCTTGTGCGGTGCTCCAGAGAAGAGCTTTGTGAGGGGCATTGTGCTCGCCCCGCGGGAGCCGCGAAGAGCAACTCTAGTTGAGCGTGTCATTGAGCTACCCTCACTTTTGGGGTAGGTTCTTACGGTGCTCGACATGTGGGCTTGGCGGGTGATGCCAATTAGCCGCCGAATCACCAAGTGAGCGGTCGAGACAACGGGAACGTAGCGTGTTGGCAAGCACGTGAACCTCGGGAGAAAATCACCTTGTCAACATTGTTCTTCCCGTTGGTTTACAATCCCCTTACACAAGCTTGTGATTACTTTTATATACACTATGCTTGTGTAGTTGCTCTTGTGATTAGTTAGCTTGTATAGCTCACTAGTTACCTTCTTGCTTGTGTAGTGTCGGTGTTTCGAATAAGCACCGGCAAGTAAATTTATAGTTATGTGCGTTAGGCCCAGATGGTGCGCTAATGGACACAAGATTTATACTGATTCGGGCTGAATGTCCCTACGTCCAGTCTGTTGCTGCTCGTGTTATTAGCACCGAAAATGGTTCGTAGTAGGGGGTACAAATGGTCGAGAGAGGGACTGGTCCCAAGTCTCTAATGGAAGGGTCGAAAGGAGGCCAAGAGCTTGACGGTGGCTTGGCTGTGTATGTGAGTTGTTCATTGAAAGTTGATCTCTCTCCTTTAGCGGGGTGCCATGCCCCTCCTTTTATAGACCAAGGGGAGTGGGGCTTACATGGCGGAGGATGGATAAAAAACCAGAGACCAAGAAGGTCCTCTGAAAGCGCCGGGTCTTCTTCTTCCTCTAGGCCAGCCCTCCCCCTGACACAGTCGGACGGTGTCAGAGGGGGCGCGTTTGCCGGGTATGCGTGCGTTGACGACGTCATGCCCTGTAAGTGGTCACGTCCCATCCTGTCCCTGCGGGTGGCGTGTCGGACAGGGGTGTCAGCCTGCGACACTGTGGGGGGGGCGAACGGTGTGGCACCCGTGCGCCTGTCACTACAGGAATGTGAGTCTCATAGCAGTGTTTGTGTCAGGCTCCGCACCCGAGGGTTGAAGGCGGCGCCCACAATACTGTAGGCCGAAAAACCCGACGCCTACAACACTGTTTAGGCTCTGTCAGGTCTGGCAAGGCCTAAAGCGCTTGTCCCGTCATACCTCGATGGTACTTGTTAGTGGCACAGGGCATGGTCCCTGCTGCCGCGGTTTGACTCTAACGTCCCATCTTACCCTGTTCCTATCATTATGGAGGGGCAGGGTGAGGGCGTCAGGTGAGGCGATGTTCAGCCCTTGTCAGCCAGACGAGCGAGGCCAGCCCTTGGTCGTTGGACGGGGTGGAGCCCGCCTTCGGACATCGGGCGGGGCGGAGCTAGCTCCCAGACGTCGGGCGGGGCGGAGTCTGGTCCTTGGGGGTCGGGCGAGGCAGAGTCTAGCCCTCGGGGGTTGGGCGAGGCGGAGTCTGGCCCCCGGGGATCGGGCGAGGCGGAGCCTAGCCCCTAAGGGTCGGGCGAGGTGGAATCGATCTCCCTGGTCTTGGGCGAGAGGTGTCATTGCGCTCCTGTCCGATTGGAAGTGTCAACGATGTTTATCAATTCTCCCTCATTGGGTACCCCAAAGATAGGGTCCCCGATCAGTAGCCCCGAGCCCCTGTGTGATTTGGGTGGAATCGCCCGGGGGTGTTTTGACTCACCGAAGGTGTTTCGATTTGCCAGAGGGGCTGTGGCACCTGATGGGGTGAAGTTTCGAGCCCCGGGTGATTCAGGTGGAATCGCCCGGGGTGTTCCGCTCGTCGTGTGTTACGATTTGCTGGAGGGTGCTGTGAAGCAGCCGATCTGGATGGGTGTAGTTTTGAGCCCCGGGTGATTCGGGTGGAATCGCCCGGGGGGGTTTTCGAACCCTTCGTGGGTAGGACAGTGAGATTCGGTTTTTCTCAGCTAGATAGTGTCCAAGGGAACCCTGGTGTCCCGTTCGCGGGGATGTTGCCCGGGTTTAGCCTGGCCGGGGTTTTGACTAAAAAAGTCGAAGTCCTGTTGACGCTCGTGTGCCGAAGCCCTGGTCTCTCGCGGGTCCGTCCCTCGTTTGAGACGTCCGTAGAGATGGTTGGGCCGACCCCGGTCTTTCTGGGCCTAGATGGACCAGAGAAGAATTTTTTCTGGCCCACGTTCCCTCTGTTGGAGAAGAGTCCGATCACCCGGGGAGGTGAACCGTTTAGCGTGATCTTGGTGAGAGTGGATAGGGATCGCGGGCGCGTGTCCCATGACATGACGCGTCGGTGCGCGTGGTAGGCCCGGGGATCGAGGCGGACGGTTGCTCTTCTCGCATCCGTCGCCACTATAAAACCATGAGGTTCGCCCCCAGGGTTCCGTACTTCGCCTCCTCGCCTTTGCACCCGTAGCTTTCGCCGCTAATCGCCCTAGCTTCCCAAGCCAAGACTGCTGCTGCCATTAGGTTTGCATCCGCGTTCACCACCGCCGTCGAGCTCGCGTCTGCGTCGCCACCCCCGTTGAGCTCGCACCCACCTTCCTCCCGACGTTTCGATGGAGCTGTGGGGTAGATCCGGCATTACTTCTCGGTGTTTGGAGGCCCTCATCCACCATGGCCTCCTCCGCCCGCTGTCCGCCATCGAGGAGTGGCTGCTGCCCAGTGATGAGAGTGAGTCGGCGCCGCCCGAAGGGTACGTCGTGTCTTTTGCCATCTTTCATGAGTGGGGATTTGCCGTACCCGCGCATAGATTTCTTCGAGGGGTTGTTGGATTATTACCAGGTGGAGTTGCAGCATCTTACCCCCAACGGTGTCCAACATATAGCGGCGTTTGTTGCCCTATGTGAGGGTTTCCTGGGGATCGATCCCCACTTCGATTTGTGGTGGCACTTCTTCACCGTCAGTTTGTCGAAGAGGAAAATTGGGGGGAAAGATGTGAACGTGCCAAAGGGATGTGCCAGCATTCATCTGCGCCCCATCCGGTCGAGGGACTACCCGCTGATGCGTCTGTCGACCTCCAATAAGGGGTGGCATTCGCAGTGGTTTTACATCAAGGATGACCTGAGTGCCACCTTGCCGAAGTACTCTGGGCGTCTCATCGACGAGGCCCCATAGTCGTGGTAGTGGGGTTGTCTGACTCTGGGGAAGAAACACCTTGCCGACCTTCTCGCCGCCATTCATGCTCTGAAGGTCTGGGGCGTGAAGGGGTCAGGGATAATTGGTGCCTACCATGCGAGGAGGGTGGCGCCGCTAATGGCGCACGCGCTTCCCTTGTACCAGATGGTTCTTGGAGAGTCGTTCGAAGGAACGGTGCTTGTTGATGAGGCGCTTGCTCCTTCTGAGGTGGCGCAGTGTATTAAGGAGGTGATGGAGCCTTCGAAGGACACCGCCGGCTCTGCCCTTGAACATGTGTATCCGGTGCTAGGGCATCCCCCAATGCGACCGGAACCCGAGTTTTTTGAATTTGTAAGCTCTCCTTCCCCGTGCCCTTCTTTTCACTTGAATTTCTGATCCTTTAATACCAACCTTGGGATGGCAGGACCAGCCGAGGAGGCTAACCTTCAAGGACTACCCGGTCCCGCTGCCGAAGGATCGGGTCGTGTTGGCGGCGAATCGCATCACGGCCGAGTGGGAAAAGAAGGCAAGGGAGCAGAAGAAAGAGGAGAAGCAGCAGAAGCAGGAAGCACGGGATCGAGGAGAGGATGTAAGCAGTGATGATGACAATGAGGTTGCTGCCAGTGTGGATTGGGGCGTCCTAGAGGATGAGGGCATGCTGATCAGTGCCCCTCCGTCCGTGCAGGAACCCCCCTCGTCCTGCGTGGAGGGAAGCGAGTCTGCAAGGTTGGCGGAGGTTGGAGCCGAAGAGTCCGCAGCTTCGCGTGGGGTACCGGCAGAGGATCGATGGGTGGCTGTATCCGAGGTCCCTGATGTGCTGATGGAGGAGGGCGGTCTTGTTGTCGCGTCCCATGAGAGGACGGACTTGGGTGGATCTGCCACCTAGCCCGATGTGTTGTCCGAGAGGGGTGGCTCTGCGGCCGCGCCCTCGGAGATGAGGGAGATGAGCTCCCCTGCCCGGGAGCAGGGGGCAGGTTCGAAGCGGTCCTGTCCTGATGAGTTGGGGCAGGGGTCTGGGGGTTCGTCCCCAAAGCGCTCCCACCGGTCGAAGGCGTCGGGGTAAGCCATTGACTCTCCTGTTTTTCTTCTATTTTGTTTTTCTGTTTTGACTTTATGCCTTTTTCCTTTATGTAGACTCTTGCGGATGGGCCGCCTTCTGGGGCCGGCGCCCAAGAAGAGCCTTGCTCGTCAGGCGAGATGGGCGGCATCGCTCTCGTTTCGGGTAGGAGTGGCGACGATGGTGCGGCTATGTTGGCCAACTCAACGACGGTCGTGGCGGCGCCTGCGCCCTTGGTGTCCGCCGAGCAGGTGAGATCTTCTGTGGTGGGTGCGGCACCGCCGGCCGAGAGTCGCGTATCGCCGGTGGAGGTGGTCATGAGCGTGCCAAGCAGGGATCAACCGGGCACAGCCATGGTGGTGCTCGAGGGCGCAGTGCAGTCCACGCCACCAGGGGCCCCGGTGGGGGTGGCCGTGACCGCGCCGAGCCGGGAGCAGCCGGATGCAGCCACGGTGGTATCCAAGGGCGTGGTGCAGTCCGTGCTATCAGGGGCCTAGGTGGAGATGACCACGGCCATGACAAGCCCGGCGGGGCTGGGTGTTGCCTTGGTGGCGTCCGAGGGGGTGACAGAATCAGTCCCGCCGGTGGATCCGCCGTGGCGCTCGAGGCGGCCCAGATGGAGGAGGACCTGGTCGGAGGGTCTTCGAGCGTCATGGCGGTGGTGCGGAGGACCAGGAGGGAGTCGCCCCTAGCCCCTTTGTTGGGAGGTAGCCGCTCCCCCGCACGGGGCGAGCCGCCAATCTAGTGGATGGCCGCTCAGGACCCAACGTCGGCCCTTTTCACGCTCGATGACCATGCCGAGAGCATGGAGCGGGAGAGTCTCAGCGTCAGGCTTTTGACCATGATGAATGCCCTGGACCAGGTCAGAGGGGCCCTGCGTGAAATTGTCATTCCTACTAGCCAGGTATCTGCTCGTTCTTCCTCGTTTTCCTCTTTCTTCAAGTACTTTTGTGTTTTCATATTTTTGATACCGGTCTTCTTTTCAGATCCTTGTTGCTTGCAGTTGGAGCAAATCCTAGTTCCTCCACGAACAGAAGGCGGAATGGGATCGCCTCACCGAGGAGGCCCGGCTGCGAGGAGATGTGCGCGCGTAGCTTGCTGCCGCCCAGCAGCGGGAGGCCCAGGCGCGTCAGGACACGGAGGAGGCCCACAGGATGTTTGAGGACTTATCGGTGAGGGTGAAGCTGGACGAGGAGGAGGCCGCCAAGATAAAAAAGGAGCGGGACGAGCTGGTCCAGAAGGATGCCAAGGCCAGTAAGCGGGCCGCTGAGGTCCTAAACGAGCTGGAGACGGAGCAGGGTCTCAGGCGGGAGGCTGAGAATAGGTCCTCGGACCTTCAGCAGAGGGCGGGCCAGGATGCCACGTTGATCGATCGGTTGCGCAGGGAGCGGGACGAGGCACGCTGGGCCAAAGAAAGACTTCGCCCGGAGCGCAGCACGGCCCGCGAGGAGCGTGACCGGGCCGTCTGAGAGTGCGACGAAGCGCGTTAGGAGGCTGAGTCCCTCCGGACGGATGTTGGAGCCACGGTGGCCCGAAGGCTAGAGGTCGAGGAAGCTTCTGTTGGACTACGTGCCGATCTCATCGAGGCACGGGGGCTTCTCCAAGCCAAAGGTGATGAGTATGATCGCCTGTCCTCCGCCGTTCTAGCAGTCTATGACAACCTGCAGGTGGCACAAGAGGAGGGGACCAACTCTCTTGCGGCCCGTGCCGCTGGTATCATGGCTCGGGTGGGCCAGCTTGAGGAGAGTGCTTTTCACGCTGGGATCACCCAAGCCTTCACCATTGCCCATTCTCATTACGAGAAGGAGATCAACCTGGAGGTGATGAGCGAACGTTTGCCGCCTACTTATCAGGATGAGGAGCTGGACGCGATTGAGAAGGCAGTGGCTCCTCTTGCGAAAAACCTGGTGGATAGTCTGAAAGAAATGGTTCTTCCTTCGCGGAAGTAGTTAGTCGAATAAATTTGAAAAACACTTATATGTAATATGTGAACAAGTGTCGGTACTTTCGTGTCTGGAAGCAGTTTCGTGATTTTGCTTCGTAATTTTGTTTTGTTTGATTTCACCTTCTTCCCTTTTTGCAATCACAAAGAGTGTTTATTCGATCTGACCCTTCCCTTTGTCTAAGGCCGCAGGGCCGGTGGTGTTTTTAGGGACAAAATTTGGATTGTGCTATTTGAGCAAAACATACTGTAGCCGTCTGGGCGTTTGGTTTTTTGCGGTCTTACCGATCTGTTCCCTCGAACCTTGCCGCCAGTCTTGATGCGAGGAGGGAGTCTGATGTAATGATTGTTTTGAAAAAAGGAAGGGAGGTAGCCGTTCCTTTACCAGCCCCCGAGTAAGATCTGACCCCTTGTAGTTGCTGGGGTTGGGTGTTACTGGAGACCAGAGCGACGGTGTGCCCGATGAGCTTGCTAATGGGGATGTTCAGACGGAATCCCATTCTGTGGTTTTGTGACAGGGTCGGCAAAGTCCTTAGATGGCGTTCCACTATTCCCCGCCCTGCCTTCCAACAGAATTCCCTGAATGGGGACTCTATGGGCTCGGCAAAGGGGGCCTTCGAACCTCTGTCCCTGTATCGAGCAGCTCGAGCCCCCGAGCCTTGTTAGGGTTTGATAGGGGTCGGCCGTAATTCGCGTGTTACCCTGTCCTCGACTTTCGTAATCGGAGGGGCCGAGTAGACAACACTTGCCTTGGTGGCTCGAGTGTTGCGCTCAATGAGCTCGCTAACGGGTACGTTCATGTGGAATCCGGGTCCATCATTTGCTGATGGGGTCGACAGAGCCTTCTGGTGGCATTCCACTACTTCTTAACCCACCTCCCAGCAGATGCCCGAGCCGTCCGATAGGCTTGGGTGGCCTGCTGGCCTCTCCTCGGTGGAGATTCTGTGGGTTTAGCTCTAGGTTAGAATCGAACGAGAAAAGGTCGAGATGTCCCAGTTCGCTTCTGAACGGGGTTGGGCAGGGCCGCTAGGGCTCGTCTCAGTTGTTTTCTCCCTAGCTCTGTTTGACATGAGGCGGCCTCGAGCCCTTTGCGGGCCGGCCTTTGAACCTCATTCTGTGGCGGCTCATATTGAATGAAGCGACTGTCGTTTTGTGACGCGACACGAAGCGTTGGGATGCAGTGTTTTGCATGTGTAATTTTAATCGAAATGAAGGCGGGGATGGTAACGTTACCTCGGTGGTACGAGCGATGGGAGGCTCTTACCAGATATGTCCGTGCGGGGTTCGAGCTCGACGTCTCGTGATGGGGCCGGTGCGACCTGCATGAGTATTTTTCGATTCTATATCTTGGTGGTGATCCGAGTCGTTCGATTGATTAGGGCGACCTGATAGCTTCTCCTTAGGGGGAGGTTCTATAGGTGGACCCCTCTGAACCCTTCATGAGAAGGTGGATGCCGAATTTGGAGACATGGGGGGCGTGTCCCCGGCCTCAGACGTATGGAGGGGTCGGGTTTAAAGGATGTCTAGGCTGGTAGACACCCTCGGCAGCCCCCGAGCGATGTCCGTGTCCCTGCCGCAGCTGGGGTCGGGAGCTCAGTAATGATTTTAACGCGTGAAGTGAGAAACCAAAGGTGCTTATCTCTTGGTGGCCGTTCGTTCGTCATTTTTCTCAGCCGTACGGCCAGCCCAGGAGGCCCGTTGGGCTCCCCTTTTTCAGAGGTCCCGTCGTGGGATCGTTCCGTGGTCCTACCTGGGAAAACGGAGGGTCGCCTGCATGTGCGCACTTTGATTGCTGCGTCCGGCGCGCGGTGGTGGTGGGCCATGCCCAGGCAATGTCTTGTTCGACTGGAGCACGTCCCGTCAGTCCAGGCGCGTCCCCTCGGCTTTCCGTCAGCGTCGATTTCATATCTGCATTCAAGTAGGGGAAGGGAAAGAGTTTTTTGTCCCAACCTTTCACCTTTCCTTAGCTGCAACGCCTCCTCTTTAATTAGGGAGGGGAGGGGAGCTCTTGTCCCACCTCTTTAGCCTGCCTCTGAGCCGCAGCCTCTTCTTCCTCTTCCTTTCCACCGAATGTGTTCGTGCGTCGTGGCGGTTCCTGGGTGAGGAAGGGTAATGCCGGAGAGAAAGGAACTCACTGATCCGTTCATGAATCCAGAGTGTGATGTCGGGCTGGAGGTCATCCAACGTAGATGAGATGGTGCAGGTCGCCTTTGCCGAGAAGGGGTCGCCGTCAACGAAGGAGGTGGGGCACCGGAAGGTGCCGAGCGTCGTTGGCCTCGCCGTCGTTCATGGTGGCCTTTCTTTGGCGGCAGTTGTCGGAGATGCGAGTGATGATGATGGCGTAGTCCTCGGATTCCTCGGCGGAGGTGCCTTTGTCCGGGTTGTGGCCGATGATGATGGCATAGTCCCCGGATGCCCCGGCGGAGGGGCACTACAGTCGTCGGCGTGGTGCTCGACGTTGCAGATGACGACGCCTTAGACGATCCTGTGGAGCGGCGGGCCATCACCGATGGAGAGTGTGGCGCGGCGGCCGCAGTAGACGAACTGGCCCATGTACATGCCAGGTCATCACCGATGGAGAGCGTGGTGTGGCGCCCGCAGTAGACGAACTGGCCCATGTACATGCCAGGTCGTCGCCGATGGAGATGTGGCGCGGCGGCCGAAGTAGACGAACTGGCCCATGTACGTGCTAGGACGTCGCCGACGGGGAGTGTGGTGCGGCGGCTGCAGTAGTACTTGTAGTAAAGCTAGGCAGAGACTATAATTGAATAAGTTTTATGGGGGAGCCCCCGAGTAAACAGTCCTTTGTATGATGAAATCACCTCATGAGCTATGAATTTGTGCAAAGAATGGATAAATTTTTATCTTTTGTTACGGCAAAC
The DNA here is from genome assembly GCA_904845875.1 of Miscanthus lutarioriparius. Classification (NCBI taxonomy): domain Eukaryota; kingdom Viridiplantae; phylum Streptophyta; class Magnoliopsida; order Poales; family Poaceae; genus Miscanthus; species Miscanthus lutarioriparius. The sequence continues at coordinate 21,399,285 of CAJGYO010000003.1, forward strand.
AGTTTTTCAGCTTCCTCTTTTTGTAGAAGAGGTTTTGGTGCCCTCCAACCCTTCCCATGGGTCAAGTCGTAAGAAACTAGGAGTGTGGGTGAAATAATTCTGATTACGCTGGTGAGCAAAGAGGTCACAGCCGCTGGGGCATGGGTCTCTCGCAGGCCTACCTAGTTGTAGTCAGAATTCGCTCCCGAAATCTTAGTTCTTAGGACTTTGTTATGAGAAGGATGGAAAACTTTAGAGAATGTTTGCAAATGTTAAACATGAAGTTTTTGCAAGGTAAACGTACTTGTGTCATTTATATCATCAGCCCCCGAGTGAGGTCCGACCCCTCGCAATTTGCAGGGGTCGGTCGTCACTAAAGATCGGGGTTTTGTAAATACAAAAACTGATAAGGAAGAGTATGTGTTTATTTAAGGGTAAAAACGACGTAGCTGTTTGATATTCCAGGCGTTGGTGAAGACCTTGCCGTCGATGGTTTTCAACTTGTAGGCACCTAGACGGAGTACTTCCACGATGACGTACATCCCTTCCCAGGGTGGGGAGAGCTTGTGGCGGTCCTTGTTGCTCTGTACAAGGCAGAGAACAAGGTCCCCAATGTTGAAGGCTCGGTCCCGCACCCGTCGGCTGTGGTACCGCCATAGCGCCTGCTGGTACTTGGCCGAACGGAGGAGGGCGATGTCACGGGCTTCATCTAGTTGGTCCATGGCGTCTTGGTGGGATGCCTCGGCTCCCTGTTCGTCGTAGGCTCTGACTCTTGGCGCTCCATAGTCGAGGTCCGTCGGGAGGACGGCCTCGGCACCGTAGACCACGAAGAAAGGCGTGTAGCCGGTGGCCCGACCGGGAGTTGTTTTCAGGCTCCAGAGTACTGCGGGGAGCTCGGTGACCCAACATGTGCTGAACTTGTTCAACCGGTTGAAGATCCTGGGCTTGAGGCCCTATAGTAGCTTGTCGTTTGCGCGCTCGACCTGCCCGTTCGTCCGGGGGTGCGCGACGGCTGCCCAATCGATCCGGATGTATTGTTCATCGTATAATCGAATGAATTTCCTATCGGTGAACTGTGTGCCATTATCTGTGATGATGGAGTTTGGTACTCCAAAACGATGGATGATGTCGAAGAAGAACAGCACAGCCTATTCGGATTTGATTGTGGAGATTGGCCGAGCTTCGATCCATTTCATAAACTTATCTATGGTGACAAGTAGGTGGGTGAAGCCCCCAGGGCGCCTTTTTGAATGGCCTAACCAGATTGAGCCCCCAGACCGCGAAGGGCCACGTGATGGGGATCATCTAGAGTGCCTGGGCCGGGAGGTGAGTTTGCCGAGCATAGTATTGACACCCTTCGTAGGTGCGTACGATTTGTTCGGCGTCGGCTACTGCAGTGGGCCAGTAAAAGGCCCTGTCGGAATGCATTTCCAACCAAGGTCCTCGGTGCGGCATGGTGGTCGCAGACCCCACTGTGGATGTCGCTCAGCAGGAGTTTTCCTTGTCGCTAGGGATACAAAGTTGGAGGATCCCGGTGTGGCTCCATTTGTAGAGTTCATCCTCTACAAGAACGAAGGACTTGGTGCGACGTGCGAGCCGTCGAGCTTCTGTCTTGGTCGCGGGCAGCGCGTCATGGAGGAGGTAGTCGATGTAGAGTGTTGTCTAGTCATCCGGAGGGTTGGGCTCTGTTGTTGGGTTCACTTCAAGCTCCATGACCTCAGGGTCGGGTGGAGCCATCGGTGGCTCGACCCTTAGGGCTGGATCAGACAGGCCTTCGTCGGCCGGCTCTGTCCTTTCATAGCGCACCGAGGGTTTATGTTGATCGCTGGCAAACACACCCGTTAACACCGGCTCTCGGCCAGACGCGGCTTTTGCAAGTGCGTCGGCCGCCTCTTTGAGGCGTCTTGGGATGTGGTTGAGCTCGAGACCGTCGAACTTGTCTTCCAGCCGTTGGACCTCTTGGCAGTACGCAGCCATCCTGGCATCGTGGAAGGTTTACTCCTTTAGGACCTGGTTGATGACCAGCTAGGAGTCGCCCCTGATGTCGAGGCATCGGATGCCCAACTCGATGGCGATTCATAGGCCGTTGATGAGTGCTTCATATTCGGCCACATTATTTGATGAGGGAAAATGGAGACGAACCATGTACCTCACGCGGACCCCGAGGGGTGATACGAAGACCAGCCCTGCGCCGGCGCCCTTTTTCATTAGCGACCCGTCGAAGTACACCGTCTAGTACTCATGATCGATGACCGCCGGTGGCGTCTGGACCTCAGTCCACTTCGCGATGAAGTTAGCCAACACCTACGACTTGATTATCGTTCGAGGTGCATACGCGATGCCTTGATCCATTAGCTCGAGTGCCCATTTTGTGGTTCTCCCAGTGGCGTATTGGCTACGGATGACCTCGCTGAGGGGGAACGACGTCACGACTGTCACGACGTGTGACTCGAAGTAGTGGCGCAATTTCCTCTTGGTGATGAGTACGACGTATAGGAGTTTTTGGATTTGAGAGTAGCGGGTTTTGGAGTTGGACAGTGTGGCAGAACCTCCTAAGAAATCGGGCCCACGTGCACCTATCGATGTCTCAACAGACCTCAGATAGCGTACACAAGTTCCCAACAACTTAATAGGTCTGTCGGGTGTCCTCGGAAAACCCGAATCATCCACGTTTCAAACAGGATTCCAATCACAGTCATTGCAGATTACAACATTTTTCAATATACATACCAGAGGTAATAAAGCTGAAGACTTAAGTTTAATATTACAAACCAGTTGTTTCAAACTTACATAACCATAAGTGTCATAGAACCATAGTAGCGAGATAATATTACATTAACATTATTTATTTCACACAAACTAGTGCCTTGTCCAAAGGCCATTCATCATTCCTCATCGTCATCGACTTTATACACTGACATGCAGCAGGGACCAAAACAAGCCTGCGCATGCGTCTCCCCTGCAACAAGGGTTAACAAACCCTGAGTACAAAAGTACTCAACAAGACTGACCCGACCAAAAAGGGCGAAGGTCTTAGGGATGTTGGTGTTGGGTCAAGGTAAGGATGTAGAAAGATTCAAAAATTCTTTGCCAAAAGCTTACTATTCTTGATCCTAGTTTCAAGTTTTACCACTAAGTATTTTAGTTCAATATCTCCAACTAAGTGTTCATATCCCATGTTCCAATCCTTCTCATTCCATTCTTTTTCTCATGTTTTAGTAATTCACCAGTCCTGCATTGCTTCTGTAATGAATCGAGTCTCCATGTCCACGGAGCACCGGCAATTCGAATTGATTCAAGTCCCAGCTGGGGATTCCTTATCACACGACATATGTAGAACTTAATCTTGCATATATCAACCTCGCTCACGGATCCTCCGTACTAAGCCGTCTCCACGCCACCCGAGAGCACAAAGACACCTCAAATCCGCCACATTCAAGCCACGAGGGTACACGCTATTCTCCCGCCATCTCACCACTCCCGGTCGTGGGCATTCGTCTTAGTATCGGATTAGCCAAGTAGGCTTACCGGAGTATGTGACTAGTACTACAAAGTGTCTCGTTCAGAAGATCCACAATGAGTGGCCTTTAAGCGACATAGTCGGCAACATTACCCAACATTCAAGATAAGCCACCTAACTAGTCTCTAGTTCATTCTACCTTCCTTCTTTCTTTCTTTGGCCAGTATGCCATCTTTGATTATATCGAAACTTTTACTTTGAAAAGCCTACCATAAAGCATACTAAGCAATTCTACGCCTTTGTAAATGAAATCATCTTCAAGGATGGTAAACAATTAACAAGGTAGGCAATGCATCAAGTAGGTAACATTTGAATAAACAACTTAATGCGATAAGTAACATAAGTGATAAACTTTTCAAAGTAAACAAGGTAATGGTGTAATGCATAAACCGGGGCTTGCCTTCGTTGGCGATCTCAGGTTCCGGATCAGTACCACAATTACCAAATCCCGCGACAATCGGGTATTCTTCCAGCACTTGTTCAACTAGAATCGTTTCACTCTCAGATTCTACATGAAATGATAGCATATGCTTTAACATGATGATAATGTAAACATGATGCTTTCACGGTACATGAAATGTAACAACACCCCGCAAATGATTTTATTTCACGGTACCGTTGCAAGCCAACAAAACCAACTTGCAATCCTACCATCAAAAACCATACATGGGACTTGACCAAATGGATCTTGAAACCCTACTGGTCACACAACCTGACCTAAAAAAATTAAACCCTAACCCTAACAATTAGGGTTGCTCTTATTAAATTTTTAATTAATTTAAAATAAGCCCAAAAATAAACTTATTCCAAATGACCTCAAAATTTTATGTAAGCTTCCTCATATCAAATTAGTGTACCAAAATAAATTTCATAATTTTTGGAGATATACAGTGGTCTACAAAAATCATGGAAATTGCATTTATTAATTAATGGACTGAATTTTTGAACATTAAAAATCTATTCAAATTTCAAGTTTTAAATTTTTAAACCATACTAGAGCATGTTCAGAAGCTACACACAAAATTTCAGAATTTTTGGAGCTATCATGAATTTCCTACAAATTCCCAAAGTTTCAGCACTATTCACAAACTCAGAAAATAAAAATCAGCACTGTTCTTCTTCCTCACTCGCACTGACAGGCTGACCCCACCCGTCAGTGACTCAACCCTATCACGACGGCGCTGCCCTCACTGACCGGCCGCAAAATGCGCCGACGGTGACGCTCCGGCGAAACAGACCTCACCAAAATGATCTACTACCTCCCCCGAACCAATCTCAGCTATCAGAAAGGAAAAAGGTGCCCTGGAGCCACCTCCACGTCGGGCATGGCGGACTGAGAACGACGGTGTACGGCGTAGCCACGTTGACGCTGCAGTAGGGACTAAAGCGAAACGGTTTTCACATTCAGAAGCTCACCGTGATCACGTAGGTAGGCTCGGTGAAGACGGAGATGTACCGAATCGACGGGACCACGTGAGACCGAGGATGGCGGAGCTCCGGCCGACTCCGAAGAAGATGAAGTCACGCGGCGGCGCTGGACTTCCAGGAGCAACACGATCGGGCTTGGGATGAGCAGGAAGACGGGACGGAGCTTCTGGCCAAAGCAATTGGCCCTAGACACTACGGCGAGGACGAATTGCGTGAGTGCGGGCAAGACACCGGCGGCGAGCAGTCGACGGGAAAACTCCGAACTGACGACGGAGTGCTCCTATTTATAGCAAGAAGGAGGGTGTGCGGTGTTGACAGCACACGGGCGAACTCGCCACGGAGGTATTGGCGTGTCACTGCGCGTGTAAGCGGTGAAATCCGATCGGCGGTGATCTCCGCGTGGCACCGGCGGCAAGCAGAGAGGTGGAGGTTGATTTTTGAAAAATTTACAGAACTGCCACTGCGTTCATTTTTCAAATTACTCACAAATCTTCTAAAGAAGTTGAAAATCTCCAAAAATGAAAGTTGTTCAATTTTTCAAACTCTACAACTTTGCTTCTAGAAACATTTTCAAATTCGGCCTCCATTTTGAAATTTGAATTTGGGGTGCATTAGAGCATTTGAATCATTTCAAAATTACTCCAAATTTTATATGTAAACTTGAAAAACTTTGAATACCAAAGTTGATCCTTATAAAATAAGCTCCAACTTTGCTTTTTGTCACAACCCCAAATTCCAAATGGATTTTGAAATATCCAAAAGGGGCAAAACGGACTTTTATAATTTAAATTTGAATTCAAATTTGATTTGTCTTTCTTTTGCTTTAACTTTGATTTTTTACCAGTAACATGGCCCATTAGGGTTGTTTGAGTCAAATGACACGTGGTCTCACATGATCACATGAAATCTGACCCTTGTGGTCATGATCTTTGTTTAACGTTTTGAATCACATTGCATCACATAAAATAACAACTTATGAAATAAATCTTATTTAGTGAATGCATTCCAAATTTTCTTCTTTATGAATGCTTTGCAATGCATATGATGACATGCCAAATTTTAGTTCTAGGTCCAAACACCAGAGGTGTTACAACCCTTCCCCCTTAAAGAAATCTCGTCCCAAGATTTAAAACTTAAGACTAAGTAATGGAAAAGGAAATGTGTCAAGCTAACACATCATAACTTTATTCAAAAGACTAGTGAGGGGGTTTTCCATTCTTTTGATAAAATAAACAAGTTACAGTATAGACGAGGTATTGCAACTAGAGAGAAGCAATGAAGTCAGGAAAGTTTTCTTCTAAGTAATCCTCAGACTCCCAAGTAGCTTCTTCTTCAGTGTGCTGGTTCCATTGTACTTTGTAGAACTTGATTGTACGCCTTCGAGTGACTCGATCCTTCTGATCTAAGACTCTAATGGGGTACTCGGCATAAGTCAAATCAGGTGCTAGTTCTACATCACCAAAGTCAATCACTTGGTCAGGTACTTGAAGACACTTCTTCAACTGGGATACATGGAATATATCATGCACAGCTGACATGTGATCTGGTAGCTTAACACGATAGGCGACTGGTCCACATCTTTGTTGGATTTGAAACGGACCGACATAACGGGGCGCCAACTTTCCCCGAATCCCAAAACGATGAACTCCTTTCATTGGCGATACCTTGAGGTAGACATGATCTCCCACTATGAATTCTAGAGGTCGCCTCCTCTTATCAGCATAGCTTTTCTGTCGGGATTGAGCTACCTTCATATTAGCTTGTATGAGTTTAACCTTCTCTTCTGCTTCCTTGACCACATCTGGTCCAAAGAACCAACGTTCTCCAACATCTGACCAATGTAAAGGTGTCTGGCATCTACGACCATACAATGCTTCAAATGGTGCCATTTTAATGCTCTCTTGATAGCTATTGTTATATGAGAATTCAGCTAAGGGAAGGCATTCATCCCATATAGCACCATAAGAGAGAACACATGCTCTTAACATATATTCAAGAATTTGATTTACCCTTTCCATCTGTCCATCGGTTTGTGGATGATAAGCAGAACTACGGATAAGTTTAGTTCCCAAAGACTCATGTAGACTTTTCCAAAACTTGGATATAAACAATGACCCTCTGTCAGAGACAATGGTCTTGGGTGCCCCATGCAGACTGAAGATTCTATTCAGATAAAGCTTTGCATACTGCTCCGCTCGATATTTATCTCTGACTCGTAAGAAATGAGCTATCTTGGTTAGGCGATCAACAATAACCCATATTGAATTGTAGCCTACAGATGTCCTAGGCAACCCTACTATGAAGTCCATACAGATATCTTCCCACTTCCAAGATGGAACTAGCAAGGAATGTAATGGACACATCGTCTTCATGTGAATCGCTTTGACTCTCTGACAAGTATCACATTTGGCCACATATTGAGCTATTTCTATTTTCATTTTGGTCCACCAATATCTCGTTCTCAGATCATGATACATTTTGTTGCTACCTGGATGAATGGAGTATCTTATAGAATGAGCTTCATCAAGAATCTGCTTTCGCAGCTCTGGATGTTTGGGTACTACCAATCTATCTTTGAACCATACGACATCTGATTCATCAATCTTGAAACATGTTGATCTTCCAGATCTGACTTTATCCTTGATATGGGCTATGCCCTTACTTTTCTGTTGAGCAGCAATGATCTGATCTTTAATAGTGGACTCAACTGCAATATTGAACAGGGAACCTTGTTCTATGATTTGTAAATTCAGATGCTCCATCTCTTGACACAATGTTCGTTGCATAGGTTTCATAGTCAGACAATGGCAATGACTCTTGCGACTCAGGGCATCGGCAACTACATTTTCCTTGCCCGGATGATAATGCACTTCTAAGTCATAATCTTTGATAAGTTCTAACCATCTTCTTTGCCTCATATTCAACTCTGACTGAGTAAAGATATATTTCAAACTTTTGTGATCCGTATAGATATGACATATATTGCCTAATAAATAATGTCGCCAAATCTTGAGTGCATGAACAACAGCGGCTAATTCAAGATCATGGGTGGGATAATGTTCTTCATGCTTCTTGAGTTGTCTGGAAGCATATGCTATGACTCTGCCTTGTTGCATAAGAACACAGCCAATACCAATTCCAGATGCATCACAATAGATATCAAATGGCCGCTCGATATCAGGTTGTGCTAATACTGGTGCAGTTGTCAGCAACTTCTTCAATGTCTGAAAGGCCTCTTCACATCCTGTTGACCATACAAACTTAGTTTGATTTTTCAGCAGTCCAGTAATTGACTTCGCAATTCTGGAGAAGTCAGGGATGAACCGATGGTAATACCCTGCCAACCTCAGGAAACTACGAACTTGATGTACAGTTGTAGGTGCTTTCCAATTAAGAACTTCTTCTACCTTGCTCGGATCAACAGCTATACCTTCAGCAGATAACACATGACCCAGAAATTGTACTTCCTCTAACCAAAATGCACATTTGCTGAATTTGGCATATAGTTGATGATCTCTTAATCTTTGTAGAACAATACGGAGATGTTCCACATGTTCCACTTTGCTCTTAGAATAGATCAGAATGTCGTCAATGAACACCACTACAAACTTATCCAACTCAGGCATGAAAACTGAGTTCATCAGGTACATGAAGTAAGCCGAGGCATTGGTCAACCCAAAAGACATGACTAGATACTCATATAGACCATATTGAGTAGTGAACGTTGTCTTTGGCACATCTTCTCGTCTGATCTTAATCTGGTGGTAGACTGATCTCAAGTCTATCTTCGAGAATACCTTAGCTCCCGCAAGTTGATCAAAAAGTAAATCAATTCGGGGTAAGGGGTATTTGTTCTTGATGGTGACTTCATTTAATGGCCAATAGTCAACACATAACCTTAAGGTTTGATCCTTCTTCTTCACGAAAATAGCAGGGCATCCCCAAGGTGATGAATTGGGTTGAATGAAACCCTTGTCTAACAACTCTTGTAGTTGCATTTTTAATTCTGCTAGTTCTTTGGGTGGCATCCTATATGCTCTTCTAGATACTGGTGCTGTTCCTGGTTTCAGATCAATTCTGAATTCTACGTCTCGGTCTGGTGGCAAACCAGGCAGATCATCGAGAAAGACATCCGTAAACTCACATACCATTGAAATTTTCTCGGCTCCTTTAACAATAGTTGCACAGACTGTTTCCACTGTACTTTTAGGAAAGGGAAGTTGGATGAGAAGTTGGGTTTTGCTGCCAGGTGCATTTACCCTTATGGTTCTATGCAAGACATCTATGATAGCCCCATGTTGGGTTAACCAGTTCATACCAAGGATCACATTTATATCTTGATCCTTTAATATCAGCATATTGGTAGGGAACTCATAACCTCCCAAATCAATAGGTACATGCTGAACTACCTCCCTTGTACAGATTCATCCCCCGGGCGACTGTATATGATAGGGCTCTTTTGTTTCCCCAATAGCTATCCCATGCTTCACAACAAATGTACGATTGATGAATGTATGGGATGTACCAGAATCAAATAAGGTAATTGCAGGATGCTTAGCAATGGGAAACATACCCATCATTACTGGTTCTCCTTCTGGAATAGCTTCCACTTGAGTATAGAAGACCCTTCCAATTTTCTTCTTAGCCTGTCCCTTTTGATTGTTCTGAGCATTGTCCTTGTACTGATTCTGAGCTGGAGTAACAGGGGCTTTGGGTGCATCAGGATTGTTCTTCCTAGGATATGGACATTCTCCGCAAAAGTGTCCGGGTTTACCACAATTATAGCATGGATAATTGTGATTCTGGGGAGTAGCATTGCGGTTTGCATTATTTGTATTGTTTTGTTGCTGCGGCGCTTGATGAGTATAAGGCGTATTAGTTGCAGGGCGAATAAAGATTTGCTGCCTGCTTTGGCTTTGTTGTGGGTGGAATGGTGCACGGCCATGATTCTGAGGATGGTAGATCACCTTTTGACGCTTTCCACTTAATGATCCGGAAGCAAAGGACCTCTTTTTCTTCGCCTCCTTGTGTCGGCGGTAATTCTCCTCTGAAGCGACGGCAATGTTGACAGTCTCATGATAAGTTGCGTTGCCACAAGTTGCCATCATGGTCTGAAGTTTGGTGTTTAGACCTCTCATGAAATGATTCTTCTTTTTCCTGTCAGTATTCACATACTCTATAGCGTACTGCGACAGGTGATTAAAACGCCCGACATAGTGCATCACCGGGTGCTCCCCTTGCTTAAGAGACAAGAACTCTTCTAACTTCATGGTCATCACACCGTCTGGAATATAGTGTGCCCTGAAGGCATCCTTGAACTCCCTCCAGTTGATTTGGTGACCAGCAGGCTGTACTGCTACCAAATTTACCCACCAGGCACCAGCAGCTCCTCGGAGTTGCTGTGCCGCAAACCTTGGTTTTTGAACCTCGGTACAGTGAATCAGCTCGAACTTTTGCTCTATTGTCCTAAGCCAATCGTCAGCTTCTAAAGGTTCGTCTGCTTTAGAGAACACAGGTGGACGTGTGTCAGTAAAATCCACATAGGTTGACTCATCATTTCCATTACGACGACCATGATTAGGGTATGGTGCCTGCTGGTTCCGCGCCAATTCCCTTAACAGCCTAGCATTCTCTGCCGTTGCGTTGACGAGTGAGGCTATGGCATCTGCCATAGTCGAAGGCATTGGTGGAGGATTTGGGAACTCATCATCGTCATGTGAGCCACTAGCACCAGTTCGGGTGATAGGACGAGGCATCTGTTAGAGAACACGTTTACTTACATTATTCTTTATTAAATGCATTTAAAAGGTTTCATGCATTTAAAATGAGTGGCCTTTAAGCGACATAGTCGGTAACATTACCCAACATTCAAGATAAGCCACCTAACTAGTCTCTAGTTCATTCTACCTTCCTTCTTTCTTTCTTTGGCCAGTATGCCATCTTTGATTATATCGAAACTTTTACTTTGAAAAGCCTACCATAAAGCATACTAAGCAATTCTACGCCTTTGTAAATGAAATCATCTTCAAAGATGGTAAACAATTAACAAGGTAGGCAATGCATCAAGTAGGTAACATTTGAATAAACAACTTAATGCGATAAGTAATATAAGTGATAAACTTTTTAAAGTAAACAAGGTAATGGTGTAATGCATAAACCGGGGCTTGCCTTCGTTGGCGATCTTAGGTTCCGGATCAGTACCACAATTACCAAATCCCGCGACAACCGGGTATTCTTCCAGCACTTGTTCAACTAGAATCGTTTCACTCTCAGATTCTACATGAAATGATAGCATATGCTTTAACATGATGATAATGTAAACATGATGCTTTCACGGTACATGAAATGTAACAACACCCCGCAAATGATTTTATTTCACGGTACCGTTGCAAGCCAACAAAACCAACTTGCAATCCTACCATCAAAAACCATACATGGGACTTGACCAAATGGATCTTGAAACCCTACTGGTCACACAACCTGACCTAAAAAAAATTAAACCCTAACCCTAACAATTAGGGTTGCTCTTATTAAATTTTTAATTAATTTAAAATAAGCCCAAAAATAAACTTGTTCCAAATGACCTCAAAATTTTATGTAAGCTTCCTCATATCAAATTAGTGTACCAAAATAAATTTCATAATTTTTGGAGCTATACAGTGGTCTACAAAAATCATGGAAATTGCATTTATTAATTAATGGACTGAATTTTTGAACATTAAAAATCTATTCAAATTTCAAGTTTTAAATTTTTAAACCATACTAGAGCATGTTCAGAAGCTACACACAAAATTTCAGAATTTTTGGAGCTATCATGAATTTCCTACAAATTCCCAAAGTTTCAAAGACTATTCACAAAACTCGAAAATAAAAATCAAAGATCGTTTCTTCTTCCTCACTGACCGACAAAGCTAACCCCACCCGTCAGTGACTCAACCCTGTCACGACGGCGCTGCCCTCACTGACTGGCCGCAAAATGCGCCGACGGTGACGCTCCGGTGAAAGAGACCTCACCAAAATGATCTACTACCTCCCCCGAACCAATCTCAGCTATCAGAAAGGAAAAAGGTGCCCTGGAGCCACCTCCACGTCGGGCATGGCGGACTGAGAACGACGGTGTACGGCGTAGCCACGTTGACGCTGCAGTAGGGACTAAAGCGAAACGGTTTTCACATTCAGAAGCTCACCGTGATCACGTAGGTAGGCTCGGTGAAGACGGAGATGTACCGAATCGACGGGACCACGTGAGACCGAGGATGGCGGAGCTCCGGCCGACTCCGAAGAAGATGAAGTCACGCGGCGGCGCTGGACTTCCAGGAGCAACACGATCGGGCTTGGGATGAGCAGGAAGACGGGACGGAGCTTCTGGCCAAAGCAATTGGCCCTAGACACTACGGCGAGGACGAATTGCATGCGAAAGTGCAAGCAAGACACCTGGCAATGAGAAAATCGACGGAAAACTTGAATCGACGCATTTGAGTGCTCCTATTTATAGCAAGAAGGAGGGGTGTGCGGTGTTGATAAAGACACAGGCGAACTCGCCACGGAGGTATTGGCGTGTCACTGCGCGTGTAAGCGGTGAAATCCGATCGGCGGTGATCTCCGCGTGGCACCGGCAGCAAGCAGAGAGGTGGAGGTTGATTTTTGAAAAATTTACAGAACTGCCACTGCGTTCATTTTTCAAATTACTCACAAATCTTCTAAAGAAGTTGAAAATCTCCAAAAAAGAAAGTTGTTCAATTTTTCAAACTCTACAACTTTGCTTCTAGAAACATTTTCAAATTCGGCCTCCATTTTGAAATTTGAATTTGGGGTGCATTAGAGCATTTGAATCATTTCAAAATTACTCCAAATTTTATATGTAAACTTGAAAAACTTTGAATACCAAAGTTGATCCTTATAAAATAAGCTCCAACTTTGCTTTTTGTCACAACCCCAAATTCCAAATGGATTTTGAAATATCCAAAAGGGGCAAAACGGACTTTTATAATTTAAATTTGAATTCAAATTTGATTTGTCTTTCTTTTGCTTTAACTTTGATTTTTGACCAGTAACATGGCCCATTAGGGTTGTTTGAGTCAAATGACACATGGTCTCACATGATCACATGAAATCTGACCCTTGTGGTCATGATCTTTGTTTAACGTTTTGAATCACATTGCATCACATAAAATAACAACTTATGAAACAAATCTTATTTAGTGAATGCATTCCAAATTTTCTTCTTTATGAATGCTTTGCAATGCATATGATGACATGCCAAGTTTTAGTTCTAGGTCCAAACACCAGAGGTGTTACAGACAGTACCTCGCTGATGAAGTACACTGGGCGTTGTACTTTGAAGGCGTGCCCCTCTTCTTCCCGCTCTACTACCAGGGCGGCATTGACCACTTGCGTGGTGGCCGCTATGTATAGTAGGAGAGATTCTCCGTCGCTTGGGGGGGACCAGGACCGAGGGTTTTGTCAGTAGTAGCTTGACCATGTTGAGCGCCTCCTGGGCCTCGGTTGTCCACTCGAAGCGGTCGGGTTTTTTTAGGAGTTGATAAAGGGGGAGTCCTCGTTCGCCGAGGCGCGAGATGAATCGGCTGAGGGCGGCGAGGCACTCTGTGATCCGCTGAACCCCTTTTATGTTCTGGATCGGGCCCATCTTTGTGATGGCTGCGATTTTTTCTAGGTTGGCCTCGATGCCACGCTCGGAGACGATGAAGCCGAGCAGCATGCCCCTCGGGACCCCGAAAACACATTTCTCAGGATTGAGTTTGATGCCATTTGCCCAGAGTTTAGCAAAGGTTTTTTCAAGATCGACGACGAGGTGGTCAACCCGTGTGGACTTAACTACGATGTCGTCGACGTAGGCCTCAACGGTCTGCCCGATGAGGTCCCCGAAGCAGTTTAGCATACAACGCTGGTAAGTTGCCCCGGCATTCTTCGGACCGAACGGCATTGAAATGTAGCAGAACAATCCAAAGGGGGTGATAAAAGACGTCGCGAGCTGGTCGGACTCTCTCATCGCGATCTGGTGGTAGCCGGAATACGCGTCAAGGAAGGAGAGGGTTTCGCACCCTGAGGTGGAATCAACTATTTGGTGTATGCGTGGCAAAGGAAACGGGTCCTTTAGGCACGCCTTGTTGAGGCCCGTGTAGTCGACACACATCCTCCATTTCCCGCTCTTCTTTCGCACAAGAACGGGATTTGCTAGCCATTCTGGGTGATGTACTTCCCTAATGAACCCAGCTGCCAACAGTTTGGCTATCTCTTCACCGATGGCCCTGCGCTTTTCCTTGTCGAAGCGGCGCAGGCGTTGCTTCACCGGCTTGGAGCCTGGGTGGATTTTCAAGCTGTGCTCGGCGACCTCCCTCGGGATGCCTGGCATATCCGAGGGTTTCCACGCAAAGATGTCTTTATTATCGTGGAGGAAGTCGACGAGCGCACTTTCCTATTTGGATGAGAGTGTGGTACCAATGCGTACCTTTTTAGCCTCGGAGCTGCTGGGGTCCACGAGGACCTCCTTGTAGCCCTCTGCCTATTCGAACGACCTGGTCGATTTCTTGGCATCGGGCATTTTTTCGGCAACCTCCTCCCTAAGGGTGGTGAGTTCCTTGGAGGCGACGACTGCGGAGGCGTGATCACAACATTCGACTTCACACTCGTAAGCGCGCTGGAAGGAGGTGCCGACGGTCATGACCCCGCGGGGGCCCGACATCTTCAGCTTAAGGTACGTATAGTTGGGGACGGCCATAAACTTCGCGTAACACGATCGTCCCAGGATGGCGTGGAAAGTTCCCGGGAACCCCACTATGTCAAAGGTGAGGGTCTCAGTCCTGTAATTGGACCGATCCCCGAAAGTGACGGGTAGATCGATCTACCCTAGTGGCACGGCCTGCCTACCAGGCACGACGCCATGGAAAGGTGCTCGGATGGGGCGGAGGTTCATTCGGTCGATGCCCATCTCATCGAGCGTCTTGGCGTACATGATGTTGAGGCCGCTGCCTCCGTCCATCGGTACTTTTGTGAGCCACTTTGGGCCGATCGATCAGGTCGACGACAAGCAGGTACCTTCTCGGGTGTGGGACGACATCCGGATGGTCGGTCCGGTCGAAGATTATGGCGGATTCTGACCACCGGAGGAAGGCAGGTGTGGTCGGTCCGGCCGTATAGACCTCGCGGCGCGCGTCCTTCTGGCGGCGTTTGGAGTCATAAACCGCTGATCCTCCGAAGATCACGAGGGCACCGTTTGGAGTCAGGAAGGCGTCGTCCTTCTCCTCGGCGTCATCTATGCTGGGGGTAGGTTCCTTCCCCTACTCCCCTTTGCTGAGGCCCCCGGACAAGTATTTGCGCATGAGGCCACATTCCTTGTATAGATGCTTGGCCAGGAAAGCGTGGTTTGGGCATGGCCCCTCGAGCATTTTTTTAAAGTGGTTCGGAGTGCCCTCCGTGGGCTTCTGGCCACCTTTGCGGTTGGCAGCAGCCACGAGCGAGTTGTTGCGCCGTTGCTTCTTATTCTTTCTTTTGGTGGGGAGGTTGGAGGGGCCTTCACCGACGTCCTCATCCCGCCTCGCCTTGCCATCGGGGCGGTCGAAGATGGCTCTGACCGCCTCCTCTCCTGAGGCGTGGCTGGTGGTGATGTCTAGGAGCTCCTTGGTGGTCCGTGGGCCCCTGCGCCCCAGCTTGTGGACCAGGGATTCGCAGGTTGTCCCGGATAGGAAGGCTCCTATCACGTCGGTGTCGGCGACGTTAGGGAGCTCGTTGCACTGCCTAGAGAAGCACCGGATGTACCCGCGGAGGGTTTCATCAGTCTTCTGGCGGTAGTTCTTCAGGTCCCATGGGTTTCTAGGGCGTTTGTATGTGCCCTAGAAGTTCCCCACAAAGATCTCCATGAGATCCACCGAACTTTGAATGGCGTTGGACGGTAGGTGCTCCAACCACGCTCGTGCCGAATCGGCCAAGAATAGCGGGAGATTGTGAATAATGAAATCGTCATCACTCGCACCACTGGCTTAACAGGCAAGCAGATAGTCTTCGAGCCAAAGCCCGGGGTTCATTTCTCTAGAATATTTTGGGATATTGGTGGGTGGTCGGTACCTTGGTGGGAAAGCAGCGTTGAGGATGTGTCGGCCGAAGGCATGAGGGCCTAGCAGGCCGGGGCTCGGGCTCTGGTCCTCGCCGCTGTCGTAGCGTCCGCCGCATCGAGGATGATAGCCATGATGGGCTCCTTCCCTTCCGTCACCATGGGTGTGCCTACGGGCGTCGATGGTGCTACGCACGTCACGGTTGTGGCCGAGACATTGATGTACCAGGACAGCGGAGTGCTGCCTGCTGCCTGGCGGTGTCTGGTGAATGGACGCATCCTTAGCGGGGCGTACCGAGGGCGTGCGCTGGCTGGCGTCGGGCTCGTGTCGCCGAGACAACGAGCTTTCCGCCTACTGCGCCGCCGCACGCTCGAGCAACGTGCGAATCTCTCTGTGGGCCCGGCGATCCTCGGACATCGCGGCCTCCGGGAGGCCATGAAGCAAGGCCGTCGTGGCGGCGATGTTCTGGCTTGCCCGAGCAAAGTGAGGGAGAGTCCCATCATTGGTGAGGATCCTCTGGTGCACATCATGGGCTGCGACGCGTGCGTGCCCACTGTCTCCGCGACGCTTGATTTCCTCATCGATCTTTAGGTACTCCCGGACAAGTTGTTGTCCGGCGTCATCGATCTCCAGCTTTCGCACTCTTAGCTGCTCCATCCTTACGTGAGATGGAGCCACCGCCTCCCCCTCATCCTAGCATCGGGGTTGCCTGTTGGGGTTGCCTCCTCTCCGGAGATGCTTTGGACGTGCCCCTCGGGGGTTTGCGTCATGAAGCATTCCCAGGAAGGGTGATGGCTCCCCCTGCTAGAGTCAGAGCTGGAGGACGACTCTGGTTCTTCCGTGAGGAGCCCATGGAGTGTCTCCGGATCGTGTTCAATTGCCCCCACGAACTCGCTGTCCATAGGTAATTTGAACCATGCGTAGTGCCAGATGGTGGCCAGCGGTTGCCACAGCGTTGCGGAGGCCGAACGGCAACGCCATCGAGGCGCGCCATGTGGAGCGTTCCAGAGAGAGGGTGATGTGGCGTGGGGCCTTCCTGGATGACTGGGGCCCGAGGGAGACGCCGGGCTGGCCCTCAAGCCTCCGGTAGCTGAAGTTGACGGGAGGGAGGGACTGGACGGCCGCGTGGGCCAGTGCCAGCTCTCCACCCAGTGTGACGATGAAATCCAAGTCACCGAAACGCACATGTGTGCCCGGGACCTAGCTGATTGCGTGGTTAGCCATCCGAGGCCTGATTTGGAACGCATAAAGTCTCCTACCGGCAATTGTCGGTGTTTCGAATAAGCACCGGCAAGTAAATTTATAGTTATGCGCGTTAGGCCTGGATGGTGCGCTAATGGACACAAGATTTATACTGGTTCGGGCTGAATGTCCCTACGTCCAGTCTGTTGCTGCTCGTGTTATTAGCACCGAAAATGGTTTATTGTAGGGGGTACAAACGGTCGAGAGAGAGACTGGTCCTAGGTCTCTGATGGAAGGGTCGAAAGGAGGCCAAGAGCCTGACGGCGGCTTGGCTATGTATGTGAGTTGTTCGTTGAAAGTTGATCTCTCTCCTTTAGCGGGGTGCCCTGCCCCTCCTTTTATAGACCAAGGGGAGCAGGGCTTACATGGCGGAGGAAGGATACAAAACCAGAGACCAAGAAGGTCCTCTGAAAAGCGCCGGGTCTTCTTCTTCCTCTGGGCCAGCCCTCCCTCTGACATAGCCGGATGGTGTCAGAGGGGGCGCGTTCACCGGGTATGCGTGCGTTAACGATGTCATGCCCTGCAAGTGGTCACGTCCCATCCCGTCCCTGCGGGCGGTGTGTCGGACAAGGGTGTCGACCTGCAACACTGTGGGGGGGGCGAACGGTGCGGCGCCCGTGCGCTTGTCACTACAGGAACATGAGTGTCATAGCGGCGTTTGTGTCAGGCTCCGCGCCCGAGGGTTGAAGGTGGCGCCCACAATACTGTAGACCGAAAAACCCGACGCCTACAGCACTGTTTAGGCTCTGTTAGGTCTGGCAGGTCCTAAAGCGCCCGTCCCATCGTACCTCGATGGTACTTGTTAGTGGCACAAGGCATGGTCCCTGCTGCCGCGGTTTGACTCTAACATCCCGTCTTACCCTGTTCCTGTCATTATGGAGGGGCGGGGTGAGGGCGTCAGGTGAGGCGATGTTTAGCCCTTGTCGGCCAAACGAGCGAGGCCAGCCCTTGGTCGTTGGATGGGGCGGAGCCCACCTTCGGACATCAGGCGGGGCGTAGCTAGCTCCCAGACATTGGACGGGGCGGAGTCTGGTCCTCGGGGGTTGGGCGAGGCAGAGTCTAGCCCCCGGGGGTCGGGCGAGGCGAGTCTGGCCCTCGGGGGTCGGGCGAGGCGGAGTCTGGCCCTCGGGGATCGGGCGAGGCGAAGCCTGGCCCTTGAGGGTCGGGCAAGGTGGAATCGATCTCCCTGGTTTTGGGCGAGAGGCGTCGTTGCGCTCTTGTCCGATTGGAAGTGTCAACGATGTTTATCAATTCTCCCTCATTGGGTACCCTAGTATTAGGTCCCCGACATGTAGCATAGAAGTAGCTCCTTTGTGTGGCTAATTTGGTTTATGTAACCTTGTTAGTCACTTTGCTTAGGTTGTGTAGCTAAGTATTTGCGCTCTCTAATTTGGCATTGGTTGCCTTGTTATTGAGCATTGCTAGTGAGCTTAGTTGGCTTTGTGCTTTTGCTTACTAACATGTGTAGAAGCTCCCTCGTTGCTTGAAATACTAGTGACATAGGTTTGTGTGACCTTGCTCCTATAATTAGTTAGGTGAGCTCTAGTTAGCCCGACACATTTGTTGCTTAATTAGGATCTTTGCAAGGTGGTAGAGAACATAGATAGAGGGTTGTAGTCTTGGCTAGACCGATAGTTTTAATTCTGCACTTGTTTCGGTTAGCCAACACGATTAAGTTTTAGAAATGACTATTCACCCCCCTCTAGTCGCTATCTCGACCCTACACATAACAACCTTGTGAGCTTAGCCAAAGCCCTCCCACTCATCTCCATTATAGATTCATCATCTTTGTGAGATTGGGAGTGAATCTAAGTGCATCACTTGAGTGTTTGCATCTAGAGGCACTTGGTGTTCGTGTTTCATTGTAGGATTCTTTTGTTACTCTTGGTGGTTGCCGCCACCTAGATGGCTTGGAGCAGCAAGGATTGTTGAGCGGAGGTTGGTGATTGTCTTCGGCTCCGATCGAGATGATTGTGAGGGGCTGTTGACCTTTTCCCGGCGGAGAGCCAAAAGGTACTCTAGTAAATTATTTGTGGCTTGTGTGATCCTTATCTTGTATTGGCTGCGCGGCACCCTATTGAGGGTTTGGCGTGTGATGCCAATTAGCACGTGAATCTCTAAGTGAGTGAATCGCCACAACGAGGACTAGCTTGCGGTAAGAAAGTGAATCTCGGTAAAAAAATCATTGTGTCGTCATTTAATTCCGAGGTGATTGGTCTTCATTGGTATTCATTCTTGTGATTGATTGGTTCATTTCTCGACTCGTCGGTATAACCATCTTGCTCACTCTCTTTACATTACCGCAAACTAGTTGTCAAACTCTTTAGTGTAGCTAGTCGTGAGAGTTTGTTAGTTTGCTTAGTATGGCTCTTTAGTTAGCCTTGAGAGCACACTAATTTAGTATAGTGATATAGCCATTGTGTGGATAGAAACTATATAAACTAGAATTATGGTAGGTGGCTTACAATTTTAGTAGGCTAGCGCAACATTTGCTTTGCCTCATAACTGTCTAACCGGTTTGCTAAGTATTGTTGTAGAATTTTTAATAGACTATTCACCCCCATCTAGCCATTAGGACCTTTCACGCGCCTACTTCGCGCTCTAGGGTGCGCACTGCCCCTGGGACCCCGACAAGATGCGCGCCGCGGATGCGGCCGTCGTCGTCGAGCTCTGCCACCTCACGAGCCTCTGCGACCGCTTTCGTCGCCGCGGGCCACATCCCGCGCTCGAACCCTTCCACGCCGCCCCTCCACGAGGCCGTGGCACCGTACGAGGCGACGCTCGACGACCTCCGGTGCTAGCTCCAATCC
Source organism: Miscanthus lutarioriparius (assembly GCA_904845875.1). NCBI lineage: Eukaryota > Viridiplantae > Streptophyta > Magnoliopsida > Poales > Poaceae > Miscanthus > Miscanthus lutarioriparius. Next base: position 21,419,333 of record CAJGYO010000003.1, read on the forward strand.
AAGCAGGCCAAGGTGGACGGGCTCAAGGAGAAGCTCGCGGCGGCCACCAGCCGCTGTAACGGGCGCCACCACCACCACCCGCTCTCCAAGCGAGCGCCCCGGTGGGTACGGCGGTGGAGCTATTCACCTCTCGTGCTGAAAGCAGCCCGCGTCGGGCGACGCAGGCGTTCATGGGGCACCTCGCAAGACTGATGCGTGTCGCTGGGCTAGAGCTCGCTGCGGCCACTCGATCGCTCACCTAGATCCCGGTGTCCTCCTCGTAGCTGGCCAAGCACGCGCTGGAGGCGCACGTCACGTGTGCCCTCCTCGACGGCTTCGAGCACGAGTCCTTCTACCTGGACGGCTCCCTCTCGTCGCTGCTGGACCCCGCCATGTTCCGGCGGGAGGTCGAGCGAGGAAGGGGTAGAGATAGAAGAAATAGATGAGGGGGCAAAAATGTCATTTCTCGTGGCCGGTCTATGCTGTCAGGTCGAGCTGGCGTGCCACGTCAGCGAAAATGGCAAGAATGTATCAAATGCTCTCTCTCGATGATAAATATGTAGGAGCAATTTTAAGAGAACTATCTGAAGAGGTGACATCCGTTATAATGGTAAAAAGTTAAATATCGCAAAGGAGGGAAAGGGAAAGGGGAACACGGGGCTGCGGAGGCTAGGGTTTTAACTCGGGCTCGTGCGACGCGAACCCGACCGACGAGATGACACGGTGCCTCCCCCCTCCGGGTTGGACTGGACCCGGTCCTTCACCTTCACTCGCGAGCGGCTTCTCACTGAAATATGGGCCCCACCCGCAGCTAAGGCCCTGTTTGGTTTACAGGATTTTCGAAGGAATTCTAAAGGAATCAGATTCCTACATTTTAAAACACTGTAGCAGCGTTTGGAATGGAGGATTCGTGAGTTCCTTTCCAGAGAAAAGGCTCCCGCAGACGCTCGTTTTAAAGAAAAAAAGAATCAACTCAGATCTCTGGGTTTGATTTCCTACGAGCTTGTCCAAGGAAAGTAGGAAATTAACATGTTACTTCCTGTGTTTTCCTGTGTTATAGATTCCTACGTTCCATACATCACTTCTAGTTATTTTTCGTGTTTTTTTTTTTTTCTCTGTTTTATCAATACACATTCATCTTGTTTCTGCGTTTTTTTCTATTCCCGTTTTTTTGATTTCTGCGTTCCAAGCTCTAAGTTTCTGGGCCCCTGTGGCAGCCAGTGGAAGAGCTCCTCTCATCTATCACTTAACAGCCGCCCGACTCCCACGGTTGCTTCCATCTCCAAGTCCCACCGAGGAAGTGGGATTGGAGACGACCAGCGCCACCGGAGGCGAAGGCGGAGGCGGCGAGGCGCGCGGCGCGCCCTCGGACACCTCGCCGGTGAGTGAGCAGTCTCTGCCGCCGCTGCCCCCTCGTCGTCATTGTCCTTGCCCCGTTTCATTGGTGGATTCGATCTGGACCTCAAGCCCAGATCCGGGCTAACCTTTCGCTCCTCGGTTGGTGATTCTTGGTTGATGGATTGATTGGTGCACGGATTTCACTCCCCTAAGGAACCCTGGTTTTCGAGACGCTTGTATTTCGTGTGGCGATGTCTGGCCTTGGTAGGAATGTAGGGCTAGTCCCGTTTGGAAGATGCTGCGAAATGCTGTGCAAAATTAGGGTGCATGTACTGCATGAAGCACTGTGTGCGTTTACTGGGCAGTGATATCTGCCTGATTTTATGTAGCTCTGGTTGGTATGTGGTAGATTCGTAGCATTGGGTGTGTTGGAGGCTTGGAGCTGATGTGTCCGTGTGCGCTTGGGCTGTTTCACTGGTGACAATCAGAAGGTGGTGTTTCTTTCAAGACGAATAGTTTTTTTTTTTTAAAGATGGTTAAACATGTCCTGAATACAATAAGTGATTAGAGTAATAGCGTTATGTGTCCGTGTGCACTTGGACTGTTTCATTGGTGACAATCAGAAGGTGGAGTTTCTTTCAAGACGAATAGTTTTTTTTTTAAAGATGGTTAAACATGTCCTGAATACAATAAGTGATTTAGAGTAATAGCGATTCTGTTAGAAGCTGTTACATGTATGTAACATTTTTTTTGTTGTATAAGGGAGTTACAATGTGCAGTTCATACTAAATCATTGATCTCCTAAGGGCAAAACCGCAAAACTATCTGGTTTAGTTTTTTTAAGACCACAACTATTAGATTCTTAGATTTTGGAAAAGAGTAAAAATAAAAAGAATGAGGGGATTGAAGAAAAGAAAAAACAATGAATACTCACCATGACACCATGCATCTTTTTATCCATTATTCATTTTTCATGTGTAAACTGTTGATGCTTCCATCTTACATCTTACAGCTGCAGTCTTGCTTCTCAGGACAAAATGGACCTTGCACCTCAGGGTTTGATAACACAGCAACAAAAGGCAAATGGCCGAAGGCCAGTTGGTAGCTCACAAATTTGGACAGTATGTAGCTTTCGCATTCCTTGTTCCTTTTATTACTTGGGCATCTTAAACAAAATACATACTGAGATAATGAAAATTTTGTAGCGGTATGGTGTTCTGCTTCCAAGCCAGCAGACTCGAAAGCTAAAAGAATGGGTTCTGACTGATGAGCAGCAACAGCTTGTTAATGCTAGTGGTCTTGGACATCTGGCACTTACCACCGGGTTTACCATTGATCGTTCTTTGCTTACATCATTTTGTGAAAGATGGAACAATGAAACAAATACTGCACATTTCATGGGATTTGAGATGGCACCATCACTTCGCGATGTTTCCTACATTCTCGGCATTCCAGTGACTGGTCATGTGGTGACCGCAGAGCCAATTGGTGATGAAGCTGTGAAGCGGATGTGCTTGCATTATTTAGGAGAGAGCCCTGGAAATGGAGAGCAATTGTGTGGCTTAATTAGGTTGACTTGGTTGTATAGGAATTTCCATCAACTGCCGGAAAATCCGACCATCAATGACATTGCATATAGCACCCGAGCTTACCTTCTATACCTGGTTGGTTCCACCTTGTTTCCTGACACCATGAGGGGATTTGTATCCCCAAGATATCTACCATTGTTGGGAGATTTTAGGAAGATCCGTGAGTATGCTTGGGGGGCTGCAGCCCTCGCTCATTTGTACAGGGGATTGTCTGTTGCAGTGACACCTAATGCCACAACGCAGTTTCTCGGCAGTGCAACTTTGCTCATGGTGTGCTCTTTATCTGAATAAGTTCAAGTTATTATCTATGGTATTGTCTATTGTATTATCTGCTTAATTAATCATGGTTTTCCCTTATTCCCATAAGGCCTGGATTTATGAGTACCTTCCTATTACTCAACCACAACAGAAGAACCAGAGCACTTTGCTGCCCCGGGCTTGTCGGTGGAACTTTGGAGGAGCAACACGTGGACAGAGGAAAAAAGTCATGGAGTGGAGAAAAGTTTTTGAACAACTTCAATTTTCTGAGGCAAGTCCAAAATTACCTACTTATAAATGTGTGCCAATTTTTCAACTGTTATGTCATATATACTATCCCAATTATGTTTTCAGGTCAATTGGAACCCTTACAAGGGCATAAATCCAGCAATTGTTCTGGAATATTGCATTGCAGCAGATAACATCTGCTACTCTCGGACTTGGCTAATCAGCTTTAACATAAAGGAGGTGTATGTGCCTGACAGGTTTGCTAGGCAGTTTGGAAGGGAACAAGGACGCCTCCATGGTGTGCCAATGTGGGCAAGAAGAACTTGGAGTAAGTGGAAAGACTGGAGAGCTGAGTATGCTCGTGAGATTGAGGAGTTTCATCAATTGGTTGGCTGCCGTTTCACCCCTCCTGCGGAAACCAATATCAACTCCCTTCCACTACATGAGTCTAGTGCTGGACAGAATGATGCAGGATGCAGTCTGAATACCTCTCATAATTTTTCTACAATGGTAAGCCCTTAATAGAAAGCTAATTATCCATATTCCATACCTTTTGCCTATAGTTTGGCCCTTGGTGTGCTTATGCTTGTGACTTGTAGGTTGAAGATTTGAAAAATGATCTCCCAGTAATTGGTCGATATCTTCAGGGAAACTTGCTTCCTTCAGAGGTTTCAAGCTTCCTAGAGAGGGTGGGCACGATGATCAAGAGCTACTCCCCACCACAGAGCAGCCGAAGGAAAGATCGAGTAGCTCATGGCCACACTGGCCCAGTCAAGTCAAAGAACCCAAGGAAAAGAGGGAAACCTTCACTCTTTCAAGATCCTTTAAGTCCTCATCGGTACCCAGGCACCCCGGTACCTTATCAGGCTAGCAAGTGTGGCATGGTGTTTGGTGGCACCGTTCCTCTACTAAACGGGGGTGAGGCACTCAAGGAACAAGAGGCCATGGATCCCTGGCAGATCTCCCAGTCTCATTTCACAATGACCACATCTTCATCTCTAGACTCAAGCACACCAGAATCAATGAAGCGGAGTCGGGAAGGTGGGGATGAAATTCAAGTCCCAAGGGACACTGATTGCCTCTGAAGAAGGAAGGCTCTGTGTGCAGCTGAAAATGTTCAAGCACAGAGATGGAGTGGGTGCTGAGGCAGCTAATCCGATTTTCCTCTGATGAAGACAAACGTCTCTTGGTCTTCATACTGTACAAAGTAGCTAAGAAACTTGGATCGTTTGCTGCACTGCTGACAGTTAGCTGGCCACCAGCACTGCACAGCGATGTTGCTGTCTGTGCAATTTGCGAGGATTGTCCTGTGTTTATATATCGCATCCTGTATGACCAATGGCAGACGCCACAGACTTTAGCCTAATCTGCAGCCGTGCAAATTTGGTTCCTATTGATGATACTAAACTCAAACGCCCCTGTTTTTTGCAAGCATGCTTGACTGCTGAGCCTGCGTGCTTGTAGCTGAAGGGCGGGTTTGTGGTTTTTCTGTGTAAAGCAGTGTTTTTCTGCTGGTTCAGTTCAGTTTTGTGCGCTTGAGGAACATTCGTTGGTAACACGGAAACACTGCAGCGTTTCTCTTCCCTCATGTTGCGTTTGGATGTAGATATTTAGTCATAGGTATTGGAATTGGTATTGGCTAGCACTGAATGCAGCTGTTTGAATGGTATAGAATTCAGAATTGGAAATCGAGTTCAATACCAACCGGTATTCGCAACACTTGCTTGCCGCATCCGTCAATACGGAGCCTTACCCCTTGGTATTACAGGGATTCGAGTTTCACGAGAAAATAGAACCGCTCCCTCCTTCCCTGTCTCCGACGCCAGCGAATCAAGCGGCTCCTCCATCTCCATTGATCTGCCGGCTCCTCCTCCTTTGGTGGCTGCTCATCCTCCATCTCTGCCTGAGCTACCACCATGGCTGCGGCCAGGCTGCTTCCCGCCATGGCCGCCGCCAAGGGGGACCAGATCCGCCCCGTCATTGCCGCCGCCGGACTCCTCCATGACATGGCCTTCTCCGCGTGAACTCCTCCCTGACATGGCCACTGCCGGACTCCTCCACGCCATGGCCTCCTCCGCGCGAGCTCCTCCCCGCCATGGCCGGTGCCGACCTTCGCCCGAGCTCCTCCCCTCCATGGCCGGCGCCGACCTCCGCCTGAGCTCCTCCCCGCCATGGCCTCCGTCGACCTCAGCCCGAGCTCTTCCGCCAGCGAGCAGCGCCGCCCTCCCCTGCCTCATCCACCAACAAGCCGTGTCGCCCTCCCCTGCCTCCTCCATCAGCGAGCAGCGCCGCCACTCCCTGCATCCTCCACCAGCGAGCGGCACTGCCATCCCTTGCCTCCTCCGCCAGCGAGGCATGCCGGTCCTCCCTGCCCTCGGCGAGGCGTGCCGCCGCTCCCTTCTTTTTTCAATTCCATGGTTGCGTGCATCCAAACAGGAAATCGAATTGGATGCTTCAGAGGATTCCAAAAGTCAATGCAATAGCCATAAAAACAATAGAATTGAATTGTAGCCCAATGCAATGTCATATCTGATTTGGTATTGGAACCAATTCAATAGCAAACTCTCCAATATCGATATCCAAACGCAGCCTCAGCCTTTTTTTGAACGACTACCACCGTCTGATTCAATTTCTGTTTCGCACCGTGTGATTGGCTAGCTGGATGCACCGCCCCTAGGTCCCAAGTCCCACTCCCACCCCGTGATGCAAAGAGTTAAGGAGTACATGTTTGAATTTCTAATCTTTCATTTGGCAAATGCATTGGCGCCGTCCTTATATTCAGTTCGCCCTATATTGAAATACACGCCCCTCTACTGAAAGTCTAGGGTATATAAGTTTTTTTTTTGAAACTAGGGTATAAAGATTTTCATTTGCCTAAAGTCTAGTGTATAATATTTTTGTAGAATTTTTCGTGAAACAATTAATACTCGTAGCAATAACAAACGTTTCTTGTGTTCTCCGCCCTCCATTCTTAACTGTTTAGTTTAACTCTTAGTCAAACTTTCTAGTTTTGACTGTTTTTTCAAAAAATTAAGTTCAAATAAACGTAGCATCCAAACATATTTCTTGGAGAATTTAATAAACATAGTTTTTAGTGGATAATTTAATAAAACTAATTTGATTTTGATTTTGTAAATGTTAGAGAGTATTTCTATAAACTAGATCAAAGTTCAAAAGTTTAACTTAGAAAAAAACTAAAGTGTACTATAATTTGAAAACAAATAATAGCACTGTATCGAACATAAAAACTCGTTATTATTGGATTCTTTTATAATTACATGTAGGCAATAGAAGTATATAAATTTCTATGTTTAGATTGTGCGATGTTGTCATGTAACCTAAGTAAATAATTCTTACGATCACTCTCCTTTTTATTCCATGAGAACATTATCCGTAGTACCAAAATTATTAGGAATTTAGGCATTTTCAAGTTAAATATAATCCAGAAATACCATAGCAAATTTGTGGCAACATGTATGTGCACATGTGTAAATATACTACTCGTAGATGTATCAAATATGAACACGAACATCATACTGATCATAGCGAAAAACATGATATTAAATTTATCAAATTCAAGGATAGAGTTATACCCAGCGGAGGGACTCATGCTCAAGGCACCGGCGGCTCCACGCGCACTAGTCGACATAGTGCGTTGCTCGATGTCGAGAACCACAGTCCATGCAGGATGATATTCGCAATGCAGTCCCTCGAACGTCCACCAAGAAATAGACGATCCGAGGAAAAAGAAGAAGAAGACGTCGGAGTCATCAGGAAGAAGCGAGCAGTCGTGGAGACGCTTCCCAAAAATCTGATCGTCCGCACACCCGAGCAGGTGTCGCAGATGCTGACGGCGGTTTCGGAGGCCTGCTCTCCCAACTCTCTGTGCGCACAGAGGATTGGGACGGAGATACTCGGGAGCAACTCAACAGAAGAACGATGGTGCTGGATGTTGTATCTTCGCGCGGCTGAAGGCGAGCACACCTTTCTTATAGTCGCGGAAGGTGGAAGGTGAAGTGTAGAGAGGATGAACCTGGACGCCATGAAATCTCATGAATTACTAGTAACCTCGGCCATAAACATGAGGTCTAGTAACTACAACCATAATAATAGGAGTTACTAGTAAGCGTAGTCATAACTATGACCGTTACAAAGTTCAGTCATCAACTACATTTAGTGCACCACTTTATTGCACCTAGCATCTAATATGGCCTTAGAATTTATTTGATTTAATTATTAAATAAAATATGGGTCAAGCCTACTTTAAATCTAACAAAAAATATATCTTCCAGACCAAATTGTCCCTCCTATATCGTTTGAGTATATCTCCCACCATCACTCTCCTTTCTCGTTTTGAACTGTCGGCATGGGAGCCCTCTGCCTTTTTTTTAACCTAGCCCAAAAATTCGTCCCCATGGGGATTCCAACCTAGCTTGCTTGGGTGCTACCGAGGAGCTCCAACCACTGGGCTGGAGGCTCGTTCGCCGGTTGCTTTTCTCATTGTGCTTTGAAGTTTGTTGGTGGTGCTCTTGTTTTCGAAGCTTGTTGCTGCAACTCATTTGCGAGCATCAGATTTCTACAAATTCGACAAAGATAGTTTTTATTGCCCTTGTCTTTGGTATTTTACGAATTGTGCTTTTTATTAATTATGTGTGGGCGTATAGATGTCTTCGGGTGTAGGGTCATTTGGCTCCCATGGTTTATCGTCTCGAGAAAAGTCTGGATCTAGAATAAAGAGTGCAGATATGTGATCGACATCTAGTCCAACGGTGAGGAGTCCTCTTTCAGAACAAGTTTCCTGAAAAGAAGGTGATGGCCCTGTTCGGAACAACGATATCCCAATTGTGGTTCTGCGGTCGCAGTATGGGGAATCAGCGGTGTAATTCATTTCTCCATTTTTGTTCTTATGGGCGGTCGACAAAATCACAATCACGGCATGCCATCGTGAGATAAACAGAAACAAACAGGGCCGATATTACCTATCTAATCGGCAATTCCCAAGTCGGTCTGGCGGTGTAGAATTACATCATTGAAGATCTTGTGCTAGGTAGTGATGAGACTTTACGAGCCTCTGGCAATGAAGAAGTTCCTTTGCCGAGAAGGTACGAAATCTTTTTCAGGATCGGGGTTTGCATAGCGTGTGTTCTGTTTGTACACAATGTGCTTGTGAATGAGAATGTAGTTTGCAAAGAAGTTTATTATGAATTTATCATACGGTTCGAAGGTACAATGGTTCACGTAGCTTCGTTCTACCTAAGACTAGGAGCACATCACTTGTGTTAAATGGGGAGAAATGGAGGGAATTTTGGATTTATCATAGGGCTGCAACTGATTGGGAAGTTGGGGTGGTGATTGGTGAAGCAATAAAATGTTCTTAAAAACATTTCTTTTAAAAGGCTAATAATCATATTTTATCGAGCTGTGGAGTACTCTCTCTATCCAAAATAAATCCACATCTCATTTCTCAAGAATTTTTTGAAGTTTAACTAGAGATATAGAAAATAGTATCAACATTCGTATCGTCAAATAAGGTTATTGTGAAAATATACTTCATGTCCAATCTAATGATACTTAGTATAGTACTGTACATTATAAATATAAATACATTTAGTCAAATTAAAAAAAAATGAATATCGTTTATTTTGGGACGGATGAGAGTCCGCCGCTCTTTGTCGCAGGCTCACAGCAGGTCTCAGTCACACGACATCCTGACCTCCCTACCCTACCTCCAGGCTCCAGCCCCTCCTACGCGGCCCCACCATCTCCATCTCCCGGACGAACAGACACAAACCAGGTACCAACGACAAATCTCGCGACTTCTCGAAATGAGCGGAACCGGGAGCAGTGTGTAGCGCGAGACGAACACCGCCGTGAATCCAAACCCTAGAGGCGGGAGGAAGACGGCGAGCGAACCCAGCAACGATCTCTGACCTCCAAAATCCTAGCGCGGCGGGATCTCGGGGGTGACGAAGGATGTCGGATTCAGCATCGATGGCGGCCGCCATCGAGGCGCGGTTCAGCAGCCGCGACCTCATCGGCCGCGGCTCCTTCGGCGACGTCTACAAAGGGTACGGATGGCGCCCCCACTGCCCCACACCTGTTCGGCACTCCCCAAATTTCCCTTACCTCTTATTGCCTCGCGCGGATTTTGAGCTCATGCAAGGCAGGCGGCGGCCACGCTTGATTGAGCCGTTAGTCTAGCTTCGAGTCGAGCGGCATTGCGGATTTGGGCGTGGGGGCTGGAGGTGGGGCTGGGTCCAGCGGGTAATTCGTGCGTCGAGTGTTGGTAATTAGCTGATCGAGTGGCCAGCTTGGTAGCGTCTGTGATGTTATCCATCTGCTTGTTCGAGTTGTTCCGTGCCATTGGTGATTTCATCGATCCGGGGGGAAAATGATGCAGTTTGTTTGCTCAGTGTGGGATTTGGGGGAACAAGCAGTATAATCAGGTTGATACAGTGGCTAACCAAGATGAGTCTGTGCTGCATCTATGCAAATTTATTTTTGTTATTGGGTGGTACTACTATTGGATGGCTCTTTGCTCTAAAAAGTGACAAGCAGGTGGCACCATTAGGAGGTGGGCTATGCAGCAACTTTGGTGCTAGGCGGGAGCGTGGCGTCTAGCACCTAGGTGATGCCTAGGAGGCTACATGATTAACCTTTAAACATTGTTCACAAGATACCCGATTTGTATTCTATATAGTGATGGTCTGTCTCTGATCTATTGTGAAATTCTGTTCTTGTGAGGAACATGTCTGCCAACAATGCTGAAGCTCTAATTATTTTGTTCATGTAGAAGATAAGCACTTTATGATGTGAGGCACTTAAGTGAGGGTAGGCTGTTACTGGATGCTTTTCCTCGAAACTTCAAGGATCATGAGCTTTTTGTGTTCTAAAAAACATATTGGTTCAGAATTTGTTTGTAATTCACAACCCAGATAACTTCCATTTGCTATTTCTCTGTAAAAGACAGTGAAAAACAAGGCGACATTCCGCGGTCGCCTAGGCGCGACTAGGCGCTGGGCGGAGGCCTCCCGCGGGGCCTAGGGGGTGAGGCGGACATCTAGGCGGTGGGCGAAGAGGACTGGTGGGGAAGGGACACGTGGGGGCGGCGCGGAGGTCGGGAGACGATGGGAGGAGCTAACGTGAGGCAACAAGGCCGGTGGGTGAAGAGGCGGCGTCGAGGCGGTGGGTGTGTGGCAGATCCGCCAAAGCAGGACGCGGGGAAGCGCGTGGACGTCGAGCGGCGTTAGGTGAGGAGGTAACGCGTCGTGGTGGGCGGCAACGAGTGTGGGGAAGGAGGTGACGTCAGGCGTCGAGGCGATATGGCGGCGGCAGTGAGCGATTGAGCGGCAGCGCGAGAGAGGAGGCCTGGGAGGGTGAGAGGCGAAATTTGGGGGAGGGATAAGACTTGAGCGTGGGAGACTTGGGCCGTTATTGAGCCTCTCCTCTTTCTCCCCATTCTATGACCATTAATCTGCTATTTTTTCCTTTTCTTTTACGTATTTATGCATATATTAGCTACCGCCTAGAAAAACGCCTTGAAACGCCTAATCCCGCCTAGGCGCGCCTAGGCTCTAGGCGGTGGGTCACCGCCTAGAGAGCGCCTAGCGCCTAGAAAAACATTGGTAAAAGAGTCTTCCCTTTGGACTAGAAAACAATCAGTATTTGAAATGAAAAGTTCTGCTATGTACTTGTATCATTCCCCAAAATACCTGTATTGTTACTTAACATATAGCGCACATAGAAGTTGGCATGCTATTTACATGGAGGATGACATTATATTTGCCTGATTTCTTTATTTCCCTCGTCAGTAGGCATTTGCTTCACTTAAAATTTTCCCGTGAGTTGTACTTATATTATTTCTGTTTTTTTTTTTGAAACAAAAGGCATGAGCTCTGCCGCTCAATTAAGACGAAAGAAAGTAATAATGTACAAGAAGGTTAGCCAACCGAGTAGCCAAAATGGCACCCGAGGGGCTAACCACCCCACGCGACGCGATTAAGCACAAACACGACACACTGCCAAGGATCATCGTTGCCGAGCATGGAAGCAAAGCTGCCAGCAGCTTGGACTTTCCATGGCAGGCCACCCACTGGTCACCTCCCGACGGGTCCAAAGGAACCTGCGCCACCGGTCATCGTTGCCAAGCTCAACCAACGAAGAGCAGCTCCGACTTCCAGTCGCGAACCCATGCCTCGCATCGAGGCGCGGCGATAATCCAGATGCGACGCCTTCAGGAAGGGAGCGACGCCGATGGCGCCACCGTCGCGATGTCCAAAGTGGACCGGGTTTCACCTTGGATGACATGCTAGGGAAACACGACGCCTAACGGGCGGGCGGCGCCCAATGGCGTCGCCGTCACCAAGGCTTTTCGCCCAAGAACCCTCTAGCACTAACGCCGGGTCACGGCCGGACCCCGCCAGCCTTCACCGCCATCGTCATCGTCATCCGCCGCCCACGGAAGACCCTTGAGAGGGCATCGACGACGCCATTTGCCGCAGACGCAGCAGCCGCCACAATTTGTGTTGGCCGTCCCCCTCTATCAAGGCCACATAGCGGACTGGCTCCGCCGCTATGCGTCCATGCCGCGACGACGAGGAGGCGTCATCGACCAACCGTCGGCCGGCCCAGCACTCCGCCGATGTCGCACCGACCTCGCCGCCCGGCCGCTACAGGCGTGTGCCCCATCATCTCGGCGCCGCCCCGCCTGGGACCGCCGGATCCGGACACGAACCCCGAACCCGGCGCCCATACGCCGCCGCCCGCCTCGTCTTGACCACAACCGCGAGCACCGCGCCCGCGCCGGCCGAAGCCGACCGGCCACTGAGTCAGATCCGCCCCGGCACCGGATCGACCTCCACGGGCCCGGACCGGCGGCCCCGGTATCTCCGCCGCCCCCGTCAAGAGAGGAGGAGGGAACGCGGAGGAGAAGGAGAGCCCGCCGCCGTCCCCCGCCCGGCTCGGGCACCACCGGCCCGGCGCCGCCATAGCCGCGACGGCCCTCCCCGCTGAGCTCCACGCAGCTCACGCGAGGGGAGGGGCCGTCGGCCTGCTGCCGCACGCGCCGCCAAGAGAAAGAAGAAAGGCCCCGCCGCCGCCATCCCTGCCGGCCGGGCAGCCATGCCGGCGGCCAGCTCCGGCGGTGGCGCGGCGGGGGGAGGGGAGTGGAGGGGCTGCTAGGGTTTGGGGGGAGGAGCCGCTCGAGCCGCTCACGTGGGAGCGACGCGGGGGCTGGAGTAGTTGCGTTACACTATATTATTTCTGTTGCCTCATGTTTTATGCTGAATCTCAATGCTTGCTCAATATCCCGTGTTATTTTTTTTGTAGGTTTGACAAGGAATTGAATAAAGAGGTTGCTATAAAAGTCATTGATCTGGAAGAAGCGTGAGTCCCTAACATGAATTTTACCATAACTTCTTATTTTGAACATATTAGTTATTAGTTTTTTTTTTGTTTTACACTGTCACTAATTTTCCCTCACAAAATACTTAATTAATTTAACACATTCTCGTTCTACATTCTGTTTTTTTCTGAATTTCTTCCGCCAAGAATTTAACCAAGTTGTTAATTTCTTTTCAACCGATTCCATTGCAGTGAGGATGACATTGAAGACATCCAAAAGGTTGTGGTTTCACTTGTGCTCTATATTGTATGCTAGGCTGTCATAGATCAACTTACCTGGTGTCCAGTGTGTAAAAAAAAAAAAACTTACCTGGTTGATATGTCAAGTTCCTAAAAGGCTTTATTTCCTGTCGCAGGAAATATCTGTTTTGTCACAATGCCGGTGCCCATATATTACTGATTATTACGGTTCTTATCTTCACCAGACTAAATTGTGGATAGTAATGGAATACATGGCTGGTGGTTCTGTTGCTGACCTTGTATGTTTTCTATATCCTTTGTCAGTTGATCCACATAATGTTTAATACAATGCAGATAACAGTGAAGTTAGTGCTCCATTCCATCATCATTTGTCAAGCACCATTATAAACTACTTGTTGGTAATTGATGTTGTTCCTTCATTTCCATGTGCAGCTTCAAGCTGGCCCTCCTCTGGATGAAATGTCTATTTCATGCATTCTGAGGGACTTGTTACACGCAATTGAATATCTACATTCTGAAGGAAAAATTCACCGTGATATTAAAGGTTTTACTTCTCCCCCTTTCCCTTTCTTATTCAGATGTTTCTTGTGAATGCCCGCAACTATTTGGAACAATTACTGACCCAATAGTAATCGAACTATCCAAACCTCATCAACCTTTCTTATGAGGATGTAAATTGGAATAATTCTTCCAATAAACTTTGCTTACTTTAGGTGGTAGTGGATAAATTTTCCAGCTTGATTTGCCTTATCACGAACAGGATGTAACCCCTTGTTGCAAAATGTATTATATATGTCTTAATGGATCTTTCCAGTTGGTCTTGGTAATCCCTTGATGGTTAGCTAATTGGAGAAACTCAAGTCTTTCAATTGAATAGTAATTGCAGGAACAAGTGGTGTATTGTACCTTCAATAACAGACTCATAATTGTTAAGTGGTTTATATAAGTGTCTGCCTATTCTCTCCTGTTTGACTGTCTAATAAGAGGAATCTAAAAACTGACAGGAGGCTTCTTGATAAGGGTGGCACTCCTCTATTCTGTAAGAACCAATAGTGCAATAGCAGTTTATTTAACTATAACACACAGTCTTTCTTGTGGAACATGTTTCTATGAAAAAAGTAGCTTGTTAGTGGTTGATAGATATTACTCTTGCATTGCAAATACCATTCAGGAAACCTATCTAATTCATTTGAACTACCCTAATCAACTAGCTGCTGCCATCCCACCTTGGGATGTGTAGATCATATATGATACTTTCTATTATCAAGTTAGTTGATGATTACTTTATGATACAATACAATAAGATTTCTTGACCTTTTATTAATTGTTCCCTTCGAATTCCTTGGTTGTATAAAAAGTTTGGATCTTATTTGTTATTCACTTTGTACTTGGTTGGGCTAATACTTAATATGCTGAAAGGGTGGGTGAAGAATTGTTTTTGCTGTTGGTAGTAGCATGAGCCTGGATAGATTTGAAATCTTAGAGGTGCTGGTGGACGTGAAGAGAGAGCAAACCCTCACCAAAGCACCCTATTCACAAATCTACATGTTTGGTACTTTGGTGATGGACAGTTGGTAATGCTCTTCCACAGATACAGTTATGTGGAGGATTTCACAAATACAGATAATCCTATTGTCGTGCAAGGAATAATTATCGGGATATGTTGTCATTAGTGTAATTTTTTTCTTGTCTTGAAAGTTGTAATGCCAAGTATGATAAATATTGAAGAGAAAGCATTGTTTGATATTTTGCAGCGGCAAATATCCTCCTCACTGAAAGCGGAGATGTGAAGGTATAACTTTTATGACTGGAAGATTCTGCATTTTGGAATGCTTTCCATCGTGGTACATCTATTGTCAATTTCTAGTTCATAATATGTATGCTGTTACTATGTGTATTCCATAGGTTGCGGACTTTGGTGTTTCTGCACAGCTGACTAAAACAATGTCTAGGAGAAAGGTACAGCCTTAACCATTCTTCTGTTATGTCAGGTTGCTTAGTGTCTCTGGCTTTCTGAACATGCATTGGGAACCTATTAAGCCCTCAACTACACCTCTACTGGCAAATTCTTGGGGTAAATCAATGTTATTTATTCTAGATAAACTGCTTAGTGTTGGCCCTCGATCTCCCTGCACAGGTGAGTATCATCACCTCACCAACACCCACAGTCCCACACAGACACACAGCACGAGCACCAGCTCTGCAACTCTGAAAGTGTGGCAACTGAACTGGTTTCTTCCATTGCCTTTGCTCTGAATATATACAGCACTAGTACCTCTATAAGGTACACTAGAGTATGGAGGGTACTCCAACTACTTGTACTAGCTAATACATGGCTGAGATCAGCCCCAACTACTACCATGGCTGATGTATGCGTCTACTAACTATTGTACAAACTAGTACTAGAGGTCATGGCCTTTTGCCATACCTCAAACAGCAGAGCTGACCGTGCCAACCCTGCTGCAGCAAAAGCAAAGAGAGGGGGAGCAGCAGATTATCTCACACTTAGCTGTCGTTTTCACACAACCACAACTAAACTGTCAGTCTTGTCTCTGTTAAAAACAAAACTTGATGGTTGTGTTTGCCATATATGTGCTGTGCTAGTAAACATTGATATGCGATCTTTTTCAGCTCAAATGGAGCATGTTCTTGTCAAGCATTGTTTAAACATTATGACTTCCGTTGTAAAACTAAGAGTAACCTGTGCAACTGCATGTGTAGATTTGAAAAATACATTTTTATTCTGTATATAACTCTAATATCTGTGGCTGAAAATGCATCTGTGTTTTCTACACCGCTATTATAGATTTAGTAAAAATCTACACTGTTACAATTGGCCATGCGATATTAGTATTACGGTGGTCCCTTGGCCCTTGAGTCTCACCAATTGCTTTTCATATACGTAAATTAGATATACCTTCTTCATATAGTCAATGGACTTCTTGTATAATTTTTTTTTTTGGGGAATGTATAATTATTAGTTTATCCTGCCAAAGGGTCCTGGGTTCGACTCCTCGTGGGAGCGAATTTCAGGCTCGGGTTAAAAAAATCCCTTCGTCTGTCCCACGCCAAAGCACAGGTCTAAGGACCGGCTCGGTCTCACAGGGCGACGGTGCCGCTGTGTAAGGGTGGGGCAGGGGTTCGGGGGTTTTCTGGGCCTGCGTGAGAGGGTCTTCTTCTTAATGCAATGCCTGGGGGTGGTCATACCCTCGCAGGTCCAGTTTTTTTTTTATTAGTTTATCCTTGGAAGCATGTTGGGTGGCTGTATTTTAATTGCAGATTGCATCCATTGAGAAATTTAAAATTGGTGACAAATTGGATAAATTGGTGTTTGGTAATGAGTGCAGCCTTCTAAGGGTACCCAGCCAAGTAGGGCAAAGTACTGTTTTCAGGAAATTAAACAGCCATTTGCTATGAACCAACCAACTAATCAGGGGTGGAGCTATGTGTTCTTATCGTGGTCAAATGCTCCTATAACATTTAGTAAATCCTATATAAATATACTGTTTGCAAGTATGTTAGTGGAGCTGACCACAATAGCCTGGCTCTGGCAAAAGAAAAAAAAAATACTCTCTTTCCTTAATGTAACCTGGTGGATTGTATATGAGTCCCTTACATATTGTTTTCCTCTTCTAAGTACTGTTGAAATGTTATGTCCATCTACAAGATGGTTGAATCATTGTTGATTTTTCTTAAAGTGCCTTATCACGGAGCAAAATGCCCAAATGTGGTTTGACCTGTTTATGATTGCTGCTTACACTGGTGTTTACAACTTCATCATGTCATGGTCGCATGTGGCTTGAGGGTGTATGTGGTTCATGGTACATAGCTCTTTGTTTTGTATCATAAATCCAAAATAATCCGATTACTGTTTCAGAGCATTAGTGTGACTTTGTGAGAATGCTGCTATGAGTCATGCTACCATCTGGTGAGCGGTAGAGTGCCACCCTAGGTAATATATGCATTCATGTTTGTTCTGGGTAGTGGGGAATCGGTTTAGCAGATTTGAAGCCTTGATTATGCTTGGGCATCATGTTGAGTTGTTGTTTTTTTGTTACGTAAAGACTAAAGAGTGCAGGGAAGGGAGGAAAGTAGTGGATTGTTCAAAGTTTTATTTGTAAGCATGCTTGTTTGTATCAGTTGATTGCTCTATATGGAAGGCCTTATCTGTTATGTTGATATTTTAGCATTTTAACACTTAGCTTCAGGAAAAGCATGCACTCATTGTTTGAATTTTATGGTGAAATATTCTCTTTGAAAATTTACATTGATTAAATAGTGAGCCTTTGTACTGCTGGTCTGCTGCTAATGATGTCAAACTGTTCAGACATTTGTTGGAACTCCCTTTTGGATGGCTCCTGAGGTTATTCAAAATTCTGAAGGGTACAATGAGAAGGTGCTTGTGCATTTGCTAAACAAACTTATTAGTATTGAGCTTTTATAGACAAGACTGTGTTTCAGTGCAGGCAGATATCTGGTCTTTAGGTATCACTGCTATTGAAATGGCTAAAGGTGAACCCCCTTTGGCAGATATTCATCCCATGAGAGTTCTTTTCATGATACCTCGTGAAAATCCTCCGCAGGTAATTTGATTAATTTTCAGTAACTTACCAAAAGTACCAGTATGCATTTCTATGCAAGAAGATAAATGATTTGTTTTAATATGCAGCTTGATGAGCATTTCTCGAAACCAATGAAAGAGTTTGTGTCACTATGTTTAAAGAAGAATCCAGCAGAGGTAAAATTATTATTATTATTATTATTATTATTTTTGGAACTCAAGGCAGGAGCACTGCCGTTTCAATTAGAAATTACTCTATTGAGGGAAACAGGAAAAACTGTACATCACTCAGTTAAGTAGGGAAAACTGGCAACTCGGTAAAAACTAAAACTCACTGTGTGCAAACCTTCTAGCTAAACTAGGTCTTGGGTCACTGCCAAACGACCTAAACCACAACACCTGCCCAACTACCTAGCTTAATTAGGCATGATTATGGCCTTCGCATATATGTTCTAAAACAGAATTTTTATATGTAGGCTTGAATGACATTGAAGTTTGTTGTTTTGCCTTACTTTTGCTTAATGCTCTATCGCTCTCTTTCACTTTCTCTCAGAGGCCTAGTGCCAAGGAGCTTCTTAAGCATCGTTTCATAAAAAATGCCCGAAAGACTCCAAAGCTTTTGGAGCGAATAAGGTTTGGGTTATTCTTTCTTCTCAGTGAAAATTGAGTAAATGGATGCACTTGAATGTTTATCTCATTCACTCTGTGTGCTTTCTATTACTGTTATTGGTTAGAGAGCGGCCAAGATTTGCAGGAAAAAGCATGGATGACACACAAAATGGGCAAACACATGATGAAGAAGAGGATTTTGGTACAGGCACTATCAAGGTCAATAGGACAAAAGATACAGCTCCGTCTTTGAGGTATATTAAGTCAACATTAAGCAAACTTTGGTCTGTCTTCACATACCTGATTCTTTTTTTTCCTATTGTAGTCAAGGAACAGTTAGGAAAGCTACAGTCAGGGATTTTCCTGATAGATCAGAGGGCACAGGAACTGTCCGAGTTGTTACAAGGCTTCCTCAAATCGCCTCCACCAAGGATGGTAGATCTGATATGCCTCAAAGTCCAAAAGCACCAATACGTACAACTGATCGAGAAAATCAGTGGAAGTCATCATGGACTGGATCTGAAGATTCTCTCTCTCAGAGAGATACTCAGAGCGAACGTGGGAGAGTAGAAAGTTCTACTGATGATGTAATATTTTGGCATTTGACATGCAACTTGGTTAAATCGTGATGATTTCACTAACTATAATTCTTTGCCAGAATGATCAGTCTGTAAGTGGGTCAGGAACTGTTGTGTTACGCTCACCAAGAGCATCTCAGTTGTACTCAACAGCTAGCAACCACAGTGCCAAGGTAACTTACAAACATCATTTTTTCTATTTTTAAGATTAACAACCTTACTGTCTATGTAAGACAAGACAAGGATAGAAGTGAGCAGCAGCAGCTGACACATCTTACTTGTTAGCCTCCCAGCAGATTCTCCTCATATGAAGATATGTCTAATAGTGGGACAGTTGTTCGGACCCAAAATGAAGACCCAGAAACTCCACGATCTTCAAGGTCAAGGCTGGGGATGCAAGAAAAGGCATCAAATACTTCTCCTGAGGATAGTGCCATTAACCTTGCAGAGGTGATGCACATTAACAATTTTGTTGGCAATTTTTTGTTTGTGGTTATTAATCAATGCATAGTTATAATGTACATGGTGGTAAATGCAGGCAAAGGCTGCTTTGCAGGCTGGGTTAAGAAAGGGAAATGCTCGAGAAAGACCTATTATCAACAGGCATGAAAAGGGATCACATGAGCATAGATCTTCTGGAGTAAATAGTCAAGAGGTTCAAAGGTATTTCAAGCTTACCTTTACCTGTGTTTAATTTCATTGATAAAAACATTCTGCCCTTATTATTGAAGTTCTCTTTAACCAAAGTGTGTTCTTTATCCTAGTGAGGACGTAGACACGCAGAAAGGTCGCAAATTACGGCAATTATCTGATGGGCAGTCAGCTTCTCGTGCTTCTAGTTCTGTAGCTCCACCTGCAGTCTCATCATTGCTACTCCCTTCCCTGAAAGAGGTAAAGTAACATGGCTTTTGGATTTTGTTTTTTGTTTTTATTAAATCATACAAAATTTTCATGTTTATTTTAATTTGACCCCTTCATATTTTCCCTCTCTAAGAAACTGTATTAATATTTTGAGATACCAATATACCATGAGAGTGCTTTAGTGTTCATTCAGTACCAGTCAATCTTTTGCTTTCTTTGCATCCCTCTGGACATGTCTTCTAACTTTTGGACATTATTGCTTTCATGCTGTAGGCTACTGGTGACAAGTTTGATTGGCCTGCTGTTCATGCTTTCCTTGATTCCTTGATGGATCTAGAACACGAAATACCTGGATCATGCGAAGTACTGGTTGGCAGATTGCTACACCAGCTAGGGAGGTGCGGCCATCACTATGCTCTCACGATCTTATGATAGAGATTGACCTTTTTTTTCTCGAAAACGCAGGAGAGCTGCGCTTCATTATATTAAGAAGAGAGTAAAGGGCAAGAGCCCAAACAACACCACAAACACACACGCACGCACTCACACCCCACCAGTTTCCAGGATCGATAGAGATTGACCTTGTGCAGTTATCTCACCTCATAATGACTCACCATACCTTCCCTGCAGCTCAAAGGATTCCTCATTGCAAGGTCTTCAGGAGACGGCGATGTCAATTTTCACTAAGAAACCTGAACCTCCCTCTGAAAAAGCAGGCGACAAGAAATTAGCTAATATGCCACCATTGACTGCTCCTACCGTAAGCCCGCTGGCAAGGTTCCTTCTCACAAGGTTGGTGCACAGTTACATATTTTTCAGCTTGCTTAGTAATACCCATGACAAGTAACAAGTTTCTGCCATCATTGCAGGTGGCAAAACCAAGTTTCGCAAGATCTTAACTCTGTTTGATCCCTGTGACTCAGAAAAGAGATTTCATGTTTGATTCGGTGTGTAATTAATATTTTTTAGTGTACATAACGCAATCTTTAGAACTTTATCTCAGCCAGATGGCCCCAACGACCTGTTATTTCATTTGTTCTGTTCATGGTGAATAACATATTTCCTGCCCCTTTTCCGGTGTAACTGCCACCACCATACATGTATGACATCTCATGAACATTGTAGACATATCCAAATTTACCAGTTGACAATACTTGAAGCTTGGTGAATTGTTTCGCCAGAGTTCAGTTATATTCTGTTTCTTTGTACTTCCAAAGCTTTAAAGGACAGGCAAGAACATTCTATCTGTGCAAAACATAATCAAGGGACATCACGGCAATTGTGCTCGCAACTCTTGGTGAATCTTGAACGATATGGAGGTCACCCTAATTTGTTGGCACTAATCATGTTGATCGCCAGCTGCTATTGGGTATACGGTCCTTCCTCGTTGATTACCGGGTGCAAATCCCTTGTTGATTGTGGCAGATTGAGCACATCCACGAACTGGCGAATCCTTCAGTTGCAACTTTGTGCTCATCGAAGTGTAATCGCCAGGTGAAAGCTTGCATCTTGCTAACGTCTATTGTGGTTCATCCATTTGTTTTTCACATTGTTGACGTAAATTTGATCTCACACTTAAAGTACTAGCACGTTTGGGTTTGTATCACATGAGGATAGCTCTGATTGCTAAGGATCAATTTGCAGCGAAGCAAGGGAAAACTGCCTTGGCCGGAGTCTCAAAACGGCATCGGTTTTTAGCAAATCCGTCGCGAAAACCTACTGACGCTTGCTCGAAAGGGGTCTCATCGACACAAGCAGACGATGGTGTGCCGCACCCGTCAGCTAAGGCATTTATATTGATAATAGACGATAGAAGAATAACTGATGACGTTGAAAAAGTAAGGTCGAATAAGATAGTAAAAAGTTACATTTACATTGATAGATGTGATTGGATGCCTCAACTCGGCGTGGGTGGACTTATCTGAAAGTGCAATCAAGCTGTAATTATGTGTTTGGATGATAATGACCATGTAATTAGAGAATTAATGAGATTTATCGAGATGACAAACAGGGAATTTATATTTAAGAATGCTACACGAAACGAAAAAGCCCCCAATTACAAATATAAATGGCTTTAAAACTCAAAGAAGGTTTAAATTCTTTTATATATTGAACTTGAGTATAGAAAAAACCGTACTATAAAAGGGGCACAATGGTTAAGCTAATATGTGCTACCAAGTGCTCAAACAACCACATGCATCCTCAGATTCACAGCCAAGACATTCTACACCTCACGATTACCCTTGCTGTCTTACGTGGTGCGGCACTGCCGCACTTGAAGAGAGGCTCGTCCGACCCCTTGGTCGTGGGCTCCAGTTCGCCCGACCCCTTGGTCGCAGGCTCCGGCTCGCCTGAACCCTTGGTCGCGGGCTTCGTCTTGCCCGTCCCCGAGGCCGCAGGCTCCGTCTCTCCCGACCTCAAGGCCGAGGTCGCAGGCTTCGTCTCGCTCGACCCCTTGGGTGCGGTGTCCGTTGAGGGTTGGGGGTTTATATACCTGTTCCCTTTCCTCCCTAACGGCTATCTGTGATTCAAGTGACCGTTGGGGGTGGAGGGTATATATACATTTTCCTTCCTTCCCAACGGTAACTAGCTCTCTTCTTCCTTATTTCAGCACGTCCAAAATAGAGCAGGAGCTCTCTCTCTCTCCGTTGTTGATCTCAAGCCCTCAAGCAAATCTATTGGTTTCCTCACCAATCCTTTAGGAAAAAGGGTCCCAAACTCGATTAGAGAGCAGCTCCATTGATTCTCAAACTCTAAAGAGCACTTGGTTCATGTTTTGGCCGGTGGTTATGTTTGTTACTCTTAGAGCTTGGCTCCTAACCGGCTAGAGCGTCGTCCGTGGAACTTGTCAACTTATGTGGCAGCCCCAAGAGGTTTGTAACAATCTTTTGAAGCTAGTAAACCCACCCCTCATCTCAAGAGTTAAGTCTCTTGACTTGAGAACGAGGAAGGGCTGGAAAGCTCTAATCCTTAGTGGCTAACCTTAACAATGTAGAGGTAGGCAAGCTTTGGTGGGGAGCTGAACCACGGGATAAATCATTATGTCACTTATGCTTGATTTATATTACTTGCATGACATATTGTTGATTGAGGTGATTTCTAGAGTTTGAGGCTGATATACTTGTGTGTGGTGTTCTCACCACTTTTAGTTGTCGATCTGTGATCTACTACCTGCAAGAAGCTAAGAAATTTACCCAATCTAAATTTCATTAGGTAGATTTTAAACTGTGAACTAATCTCTCCTGCAGGCGCGGCACTGCCGCGCTCATTGAGCGATAGTGCCGCGGCTGAATTTGACTTCGGTTTGAGTTGAATTTTTATAGGCCTATTCACCGGCGTTCCAGAGATCCTACATTATCCATGTGAGGGGCCACAACTCTTTCAAAATCTGTTAAAAAAACAAATTCGAACTAGTTTTAGGCTAACAAAATTGTAATGGCCAATTTTCATGGGTGTAGGTCTTTCCGAGGCACAATTCTCTCGTCTGAATTCTAAATTAGGACATTTGACAATTCATTTTGTCATTAAACAATTTGGCTGATCTTGGAAAACAGGGCATCCTTGGTTAACCGATATTAGATTTTTTTTTGTTGCGGGTATTTTGGCTCATGGATTGGTCGAAAGTTACATGATAGTTGATCCATTCGTCGGACTTGGACTGTCTAGCGACTCAGGGGTGTTTGATCCCAATGCAAGTTTAGTTCCTATCACATCGAATGTTTGGTTACTGATTAGAAGTATTAAATATAGACTAATTATAAAACTAATTGCACAGATGTAGGCTAATTTGCGACGAATCTATTAAGCCTAATTAGGTCATGATTTGACAATATGGTGCTACAGTAAACATGTCCTAATGATGAATTAATTAAGTTTAATAGATCCGTCTCGTGAATTAGCATCTATCTGTATAATTAGTTTCATAATTAGTTTATGTTTAGTCCTTCTAATTAGCATCCGAATATTCCATGTGACAATGACTAAACTTTAGTCAGTGGATCTCGACTGCCTTTCAGAGCAAGGCTAATGCTAAGTTATAGAACAAGTACCGCCCTGTTCGCTTAGCTTATAAGCCATACTTTTTCAACCAACGAATAATATTTTTCTCTCATAACAAATCAGCCAACAGTACTTTTAGCTATGGCTTATCAGCTAAGCGAACAGAGCACCCATGCGCAGGGGTGGATCTATAGGGGGGCTGTGAAGGCTCCAGCCCCCTACAGTTGGTGCATCAATGGAAATATGAGGAGGGTGAGGGAGAAAAAAAGGTAGAGGAAAGAAGAAAAATGAAGAGAGAGAGGAAGAAGAAGAGACCAACCTCCTTCAATCCTGTTCTGCATCCGCCACTGCCCATGCGCACTATTCTTGCTCTGCTATTCTTGCCTCACTAGTGATTTGCGCGCACGAGTAATGATCAAACACATTTTTTTGAAACAAACGGTGAACAATAAAACAGGCAGCACATATTGCATGGGACATGGAGGTTGTCCAGACAGCATCTAAATGTTCCAGGAGGTAAAGCCACGGTGCGACGATAGGTGTCTTACATAATTATACATAAAAGTGCCAGGGCCAGGTTGGCAATGAAACATAGTCTGAGAGGCAGCCTAATACAACATGCTGGACGTGGTTAAAACCATAGCAGCGCATGCTTAGATAGAAGACCGAAGGAAGGGGCGCCAACTTTACAGATCTTGGCAGCTTCAAGTGGAGGTGCCAGCTCTGATCTGACTCAAAGCTACGAGCGGCTGAATAATCTGAGAGTTTGCATGTATAGATGTTAGTGTGAATAATCTAAGAGTTTGCATGTATAGAAGTTAGTGTGTATCATGTTAGTGAAAGCGCACAACTAGAAAAGCAGAGGTGTAACTGTTGATGTACCTCGGGGCAGGTAGAAAGGCTCGTCATAGGAAACACTATAGGAGGAAGAGCTGCTGTCCGATGCATATCCGTGGTATCCTGCACGTTCAAGCCTTCTATTAGCTACAAGTCATACAGAAGCATTATGACTAAACCGCTAAGACACCAAACGCTTAATGTGTTATGAATAGTACCTCACTACCTCTATGCTGCCAAGCACAGGCTTCTTGAAGCACTTCCCTGTCGTAGCCAAATTCCTCGGCTAATTCAAATAGTGGATGAAACAGCGGTGAAGATAAGGCAATAGAAAAAGGCAGTAATGAAATATGTTGTCAGTGCAATCAAAGGTGGAATATATGATTATCACATGTGTCAAAGGATGCAATAGAACCAGCTGAGCCAAAGTTAGCTGGATTGGCATGGACCTCGTTCTCTACAAACGCTGGTGCCTCGGAATAGTTGTAGGTTGCCATCGTGACAGGAAACACCACGTTGGTCACCCCGTGCGGGCCTGTGTATTGTAAACCGACCTCACCAGACTTTGGGATAGAGTCTTTGTTGAGTGCGTATGCATCGACACGGCATACGCCTCTAGACTCGTTGAAGTTATGAGCCTAGATGCCGTAGTGGCGCTCAAGCAAGGGTCCTAAGGCACTTGGATTGAATGTATGCGGCGAAAAGCCATCAATGTCTATAGCTACCTCGGTCTGCCAGTCAACAGTTCTGGCGCCATATCGGTTTGACCATCTGACAAGCAGCGTGTTGAAATCCTTGCCATAGAGGACTTCAGACGATGCAACAAGGTCTCTTTCATGGCTGGAGGCAAACCGAATCACAAAATCGGAGCGGAAGCGTGTTATGGCAACAGGCAAGGCATCGGATCCAAACTGGTTCTCGATAGCAAGCCGAACATCGTTAATGCTAGGATTTGCAGTGTTTGGGTTGACATCTAAAGCAACTACTGCGTTGACAAGCTATGCCTCTACTGCTTCTGTCGTGGCGTTTGGCTGGATGACAGAAAGTCCAGGAAAACCACGGCTGGTCTATATTTTCCAAACAACAGTAAAGTTCTGAGATAGGAACGTCACAGTTATGTAGCTATATATCTACTCTCTAACTAAGAACGGAGCATTGTCAGTAGACCAAAACTAAGTAAAGTAATATACCATCTGGTGGGGTTCTTTGAGGAGATTTGTCGAAAAGCGATGAGATGCAAAGCGAATCTTGGAACCTAAAAGTTAGGCACACACACCGAGCTCGTGAAATACTAAAGCATAGTATCGCTAAGAGAGATTAGGAAGATGTGTAAGGACAGGCAGAGCGGAGCGACTGGAGGTGTTAGGAGGGGCGGGGAGTACCTACGGTGGAGCACCTACACAGGTCCGATGCAGCTGATCCGCGTCTCCCATCGGATCTGGTGGAGGGCCATGCGTGGTCCTGGACAGCTCAGACTCCGGCGTCTTTCTGACTAGCCCTCAGGATCTGCATACAACAAGCGGGGACATGTGTGGGGAGGGATGTTTCAGGAAGGGTCGATAGACAGTCATAGAAAATGAGGAGAAAGGGACGGTGGCGAGAGCGAGTAGACCCACCCGTGGCGCTCGGGAGAACAGAAGGGAAGACGGAGAGAAGAGCCGGGCGACTTCTTTATTGACGCCGTGTCGCGGTCCGTGCAGCAGACGAAAGTGGAACGGAGTGGGCAGCCGCTCCCAAGCGCTCTAGGACGCTGATCTGAGGGCCCGCTGGTATCTCTGACGGTAGGACCTCCTGGCTAGATTGGGCGTAGTTGAAGGGGGTGGAATGGACGCTGGGAGAGAAGCAATTTTGCTAGGGAGTGGACGGCCTGTCGCTGCCACTGGGCGCGGCATCCCTGAACCAATCGTTGCTCGACAACGGCCTGAGCCGGCCAAGCGCGGATAGGCGAGGACGGTAGAGCGGCGGTGGGAGCAAAAAGAAATGGACACGCTTTCTCCGTTTTCGTGGTAGGTAACAAAGTTTAAAAACAAGAAGTGGATCCTAATACACGACAAGATCTTAACCCGCTCTTTCAAGCAGTGCAAAATCAGAGTCCAGGACATCACAAACGACTGGATACATCCCAAGCAAGCTGTAGGTCACAAAAGCAGGTCCCATGTGCACTAATGTTTCTACGAGAATGCTAAAAAAGCTACTAACATAGCTAGCTAGAGTTGCTCAGCAAAAGAATAGCGTAGGCCAGTGAAAGAGCTTCAGGTTCATCCTATTTGTTGGGAGAGCTCTGAGATTGTTTGGGAAGGAGGGGCACGTCGTCGGGCGAAGCTCGAAGAAGAGAGAGGAACTCTGCACGCAGCTTCGTCAAGGAATTTGATAGGCTAAAGAGAACCGATGCCGGATCTAGCTTCCTGCTGCTAGGAATCATCTCCCTCCGTCTTCGTTTTCGTGGGGATCGTTGAGATCGAAAAGATCATCTAGGGTTAGTCTAGCGAGTTCTCTATACTGTGAATACGTAATCGAGAGTAGAGGGACAGAGAGGAATAGAAGAAGAACGTGTCGAACCTAACATCGTAGAGGGAGATGGTCCAGAAGCCGTCATCTCGTTCGTCAGTAAAGTCTACGCACGGACAACGACGTTCGGGGAAGAGGTCAATGAAGTCATCGACGTCGGTGGAGCGGGGCGGCACGGCTGGTGGCTTTCCGTCACTGGCTGCGCCCCTCTCTGATCGGCATTAGGGTTTAGGTTTCGGTGGGGAGCTCAGCTCAGGCGAACCTCGTACACAGAGCCGCTGACCCCCACCTCTATATATAGCGCAGTGTGACAAGGGCCTTCCAGCCATAGTGGGCTGGGCGCCCCGATCAGGGCGCGGATCAAAGGCCCAACTGGGCCGTTTGACCCAGTTTGGGATTAGAGATCAATCTAACAATCTCCCCCTTAATCTCCTACCATCTTTCAATTTCATATTATTTACTTTTGTTTATTCCATTACAGATTAACACATAGAGCATGTTTCATCGTCACGGTCAATTGCTAATAGATTTAACAACAACACATCACTATGTTCTGAAATAGATACTTAACTTTGGGCCTTCTTTTGTCCAGGAATTATAGGCTTTCCCTTAAACCCATGCCGGCTACATGTTCTCTGAACACATTGGGTGGTAAGCCTTTTGTAAGCGGATCCGCGAGCATCTTTTCGGTACTTATATGCTCAAGACTTATGACATGATCCCGGACTTTATCTTTTACAACATAATATTTTATGTCAATGTGTTTTGGCAGCACCACTTGACTTATTGTTGTGAGCATACTGTACTGTTGGATTATTATTGCAGTATAACTTAAGTGATCTATAGATGTCGTCAACCACCTTCAAGCCGGGTATGAACTTCTTTAGCCAGTTCACCTGCCCCGTTGCCTCATAACATGCTACAAACTCGGCATACATTGTGGACGATGTAGTGACAGTTTACTTTGAGCTTTTACATGAAATAGCTCCCCCTGCGAGAGTGAATACATATCCAGACATGGATTTCCTATCATCTCCCGCATAATCAGAATCTGAATATCCCACTATATGGAGTGAATCTGATCTTCTATACGTCATCATGAGGCTTTTCGCTCCTTGCAAATAATGCAAGACTTTCTTTACTAATTTCCAGTGTTCTGTTCCAGAATTGCTCTGGAATCTATCAAGTAACCCGGTAACAAATGCCAAGTCAAGGCGCGTACATACTTGAGCATATTATAAGCTTCCGACAGCTGAAGCATATGGAACCGTCTTCATTTGATCGATCTCATACTGATTCCTGAGGCATTGAAATTCCCCATATCTGTCGCCCTGGACAATAGGAGCAGGTGAGGGACTATATTTGTGCATATTGAATTTCTTTAAAATCTTTTCTATGTATGTCTTTTGTGACAGTCCTAATACCCCTTTACTTCTATCTCGGTGAATCTCGATCCCTAGAACGAATGAAGCTTCACCAAGATCTTTCATATCAAATTTTGAGGACAAAAACTTCTTTGTCTCTAGTAGTAGACTGACATCACTACTAGCAAGTAACATATCATCCACATACAGGACAAGAAAGATAAACTTCCCATTCTTAAACTTTGCATAGACACAATTGTCCTCTACATTCTCTTTAAACCCAAAATTCCTTATTATCTAATCAAACTTCAAGTACCACTGTCTTGAAGCTTGTTTTAATCCATAAATGGATTTCTTTAGGCAGCATCCCATTCATTCTTTTCCTTCCATGACAAAACCTTTCGGTTGTGCCATGTAAATATTTTCCTCCAAGTCTCCGTTGAGAAATGCCGTCTTTACACCCATCTGATGTAATTCTAAATCATAATGTGCCACTAATGCCATTATGATTCTGAAGGAATCCTTACATGAGACTGAAGAAAAGGTCTCATTGTAATCAATGCATTCTCTTTACGTAAAGCCTTTTGTCACAAGTCGCGCTTTATATCTCTCTATATTCCTTTGAGAGTCAAGTTTTGTTTTGTAGACCCATTTATAACCTACTGTTTTGGCTCCTTTAGGAATTATTTTCAAGTCCCAAACTTTATTGACATTCATAGATTTTATTTTATCTTCCATGGCCTCAAACCACTTTGATGAATGATCACTTCTCATGGCTTCTTCAAATGAGGTGGGATCATCCTCCATTTGAAATTCTTCAGTGTTGTATACTTCATAGTCAGCAGGAATAGCTGATTTTCTAACTCTTTGAGACCTTATAGGGGCCTCCACATTTGGCACATCTTCTGTTTGAGGTTGTTGTTGCTCCCCCTCATGTGTGGCAATAGGTTCTACAGGATCCTGAAGAACAGGTTCCTCATCGTCATTCATTGTTGCCACAGACGGAATAATAACAGGTGCTGGCACCACAGTATCTTGCACTGTCGGTGCAGCGATAGCAGGTAGTGAGAAAAATAGCTCATGAATCATCGGAGTGGGCGCATACACCTGCTTCTCTTCAAGGTCAATTTCTCGAGCTACCATGCTCCCCCTCATCATTTCATTCTCTAGGAAGACAGTGTGTCTCGTTTCCATAAACTTTGTATGTCTGTCTAGACAGTAGAAACAAAAATCTTTTGACTTTTCTGGGTAGCCAATGAAATGGCAACTTACTGTTTTGGGATCTAGCTTCTCAATGTTTGGGTTAAATACTTAGCCTCAGCAGGACTCCCCCCCACACGTAAGTGGTTTAGTGAGGGTAATCTTTCTATCCACAACTCATACGGTGTTTTGGGCACCGACTTACTTGGTACTCTATTGAGAATATGAATGGCGGTTTTCAACGCCTCTATCCACAGGCTCAACGGTAAGGTGGAGTAACTTATCATACTGCGCACCATATCCATCAGGGTACGATTGCGTCTTTCAGATACTCCATTCTGCTGAGGTTCGCCCGGTGTAGAATACTGGGCTACTATGCCATTCTCCTGTAAGAACCTTACAAAAGGTCCAGGAACTTGGCCATATGGGGTATGCCGACCATAGTACTCCTCTACGATCGGACCTGACTATCTTAATCTTTAAATTATATTGATTTTCAACTTCTGTCTTAAATATCTTAAATTTATCCAATGCTTCTGTTCTTTCTTTGATTGGATAAATGTAGCCATAGCGGGAGTAATCATCTGTAAATGTTATGAATGAATCATAACCATCCACACTCTTTAGAGAAAACGGACCACAGATGTCTGTGTGAATAATCTGTAAAATTCCTGCACTTAGTTTGGCATTTTTATTAATTTTCTTTACATGCTTTCCTTTTATGCATTCTCTGCAGTGTTCTAAACCTGAGAACTCTAATGGAGGAAGAATATCATTCTTAACTAGTCTTTCTATTCTCCCCCTCGAAATATGGCCTAGACGACAGTGCCATAATTTCGATGACGCATCGTGAGCTCTATTTCGTTTTCTGTTTACATCCACAGATGAGGATACATTCTCATTGTTGCATGCAACATTCCCATCATCGCATACAGCATTCACATCATCACGTAGTGATAACAAATAAAGCTCATTTTGTAAGATAGCAAGACCAACACATATATTATTAAATGTTATCTTACATTTGCCATTTTTAAAATGGCAATCATATCCATCATTGTCCAAGCATAAAGCACTAATCAAGTTTCTCTGTAAAGAGAGAACATAAAGTACATCTTTAAGTAAAAGTGTGAAGCCATCAGCAAGCTCTAGAGAAAGATCGCCAACGGCTTCAACATCTGCTCGGACTCCATTTGCAACTTTAACGTGTCTTTCTCTTCTTTGCGTAGTCCTCGTCGAACGGAATCCCTGTAAGGAATTAGCAACATGAACAGTTGCACCTGAGTCAATCCACCAAGTAGATTTCGAATACTGTATATACAGGGATTCATTTATGAATGTAATAATGTTCTCGCCTTTCTTTGCCATGATCATCTTTAAGTAATCAGGACAATCTTTTTTATAATGTCCCGTCTTCTTGCAATAGAGACACTGGTTTTTCTCTACTGTGAACTTGTTTTGCTGAGTCTGATGTAGCATGGGACCCTTTCCCTTTGACTTTGAAGAGGAGTTAGCATTATTATTCTTTTTTTTGTTGTCTTTCACATAATTGATAGTGCCACCATTGACAGCTTTCATTCTCTCCTTTTACACACACATAGCCATGAGCCTCTCTAAGTCCTACTTCTCGGGCTGTATGTTGTAGTTGACAACAAAAGTGTCAAATTCCTTTAGCAAGGAAGTATCAGATAGATAAGGAACTCTTCCTTGAGAGCCAGATCCATTAGTTTTAGCTTGGATGCCAAATTGCTCATTCTTAGTATGTGCTCTCTTATGCCACCATTTCCAGAGTATCTCTCTGTCACCAGCTGCTTTATCAGCTGGGTAGCATATGTCTTTGAAGAGCCAGTGAACTGACTCTTTATTCTATCGAGGTACTCGATGACCGTGTCACACTCTGAGATTGAGCCCACAATTGCAGGCTCAATCGTGTTCTTTATCACAGCTAAACATTTCTTGTTGGCAGTGACCCACTTCCTATGCTCAAGGTCATAGGACATCTTTTGGGATTCAAAATCCCTCTCTCTAGTTGCCCAAGCGGCATCAGTCTCGTTTGTCTCTCTCATCGGTGCTACAGGCTCAGTGGGACACGGTGAGGTGACTACCCAGTCCACCTCAGCCAAGATGAAGGCCAGATCAATCTTTTTCTTCCACTCCGTGTAATTGTCACCTTTGAGAGTGGGGATCTCTTTGATATAACCCATCAAGTTGTATCCGCCTGAAAACACAATTCATATAGAGTGAGAACATAAATAACAACAACAATTGCATGCCTTGATTTCAACGTTGGTCAAAATTAAAACATACAACTGTTTATACATTAAATCTACATCACCGTTGGACAGAAATAAAAATAATGCATAAAATCATTAAAATTACGATATTGTTATTAACAACGTTGGTCAGAAAATAGCAACATCATAATCATGTCAAAATCTCTTTTTCTCCAATTAAATATCATGTTG
Source organism: Miscanthus lutarioriparius (assembly GCA_904845875.1). Taxonomy (NCBI): domain Eukaryota; kingdom Viridiplantae; phylum Streptophyta; class Magnoliopsida; order Poales; family Poaceae; genus Miscanthus; species Miscanthus lutarioriparius. The sequence goes on from CAJGYO010000003.1 coordinate 21,451,310, forward strand.
GTTCAAAATAATTAGAGAATAAACTATTTCTTTAGCAGCGGAAAACGTAAAAAAATATCTATTTTTCAGAAGCATTTCTCTGTAATTTCTCTATTCTCTGAAAAAATATCCTGATGGTTCAAAATTTAACAGAGAGTTAAAACAAAATTCATTAAAATTGTTTCTGAAAATAATAAAACAAATCCATAAACATTACTTTTCATTCGGCCCATATCATATTTTGGCCTGACTTACAGCAACGCAGGCTAGCGAAAATCTAATCTGGGCCTGGGCCTTGAAAGCGCCAAGAGGCCACTTCATCTCGCCGGCCCAGCTAAGGCCCGAGCGCCTCTGGCCGTCGATCGCGATCGGACGGCAGCGATTGCTTCCGTGCTGAACAAAACCGACCGGCAGGGGAAACCCTAAAACATTTTTCATTCTCTCCCCCGCTTTTCTCGGTCGAGCCAGCCATCGGCGACGGCACAGTGATGGCGGAGAGCGCGCGGCAAGAGATGGTGGCACCATCGTGGGTCCCTTCGCCGAAACTCGCGTGCGTCCGTCACGCGGTTCCATCAAATGGTCCCACTGCGGTGCCCATAGGGCGGAGCCCGCGCGCGCACGGGCTAAGATGGAGCGGTGGCGCGGCTCCCATTCTCTTTCGGCGGCGAATTGCAGGACCACTAGGGACAAGGCGAGATCGTCGTCGACATGTAGGTATTCTTATGCTTTGGGTTGGGGATTGCTCGGGATTTTGGTACTTGGGTTTGGATTTGATCCGATTTGAATCATCTCTTTCTTCAATCTGTTCAATTTCTTGCCCTTCTTTTCTCTCTCGTCTGCGGTGTCCGAAGACGACGAAAAACGGCGGCGGCGCCACCCAGAGCCCCTGAGTCTGTGCCCCGACGAAAAAATAGTGGCGGTGCTGCTCTCTGTCTCTTTTCATTTTCTTTTAGCCGGTTAGGGTTAGAGTTACTCTTGCTACCGGCGACCGTCGGTCTAGCTCCGGCGAGCCGCCTCCCATGCCCTTTCCCCTTTCCCCTTCTCTGTCTTTAGATCTTGCTGTGTTCTTCTCGGTTCTTTGCCGATTGGGGATTAGGGTTAGGGTTAGGGTTTCGTTAGGGTTAGGATTAACCCGATTCGTTTTTCGTTCACCCGATCTAGATCTAAAAGCCCTAGAAGACCTGGCTCTGGTACCATTGTTGAGATCGAAAAGATCATCTAGGGTTAGGTCTAGCGAGTTCTCTATACTGTGAATGCGATATCGAGAGTAGAGGGACAGAGAGAAATAGAAGAAGAACGTGTCGAACCTGACACCGCAGAGGGAGATGGTCCAGAAGCCGCCATCTCGTTCGTCGATGAAGTCTGCGCACGGACAGCGACATTCGGGGAAGAGGTCAATGAAGTCGTCGACGTCAATGGAGCGGGGCAGCGCGGCTGGTGGCTTCCCGTCACTGGCTGCGCCCATCTCTGATCGGGATTAGGGTTTAGGTTTCGGTGGGGAGCTCGGCTCAGGCGAACCTCGTACACAGAGCCGCCGACCCCACCTCTCTATATAGCGCAGTGTGACAGGGGCCCTCCAGCCATAGTGGGCTGGGCGTCTCCGATCAAAACGCGGATCAAAGACCCAACTGGGCCGTTGGGCCCAGTTTGGGATTAAAGATCAATCTAACAGGGATGCCTCCTGCTTGGCAGGAAGGAGCGGAAGCATGGCTGAAGCCTCCTGACACACGGACTCAAACGAGCACAAGAACTCACGAAGCTGCATATCTTTTGCACCAATTTCATTCTTTAGCTTGTTAGCTTTGTCTTCGCATGTGCTAGAGCGAAACACCTCGCGCTTTAGTTCTGAAACACGTTTAGCATTATAGTCATCTATCTTGACTCGTTTTTCATTTTCAAGGTACTTTAGTACAGTGTGGTATGCGTTCTCAATTGATAGGTTCTTTGTAAGGGCAGGATTTCCAGAAAACTCTTTTGTTTCCCTATCATAAGATTCTCTCGCCAACATATTGCCAATGGCCAGCTCGGTGACGTACATGCCTTCATCAACATGCGTTGTTCTCTCTGACTGGATAGTGAGATTGAGTTCTTTTGCAGCTAGAGCAAACATCTCTCTCCTGCTCATCCTAAGAACCTTTGGAACCTGCAAGCATAGTAAGGGGTGGCAGTACAGTTAAACAAGAGATGAGCTGGGACAGAGCGGTCGACCAAAGGCGTGTAGGATCTGGTACCTTTGGAAGGCGATCGTCGTCCTCCATGAAGTATAGGTCCGAGACGATCTCGGTGGACTCCATGGACGAAGGACGAAAGGTAGGAAGACAGGGGGAGCAGGCAGTGGCGGAGCCAGAAATTTGCGGCTAGGTATGCCACATGTATAAAATTTTGAAGCAAGACGATAAGTTATAATGGACAAAACAAATTCATAATAATAACCAAAATACAAGTTCGAAACATAAATAAATCATCATTCCGCATTGGCACAAGTTGGGGAGCTTCACCATCATTATGTGCTAGCACAAGTGCTAACGGCATATCGCTCCATTACTCTCAATCTCAACAGAATGAGCATTTGGTGTGGATGCGGAGGGTTTTTTTTCCCTTTGCCTTTGCCTTTGTCTCTGCAGCTTCCTCCCAAAATGCAAATATGTTAACACCCTTATTCTTCATCTACATTACAAAAATTAAGAATGCAACCAAGCGAATTAGAAAAGGAAATTTTCATTAGCTCACTGAACCACTCAGGAGTAGATCTAGGCTCTAGGGTGTTCTGCATCTTCTCTGCTCACCTTGCTTGAAGCCGCCGAGCGCCGAGGCTGAGGGGGAGGGCGCCGGTCGCCGGAAGGTGCTACAGAAGGGGCGCCGCTGCAGCCAGTGGCCGGCTCCTTCGCACTGGGACCTGGGAGGAGGCAACCGCAACAGGGAAAAGGGCAGGGCCACAGGGGGCGACCGGGCGAGCCGGCGAGGTGGAGGGCAGAGGGCGAGTCAGCCGGAGTGGGGGAGGTGGCGAGGTGCTGCCCGGCGGCGCCGGTCGTCGGAGTGTGGGAGGTGCTCCATGCTCGTGCTGCGGCCGGGCGATGGAGTCACGCAGAATGTATTCTGGGCTTCCTTCGTGGGCTGTAGGAAATGGCTGTTCTATTGGGCCTACGAGGGAATGTAACAAGATACGTATAAGCCTGTGTATTAGTATGTATATATACATATTAATTTTGTCTCCCAAATCGTGGGTATGCCTTGGCATACAGGGGCATACCCCTGCCGCCGCCCATGGAAGCAGGTAGGAAGAGGACGAGGCTTGCGTTGTGGATGGGTGGATACTGTAGGTCGGGAAGAGTCATATAGGCTGCGCCGTATCTACGTTGTCGAGGAGGGATTGGTCCCCGCGGCTGAGTGGACCCGTGAATTGGGGGGTCCACCGTGTGCCCTGAAGAAAACCAGCCAAGTCTAAGCTGCATAATCTGTTTGTCCGTGAACACCTATCAATGTATTGATCCTCGAGGAACAAACGCTGGGCTAGGGCGATCACAGGGCCTTTTCACGTAAATACGTTGGTGGCAACTTAGCCCTCACGGAACAGCATGTGTTTTCGCAGGTTTGTACATCGACATACGAGCAAACATGCATAAACAAAGAAGCTATAAGAGATAAGCAAATCTGCAAGAACAGAGAAGCTATAAAAGGTGTGTTCCACTACACCGAGGTTTCCGCAGAGCCAACTACTGATAGAAGGGTTTATAGGTCTCCCACGTTACATAATGCTAGGTGCAAGCCTATCTTGCAGGACCATCAGAACAGCAAGGTTCATAGTTCTCCCAGCACTCGTAGCCAGGCGAGGTGTGCCCGCAGAGTTGCCGTCGTTGCTGGGCAACATCGATGCGCCAAGGCACACATATAACACAGACGAGCTGAATCACAGGATGTTCTAAGCAAAAAAGTTCTTCGCGTCTATACGCCAACACATGGCTCGAAAATACATCATCAGGTGTTGCTTTCCGTCTTGCAGCACAGGACACCGGCAAAAGCAGGCGGAAGTCTTCTTTGGATGGCAAAGGGCAGCGACTCCATCCAGCCAAAAGATTTGTTGCCGCACGAGGTGCCTGCACAGCAGCAAGGATGAGGCAATCGTCTATCGTGCAAGTGCAGATTGTCAGAAGCGGGGCAAGGTAGAACTAAAGCTTTGTTTTCATTTCTATACACAAACATGATCACTACGGACATGTCTCATACTGGAAGCAAAAGCTGCAGAACGCACCTTGTCTAGCCACTTTCCTGAGACAGAGAACAGGCTCTACGAGGACGTTTCTCTTCAGCAGCAGGAGTGCCGGCAGGCGCAATGCTGTAGTAACCGAAACAATATACTCAAATGAGCATAGAGGACAACGATAGCTCCTGTAACGGACTACATGGATCAGTGAGGCTAGGATATACCTTTTGTGTGTGGCGTCAGGAGAAGTGCCACCAAGCGATTCAGGAGCTGCACCTTCTCCCTGCGACAGGTAGAAAAGCAAGGTCAAGCGAGCTGAGATAGCTAGCGCCAGCACACACAGAGGAAGGTTTACAGCCCGCAATGTGAATCCTAACCATACCTGTTCATCATCACCAGCGTCTACGATGAGCCTCTTTCGAGCACTTGAGCGCTTGTTCTTTTCCGATCAGTCACTGCAGAGAAAGACCAACCATCCACTGTGGTGACAAAACACGGCAACAGTTTTTCAAAAGGGAAGAGAACAGGTATGTTACCATTTATATTTCTCCACTGGTGGTGTGTCCTCGCTGTGAACATTTGGAGGCGGAGTCTACAGCAGGGTAGAGATTTAGATGCATCAGTAAAATTGGACACCATCATCTATCATAGAAGCGTCGAAGCAACTTACATTTCCAGGCAGCGGGGAATGGGCACTATCAACTGTCGGAGAAGTAGGCGAAACTTGTCCTATCTCCTCATCAACGGCAACAAACAAACTATGGTCAGATGCACCACCACTGGGCTGACCACCATCTCCATTCCCAGGAGCATCGGCAATAGCATTTTGCTGACCATAAGATGTCACCACAGAAACAACCTGATAGGTTTTCTGCTGCCTATAATAGCTCTGCTGAGTCAGAGAGACTTGAAAGGTGAACCTCAGTGAAACCAGTTTGCTGATATCTGATGGATATGTATTAGGACTCGTAGCCGTTCTGAGAACTTGCTGGACTGGCTTCCCAATCATGCGACGTGCAATATCACCAAAGCATATCATCTCGGGCTCATCCGTGCCATCGAGAGCCACGAAGCAAAGCTTGTACCTTTTTAGAAGCAGGAACGTAATAGTCAATTAGTCGTGGAGAAGGAACGCTAAAAACACAAGCATGAACTGGGAGGCACATGTGCACGTACTTGAACCTTTTTTTTCCCTCTCATCTTAAGTACAGCTGTAGAATCTGTTCGGATACAGGCATACACCACCACACACACGCACACCTCATGCACACACGGTATACGAACAAACCTATAACTATACCTAGACAACGAACGCAGCTGAGAGATACTCGAAGATCACCAGACTCCGAGCGTGGCGGGCACGTCACTTGACCATTGTGGCACAAACCTATAACTATACTTAGACAACGAACGCAGCTGAAAGATACTCGAAGATCACCAGACTCCGAGCGTGGCGGGCACGTCACTTGACCATTGTGGCACATCTGCGCAAGAAGCAACTGAAATTATTAACGGAGAATAAATCTCCGGGACGAGGGACGAGCGCCGAGTCAGGGACTCGAACACTGGTCGGCACGGAGCAAGCCACAGGCTCCTACCACTCGCGTACTTGAACCTGAACGAAGTGGTAGAACACCCATTACACCTGTAGCCAGAACCATCGACAACGCAGGACTTGCTGCATCTGTTGCAGGATGGGAACCACCATGACATGTTAGGGACGAAATGGCCGATAGTGACGGTGCAGCGATACCTATTGTCCTGCAACGGATGGCAGGGGGTCAAGCACGATTTGAAAGCAAAAATATTCACAGCAAACGACCATGAGCGAAGGCTCGAAGTGTTTCTCTTACAGCAAACTCATACGGATCCATCTCTCATTCAGCTGTCGGAGAGTCTTCTCTTCAAGAGGTGCAGGCACTTGCACCTGGCCCTGCTGCTCCACCGGCGCAGGGACAGATCGGACCTGAATTTTCTGGTTCTGGTGCAGGAGAATAAAACCGCATTATAATAGGTTGCCAAACCAGTTAGCCACGGTCTACAGTATTCACAAGCACACTGATCGAAGTATTCAGGTACCAAGTATATATAATAAAACTTACCTGGAATAGAACTGGTGAGCCTTTGGAATAGGCGGATTGAAGTACCACCTGGACACCGTGTTGGCACTCAGATAGTAAGTACCTATATGAGTGCCAGGTAGGACAAACATTTTTAGGCAGCGGTAGCAAAACGTCACAAAAGAGGACAAACAAATAGAATCGCGTGTACCTTGATAAGATTTCACCAGTCCTCCAACAAACAGCACAACAATAGGCTTATCCTCAGCACCACCGTTGACAGCATCAGTGTTGAATGCAGCAGCCCTCTGTCCCCATAGAGTAACCTTCATCTCAGAGTAGCTGCATGGACCACAAAACCAACCACGGAGTTGGAAACAACCTGTCCGCACCAGTAACGGTAAAGGAAAGTAGGGAGAAGGAACCAGCATAACCTTATGTAGGCCTCAGACTTCTCCACCAGCAGCCCAATTGTGTCTGCAGGGACAGTTTTATTAGCATGAAGCAACAAAAATAGCAGCAAAAGACACCGGGCATGTGTGAACTTACCAACGAAATTCCTGGTGTCCCCAGCATGCGAGGACAGATCGCCTATTGGTGCCCGGGGCCCCTCCCTTCTCTCTATATGGGCCCGCACAGTCGGTGCACCGCGGACGAGGCCGTCTTTCCCGTGAAAAAACGACGCCCCCTTTGGCCGAACGGAGCGGCGCCGGGCCATCTATCCGCCCCGCTGCAGGTGGGCCCTCCTGCTGCCAGCCCTTTGACGTGGACGTTCTGTGCTATGCTAACGTGGAGGCTGGGCAAGGCATCACAGGACAGAGCGGCAATGTGTTGTCAGACGCGCGGCTGGACGGTGGCGCGACTTGACGTCTTTGACACAATCTTCTGCGTCCCAAATTCCAGGCGACCTTTTTTTCTGACCTCTCCACGATCTATCTATTCATTTGGCTAGGTTGACTCATAAATCGTATTTTTTTTCAACTAATAAATAATATTTTTCTCTCATCAGATCAGCCAAATAAGCCCAACGATCATGCTGTACCGTTAACCCCGGGCCCACCCACAGCCTCGCCCGGGAAATAGCCGTTGCGCGCAGGGCGCGTGCGGCGTGAGCCCACGGCCCACACCCACCCACCAGGGCAACTCCTCTATGAAGACTGGCACAGTGTTCAAACCTCCCGACCGTTGGAGACCCCCCTACCCCTGTGCGGCTGTGCCCACCCCCAACGTTCTTCTCCCGATCGGCTCCACCTGATCGCCGACCTTTCTTTCTTCTTCTGCTTCATTCACTCCTCACCGCTTCAGGAGGCCGCCGCATAGTTAGAGAGAGAGAAAACCCCCAAGCGTCTGATCCCCAAGCCCCCTAGGCGTAGGATTCCACGCCCACCGATGGCGCTAGACACGGGGACGGTGGCGGCGGTGCCGGGGATCGACGAGGCGTACGAGTTCTCCGCGCCCAGGTTCTTCGACTTCATCACCGAGGAGACGGAGGAGGCCGTACGCGCCGCCGAGAGCTGGTTCGAGGCCGCCCGCAGCCACGCCCCCTCGCGTACGTACCCGCGCGCCGCCGAGGCCTTCCTCGTCGATCGCCCGCCCTCCCTCCCAGTTCCGCCTCCGCTTCAGCCCTGATTTCCCTCGCCGAATTTTCTCTAATTTTTTTCCTATTCCCGATTCCAGCGTTCAACCATAGGATCAAGGAATCGAGGGCGGAGGCCAAGGTCGTGGTCCTCTGCGATTTCGCGGAAGCCGAGGATCCGGCTCCAGAGGTAAACAAACGGAAGGGGATTGCTCTAGTAGTTCCTAGTAATTCCTAGTTCCGCCCTGATTTTGGCTGTTCCGCCCCGTTTGTCTCGTCTGACGATTTATGCATTTGCAAATTGTGCAGGAGGTGCCCGTGGAGGCGGTAGCAGGAAGCGTCACCATTCAGGGAGCAGAGGCTATTGACTGGTAAGCGTCACCCTACTGAAATTCATCTGGGTTTATCATGTTGGCAAGTTAGGCAAGTTTGTGTGCCATATGTTTTGGTCAGCGCTCCATGTCCTGAGGCGATGTCGGAATCGCCGCCAGCTGATGAAATGTCGGGGTCACCTCCGGCTCAAGAAGAGAAAGATAAATCGCCCCAATCTCTTGAGTTCTTCACGGCTCCGACTCAAGAAGAGAAAGACGAATCGCCCCAATCTTTCGAGTTCTTCACGGCGACGGACCTGTCTGTAAAATGTGAGTTGCTATTTGCTAACTCTGTTTTCTTTTATAACTTCGGGTGGAAAATTGTGGTGTCTTAGTTCTGACTTCGACACTGCCATGACTTTAGCAGCAGATGGTGGTGCTGCCAACACGCCTAAGATGCAGACGCGTCCTCCTTCCCCTCCTATCAAAGTTGCCCCTGCGATTTCGACATGTGACAGTTCTTCAGTGAATACTGGGGCGCGCACGCCGAAGACGGAGGCGAACATGCGCAGAGCAGGTCCTATAGCTGCTTCGAGGGGTGCCAAGAGGAACGTGATCAAGTAAGATTCAAGCTCATCTGTGCATGTTGAAAAGTCTTGAGATTGTTTCCGTTGTCTGAGTTGTTGGCTTTTCAGGGGTGGTCGAGATTTGGGGACTGGAAAAGCAGCCAGTGCTGGCGCTGAAATTGCACAAGAGAACCAAGCAGTGAAGAGGCAGAAACTCGATGATGGAAGAGCCAGACAGGTAAGGGAATGAGAATGGAGACAAACTTGTAGATTCATGTCACTGTTGTGTTGTAATTTTTCTTTTTTGTTGCTCTTGTGCTCAGATACTCAATGTGAAGACTAAGGTGTTGCCTCATAAGGGGAGAGCTGATTTAGCTGGAGGCAATGAAGTGAGGAGGTCCCGTATGTGCTCTGTGAAGGTAAAAATTACTCTCCTGCTAAGGAAGTATTCCAGTTTAGTGGGGATTGGATAGAGATAAAATTGAAGATGAAGTGTTACTAATATGAATCCTGTGGCGTTTTTAGGAAGCAACTCCATATGTATCAGCTGCAGAATTGGTTAAGAAGTTTGAATCAGGGACCAGAAAGCTAAGCATTACTCACAGCAGATCTCGTTCTCATGTAAGTATTCATTTCCCATATCTGTAGTACAATAGCTTGTCATTATTACATTATTGCAACTCCATTTCAGCGCTCACGTGCCTATGAGGATTACCAACATGCATATATTTATTACAACTGGAATACTGAATCAGGAAAACAGTCTTAAATCTTGATAAATAATTAAGTGGCTTGACATCCAAATTGCTTATATGTTATGCAGGAGGATGCTGCATTACAGGGAAGGCCTAAGCTTATGTTGACTAGACCGAAGGAACCAGAGTTTCAGACTTCCCACAGAGTTCGAGCAGTCAAAGTGAAGAGCTCTGCAGAGCTAGAGGAGGAAATGTTGGCAAAGATCCCCAAGTTCAGGGCACGGCCATTCAACAAAAAGGTAAGAATTTGCTTACATGAAAGAAGACTGTCTTACTTTAACTGCGTGCTAACTAGTTACTGCCTTTGCCTTAAGATTGCTGAGGCCCCTTCGTTCCCTCCACTTCCAAGGAAAACCCCACAGGTCCCCAAATTCAATGTGCGTATTCTATCATACTGGCAAATTCATGAATAAAAGGCTCTTTTCATTGATTAATTCATTTGTTCCTTTGCGTCAACTACAGGAGTTCCATCTTAAAACAATGGAGAGAGCAACTCAATATGCGGACACATGTTCAGAAGTTTCTTGTGCAGATACTATCCAGGTAAGTTCCTAGTTACCTAGCTGCTGCATCTTAGGATGCTAGTTATTATTAATTTTTTAGCTACAAACTTCAATGTTTCAATCTTGCAGAGTCAAAATAAGCCACTGAAATTGACACAACCAAAGCCACCACAACTTCATACAGCAATGAGAGTTCGGTCACCAAGGTTTGCTTTTGCCACACAAAATTGATAAACTGAAATCATTTTAGCAGACATCAGTCTTCTTTTTTTAATGCTAAATTCTAACATCATCTTTCAACAGTGTGAAAAGTTCTCAGGAACTTGAACTGGAGGAGCTGGAGAAGGCCCCCAGGTTCAAGGCCAGGCCACTAAACAAAATGGTACTAACACTTGTCATAGATGAACATAAATTTGAGTAGATTATGAGTTGTGGAGCTTCAGTTTTGGGCTTCATGCCATGCAGATTCTTGAGAGTAAGGGAGACATTGGTGTGCTTGCCTATCCAAAGTCTCAGGTCACAACTCCCAAGGAGTTCCATTTCTCTACCGATGTTCGCTTGGGCCCTCCATCAGTTGCTGACTTATTTGACAAGGTATTTATCAACAGCCATATGGTAGTATAACCACTATATTGTTTTTTTGTGGTAGTATAACCACTATATTGTTTTTTGGTCGAGATCTTGTTAAGCACTTTCCTATTTTGCAGCTCTCTCTTCACTCTGATTGTTCTTCAAACAGCAACAGGCAAGATGTGCCCAGACGCACCATACCAAACCCTTTCAATCTACAAACAGAGGCTCGTGACATGTGATTTTTTTCGAGTCACAGCATTTCTCATCATGTTTGCGCAACAGAATGATTATGCATCCCTTATTTTGCAGGAAAGGGGTCATTTGAAAGAGAGGCAGCTAGAAGCACAGCTCTTACAAAAGAAGATGGAGGAAGAAAAGGCCAGGGTTCACAAAGCTAATCCTTACCCATACACAACAGACTACCCGATGGTATGTGAAAATTTTACTCTAAACATTTTGAGCTGGCACCATTTCTTGATTCATCCTGTCTAACACAATCCTTGTTCAGATGCCGCCGAAGCCTGAACCGAAGCCCTGTACAAGACCAGAAGGCTTTCAACTAGAGAGTTTGGTGAGACATGAACTGGAGCAGCAAAGGCTGATGGAAGAAAGACAGAGAATGGAGAGGGAAGAAGCTCAGAGGAGAATCGTCAAAGCTCAACCTGTACTGAAGGAGTGAGTAAAACACATGCAGCATTTCCCTTAAGGATTCGTCCCTTTTTCGTGAGCGGATATATAAAACAGCCTTTTGTAATATTGTCACAGGGATCCTATCCCACTTCCGGAGAAAGAGCGGAAACCTCTCACTGAAGTTCAACAATTTGTGTTGCATGTTGATGAGAGGGCAGTGCAGAGATCAGAATTTGATAGCATGGTCAGTAAACTTCCCCCTGTGCTTTTCATTGGTACTCGCACTCGCTAGAGCATGCTGTATGTTTGGTTGCCACCTATGGAAGATATATGAAAATGTTCATTTATTTTGTGTGCGATGCAGATAAAGGAGAAAGAAAAGACTTACAAAAGGTTGAGAGAGGAGAACGAATTCGCGCAAAAGGTACAGATACCTTCCCTGCTCCTTAAATGCTCCCCTGCAACTGTTGCACGCATTCTTTTTACCTGCTCCTCCTGCTGATCGACCGACGCAATCTCTGTGTCTGAAGATTGAGGAGGAGAAGGCACTGAAGCAACTGAGGAGAACCATGGTGCCACATGCCCGGCCGCTCCCGAAGTTTGACAGACCATTCCGACCACAGAAGTGAGTACAGCAAAACTTTCTCTTCCCCAATGTCGTCCAGCCTCTCAGATCTCATCTCACAGATTGGCGATTTCTGTCCTCACAGATCGACGAAGCAGGTGACCAGACCCAAGTCTCCGCAGCTTCAGGTGGATGAGCGAGGGGCGAGGAGGCACGCTCTCATCAGATGATCGCCATCCTCCCCTCCAGATCTCTCCGCCGCTGTACTACACTGATTGATTGTGTTCCTTGTCATTTTCTTTGCTTTGGGCGGTGAAGATCATTCCCGATCGTCTAGACTCTAGAGCAGGCCAGCCCCCTAATAACAGCAATCTTTGTCAGTCCAACACAGCTGACAGCCTGACACGGTGTGTGCCTAGATAGGATCGGCGATCGCTGCTACTGTGTGTAGGTTGGTGTTATGTGTGTGTCAGTGTGTGTTTGTGTATTATGATTATCTCGATTATGATGACACTTGTTAATCCGCTGATTCCTTCGTATACCTTCTATGGATGGAGCCATCCAAGAGATTCTCGTTCTCCCGCTGGCATGCATTCGGGACGCACGGACTCGGAACAAATTGTCACTCTGACCTGAACACAGCGCCGCCAATGTGGATTTGCATACGGGGGGACGCACGGCTCTGAACACGCACGCATCCAGAAAATCCCACCTAGCTTGTCCAATTGTCCGCAGGTAGCGTGCCGTGCGCACGCGTTTTTTCTTTCTTTCTTTAATTCAAAGAACTTGACCAGGTCGAGTAGGGCAGGTACAGACTCTCACGTTGTACATACAGACAATAAATAGAATGTTTCATGTCTCATCCCACTTCCAATCTTTCGAGTTCGGAGCTTCGAAACAGATCATTCTTTACGCAAGGGTCGAATTACGCAAGGGTTGACGCGTAGTTTAGAATTCGTATCTTCTTTACGGGCTTACGGCTTCCCCACTGATGGTCGCGAGTTAAGTCTGAACAGATCATTCTTGACCGCAAAGCCGGCTACGATCGAGTACTATTTATATATCAACAGTTCCCTTGAGATGGACCGTCCATCTTTCCTTTCCGTCACGAATTGGCTTCTTGAATGTTTCTTCCGTAACTTTGGTTGCTCGAGTTGATTAGCACCGCGTGTTGACATTTGACTTGTTATCCCAAAAGCTGTTTTTTTTCTCCTCAAAAAGCACTATGTTTTTCGTGTAAAATATATATATATCCCTTTTGATTGAACGATTCATCGACCTTTTCCCCACCTCCTTATAATTTAAATTTATAAGCCGGCCAATCTTCATCTCATGCCATATCGTGAGTTGGAAAGATAACCAAGACAATATTAGGTTGGCAAAGCAAAATGTTTTTTTAACATAGGCTAATTATGATTCAACTATTTCTCAAAACACACTACAGATCCAGGCATTCACCTACTTGCACACATATTGGGATTACTCGCATATTCAAGGTCTGAACCGATAGATTTTAAGATTGAAAAAAATTACCATTGACATCGTGCTTGATGAGAATATCATCTACCAAATGTCATCATCCGTGCAAGTTAATTAAAGACTTGAATATATCGTAAGTAACATAACCCACCGAGTTATCTCAATTCAATGATTCAAGTGTTCTCTTATATCGCCGACTCCACTTAATTGTCTTTATATGTAAATTATGTGTAAACCATCAGAGCTTGAAAAATATACGTAAAAATAAATATAGTCTCCTTGAAATACAATCCTAAAATATTATACAATACTCACTTATATAAATGATGTGCCCTATCCTGAATGAATGAATGTGATCTACGAAAGTTACGTAATGTTAATATTATCACACGTACCACTATATTCATTTATTTGTCATGACTTGTGAGCGAGTACTGTCCTTTTCCTGGTGATAAGAGAAAACCCAACATGGTCGGCAACTTATACTTGCACCTCAGCCGTCTGATCTGTGATCTGCAAAGAGCCTCGAGTCAAAAAGTTTATCCATGTCATGTCATAACTCAGCTGAATTGTCACCGTGGCTTCGGCGACAAACGTGACTCACTTGTTGAAGTAGCTATACGAAACTCCCGATTTCAGATGCCAAATCGGACACTGCATACATACATGTACTACATGACATGAGTATGAGTTCCTGAATCCTGAGAGGTGCTGATCTCGCTTGTCGCAGGCGATCTCTCCTGAGTGTGAAACACGGAAAGGGAAGGCTGAAAAAACACGGTGCTTTTTCTCCGTGGTGTGTGTGCCCTTTCTCTCTCCTGTCCCGACACGTCCATGTCCCATTCTCCCCAACCCCAGGTCAACCGACGCTATCCAAGATCCAGTCTCCGCTCACCCCTCTCCTCTCGTTCCATACACACACCAGCAGGGCCCCCGGCCCCGCCACCACCAACCCACCTCCTCCCTCAACTATAATAAACCTATAAAATATCATCATTGACCCGAGCTGATCCAAGAGGCGAGCAGTGATATTGTTGATTTTTGGTGGGAGAGATCAGGAAAGGGTGACTGAAATCCCAAGGACCAACCCATTCATTGCTGGTTGCTTGGTTCTGGTTCTGCTACCAGGAGGTGAGGAGGGCGAGGACCGGCGGCGGGATTTCAGACGCAGGCAGAAGCTTTCAGCCAGGCGGGCTCAGGGGGCGCAGCAATGGCTGGCAAGGAAATCCTTCACAAGGTGAAGGACAAGGTAACCGGAAATGGAAGAGGATGAAGACTGTTGCTTGTTTTGCCCTATGGTTTCCTTTTCCTTGCTACTACTAATTGATTGTCTCTCGTTTTAGCTGTATGTAGCCAGTTAGGTTTATCATCATTGTTCCATAGGTTTCCTTTGGGGTGCAGAGATTTGTGGGGCTGAGAGGACGGATTATTTGGATTGTACTGATAAATTTTGGAGCCGTGATGTTCATTTGGGGACTCACTGGATTCGGAGACATGAAAATCTTACTAACTGGCGACCCTTGATGGGACAACCTCTTCTCCAACCTCTTGGCGTGTGTTTAGGAGTTGGGGGATGTACATATATCTTCTTACATCTGTTTCATACTCTCACTACCTGAATGGCTGGATTGATGATAAAAACATTTATTGGTAATATTTCGATATAAAAAGGAGCCTTTTTTTTTTGGTGGTGGTGGTGGTGGGTGGTGTGTGTGTGTGTGTGTGTGTGTGTGGGGGGGGGGCGGTGGTCAGCAACACCATCTAAATGAGAAATTTGCAATCTGCATGAACCTAGCTATTTTCTCTGTTAAAGAGAAGTTTATTTTAATGCATGTGATTTCAGAACTGATGCTCTGTCAAAAAGATGTTTATGGTGTTCTATCTGAAAGAAGTTTATCTGGAATAAAAAAGCAATAGAAGCGGAAGGTATAATTTTCTTGTGGTAAAGCTAGAACACCATTAACTGTCTAAATATTGGAGTTCTGGCTTATGTTTTATCATTTTGTTAGTGGGTAAGGACAATGGTGGATACAAAAAATTTTAGGAGCTCGAGCAATTCTCGTTACGCAAAATATTTACCTAGAAAGATTAAATGCTCCCCCTCCCAGTGACCCAACAAAATGCCCTTTGGACTTCTCTGATGAGGGTCGCCGGGCAATTGATCCACCCCTGGTTAAGAGGAATTTTCCTTGTCCTGCTTATGCAATAGAGGAAAGAAAGCATAGAAGAAACTAACTTTTTGTAGGAGACAGAGCTTTTCAATCTGTTGCCACGAGCCTGATAGGAGAGCTCAAGCTAATGAAAATTAGTCCATAACTACCTTAGGTTTATTTTTTACTTACTGGAATAAATTAAATATATGTATCTTTACTTGCTTGTATGGATTTCTTTTTTTTTTCTCGAACTAGTTTGTATGGATTTCTTTGTGTGCTGCATTTGTTTATCCACTATTTTAATTTGGAAGACATGTGTATTAGTTTTGTAGTGGCACACCCATACTATTTAAGACATGTGCCGCTACACCTGGGATTCTGGAACAGCATTTCATAAGAGGTGTGCATTCATGTTAGGAGCTTTATAATGTGATCTATGGTTCAACTTTGAAGTTTCATGAAATGTCATGCACAGAAGGATGTGATCATCATGAAGAACTCATATTCGATAGAAGTCCAGTTTTGGTAGATTATATTGTTGAGCCCTTTGATGCACAACCGGACGCATTTTTATTGGTTAACTGTGCTGTGTGCTTGTGTGTTTTGGACATGCTTATTTATGTGCTTTGTTGTGTTAAGACAATATGATTGATATGGGAGTATATGTTTTTCCAATAGGTGAAAGATGTGTTTAGTTCATCAGGACCAGAAACAGGGAAAGGCAAGACAAAGTTATCAGGCAAGGTTGTCAAGCATGGTTACCATCTGGTGAAGGGAAAATCTAATCATCCAATGGAGGACTATCTAGTAGCAGAGTACCGGCAAGTTGGTGAACATGATTTGGGTTTGTTTGCGATATTCGATGGTCACCTGGGCCACACTGTTTCAGACTTTTTGCGCTCCCATCTTTTCAATAACATCTTGAGTGAGGTAATGTTCCACTTCAGTTACTCTTTTTTATCTTTACAGACTAATATCAGTGGCAGCTTCCTTTTGGCTTTTGCTATATACTCAAATGATGTAAGAGTGTATATGGTAGCTTCATGCTTATGACCTATGGAAAGGGAATGATTATTATGACTTGATGTACCGTAAATATTCTCTAAGCAATTTGCAAAAACTGATTTTGGCAATAAAAGGTGAAAGGAGCTTCTCATTTAGTTAAAGCATGCATATACTAGTTGTAACGGCAGATCTGCAACCTACAATTTTATGCAACAGCCACATTCAGAGCATGAAAGAGAATGACTTCACGTATAAATCTTGTCTAAGGTAGTATATAGAATGTAGTTTAAGACAACTGTGCTGATTATTTTATTGACTCTTGCCTCCTCAGCCAGAATTCTTGAGTGATCCAGAAACTGCTATCCAAAATGCATACCAACTTACAGATCAGAAAATATTGGAAAACACAGCAGAGTTGGGAAGAGGTGGCTCCACAGCTGTTACTGCCATCTTAATAGGCAGCGACAAGTCCGTGAAACTAGTAGTTGCAAATGTTGGGGATTCACGGGCAGTTATTAGCAAGAATGGTGTGGCGGAGCAGCTTTCAGTTGACCATGAACCAAACATGGAGCGACAAACAATTGAGCAAAAGGGTGGCTTTGTATCAAACCTACCGGGTAAATGAACATCTCTCGCCATTGTTTAGCAATGAACTGTATGTTTGGAACAACCTTTTCATCATGACTTGAGGTTCCAAATCAGATGTTTTCATATCATCTCAAAACTTGTTCCTTCCTGCTTGTGGTTGTCACTTGTGCCAACCCGCTAATAAAAGCTTGTTTCATATTAGTCATGTGCGTATTATCTTGATATATTGAAATTTAATCTGAAACTTATTTCACTTGCAGGTGATGTGCCACGCGTTGATGGGCAGCTGGCAGTTGCAAGGGCATTTGGAGACCGGAGCTTGAAGAAGCACCTCAGCTCTGAACCACATGTGATTGAGGAAACTATCGATGAAAATACCGATTTTTTAATTCTAGCAAGTGATGGCTTATGGAAGGTAATGCATATGAAACTCTTACAAACCATTTCTGAAGGATTTATGGTGTTACCTGATTCACAGCATGGTCTAGTCTATATCTAAGCTTAACTCTTCATTCAATGTTGTATGCATGTATGCACATGACTTTGCAAGTTTGCATGCAATTTAACTGGGTCTTTTGTTATCAACACTATACTCTAGATCAGGCCATGAAGTTTGTGTTTACCTTTTTCAATGATGATTATAATGTGAGAATGGCGCATGTGCAGGTGATGTCCAACCAGGAGGCGGTCGACGAGATCAAGGATTGCAAGGACGCGCAGGCAGCTGCCAAGCACCTGACGGAGCAGGCCGTGAACCGGAAGAGCAAGGACGACATTTCAGTTATCGTCGTCAAGTTCCTGTGCTAGCACATCATCAGGTTAAATGGCCTCCCAATTGTATGCCGTGTTAAATGATCTTGTGCTTGCTGCTGTCGGACATTGTATTTAGCCTTCTTTGGTTTTGGGGACAAAACCCCACAAAGGGGGTCAAGGCTTGTAACATATTGTTGTTTGTTTAAGGCTCCAAATAAAGCATGGTACCACCATAGTAATTTCAGTTCGTGTATTTATATTCTGGTGCAGATGAGTTCATACTTTTTATAATTTTATTTATGGACTCCAGTAAAAATACTTGTTGAATGGGACTTCACAGTCTTTGATGCATATCTTTGACCAGTAATTTCTTCTGAATTATATTCTTCAAATCCTTCAAATTATATGATTTTGTAAGTATTTTTCCTTTACAATTCTACACATATAACTTACATGTTTTCAACTAAATCATTCTAGAAATATGGATGTCATAGGTTTTAAGGTTTGACTAAACCATGTTTTTAATACCCTTTTTGTGATTACCGTCCAGTTTCTAACATCCAAAACATATATAAATCCTAGAAGTTTATGGAGTGTGGACTCCATTAAGGGCGGCAGCACTAGCGCCCGGACGTTCTGCAATGCTCGCGCATGCGCTTGCTGCACGCACAAGTAGGGCCCACCCGTGCCACTCCCCCACGCTTACCTGCTTCCCGTGGCCCTCCACGCCTGCTGCGCCGCTCCCTCCATGCACGGTGCCCAGCAGCTATAGCTACGGCAGGTGGCTCGCATTGCAACATGCACAACACCCTCGAAAAATACACTTGTCTGAACACATCCAAATGAAACAATTGCAACATACGTACGGAATAGCTGAAACATTCAAAACATGTGTCTGAGACATGCGAAAACACATAAAAACACTTGAAAAATAATTACAAACATCTGCAACATCCAGATAAAATATTTGCAACATGTGTGTAACATATGCAACATCTAGATAAACACACTTGCAACATACGTCTGAAAAAAAACAGATGAAACATTGGAAACTGACACTTTGCAGCATACGTGTACAATCATTGCAACATATGTAACATCTCGATCTACTTTTACAACATATGCATGAAACATTTGAAACATGCGCTTGCAACATGGGGGAGCCCAGGGCCGAGCAATTCCAGCCGTTGGGGTCGGAGCTGGCGCCGCACGAGCACCACCACCACCACTGCTAGCAGCACCGGGCTTGGCTCGGCCGAGTGGGCGGCACACGCGACGAGCGGGAGCGAGCAGCGCGGGATGGGCTATCGCGACGGGTAGGAGAGAGTGGCGCGGGATGGGCGCGTGGGAGCAGTGAGGCGGAGTGGGCGGGAGGCATCCAGACGGGAAGGCCGTGGCTAGAGAAGGTCGCCGCGTTAGAGAAGGCCAGCGGTGGGCGGGCGGGCGTCACGGTGGATGCGCCCGCGGCGGTCGCATGCGCGCGTGTAGGGTCTAGATGGCGGACTAGAGGGGGCGTGAATAGTCCTTTCTTAAACTTAATCGCGCTGGCTAACCGAAATAAGTGCGGAATTAAAACTATCGGTTTAGCCAAGACCACCCCTTTATCGAAGTTCACAAGCACCTTATAAAGATCCTAATTAGACAACTAAGGTGCCGGGCTAGCTAGAGCTCACCTAACCAATTCTAGAAGTAATGTCACACAAACCTATACCACTAGTACTTCAAGCAATGAGGGAGCTCCTACACATGCTAGTAAGCAAAAGCACAAAGCCACCTAAACTCATTAGCAATGCTCAATAATAAGGCAACCAATGGCCAATTAGAGAGTGCAAATACTTAGCTACACAAACTAAGCAATGTGACTAACAAGATTACACATACCAAATTTGCCACGTAAGGGAGCTACTTCTATGCTACACAAGCAAGAAGGTAACTAGTGAGCTACACAAGCTAACTAATTACAAGAGCAACTACACAAGCACAATGTATATGAAATGTAAATAGAAGCTTGTGTAACGAGGATGCAAACCAACGGGAATACAAGGATGACACGATGATTTTTATCCTGAGGTTCACGTGATTGCCAACACGTTAGTCCTTGTTGAGACAAGCTCCAAGGTTGTTGCCGGTCCTCTTGCTAGTGGTGACCCGTAAGTCACACTCTTCCACGTGGAGTGCTTACCACAAGCTCTAGCACTTGACCTGGCCGGACCACTTGTCGCCCTTCACGTCTCGCTCTACTAGAGTTACTCTTCGCGGCTCCCGCGGGGCGAGCACAATGCCCCTCACAAAGCTCTTCTCTAGAGCACCGCACAAGCTTCTTGCAGGCTTCGACGGAGACCACCACCAAGCCATCTAGGAAGTGGCAAACTCCAAGAGTAACAAGCACCACCGGCTTGCAACTCGATCACCTAGTGCAACTCGATGCAACCTCACGATGCAATCGCACTAGAATCGCTAGCTCACTCGATCGGATGAACACTATCAAGCTAGAGTGAGTTAGAGGGCTCCCAAGCACCACCACATAAGCCACCAAGGCTCTAGTGTGCTCAGCTCTCCACCGCTAACGGCCAAAGCCCGACCAACACTTCTATTTATAGCCCCACGGGCTAAAATAGCCGTTACCCCTTCACTGGGCAGATTTCGGGACAACCGAACGCGCAGGTTGTGTGCACCAGACGCGTCCGATGTGGCGACCGAACGCGTCCGATCGCTGCGTCCGATCACTGCTTGACCGCCACATGTCCCTTTCAAATGAAGTAGCCATTGCCTCCCAACGGCCCTCTCTGACATGCTCTGACACGACACATCGGACGCACTGCTAGAAAATGACCGGACGCGGAAGACGCAGCGTCCGGTCGAGTCCAGAGAGCTCCCAGAGCCGCTCTGGGCCGACCGAACGCATCTGATCACACCGGACCGGACGCTCCCAGCATCCGATCAATTATTGCGCTGAAAACCTAAGACTAGCTGGTTCACACCAGACGCGTGGCGACCGGACGCGTCCGGTTGCTCTCTATAATCCTGCTTCGGGCTATATCACTTTAACCTAACGCTAAACAGCAACTCGTCAGCGTCCGGTCACCTCGGCAACTCTGCCCACACCTGGCCAGACGCGTCTGGTATTGATATCGGATGCGTCCTGTCACGTCGGGAATACTGCCGCTAAGACAGATACCGGACGCGTCTGGTACTCATATCAGACGCGTACAGTCACCCCGTGACCAGCGCATTCAACTCCTTTTCTTCACCAACTTCTTCTCCTTTGCAAATGTGCCAACACCACCAAGTGTACAACACCTTGTGCACGTGTGTTAGCTTTTCACAAACATTTTTCAAGGAGTTAACCACTTAACTTGCCATGCCACTCGATCCTAGCAAAGATGTAAAGTTAGATCACTCGAGTGGCACTAGATGACCGATATGCAAACAAATTTGCCCCTCTTGATAGTATGGCCATCTATCCTAAACTCGGTCATAAACTTCTCTACACACCTATGACCGGTGAAATGAAATGCCCTAGGTTATACCTTTGCCTTATGCATTCCATTCCATCTCCTCCATTGTTGATGCAACACATGCACCAACCATTCACCAAATGATATGATCCACTTCATATCATCATGTGACCGTATTGGTTCATCGGTCTTGACTTCACCTGCTTTTCATTGTTGCCTTCGTCCATCGGTGCCAAGTCTTGCTCAAGCTTCACCGCCATGCGGTCCATCACTCCAAAGCCTCCGACTTGCCCTTCACGCTTGCAACCGATCCATCAAGCCAAGTCATGTCTTGATCTTCTCCACCTTGATCACATGACTCCGTGTCATGTCTTATGTGCAATAAGCTCCTTCATCATCACATGTGTGAGCTTTGCAACATCTTTGAGCCATCATCACCGTCATGGCATATGTTGCTCACACACATGTACCTATGGACTAATCACCTGTGTATCTCACTTAAACACATTAGTCCACCTAAGGTTGTCACTCAATTACCAAAACCAAATAAGGACCTTTCAATCTCCCCCTTTTTGGTAATTGATGACAATTCTACAAAGATATGGAAATTAAGCTCATTTCAAGCTAGCACTTCACACAAGTGTAAATTGCAAACTTGATTTGGATTTTATGCCACTTATCCAACATTTAAGCTCTATGTTAAGATTTAGATAAGCATCATAAAACCCGACTTGGTGGTGATAGCTCCACCTACATGTGTGCTCAAATGATTTGGTTTCAAGTTTGCACACATGCATAAATATGAAATTTGTGGGAGTGTTATCACTACTAAGTGATGCTAAGGTGTATAGAATAACCTTTGAAACGTGATATCAATCGGAGTTGCACTTTTAACACCATCCTTAGCATCATGAGAAGCTAGATAACAAAAACACTAGAAACCCCGTGAGATCAATATTATAAGCAAGGTTCTAGTGCCACGTGTAAAAATATGAGTCTAGCTACCATCCTATGTATGCTAGTTATCAAATCATCATTCAAATTCTACAACTAGCATACACCACACAAGCATGCATATTGAATTTAAAAGCTTATGCAATGCAAGCAAGCACATGAATATGCACATATCAAATGCAATCAATCAAAGTTCATGAGCTTTCTCCCCCTACATGTGTGCTTCTCTTGTCCAAGAATTTTGATCCTTCTCAATTCCTCAATGTTGCTCCCTCTTTGTCCATGTCCATGTCCAACCTCTACTTCTTTGTCTCAATCTCTCTCGAAGCTTTCATATCTTTGTATAATCTCTCCCCCTTTGTCATCAATTTCAATAAAAGGTGTGTCGGTGTTTTGAATAAACACCAACTAGTAAATTTATATTTGTTGCGTGTTAGACTCGAATGGTGTACTAAAGGACACAAGGCTTATACTGGTTTGGGCTGAATGTCCCTACATCTAGTTTGCTGCTGCTCGTGTTATTAGTACCGAAAAAGGTTCATAGTAGGGGGTACAAACGGTCAAGAGAGGGACAAGTCCCAAGTCTCTGATGGAAGGGTCAAAAGGATGCCAAGAGCTCGATTGCTGCTTGGCTATATGCTGTGTGTGGAATCAATCCGTCCTATTAGCGGGGTGCCCTGCTCCCCCTTTTATAGACTAAGGAGGGAGCAGAGATTATAGATGGGAGAAAAAGGAAAAAACCAGAGGGTAGAGAAGGTCCTTCGAAGGAGCCGGGTCTTCCTTTCCCCGTGTCTGCCCTGCTAACATGACAAACCATGTTAGGGATGGCGTGTTCTCTGATCTTCATAGGGCCATGCCTTGGCCTCATCCAGCAAGTGGGTACGTCCCATCCTACACCGGCGGACGGTGCGACATGCCAGGGAGCCGAGCGGTGACCCTATCGGGGAGTAGACGGAGAAGTGACCATACATTTGTCGTTGTAGATGATGTGAGTTCTCTCTTGGATTGTAGTGGTTGTCGTATGCTTGTGTTAGGATCCACGTCTGAGGGCTGATGGCGCCCACAACACTGTAAGACCAAAGTCGGCGCCTACAATCACTGTTCGGGCTCTGCCATGCTTGGAAGGGCCTAACGCGCCCATCCTGTCGAATCCTGATGGTACCTTCCTGCAGGTGTGCAGGGCGTGGTCCTCGGTACTATGGTTGACTCGAATGTCTTGTGTTACCCGTGCTCATCATTATGAAGGAGTAGGGTGCAGTCATCAGGCGAGGCGAAGGCCCTCAACCATCGGGTGAGGCAGAGCCTGCCCTCAGTCATCCGCCTCGCCCTCAGACGTCGGATGAGGCGGAGCCTGCCCTTAGACGTCAGGCGAGGCGGAGCCTGCCCTCAGACGCTGGGCGAGGCGGAGCTAGCCCTCAGACATCGAACGAGGTGAAGCCTACCCTCAGACGTTGGGTGAGGCGGAGCCAGCCCTCAGCCGTTGGGCGAGGCGGAGCCTGCCCTCAGACGCCGGGCGAGGTAGAGCCAGCCCTCAGCCGTCGAGCGAGGCAGAGTCTAGCCCTCAGGGGTCGGGCGAGGCGGAACCAATCTTCCATCGTTCAGGCAAGAAGTGTAGTAGCATTCTTGTCTGATCGGAAGCGTCAACGTTCGATGGTTATTAGTTCCACCTCATTGGGTACCCCGGTATTAGGTCCTCGATAGTAGCCCCTAAGCCCCTAGGTGATTCGGATAGAATCGCCCGAGGGGTATTTTGATTCACCAAAGGGTGTGCGCGAGCGCACCTATAGGGTGTAGCCCCCGAGCCCCGGGTGTTTCGGATAGAATCGCCTATGGGGTATTTTGGACCCTTCGTGGGTATGACTATGAGATTTGGTGTTTCGACAACTGGATAGCTTAAAGGAAACCCTGGTATCCTGTTCACGGGGATTCGTCTAGGGTCAGCCTGGTTGGGACTCGATTGTGGATCGAGGCTCTCTCGAGGCTTGTGCGCCTGAGTTATGGCCGTTCGCGGGCCCATCCCTTGTTGGGACGGTCGTCAAAACTCTTGGGCCCTGGCGGGCCGGAGAAATACTTTTTTGACCCGTATCCTCTATGGGAAAAGAGTCCTGGTCTGCTTGGGAAGGCAAAACGTCTGGCGCGATTTTGGTGGGAAAGGATAGGGATCGTGGGCGCATATCCCACGACGTGACACGGCGGTGTATCATGGCAGGCTCAGAGACCTAGGCGGGCGGTTGCTCTTCTCGCATCCATCACCCCTATAAAACCAAGGGGTTCGCCCCTAGGGTTCCGTACTTCATCTCCCATCCTTCGCATCCACAACCTCCGCCACCAATCGCCTGAGCCTCCCATACCTACATCACAGCCGCCATCAAGCTCACATCCATATCGTAGCCGCCATCAAGCTCGCAGCCACCCCTCTCCCAATCGTTCAATGGAGCCACGGTGCAGATTTGACATCACCCCTCGGCGCCTGGAGGGCCTCGTTCGCCGTGGCCTCCTTTGCTCCGCTGACCGTCGCCGAGGAGTGGTGGCTGCCCAGTAATGAGGATGAGCCGTCACCGCCCGAAGGGTATGTCGTGTCTTTCGCTCACTTCCACGAGCGGGGATTCATCATACCTGCCCACAAGTTCCTTCGTGGGCTGTTGGATTACTATAAGGTAGAGTTGCAACACCTTACCCCCAATGGGGTCCAGCACATTCGCGGCGTTCGCCGCCCTGTGTGAGGGGTTCCTAGGGATTAGTCCCCACTTTGACCTATGGCGGTATCTCTTCGCCGTCAACCTTTTGAAGAATCGGATTGGGAAGCAAGAGCTGAGTGTGCCGATGGGATGCGCCGGCATTCATCTCCGCAACAACCGGGTGAACGAATACCCGTTGATGCGTCCGTCGACCTCCAACAAGGGGTGGCATTCGCATTGGTTTTATGTCAAGGACGATGTCGCCGCCCCCTTGCCAGCATTCTCCGGGCGCATCATCGAAGAGGTCCCGGGGTCCTGGAAGTGGGGTGTCCCGAACAAAGACAAGAAGAAGATCAAGGACCATCTCGCCGCCCTCCAAATCCTAAAGGAGAGGGGCGTGAAGGGATCGGGGATCATCGGCACCTACCATACATGGAGGTTGACGCCGCTGATGAGCCGCGTGCTTCCCCTATACCTGATGGTGCCCGGGGCATTGCTCAAGGGGACGGCGCTTGTCGACGAAGCGCTCCCCCCACCGAAGTGGCGCAGCGCATCAAGGAGGCGATGGAGGCTTCGAAGGACAGCGCTGGCGTTGTCATTGATTTCATGTATCCGGTGCCGAGGCATCCCCCAATGCGGCCGGAATCGGGGTTCATCAATTTTGTAAGTTCCCTTTCCCCGTGCCTCCTTTTTACTTGAATTCTTGGCCCCTTGATGCTGACCTCGGGATAGCGGGACCAGCAGAAGAGACTCGTGTTCGTGGATAGCTCGGCTCCGCTGCTGAAGGATTGGCTCATGGCGACGGCGAATCGCACCATGGTTGAGTGGGATAGGAGGACGAAGGAGCTTAGAAGGAAGAAGATGCTACATAAGTAGTAGGCACAGGAGCGAGGAGAGGAGACAGACAGTGGCGACGACGACGACGATGACGAGGAGTTTGACGTGGTAGTTGCCGATGTGGAGTGGGACGTCCTAGAGGGCGAGGATACGCTGACAGGTACCCCCTCATCCACGCAGGACCCTTCCCATTCCATGAGGGGGAAGTGAGTTCATGAGGCCGGCGGAGACGGGCCAAACCATCAGCCCGTCCTCAGGACCGGTGGGAGCGGGAGGATCTGCCGCCACACCCGGTGTGCTAGCGGAGGACCGGTGGATGGGGGGAGGTGGATCTGCTGCCGCGCCCATGGTGCCGGTGGAGGGGGGTGGCTCCACTGTCGTGCCCCATGAGCTGATAGGGGTGGGCGAATCTACCGCCGCACCCAAGGAGCCAACAGAGGGGGGTGGCCCCAGTGCCATGCTTGAGGAGACAAGGGAGATGAGCCCCTCTGTGGTAGAACCTCCTAAATTATAGGACCCACATGCACATGTCACTGTCCAACAACCTTTGACATCTATGCATATGTTCCCGGTAACTTAAGAAGACTGTCGGGTGTCCTCGGGGAACCCTGAACCATCCACGATTTCCGAGCAGGATCACATTACAGAGTCATTGTAGTATTACAACATTTATTCAAATATCTACATCAAAGTAAAATTAGCGGAAGACTTACAATAACATAGTTTACAAACCATTTGTTTCAAACCATACAACTAAGTTCGATAATTATTACAAACCAAAGTAGTGGAGTGGCATTATAACATATTACAGAACACACAAATAAGCTGCCCTGCCCAAGAGCCACACATTTACTTATCGTCATCGCACTGAACAACAGTCATGCAGCACGATCCAAAACAGACCTGCTCATGAGCCTCACCTGCAACAAGGGTCAATGAACCCTGAGTACAAAAGTACTCAACAAGACTTAACCGAAATAAAATTTGATAGAACTCAGGAATGTAGGCTCAAGGAATCAAGGTATGGCTTAGCAATAATCAAAGTTCTTTTGCGTAAAAGCTCTTTAACAAAATTCTTTATATAACATTTAAACTTCATAAAGATCATATACAAAGCTGACACGATCCGCATTGAGATCATGAAACTTCATAACCAACACCTTCTCAAACCATTCTCAAATTCCAATTATTAAACTACGATGATGATCAGAGAGTTGAGTCTCCATAACTGAGGAGCAACGACGATTCGAACCGATTAAACCCAGCTGGGGATTCCAGACCACACGACATTTGCAGGTCCCCGACTTACATATATCAACCTACCCTCGGATCCTCTAAACAAGAACGGGTCCGCGCCACCCGAGAATACAGTACCCCACCAATCCAGCCCATTGCCACGTGAGTACACGCTATTCCCGCCATCTCTCCACTCCCAGTGTGCGAGTAGCCATTCTCGTAATAGAATAGCCAAGTTAAGGCTTACCTGAGTATGAGGTTAGTACTACAAATTCTCAACTCACACAGGTCAACAACGGTACGGGCCTTAATCGACACAGACGGAAAGAATCCGCTCACAAGACCTCCGTGTCTTGTGGCTCACACACACCGAGTCTGTCCGGTCTAGATTTATTACTCCACATGTCCATATCACATGATAACATAAGTAATCATAGTCCCATTTAAAACTTGCAGGTGACAGGTAATGATCCGACTTTCATCGTTCTAAGCATAGCTAAGCATAACTAGGCATATACGATTTTTAGACTGGTAACAAGGTGGATACAGAGAAACAAGGTTGGTAATGCATCAAATTAGGTTTCCACTTGACTTCTAATTACTTAATGCAATAGATAAAAGCAAAAGCAGAAATAACTTTGTAAAACACAAGGTAGGTTTAAATGCATCCGGGGCTTGCCTTCGTTGACAGGAAAATCCGGGTCTGGAGTCGTTCCACCGATATCAACACCAACCTCCACAGACGGATCAACCTCCTCAACTACTTGATTAACTACCGTGTGCTCACCTTCGTTCACTACACGTAGTAACAATGTCATGTTTAACATGATGCGAGATACAAAATATGATGCTCGATGATGGATGCAAAAGTTAACAACTTGAATACAACTTTTCTTCGCGGTACAGTTACAAGTCAAACTAACTAAACCTTTTCATACACCTAATTCAATTGCCAAGGATCATTATCAACTAATGACCCAAGGACATCACTCAATCAAAAATTCAAACAAAACCTAAATCACTAAAGGTTACTATTTGCTTTTATGAATTAATTAATTAATTAAGAATTATGAAATAAATCAACTTATTCCAATTGAGCTCAAAATTTTTGTAAAGGTTCATCACATGATAATTAAGTGGCAAAACAATTTTCATAATTTTTGGATAATTATTTAAACCTAGAAAAATCATGGAAACTCATTTATTAATTAATTGAGCAATTTTTATCACATTCAAAAAGTACTGGAAAAACAACATTTCATATTTTTGTTAAATAATATACATCACAGAGAGGTCACACAAAAATTTTCATAATTTTTGGAGCTCTAAATAAATCTGCACAAAAATAACAAAAACTATTACTATTCATCCATTTCTAAAAAGGAAAAATTCATTTTCAAATCACCCGCTCACACAAACAACTCGGGAAGAACCAGGAACTCACACAAACAACTCGGAAGAACCAGGAATTCACACAAACAACTCGGAAGAACCAGGAAATCACACAAACAACTCAAGAAGCAACAGAAGCTCACCACAAATGTGTTAGAACGTGCGGTAGTCGATGAGCAGCAAAGGTGGCGTCAGACGACGGTGACAGCAACGGTGGCGATGGCAAGCTCGACTCCTGGTGACTGCAGCGGAGGAATGGCTCAATCAAAAAGGTCACAGAGGACCACGGTAACACGGTGAAGCTGAAGGGCTACAAATCAAGGACGGATACGCACCGTGGAGCACTGGCCATGGTGAGGTGAACGCGACGGCGACGCTGCTGGCCGTGAGGAAGAAGAGCGCGCACAGTAGTTTCCCAACGAAGTCAAGCTACAAAAGCAGGTCGGTTGGATGCGCAAGGAGCAGGCGGAACCGTGATGGGCTATAGCTGCGACTAGCAAGCACTAAGACGACGGCGCAAGCTCAACGGAATTAGGCGGTGGCGATGGCAAAAATAGAGGAAGAAGAAATGAGATGAACGGCGATGGCTCAGGCTAAATAGCGTGGCTTAGAAGCAAAGAGAAGCCACGCGGAAGCCTTCATCGCGCCAGCGCGATGCCAAAGACAGCCACGACTCGCCTGGAACGCCAAAGAAGATCACCGGCCATGTAGCTTAGGCAGTGAACACTGTTCACAGGAATTACAGAATTGCCATTTGTTTTAAAATCCAAATTACTCCCAAATTTGTATAACAACTCAAAAATCTCCAAAAATAAAAGTTGTTCAAAAATAAAAGTTCTACAACTTTTCTTTTATAACCATACCCAAATTCGATCTACATTTTGAAATGCACATTTGAATTCAAAAAGGGGACATTTAAAGAATTACGCCTTTTCAAATTACTCCAATTTTTTTCTAAACAACTTTGAAAACTCCCAAAACAAACTTTGTACAACTCAACAAACTCTACATTTTTGCTTTAAGGCTCAACCCCAAAATGTGCTTTGATTTTGAAATGAGTTTTCAGGGTAGAAATTTAAATGTTGAATTTAGGGTTTTCAAAAATCCCAATCCAAACAAAACTTGGAACATGATTCAAACACTACAAGGCAACACTTATAACACAAATATAAACTTGTTTTAGTGAATGCATATCAAAGTTCTCAATATGACCAAATGCTTTGCAATGCATATGATGACTTGGCAGTTTTAGTATTTATAACACCCGGGGTGTTACAATCCTTCCCCTAAAAGAAATCTCGTCCCGAGATTCAAAGTCATAGGGTAAGTAATGGAAAACGAAATGTGTCAATCCAAAAACATTCACAACTTGTTCAAAAAACGGCTGAGGTTCCTTTACAAACAGGGTCCGCCACAACAGAGCAAACTAACATTATGTTATATCGACGCAAGAAATTTTAGAAATTTTTCTAACAAATAATCCTCAGATTCCCAAGTAGCTTCTGCTTCTAAATGTTGATTCCATTGTATCTTGTAGAACTTTATTGTCCTGCTTCGAGTAACACGATCTTTCTGATCCAACACTCGGATAGGATATTCTGAATAGGTCAGATCCGGTTCAAGTTCCACTCCTTCAACTTCAACATTCTTGCTCAGGCACTAGGAGACACTTCTTCAATTGAGAAACATGGAACACATCATGCACAGCTGAGAGATGTTTTGGTAAATTCAAGCGATACGCCACTTTTCCATACCTCTCTAAAATTTGAAATGATCCAATATATCGAGGTGCCAACTTTCCTTTAACACCAAAATAGGTAACTCCCTTCATTGGTGATACTTTCAGATATACAAAATCTCCCTTGTTAAACACCAATGGTCTACGTCGTCTATCCGCATAACTCTTTTGTCGTGACTGAGCTATCTTCAAATTACTTTGTATTTGCCTAACCTTGTCTTCTGTTTCTTTCACAAGGTCAACCCCAAAGAACCTTCTTTCTCTAGGCTCAAACCAACTCAGCGATGTTCTGCATCTACGACCATAGAGTGCTTCAAATGGAGCCATTCTAATGCTTTCCTGATAACCATTGTTGTATGAGAACTCGGCAAAAGGTAAGCATTCGTCCCACTTATTGGAATAGTTAAGGACACAACACCTTAACATATCTTCAAGTACTTGATTGACTCTTTCAGTTTGCCCATCAGTCTGTGGATGATAAGCTGTACTATACAGGAGCTTGGTTCCTAACGAAGAATGCAATTGTTTCCAAAAACTAGAGACAAACTGTGTACCCCTATCTGACACAATGGTCTTTGGTACCCCATGGAGACTCACAATTCACTTTAAATACATCTTGGCGTACCATATAGTGGGATATGTATTCTGGACTGAAAGGAAATGTGCTGACTTGGTTAGTCGATCTACAATAACCCATATTGAGTCAAATCCTTTTGATGTCTTGGGTAGACCAACAATAAAGTCCATACTAATGTCCTCCCACTTTCAAGCTAGAATAGGCAATGGTTGTAATTCTCCAGCAGACCTCAAATGTATAGCTTTCACTTTCTGACAAGTATCACACTTCGCTATATATCTTGCAATTTCTATCTTCATTTTGGTCCACCAAAATCTTTGTTTCAAGTCATGGTACATCTTGTTACTTCCCGGATGGATAGATAACCTAGTAGCATGTGCCTCTTCAAGAATTGACTGACGCAACTCAGGAACTTTTGGTACCACCAGGCGATCCTTGAACCATAGCACATCTTCATTATCTATGCTGAAACATTCCGCCTTTCCATTCCTGACTCTTTCCTTGATATGGGCTACACCCTTGTTTTCTTTCTGAGCAGCAATAACTTGATCTCGAATAGTGGCTTCCACCATTATGTTGGTCAAACTGCCTTGTTGAATTACCTCTATATTCAACTTCTCCATCTCTTGACATAAAGTCAATCCCATTGTTCTCACTGCCAGACAATTGCAATAACTTTTGCGATTGAGGGCATCTGCAACCACATTTGCTTTGCCAGGGTGATAATGTACTTCCAAGTCATAATCTTTAATTAGTTCTAACCATCTTCTTTGTCACATGTTCAATTCTGACTGAGTAAAGATATACTTTAAGCTCTTGTGGTCTGTATAAATATGGCACGTATTACCAAGCAGGTAATGCCGCCAAATCTTCAAGGGAAAATTGGTTCTGTAACATTGAAACATCACAAGAATCAGAAAATACCATCAAAAGAGCTCCGTCACGTAAAATACCATTCAAAGATGCAAACGTTAACTAAAAGTAGCATTCCATCACGTTCCATCACCTTCGGAGCTAACGACGTCTGTCTCAGCCTCGTCCCAGGCAGCTCGGAGCTCATTGTAACGACAACGTCGGATTCCAGCTCAAGTTGACCCACGTCGACACGGGCATGTCCTACACCAAGCTTGAGCTCCTCAGCCGCGCCATTGCCCGGAGCAAGGCCCGCGTGGCCGCGCCGCAGTCCGCCGCCGTGTCGGCGCCACCCGTGGTGGACCCGATCACGGCGGCGTGCGTCCTCGTGATGGCCAGCAGCGGCGAGTACATGGTGGACCTGGCCATCGGCACGCCGCCGCTGTACTACACGGCCATCATGGACACCGGGAGCGACCTCATCTGGACGCAGTGCGCGCCCTGCCTGCTCTGCGCCGACCAGCCCACTCCCTACTTCGACGTGAAGAAGTCCGCCACGTACCGCGCCCTCCCGTGCCGGTCATCGCGCGTAGTGAGCCGCGCTCTCCAGCCCCTCCTGCTTCAAGAAGATGTGCGTGTACCAGTATTACTATGGCGACACCGCGTCCACCGCCGGCGTCCTCGCCAACGAGACGTTCACGTTCGGCGCGGCCAGCTCGACCAAGGTCAGGGCAGCTAACGTCTCCTTCGGGTGTGGCAGTCTCAACACGGGCGACCTCGCCAACAGCTCCAGCATGGTCGGCTTCGGCCGTGGGCCGCTGTCGATGGTGAGCCAGCTCGGGCCGTCCAGGTTCTCCTACTGCCTCACGTCGTACCTCTCGCCGACGCCGTGCAGGCTCTACTTCGGCGTGTTCGCGAACCTCAACAGCACCAACACCAGCTCCGGGTCGCCGGTGCAGTCCACGCCGTTCGTCATCAACCCGGCGCTGCCCAACATGTACTTCCTATCGGTCAATGGCATCAGCATGGGGACCAAGCGCCTGCCCATCGACCCGATGGTGTTCGCCATCAACGACGATGGCACGGGCGGGGTCATCATCGACTCAGGCACGTCCATCACGTGGCTGCAGCAGGATGCCTACGAGGCCGTGCGGCGAGGGCTGGTGTCGGCCATCCCGCTGCCGGCGATGAACGACACGGACATAGGCCTGGACACGTGTTTCCATGGCTCCTGCTCGTTTTTGAATTTTGAGTGAAGCACTGAAGCCGAGTCCTCTGACGGACGCAACCAATGGCGTTAACAGCGAAAGTAACAGAGTGCTAGATTGCGGACGGAATGCTCACTTTCGATGGTATTTTACGGCACGACGAACTTTCGGTGGTATTTTCTGATTCTCGCATTCTTTCGGTGCTATGAAACCAATTTTCCCA
Source organism: Miscanthus lutarioriparius (assembly GCA_904845875.1). Lineage (NCBI taxonomy): Eukaryota > Viridiplantae > Streptophyta > Magnoliopsida > Poales > Poaceae > Miscanthus > Miscanthus lutarioriparius. The sequence goes on from CAJGYO010000003.1 coordinate 21,484,160, forward strand.
ATCTTCAAAGCATGGACCACAGCTGCTAACTCTAGATCATGAGTCAGATAGTGTTCTTCATGTTGCTTAAGTTGCCTAGATGCATAGGCAATGACTCGGCCTTCTTGCATCAACACACATCCAAGACCAATACCTGAAGCATCACAATAAACATCAAACGGCTTCTCGATATCAGGTTGGGCTAATATTGGTGCAGTGGTCAACAGTCTCTTCAAAGTCTGGAAAGCCTCTTCACAATCAGATGACCAGACAAACTTGACTTGGTTCTTCAACAACTCAGTAATGGACTTTGATACTTTAGAGAAATCTAGAATAAACCGACGGTAATACCTCGCCAATCCCAGAAAACTCCAAACCTGGTGAACTGTGGTTGGCGGTTTCCAATCAAACACATCCTTCACTTTGCATGGATCAACTACAACGCCTTCAGCTGACAATACATGTCCAAGAAATTGTACTTCCCTAAGCCAAAAATCACACTTGCTGAACTTAGCATAAAGTTGATGTTCTCTCAAGCGGGTCAGAATAATTCTGGGATGTTCCTCATGTTCTTTCTTATTCTTGGAATATACTAGAATGCCATCAATAAACGCCACTACAAACTTGTCTAGCTCATGCATGAATACTGAATTCATCAGATACATGAAATGAGCTGGAGCATTTGTCAAACCAAAAGACATTACCAAATATTCATATAATCCATATCTTGTGGTAAATGCTGTTTTGGGAATATCTTCAGGCTTTATCTTGATTTGATGATATCCGGACCTCAAATCTATCTTGGAGAAAACTTTGGCACCGGCCAATTGATCAAAAAGCAAATCTATCCGAGGTAAGGGATACTTATTCTTGATGGTCACTTCATTCAATGGGCGAAAGTCGACACATAACCTTAGGGTCTCATCTTTCTTTTTCACAAAAATTGCCGGACATCCCCAAGGCGATGAACTAGGTTGGATAAACCCCTTTTCAATCGATTCTTGCAACTGAGTCTTCAACTCGGCCAATTCCTTAGGTGGCATCCTATAAGCTCTCCGAGAAATCAGAGCTGTTCCAGGTTGCAACTCTATGTTAAACTGGACATCCCTATCAGGTGGTAGACCGGGTAAATCTTTAGGAAATTCACACACTATCGGGATATCTCTAATCTCTTTAACGGCAGTTGCACAAACTTTGTCCACTGATCTTCTTAAGGTTGGAAGTTGGATGAGAAGTTGAGAATTACTAGCTAGCAAACTCACCCTTATAGTTCTATTCAAAGCATCTATAACAGCCATATGCTGATACATCCAATTCATTCCTAAGATTACATCTATATCCTGATCCTTTAGGATAATCATGGTAGTGGAAAAAATATGCCCACCCAGGTTTATGGGTACCTGGTATACCATTTCCTTAGTACATAGACGTCCCCCGGACGACTGTATAAAGAAACTTTCCTTTGTTGTCCCAATTGAAATTTTATACTTCACGACAAATGTTTTATTGATGAATAAATACGATGCACCAGAATTAAAAAGTATAACTACAGGATGATTGGCAACAGGAAACATACCCATCATCACTGGCTCCCCTTCCGGAATTTCCCTAGCTTGAATATAGAACACCCGTCCTGTCTTCCTTTCATCTTTGCCTTTCTGAGCATTCTGATTGTTATTCTTGTTCTGTGACTGTCCCGGTTGTTGATTGACAGGGGCCTTCTGATAATTTGGATTAGACTGCCTTGGATACGAACATTCCCTCGAGAAATGACCAAGCTTGCCACAATTGAAACAGGGATACTTATGACCCTGGGGTGTTGAAGCAGGAACCCCAGAAGCATATGTCGGTTGTGGATTCTGATAAGTTGTAGCAGGGCGGACATTTGATTGCTAACCGGCTTGAAACTACGGCGGACGATAAGGAGGATGATTATGATTTACTGGATGATAAATCACCCTCTGCCTCTTTGGATTTCCCCCAAAAGATCCAGACGGCATACTCTTTTTCTTCTTGAGCTCCTTATGCTGTCGATACTTTGCCTCTGAAGCAATTGCAATATTCACTGCCTCATGATAAGTGACATTAGTACAAGTTGTCATCATAGTCTGTAATTTGGTATTCAGACCCCTCATGAACCATTTCTTTTTCTTGGCATCGGTGTTGACATGTTCAGATGCATACTGCAACAGATGATTGAATCTTCCCACATACTGCATAACCATCTGATCCCCTTGCTTCAAAGCAAGGAATTCATCCAGCTTCATAGCCATAACTCCCTCAGGGATATAATGGACTCTAAAAGCAGTACGAAACTCTGTCCAAGTTAACGGAACACCTACGGGTTGTATGGCCATAAGATTTGCATACTAAGCACCGGCTACACCTCTAAGTTGCTGAGCAGCAAAGACTGGTTTCTGAAACTCCATGCATGGAATGAGATCAAATTTCTGCTCCATGGTTCGAAGCCAATCGTCAGCCTCTAGTGGTTCATCGGCCTTGGTGAACACCGGTGGTCTTGTGTCTATAAAATCAACATATGTAGCCTCCTGCCTGTTATGATGGCGACCACGATTTCCTTGCATCTGATTCTGATTACTTTGAGCCATCTCATGAAGCAAACGAGAATTTTCAACCGTCACATTGACAAGTGCGGCTATAGCATCAGCCAGGTTTGTTGGAACTGGTGGCGGATCTGGAATACCGTCCTCATCTTGTGAAGTACTAGGAATATGCGAACCCCGCGTATGACGCATCTGCTCATAACAAACCAAACTTTACTCACAAGTCTTTATTGAATTGCAACAAAAGTTTACTCCAGACACATTACATAGGGTTTACTAATATAAACACAAACCCACACCTAAACAAAACTACAACTTTAACTAGAACTGACTATTATACAACTCTACTCGTCTTCTTGATCACTTCAAACTTCGGGCTCGGTATCCATTCCGAAATATTACCACCTTCATTATCACTCTCATTGATCATTACTAATTCTTTAGGATCTTCTTCTTCCTCCTCTTCCAATTCACTACCATCGGCAAGGATAACACCTGGGTCCATTGCATCAGCTTGGGGTTCATGATTTGGATCTAGGAGATTGCTTAGCCTATGAACTTCCTCATGCAGATAAGTATTATGTTCTTCTAAATCTTCCACATAGAATTCTAGCTCATGAGTTCTAACTCTAGCTACATTCTCTCTATGCCAAGCTTCATTTCTTCCCTCCACCGTACGAACTAACATACGTTCGCAATTTCTGTGAGCGATGGTGAGACGTCTTAATTGCTCCTGTAATCTGCCCACCTGGATGGCGTCCATAGCCCTATCTCTAGTAGCTTATGCTAACTCTGCAGAAATCCTCTGTATCTCTACCTGGGGATCATGCCTAGAACTGCTACTGCTAGCACCGTCATTCCTAGGGGCAAGTTGATGGCGAGGAACTCCTTTGGGTCCAGTGGACTTACGGGTGTCTTCTTGGTACGAGCCATAATGTAGGAACCAAGATCAATCCCAGAAGACAAGCTGACAACAGTCTCAAGAGCAGCAAGAGTGGACTACACAACTCAACTCATAAACACTACCCACCCAGACTCAGAGGCGAAGGAAGTAACAAGTGAATTAATTATGATGCATGAATCGTTCTTACGAACAAAAACAACAAAGCTTATAACGAACATAAACAACATTTGTTTTTATATAGGGCATAGTAAAATTACTACTCCACCACACAAAACCTTTTTAATCAAATAAGGAATGGTGAGAAAGAAATAAGATAAGTCAGAAGCAATTTGGACCAAATTAACAAGTTAAGTTTAGTCATCCCAAATCATTTTGAAGTTTTGTAAAACAATACTACAAAAACCTTGTAACGATCGCTCTGATACCATTCTGTGGTAGAACCTCCTAAATTATAGGGCCCACATGCACATGTCACTGTTCAACGACCTTTGACATCTATGCATATGTTCCCGGTAACTTAACAAGACTGTCGGGTGTCCTCGGGGAACCCCGAATCATCCACGATTTTCGAGCAGGATCACATTACAGAGTCATTGCAGTATTACAACATTTATTCAAATATCTACATCAGAGTGAAATTAGCGGAAGACTTACAATAACATAGTTTACAAACCATTTGTTTCAAACCATACAACTAAGTTCGATAATTATTACAAACCAAAGTAGTGGAGTGGCATTATAACATATTATAGAACACACAAATAAGCTGCCCTGTCCAAGAGCCACACATTTACTTATCGTCATCGCACTGAACAACAGTCATGCAGCACGATCCAAAATAGACCTGCTCATGAGCCTCACCTACAACAAGGGTCAACGAACCCTGAGTACAAAAGTACTCAACAAGACTTAACCGAAATAAAATTTGATAGAACTCAGGAATGCAGGCTCAGGGAATCAAGGTATGGCTTAGCAATAATCAAAGTTCTTTTGCGTAAAAGCTCTTTAACAAAATTCTTTATATAACATTTAAACTTCATAAAGATCATATACAAAGCTGACACGATCCGCATTGAGATCATGAAACTTCATAACCAACACCTTCTCAAACCATTCTCAAATTCCAGTTATTAAACTACGATGATGATCAGAGAGTTGAGTCTCCATAACCGAGGAGCAACGACGATTCGAACCGATTAAACCCAGTTGGGGATTCCAGACCACACGACATATGCAGGTCCCCGACTTACATATATCAACCTAACCTCGGATCCTCTAAACAAGAATGGGTCCGCGCCACCCGAGAATACAGTACCCCACCAATCCAGCCCATTGCCACGTGGGTACACGCTATTCCTACCATCTCTCCACTCCCAGTGTGCGAGTAGCCATTCTCGTAATAGAATAGCCAAGTTAAGGCTTATCGGAGTATGCGGTTAGTACTACAAATTCTCAACTCACACAGGTCAACAACGGTACGGGCCTTAATCGACATAGGCGGAAAGAATCCGCTCACAAGACCTCCGTGTCTTGTGGCTCACACACACCGAGTCTGCCCGGTCTAGATTTATTACTCCACATGTCCATATCACATGATAACATAAGTAATCATAGTCCCATTTAAAACTTGCAGGTGACAAGTAATCATAAGCTCGACTCCTGGTGACTGCAGCGGAGGAATGGCTCAATCAAAAAGGTCACAGAGGACCACGGTAACACGGTGAAGCTGAAGGGCTACAAATCAAGGACGGATACGCACCGTGGAGCACTGGCCACAGTGAGGCGAACGCGACGGCGACGCTGCTGTCCGCGAGGAAGAAGAGCGCGCACAGCAGTTTCCCAACGAAGTCAAGCTACAAAAGCAGGTCGGTTGGATGCGCAAGGAGCAGGTGGAACCGTGATGGGCTATAGCTGCGACTGGCAAGCACTAAGACGACAGCGCAAGCTCAACGGAATTAGGTGGTGGCGACGGCAAAAACAGAGGAAGAAGAAAGGAGATGAACGGCGATGGCTCAGGCTAAATAGCATGGCTTAGAAGCAAAGAGAAGCCACGTGGAAGCCTTCATCGCGCCAGCGTGATGCCAAAGACAGCCACGACTCGCCTGGAACGCCGAAGAAGATCGCCGTCCATGTAGCTTAGGTAGTGAACACTGTTCACAGGAATTACAGAATTGCCATTTGTTTTAAAATCCAAATTACTCCCAAATTTGTATAACAACTCAAAAATCTCCAAAAATAAAAGTTGTTCAAAAATAAAAGTTCTACAACTTTGCTTTTATAACCATACCCAAATTCGGTCTACATTTTGAAATGCACATTTGAATTCAAAAAGGGGACATTTAAAGAATTACGCCTTTTCAAATTACTCCAAATTTTTTCTAAACAACTTTGAAAACTCCAAAAACAAACTTTGTACAACTCAACAAACTCTACATTTTTTCTTTAAGGCTCAACCCCAAAATGTGCTTTGATTTTGAAATAGGTTTTTAGGGTAGAAATTTAAATGCTGAATTTAGGGTTTTTGAAAATCCCAATCCAAACAAAACTTGGAACATGATTCAAACACTACAAGGCAACACTTATAACACAAATATAAACTTGTTTTAGTGAATGCATATCAAAGTTCTCAATATGACCAAATAATTTGTAATGCATATGATGACATGGCATTTTTAGTATTTATAACACCCGGGGTGTTACACCCTCTGCCGGGAGTAGGGGGTAGGCTCGAAACGGTCCCACCTAGATGAGTGGGAGCAGGAATCTGGGGGTTCGTCCCCAAAATGTTCCTACCGCCCAACAGCGCCAGCGTAAATCACCGATTCCTCTGTTTTTCTTATTTTTTTGTTTTGCAGTGTGACCTTATGCCTTTTAACTCTTGTAGAGTCTTACGATGGCGCTATTCTTTGACGCTGGTGCCTAAGAAAAGTGTTGCTCTTCAGGCAGAATGGGTGCCATCGCTCGACATCGCTCCTATTTTGGGCAGGAGCGGAGCCAATGTTGCGGTCTTGTCGGCCGGTCAGACGCCGCCTGCAGTGGTGCCCGTGCCCTCGGCGGGTCAAGCAGACGTCGGGGCTGAAGAAGCGCCCTCGGGGGTGATTCCGTAGCCTACATTGGAGCGGACGGAGCCGCCACTCGCGCTTGTGGTGCCCTCTATGGTGGGCGTGGCGCCGTAAGCCGAGGCCACGACTGTGACAAGCCAGGCGCAGCCAGGACGCAGCCACGGTGGTGTCCGAGGGAGTTCGCAATCCGTGCCACTGGCGGCCCCTAGGCGACGACGCCCGAGGCAGGCTAGACATAGGAGGACGTGGCCGGAAGGTCCTCGGGCGTCGTGGCGATGGTGGAGCGGACCAGCTGGGGGTCGCCCTCGTCCCTAATGTCGAGGGGCAGCCGCTCGCCCACGCGGGGTGAGCTACCGCTCTAGTGGATGGATCCCCGAGACCCAACGTCGACTCTCTTCTAGCTCAATGATGCTACCGAGAGCATAGAGCGGGGAGTCTCGATGAAGGGATCTCGGCTATGATGGATGTCTTAAACCTAGCTAGTGGTGTCCTGCGTGACATCATCGTTCCCAATGGTCGGGTATTTTGCTTGATCTCCCTTCTCGCTTTTTTCTTTCTTCATGTATGTTTGTATTTTTGACACTAGTCCTCTTTTGAGTCCCTCATTGCTCGTAGCCAAGAAAAATCCCGGTTCCTCCGCGAGTAGAAGGTGGAATGGGACCGCCTCACTGAGGAGACCACTGTGCATGGAGATTTGAGCGCCCAGCTTGTTGCCGCCCAACAGCGGGAAGCCGAGGCCTGTCGGGACGTGGAGGAGGTCCAAGGGATGTTCCAGGATCTATCGGTGAGGGTGCAGCAGGATGAAAGGAGCGGGACAAGCTGCTCTAGAAGGATGTCGAGGCCACCGAGTGGGCCATCGACCTCTTGGCTGAGCTAGAGATGGAGCGGGATCTCAAGCTGAGAGCCAAGGAAAGGTCCATGACCCTACCGCAGAGGGCGAATCTAGATGCCGAGGTGATTGCCCGGCTACGTAGGGAGTGAGACGAGCTACGCCTAGACTATAGAAAGACTTCATTTGGAGCGTGGCACAGTCCACGAGGAGCGTGACCATGCCGTCCGAGAGCACGACAAACCGCATCAGGTGGTCAGCTCCCTCCGGTTGGATCTTGGAGCCACGGTGGCCCAAAGGCTGGAGGCCAAGAGCATCTCTGCCGGGCTAGGCATGGAGCTCGCCGAGGTGCGGGGGATTCTTCAGGCCGAGAGCGATGAGCGTGATCTCCTACGCGCTGCCGTCAGGGTGGTTTTCGATGACCTAGGGGTGGTGCGGCTAGAGGAAACCGGCTCACTTGCAGCCCATGCCGTGGATATCACGGCGCGGGTGCGCTAGTTTGAGGAGAATGCCTTTCACACCGGGATGACCCAAGCCTTTGATGTTGCCTGCTCTCATTATGATCAGGAAGTTAACTTGGAGGTGATGAGCCTCGGCTTCGTGCCTGGCTATGAAAACGCCGAGCTGGATGAGATTGAGAAGGCGGTGACTCCCATTGCGTGGAACCTGGCGGACATGCTGAAAGACATAGTTCTCCCTCCGAGGAAGTAGTTAGTCGAATAAGTTTGATAAACATTTATCTATAATATGTGGACAAGTGTTGGTACTTTGGTGTCCGAAAACAGCTTCGTGATTTTGTTTCGCAATTTTGTTTCGTTTGTCTGAACTTTTTCTTCCTTTTGCAATCGAGAAAAAAAGGTTTATGTGATCCGACCCTTCCGTTCGTTAAGACCATAGGGCCCGAGGTGCATAAGGGGGAAATTTCGATTGTGCTAGTGAGCAAAGTTACCATAGCCGCTGGGGTGTGGGTTTTTAGTGGTCTTACCAGGCATGCTCGTTTATCAGTCCCCACAAACCTTGCCATCAATATTAACGTGAGGAAGAGGTCTGATGCAATGACTGTTTCAAAAAAAGAAGGTATTTATACCTTTATCAGCCCCCCCTAGTGAGATCCCCCCTTGCGGTCGCTTGGGCTGGATGTTACTGGAGACCGAAGCAAGGGTAGCAAACTTACTCTTGTATTCGCACGAACCCCTTACTTGGGAATTTGACGATCATTCCATGACCGTGCATTTGGTCTCATTGCTGGCCCGGCCTTCCCCGAGCCCCTGCACGTGGTGGGGATTCGGTCAAGGGTTGGCTCATTTTGTGACTGTCGCCCCGTCCACGGTTTTTCGCAACTGGAGGGGTTGAGGCGACGTCACTTGCCTCAACGGCTCAAGTGACGTGCTTGATGAGCTCGCTAACGGGGATGTTTGAACGGAATCTGATCTCATTGCTTTGCGACAGGGTCGGCAAAGCCCCTGGGTGGCATTCCATTGCTCCTTGACGTGCCTTCCAATAGATTCCCCCTCAATGGGGATTCTATGGGCTTGGCTAGAGGCTAGATTGAACTAGAAGGTTGAGATGACCCTATCTGCCTCAATGCGGGTTGGGCAAAGGCCGTTGAGGCTCATCTGCATTTTCTCCCTGGCTCTTGTTTGACACGAGGTGGCCTTGGACCCTTCGTGGGCCAGCCTTCAAACCTCGGTCTCTCGATCTCGAATCGAGCGGCTTGAGCCCCTGAGCCTCTTGGGTCTGATGGGGGTCAGCCATGTTTCGCGTATGACCCCATCCTTGGTTTTCGCAACCGGAGGGGCTGAGCTGACGACACTTGCCTCGATGGCTCGAGTGTCATGCTCGATGAGCTCACTAACAGGGCACGTTCATGTAGAATCCGGGTCCATCATTCACTGACGGGGTCGGCAGAGCCCTCATGTGGCATTCCACTATTTCTTAACCCACCTCCTGGCAGATGCCCGAGCCGTTCGATAGGCTCAGGTGGCCCGTTGGCCTCTCCTCGATGGAGATTCTGTGGGTTTGGCTCGAGGTTAGAATCAAACAAGAAAGGTCAAGGTGTCCCTATCCGCTTCTGAGCGGGGTCGGGCAAGGACGCTGGGGCTCATCTCGATTTTTCTCCCCTGGCCCTGTTTGACGCGAGGCGGCCTCGAGCCCTTTGCGGGCCGGCCTTCGAACCTTGGTCAGTTGTCGCTCATATTGAATGAGGTGACTACCGCTTCATGACGCGACACGAAGCATTGAGATGCAGTGATTGCATATGCAATGTTTTGGATGTATGGGATTAATGTACGATTTAATTAAAATGAATGCGGGGGTCGGTAATGTTACCTTGGTGGCCTGAGCGACAAAAATCTCTTATCGGGCATGTCCATGTAGGGTTTGGGTCCAACGTTGACAGAGCCGGCGTAACCTGCATGAGTATCACAATTTTTCGTTTTTGTCTCTCGACGGCGATCCGAGCCATTCGATTGATTTTAGGCGACCTGACATCTTCTCCTTGAAGGAGATTCTATAGGCGGACCCCTACGAACCCTTCTTGGGAAGGCAGATGCTAAAGCTTGGGGTGTGGGGAACTGTGAATTCGATTATGCTGGTGAACAAAAATACCGTAGCCGTCGGGGCATAGGGTCTAGCGGTTTGTCCAGTTTTACTCAAAGGTTTACACCCACCCACCGTGTCTCCGGTTTTTAAACATAAGGAGCGGTCAGGCGATGAGGATGTCTAAACAAGTACACACTCTTGGTAGCCCCCGAGCAATGTCTATGCCCCTACCATTGCTAGGGTCGGAAGCTCGGTAATGAAATTAACACGCAAAGTAAGTAAACAGAGGTGCTTATCTTTCAGCGGTCGTTTGTTTGTTGTTTTACCTAGGCCGTTCGATCAACCTAGGAGGCCTGTTGGGCCCCCTAGATGGGGGTTCCGTTGTTGGGTCGTTCCATGGTCCCGCCTAGGGAAGCGGAGAGTCGTCTGCATGCGGGTGTGCCCTGATTCTCACGCCCGGTGTGTAGTAGTGGTGGGCCATGCCCAAGCAACATCCTATTTGACCAGGTGACATCTCATCGATCAGAGCGTGGTAGTGGTCGGCCATGCCTAGGCAATTCTCATCTGCATTGAATAGGGAAGGAGAGAGTTTTTCATCCCAACCTTTCACCTTTCTCCCACCGCTGCGTCTTGTCCTTAAATAGGGGGGAGAGGAGTTCTCGTCCTAGTCCTTCTTCTATTCCTGAGCTACCGCTTCTCCTCCTTCTTCCTTTTCATCGAGCGTGTTCGCATGTCGCGGCGGTTCCTAAGTGAGAGAGGGTAATGCGAGAGAGAGGAGAACTCATAGGTCCGTTCATGAATCTAGAGCATGATGTTGAGCTGGAGGTCATCCAACGTAGATGAGATGGTGTCGGTTGCCTTCGTTGAGAAGGGGCCGCTTCCACCGAAGGAGGGGTGCACTGGAGGGCACTGAGTGTCGTTAGTTTTGCCATCATCCGTGAGGCCTTCGTTGGGATGGAGCCGTACGGGAAGCTCTTTCGGTGAATCTTCTCCGGGCGAGTCTTGTCGGTGGGGAAGCCACCTAGGACTGCGTCGGTGGGGGCTTCGCCCTTGCGGCCGCTCAAATCGGCCAGTTCATGAAGCTTGATGAGATGTCAGAGACATCCATCAGCCATGGCGGCCTTTCTTCGGTGGGAAGCACCCCCCGTCCAGACGCCGTTGTCAAGGCTGCGGCTGATCACGATGGCGTAATCCCTGGACGCCCGAGCGAAGGCACCATGGTCACCGATGTGGTGCTCGACGTTATAGACGACGACACCCTCTAGAATCCTTTGGAGTGGTAGGACATCACCGATGGAGAGCGTGGCGCGGCGACCGTAGTAGTGCTTATAGTAGAATTGGTCAGAAACTGTAATCGAATAAGTTGTGGGGGAGCCCCGTGTGAACAGTTTTTTGTATTTATGAATACATCAGTCCTTTTCATGATGAAATCACTTTGTAAGCGATGAATTTGTGTAAAAAATGAACAAGTTCTTAAATTTCGTTACGGCAAACAGCTTTTCAGCTCTTCTCCCTCTTTTTGTAAAAGAGGTTTTACTGCCTTCCGACCCTTCCCATAGTTAAGGTCGCAAAAAACTTGGAGTGCGGGCGAAACAATTCTGATTACGCTGGTGAGCAAGGAGGCCATAGCCACTGGGGTGTGGGTTTCTCGTAGTCCTACCAGTTATACTCGGATTTGGTTCCCGAAATTCTAGCCTTTGGGACTTACCATGAGAAAAGAGGGAAAACACAGAGAATGTTTGCAAGATAACACAGAGAGTGTTTGTAAGATAAACGTACTTATATCTGCCCTCGAGTGAGGTCCGACCCCTCGCACTTGGCAAGGGTCGGATGCCACTAAAGATTGGGGATTTTTTAAGACGAAAACTGATAAGAAAAAGTATGTGTTTATTTAAGGGTAAAAATGATGTAGCTGCTCAATGTTCTAGGCGTTGGTGAAGACCTCACCGTCGATGGTTTTCAACTTGTAGGCGCCTAGCTAGAGTACTTCCGCGACGACGTGTGGCCCCTCCCATGGCATGGAGAGCTTGTGACAGTCCTTGTTGCTCTACATGAGGCGGAGAACCAAGTCCCCAACGTTGAAGGCTCGGTCCCGCACCCGTCGACTGTGGTACCGATGCAGCGCCTACTGGTACTTGGCCGAACGGAGGAGGGCGACGTCATGAGCTTTGTCTAGCTGGTCCATGGCATCTTTGTGGGATGCCTCGACACCCTGTTCATCGTATGCTCTGATTCTTGGTGCTCCATAGTCGAGGTCGGTTTGGAGGACGGCCTCGGAACCGTTGACCATGAAGAAAGGCGTGTAGCCGGTGGCCCGGCTGGGAGTTGTCCTCAGGCTCTAGAGCACCGTAGGGAGCTCAACGACTCAGTGTGCACCAAACTTGTTCAACCGATTGAAGATCCTAGGCTTGAGGCCCTATAGGAGCATGTCATTTGCGCGCTCGACCTACCTGTTCGTTCGGGGGTGCGCGACGGTGGCCCAATCGATCTGGATGTGTTGTTCATCACAGAATCGAAGGAATTTCTTGATGGTGAACTATGTGCTATTGTCCATGATGATGGAGTTCGGTACTCCGAAGCGATGGATGATGCCGAGGAAGAACAACACAGCTTGCTCGGACTTGATCACGGAGATCGGCTGAGCTTCAATCCATTTTGTGAACTTGTCTATGGTGACAAGCAAGTGGGTGTAGCCCCTAGGCGCCTTCTTGAGAGGCCCAACCAGATCGAGCCCCCAGACCATGAAGGGCCACGTGATGGGGATCATCTGGAGTGCCTGGGCTGGGAGTTGAGTTTGCCGAGCATAGTACTGGCACCCTTCGCATGTGCGTACGATCTGCTTGGCGTCGGCTACTACAGTGGGCCAGTAGAAGCCCTATCGGAATGTGTTCTAACCAAGGTTCTAGGAGTGGCACGACGTGGTGACCGCAGACCCCACTATGGATATCGCTCAGTAGAAGCTTCCCCTGTTCAAGGGGGATACAGAGCTGTAGGATCCGGTGTGGCTTCATTTGTAGAGTTTGCCCTCTACAAGAACGAAGGACTTGGCGCGATGCGCGTGAGCTATTGAGCTTCCGTCTTGTCCGTCGGCAGTGTGTCATGGAGGAGGTAGTTGAGGTAGAGTGTTCTCTAGTCATCCCGAGGGTCGGGCTCTGTCGCTGGATTCTCTTCAAGCTCCATGACCTCGGGGCGGACGGAGCCGCTGGTCGGTTAGCCCCTAGGGCTGGATTAGGTGGGCCATCATTGGCCCGTTCCGACCCTTTATAGCGCACCAAGGGCTTGTGTTGGTCACTAGCGAAGACACCATTGGCATCAGCTCTCGATCGAACGCCGCTTTTGCAAGTGAGTCGGTCGCCTCGTTGAGGCACCTTGGGATGTGATTGAGTTTGAGGCCATCGAACTTGTCCTCCAGCCGTCGGAGTTCTTTGCAGTACGCAGCCATCTTAGCATCATGGCAGCTCGACTCCTTCATGACTTGGTTGACAACCAACTGAGAGTCGCCTCGGATGTCGAGGCGTCGGATGCCCAACTCGATGGCGATGCGTAGGCAGTTGATGAGTGCTTCATATTCGGCCACATTATTTGATGCAGGGAAATGGAGACGAACCATGTACCTCATGCGGACCCCGAGGGGCGATACGAAGACCAGCCCTGTGCCAGCGCCCTTGTTCATCAGTGATCCGTCGAAGTACACCATCCAGTACTCTTGATCGACGACCGTCGGTGGTGTTTGGACCTGGGTCCATTCCGCGATGAAGTCGGCCAACACCTAGGAGTTGATCGTCGTTTGGGAGGCATACATGATGCCTTGATCCATCAACTCGAGCGCCCACTTCACGGTCCTTCCCGTGGCATCCTGGCTCTGAACAACCTCGCCGAGGGGGAACGACGTCACGACCGTCACGGGGTGTGACTCGAAGTAGTGGCGTAGCTTCCTCTTGGTGATGAGGACGGCGTATAGGAGCTTCTAGATTTGGGAGTAGCGGGTCTTAGAGTTGGATAGTACCTCGGTTGATGAAGTACACTAGGCGCTGCACCTTGAGGGCGTGCCCCTCTTCCTCCCGCTCTACTACCAGGGCGGCACTGACCACTTGCATGGTGGCCGCTATGTATAGTAGGAGGGATTCTCCATCGCTTGGAGGAACTAGGATTGGGGGCCTTGTCAGAAGTAGTTTGACCATGTCAAGTGCCTCCTAGGCCTCGGATGTCCACTCGAAGCGGTCGGCTTTCTTCAAGAGTCGATAAAGGGGGAGACCTCGTTTGCCGAAGTGTGAGATGAATCGGCTGAGAGCGGTGAGGCACCCTACGATTCGCTAGACCCCCTTTATGTTCTGAATCGGGCCCATCCTTGTGATAGCTGAGATCTTCTTCGGGTTGGCTTTGATGCATGCTCGGAGATGATGAAGCCGAGCAGCATGCCCCTCAGGACCCCAAAAACACATTTCTCAGGATTGAGTTTGATGCCATTCGCTCAGAGTTTCGCAAAGGTTTGCTCAAGATCGGCAATGAGATGGTCAGCCCGCCTGGACTTAACCATGATGTTGTCAACATAGGCCTCAACGGTCCGCCCGATGAGGTCCTCGAAGCATTTGAGCATACAACGCTGGTACATAGCCCCAGCGTTCTTTAGACCGAACGGCATCAAGACGTAGCAGAATGATCCGAAGGGGGTGATGAAAGATGTCGTGAGCTGGTCAGACTCTTTCATTGCGATTTGATGGTAGCCGGAGTACGCATCAAGGAAGCAGAGGGTTTCGCACCCCGAGGTGGAGTTAACTATTTGGTCTATGCGCGGTAATGGGAATGGATCCTTTGGGCATGCCTTGTTGAGACCCGTATAGTCAACACACATCCTCCATTTCCCACTCTTCTTTCGTACAAGAACGGGATTAGCTAGCCACTCCGGGTGGTATACTTCCTTGATGAACCCGACCGCCATAAGTTTGGCTATCTCCTCATCGATGGCCCTGCATTTCTCCTCATCGAAGCGACATAGGCGTTGCTTCACTGGCCTGGAGCCTGGATGCATCTTTAAGGTATGCTTGGCGACCTCCCTCGGAATGCCTAGCATATCCGAGGGTTTCCACGCAAAGATGTCTTTGTTGCCGCGGAGGAAGTCGACGAGCGTGCTTTCCTATTCGGAGGAAAGCGTGGTACCAATGTGTACCATTTTACCCTCAGAGCTGCTGGGATCTATGAGGACCCCCTTGAAGCCCCCTATCACAGAACCGTCCAATTTATAAGAGCACAAGTACAATAGCAATCACCAAAGCGATCAAACCATCATACTTGAGCCCATATAAATCTGGTAGTCCAACGAAGTCATGAAGGATCTCAAACAACCAACATACAAACCAAGATCGTAGAGATTCAACACAACCCATCACATGTTACATCATAAGTTCACAAATATGTCTCATACATCAGAATTCGAATAATTATTACAGACAGAGTTTGAAAGTAGCGGAATCAAAGTAGTTTAACATCAACATCCCAAGTAGTTTAATACAAGCCAGTGTCATAGTCATCTCCACCAAAAGCACAAAGATGAGATGAAACACAGAATGACCATTGCCCATGGTCCTAGTCCTCATCCACGGCAGGAGCAAGATAGTTCTTGCAGTAGCCATGAAACATAACGTTATCTACAACAATGGGAAATGAAACCCTGAGTACGAGAAGGTACTCAGCTAGACTTACCCGTCCAACTAATATACTAAGACACCAAGGAGTATGCAAGGCTTTATAAGTAGAGCTGGTAAACATTGTTTGCAGAAAAAGCACAAGTTATCCAACATCTCTTTGATTGTGAATCACCAGTTATTAATCCTATCTCATACTAGATTAGCAACTATCCTATGCTAAACATGTTGGTACCATTAAGTCATCACAATAATAACCATATCCAGTTGAGTTCTTGTATAATCTCATAACCATCATTTACTACGATGAAGTGTACTCAAAGTCAAGTTCTCACTATCTGGGAAAGACGACGATTCGAATCGATTCCTACCCAGCTGGGGAATTATTCCTAACACACACCCAGGCAGACCAGATCATTAGTCGCCTTAGATCACCTTTGGTACAACTCAGGAACCAAATTCGCGGGTATGACCAGCGCCGCACAATCAGAGAACCACTCTGCCAAGGGTGATCGGGGCTCCAACCCGCCCTTGGGCTTACGCCAATGACTCTCCGCACATCCTTACTACCATCCAGAGTGCGTACTTTTACCGCTCGTGGTCCCAGCCTGAATTGAGCTACTCGGCTTCGCGGTCGGAACGACTTATCCAGACAACTATGTGAGAGGCTACGTTCAACATGACAAGATAAACCTCCAACGGTCGGTCCTTAAACGACATAGATGGAATCACTACAATACCACATATAAGACTCCGCCCGGTCTCCATTTATTCAACAATATCAGGTTATGTTCCACGATAGCACAATATAGCCAACTGTGATCAAGTTATCACCTATAGCTCGCAGGTGACAGGAAATCACCCGACTTCTACCGGTCTAAGCATAGCTAAGCATAATACACGTTCCTGGACTTAATTAGGATTCATGGTAGATATTTCTAGTCAAGGAAAGGTAATATGCAGCAAGTGTTTCCAAACAACTCCTATCACGTAATGCAGCAATACGAATAACTTTAAGTGACATTAATAAAATAGAGAGGCTTATAATGCTCCAGGGCTTGCCTTTCACAAACGTCGAAGGCTGGTGATCGGGGCACTCGGGAAGGTGATCGGCTTCAGGCTCTCCTTCTTCGGGAACCTCCAGGTGCTGAACTTCCTGATGCTCCTCCAGCTGCTCGGTCGAGCTCCACTAGTGTGATCCCCTCGGTTGCACCTATTGTATGCATATGCATAAATAAGTACCATGAATGCATAAGATGGATCACGGAGGATGTGATAAAGGAATGTACATGCTGTGATACTGATGTTAAGTAGCAAAATGATGACAATGCTAACTCCTTATTTGCCTAGTAGGTGCATATCTCTTCTCTAGTTATTTACAAATTTCACACCAAGCAATATCTAAGTTACACATGATAGTTACAAGTTTATATCATAACTGAAGTTATACTTATCCAAATGCTGTGATCTTAAACTTTCTGAAAATCTTATAAAATTGTCTACAACTCTTATTTAATCACCAAAAGCTGAATCACAATCTATCCTAGACATAATAGGCAATCTATGCAGTGCTGTCCAGAAATTTCAGAGAACAAGCAATTCGGAAAACTAAATTTAAACAGATAGAACTCCTAAACCCTTTGGCCTATTGACCTGAAATTTTAACACAAGATAGATGAATAAGTTACCTACCACTTTTTTATTAATCATTTCTACAGAAAACATCATTTTGACTATGCAACATAACAAGCAACAGAATCTATCCGAAAACATGTTAAATCGAATTATAAAGCAACAATATTTCTACTATATGTAAGCATTCAAAATTTGACACCACTAAGTACACCAACTGTTCAGGGGCATCAAATACACTCAAAAAACATAATGGCAAAGCCCAAACTATTTATTTAATTGTATTTATTAATTTATTTAGATAATTAGGTTAAATAATAAACCTATACCAAATGTGCATAATAATTTCTTAGAAAATTACAGTGACCTCCAAGTGCTACCACAAGACTACTGTAGAAGTTTCATGCCATTTTACCAAGTAAAATATTCTTTACAAAAATGACAAGCTAGTAAGGTCGATTTTAGTGAAAATAATAAACCCTATAGAAAAGTGTCAAACAACATATTATAAATTTTTCCTAGCTAGAGCATGTCAACATAAGACAAACAAACTTGGAATCACAATTTTATCACTTTTCTAGCTCAAGATATCTAATTTACAAGTTTATTAACATTCCAAAAGCATTTATTTAAATACATTTTAATCACCAAGAAAAATACAATAAATTGTATATTTCATATTTTTATAAAAAAACTACACTTCATTAGGAACACAACAAAATTTGACTCACCAAAATTGGACCTAAATAACTCCACTTATGATTTTCCAAAGTTACATTCAATCAGAAAACAAATGAGCTAGCTTTATGAACTGTCACTGTAGCAAACCAAAAACAGAGCATCGCGCGGTGGCCGGGACGACGGCGATATGCCGGAGCCGGCCATGGGAGCGCAAGCTATGACTACGCCGAGCATCTACACGCTACTACGAAGCTAATGCACGAGCTAACGCGACACAAGGCGGACGGAAACTGTGCGGCCACGGTTATGGAGCTCGGCGGCGGAACTCCGGCGAGCCCGTGCGCGGCGCTGCGGCCTTACCAAGCACGATGAGTGAGAAAATGTGGCGCGGTGCGATGGTGGAAACACAGTGAAGCTTCTACGGTGGCAATCGAGCGACGAGGCACGAGCTTGTGCCGTCAATGGAGACGGCGGAGCTGCTGCGGTTGCGGAGGAGGCGAAGCGAAGCCAGGAAATGAAATGAGGCGCTGGGAGGCTCACGGGTGCGCGTTGCGGCTTGATGTGGCATGTTCTGGCCCGGCATGGCCTACCCGGTCAGGACACCGGCGACGCGCGGCGTACACGCGGCCTTCAAGCCCTGAACCCGATCGGAACACTATAGCTGCGATTCAGTCACCGCGACAGAGCCTGACCACGCGATTTGAAGCCACTTGATCTCCTAAACCGTGAAGCAAAATCGAAAATAATCTAAATCAAAATTGTAGACCTATATACCACCTTCAATTTTTGTTAAAGAATCAAATTCTAATTTGCAACCAAAACGGAGTAATATCATGTCAAAGTCGAGCCAGTGCAACTGAAAAACCGAAAAAGACTTAGAAAATTCTAAGTGCTGGAATTCAGGGAATTGTTGATTTTTGTGAGCACCAAATGACTAAGCTATGCACTGATTTATCTCAAAACCCAAACATAAAAGTTGTTGCTCTACTCAAATACTACAACTTTGCTTAAAGGTTTACTATCATGCAAAGTCTCTATGACATAGTTCAAACTAGGTCAAACATTGTACTTTAAAATGACGACATACACCATATCAATGACTTAGAGACTAAACTAGAATTAGTCATGAATACCAAAGTGATTCCTTATGCTATTCTAAACATGTTTAAAGCATTCGCAAGGTTCCACACACATTTCATACAATAGTTACATGCAAACCCTAACTTAAGTAAGGTAATTAAGTAATACACATGAAAAATAAATTAACCAAGGTATAGCAATTGAGATGCTTATGATCATGCAATGTCAAGGTTAAGTGCATGCTTAACACCGAGGGTGTTACAGCCCTTCCCCCCTAAAAGAAATCTCGTCTCGAGATTGCACGACCTACCATTCTTCGTAGAAACTAGGATAAACCTCTCAAAGATAATCCTCACGTTCCCACGTAGCGTCTTGTTCACTATGATTATTCCAAACCACCTTGTAGAACTTGGTGACTTTGCTACGGGTCACTCTTTCCATTTCTTCAAGCACTTTAATAGGTCTCTCTTCATAAGTCAAATCCGACTAAATCTTGACACTAGTAGGTTCAATAGCTTCTTCGGGCACACGAAGACAATTCTTGAGTTGGGAGTCATGAAAAACACTGAATATAGCTTTCATTTCTGGAGGTAACTGGAGTTTGTAGGCTACAGGCCCTTTTCGTGCAATGATCTGGTATGGTCCAATATACCTAGGAGCAAGTTTTTGCTTAACTCTAAACCTTTGGACTCTCCTCATTAGGGATACCTTCAGATACACATAATCTCCAACTTGGAACACAATAGGACTTCTCCTCTTATCTGCATAACTCTTTTGTCTTGATTGAGCGGCTTTGATATGTTGTTGAATGATTTGTACTCGTTCTTCAGCTTCTTTGACAAAGTCAATTTCATAATACCTTCTTTCACCAGGCTCAATCCAATTCAGAGGGGTCCTACACTTGCAACCATATAAAGCTTCAAATGGAGCCATCTTGATACTCTCTTGATAACTATTATTGTAGGAGAATTCAACCAAAGGTAACCAATCCTCCCAGGAACCCTTGGAAGAAATCACACATGCTCTCAACATATCTTCCAAGATCTGATTCACACGTTAAGTTTGACCTACGGTCTGGGGGTGATAAGCAGAGCTGCGAATCAATGTGGTACCCAAGTACTTAAGCAGATGTTCCCAAAATGATTAACAAATTAGGGCCCTCGATCTGATACAATACTCTTAGGCACACCATACAATCTGACAATTTGTTCCATGTATAGCTTTGCATATTGATGAGGTGGATACTTGACATTGACAGGAATAAAGTGTGCAAACTTGGTGAGGCGATCAACAATTACCTAGATAGAATCATGACCTTTTTGGGTATTTGGAAATCCGACAATGAAATCTATACTAATGTCATCCCATTTCCAACTTGGAATGGACAGTGACTGAAGTAAATCTGCTGGTTTCATATGAATAGCCTTCACTCGGCAACAGTTATCACACCTGGCAACATATGCCGTAATTTCTTTCTTCATTTTTGTCCACCAAAATCTAGTCTTCAAATCTTGGTACATCTTGCTGCTACATATGCCATGAAGGTGACAATGGCTTGGAGATGTTGCAAAGCTCACACATGTGATGATGAAGGAGCGTATTGCAAATGAGACATGACATTGAGTCATGTGATCAAGGTGGAGAAGATCAAGACAAGACTTGGCTTGATGGACCGGTTGCAAGCGTGAAGAGCAAGTCGGAGGCTTTGGAGTGATGGACCGCGTGGCGGTGAAGCTTAAGCAAGACTTGGCGCCGATGGACAATGGTAACGGTGAAGAGCAAGTGAAGTCAAGATCGATGAACCAATATGATCATGTGATGATATGAAGTGGATCATATCATTGTTGATCGTGTTGGTGCATGTGTTGCATCGACGTTGGAGGAGACGGAATGGAATGCGCAAGGCAAAGGTATAACCTAGGGCATTTCATTTCACCGGTCATAGGTGTGTAGAGAAGTTTATGACCGGGTTTAGGATAGATGGTCGTACTATCAAGAGGGGCAAACTTGTTTGCATATCGGTTATCTAGTGCCACTCGAGTGATCTAACTTTGCATCGTTGCTAGGATCGAGTGGCGTGGCAAGTTGAGTGGCTAATCCTTTGGAAAATGATTGTGAAAATGCTAACACACATACACATGGTGGTGTACACTTGGTGGGGTTGGCACATTTACAAAGGAGATGAAGTTGGAGTTGATGTGGATCAACTCGGTGAAGAAATGGAGGCGAAAGGAGAAACTCCACCGGTGGAGTGTCCGCCCGTAGAGTGCGGACAGTCCGACGGTGCCACCGGCACCCTAGACAGAAAAGACAGGGTCTCACATAGTGGACCGGACGCTGGTCACGTAGTGACCGGACGCTGGGGTCCTATGTTCGGTCAGAGCTGATGTATGGTGACGTAGGCAAAGCAGAAGCTGGAGAGTGACCGGACGCTGGTGCTGCGTCCGATCATGATCAACCGGACGCGTCCGGTCGTGAAATGTCGTTTCTGGAACCTTATTAGAAATGACCGGACGCTGGAGGCTCAGCGTCCGATCGACAGATGACCGTTGAGATCCAGTGAACATCGTTTGAAGGAGGGGACACATGGCATGCATCGCACGACCGAACGCTGAGGTCCAGCGTCCGGTCGATCGGACCGGAGCGTCCGGT
The DNA here is from genome assembly GCA_904845875.1 of Miscanthus lutarioriparius. Taxonomy (NCBI): domain Eukaryota; kingdom Viridiplantae; phylum Streptophyta; class Magnoliopsida; order Poales; family Poaceae; genus Miscanthus; species Miscanthus lutarioriparius. The sequence continues at coordinate 21,505,726 of CAJGYO010000003.1, forward strand.
CGATCGGACCGGAGCGTCCGGTCGTCCCGACATTCACCTAGTGAAGGGGTACAGCTAGTTTAGCCCTTGGGGCTATAAATAGAAGTGGCCCTCGGCCATGGCGAGTGTTGAGCACCTAAGGGGACTTAGTGTCCATGCTTGTAAGTGCTTGGGAGCCCTCCATCACACATATACTTGATAGTGATCATTCGATTGTGTGAGTGAGCGATTCTAGTGCGATTGCATCGTGAGGTTGCATCGAGTAGCACTAGGTGATCGAGTTACAAGCTGGTGGTGCTTGTTACTCTTGGAGGTTGCCACCTCCTAGACGGCTTGGTGGTGGTCTCCGTCGAAGCCCGCAAGAAGCTTGTGCGGGGCTCCGGAGAAGAGCTTTGTGAGGGGCATTGTGCTCGCCCCGCGGGAGCCACGAAGAGCAACTTTAGTAAAGCGTGTCATTTAGCTACCCTCACTCAAGGGGTAGGTTCTTGCGGCGCCCGACGTGCGGGCTTGGCGGGTGATGCCAATTAGCCGCTGAACCACCAAGTGAGCGGTCGACACAACGGGGACTAGCGTGTTGGCAAACACGTGAACCTCGGGAGAAAAATCATCGTGTCAACCTTATTCTTCTCGTTGGTTTGCTTCCCATTACACAAGCTTGCATTTACTTTCATATATATTAAGCTTGTGTAGTTGCTCTTGTAATTAGATAGCTTGTGTAGCTTGCTAATTACCTTCTTGCTTGTGTAGCATAGAAGTAGCTCCCTTGCGTGGCTAATTTGGTTTTAGTAACCTTGTTAGTCACATTGCTTAGTTTGTGTAGCTAAGTACTTGCGCTCTCTAATTAGGCATTGGTTGCCTTGTTATTGAGCATTGCTAGTGAGCATAGTGAGCTTTGTGCTTTTGCTTACTAGCGTGTGTAGGAGCTCTCTTGTTGCTTAAAATACTAGTGGCATAGGTTTGTGTAACCTTGCTCTTAGAATTGTTTAGGAGAGCTCTAGCTAGCCCGGCACCTTTGTTGCATAATTGGTATCTTAGCAAGGTGCTAGTGAACATATATAGAGGGGTGTAGTCTTGGTTAGACCGATTGTTTTAATTCGCATTTGTATCGGTTAGCCGACGCAATTAATTTTAGAAAAGACTATTCACCCCCCCTCTAGTCCGCCATCTCGACCCTTTCAGTGAGGCATAAGTAATGACTCGGCCTTCCTGCATCAAAACACACCCTAAACCAGTTCCTGAGGCATCACAAAATACATCAAACGGCTTCTCAATGTCAGACTATGCCAACACAGGAGCTGTAGTTAGCAAAGTCCGCAAAGTGTGAAAAGCTGCCTCACGCTCCGGTGTCCAAACAAACTTCTCATCCTTCTGAAGTAACCTGGTCATAGGCTTGGATATCTTAGAGAAATCTAGGATAAACCGACGGTAATATCCAGCTAAACCAAGAAAACTTCAAACTTCATGAACTGAGGTTGGGGCTTTCCAATCCATCACTTCTTGCAGTTTGGATGGGTCGATAGAAATTCCATTCTCCGATAAGACATGACCTAGGAAAGGTACCTTCTTCAACCAAAACTCACATTTACCAAACTTTGCATACAACTTATGCTCTCTTAGTCTCGACAATACCACTCTCAAGTGCTCTTCATGTTCTTCTGATGTCTCAGAATAAATCAAAATATCATCGATGAACACAACCACAAACTTGTCAAGTTTAGGCATGAACACCGAGTTCATCAAATACATGAAGTAGGCAGGAGCATTGGTCAATCCAAAGGACATGACCAAATACTCATAAAGGCCATACCTAGTGGAAAAAGTCGTCTTAGGTACGTCTTCCGGCCTAATCTTGATTTGGTGATAACCTGACCTCAAATCAATCTTAGAGAACACTTTTGCTTTCGACAATTGATCAAACAAGATATCAATGCGTGGCAAAGGATACTTGTTCTTTATAGTAATAGCATTGAGTGGTCGATAGTCCATACACATCCGCAAAGACTTGTCCTTCTTTTTCACGAATATGGCGGGACAACCCCAAGGTGATGAACTGGGGTGAATAAGACCCTTCTCTAAAAGTTCATGCAACTGAATCTTCAATTCTGCTAACTCATTAGGAGGCATTCTATAAGGTATTCGAGAAATAGGAGCGGTACCAGGTAACAATTCTATCTTGAACTCTATCTCTCTGTCCGGTGGTAACCCTGGCAATTCATCAGGAAAGACATCTGGAAATTCTCCTACTACCGAAATATCAGCAAGGGCCATAGGCTGGATACCATTGGCCACATTATGGAGATCAAACTCCCTAGGAAGGGGTACTAGAAAAGCCTCATTATTCTTGGGATCTGTAACACCCCGGTGTTATGCCTACATTTAGGCACTGTAAATCACGCATATCATGCATCATCAAGCATCCAAATCATACATGCTTAATCATGTGAATAACAATTGAAACATTGCTTTGAAACATCTGAAACATGCATGAAATCTGAATGTTGCATACACCTGTTTAAGAATTGTTTTGCCCTGAATTTTTCTTGCTAGGTTAGTAAAACATGTTTGGCTCCTATTGTAAATCATCTAGCAATGTTTAGTTCAATTTTTGGAGCAATGTTTGTATTCAAATTAATTCAAAATTTGGCTTCAAAAATAAATTCCCAAAATTAGGGTTTTGAGCTAAACGTGGACTTTGATCTTACAATTCAAAATCTAGAAAGAATTTGGCTGTGGTCCTCAAAGCAAAGTTATAGAGAATTAAATTCTAAGCAACTTTCATTTTTGGTTCATTTTCAAAAGAGGTCATTTTCTTGCTCAAAATAATATTTGAAAGATGGCATTTAAAAATTCCTTGAAATTATATTTGGAAAAAGGATTTTTCTCCTTCGCGGGCCGCCGCCTCGCTTCTGGCCCGCCCGCCGAAGCCGCCCAAGGTCTTGTGAAGCCCCGCACCACTCCAGCCCACCCGCCTCGGCCTGACCCAGTCAAATACCTTGCTCCTTCTCCCCTTGGCCTTTGCCGTCGTCGTCATGCGCGCCCGACCGTGTCAGGACGCTCTCGCCCGGCGTGGCGACCATGCGTCGGCGTCGCGCCTCGCCCGCAGCCACGCCACGCCGCGCCGCGCCCGCCACCATCGCCTTCAAGCGCCGCGCAGCTAGTGCACTCGCTCACTCCCCGCCTGTTGCTTCCCTCTCCTCTAGAGCCGAGAGCCCAAGCTCGCCCCTCGCCAAGGCACTCACGCACCACCGGCTAAAATTGTCGCGGATCCTCCACCTCACCGGAAATCGCGCGCCAAGCAGCTCCGCCCGCCCTCCTTCAAGTCACGCTCGCGCTACGCCGCCTTCCGAAGCTCAGTTGAGCCTCCCCGAGCTTCGCCACCGATGGCCATGGCGCCGTCGTGCTCGGCCGTCATGGAAGTCGACCTCCTTCTCTTCTCCAGCCCCGCCTAGCTACCCTACCGAACTCGCTTTCTTCTCGCGCATCCCGTGCGCTCGCCTACTCGCCATGGTGGTCGGAGATGGCCGCTGCCTTGTGGTCGAAAGCACTGGCCAGCAACAAGTATAAGCACCGGCGAGGCACTGCCTCACCGACCAAGCAAGCAAGGTCGAAGCGGAAATGGTGACGCCTCATTGGCAAATCTTCCCCTCCCTTGCGCTCGGGCCGTGTAGGCCGAAAACGGCCGTGGGCCAGCTGATTTCCCGCGGGCTGGCCCAGTATCGTTTAAATGAATTGTTTTTCATTTATTCTTTATTATTTGAAATTTGAAATGGTTTGAAAAATGTTTGGGTACTCAAAGTTGCTCCAAATTTGTTGAAACAAATTTTGCTAGGTTCCTTATCAGCAGATCTACTTGGGAAAATTATTGCATGTCATTTTAGAGATACTTTGCTGTAGAATTTTATTTAATCATGAATATTGCTGATAACTTGAAAAATATGTAGAAAAATATATAGTCTTCAGAAAAATATGATTTCAAGTTTGTTAATCTTCTTATGTCATGTACTTCCTAGAAAAAATAGGTTTCATGCATGTGCTATGGGAAAATTTTGAGGTGTAGTTCAAGTGCCTTTAATGGCTAATTTTTGTTATTTTTGTTAGAGAGCAAACTTTGTATAAAACATGCATGTGATAAATTTTGTACAGTCATTGTATGCTATGAAGAACATAGGAAAAATACTAATTCTGTTGTTTGACACTTTTCACAGTACAAAGTATTTTCATGTTCATGATCATGACATAGCTTGTCATTTTTGTGTAGACTATTTTACTTATCCAAACGCCATGAAAATTTTATGGTAGTCTACTTAGAGTAGTACTATGCTACTTTAATTTTCTTAGATTTTTATAAGCACCAAAAATATAGGTTGCTGTTGTAGCCCTAGTTTCAAGTGAAATAAAATAATCCTCTTTAATGCAAGTTAGTTAATAATGTTAGCTTTGGTGTATCTTTGAAGCATTTAATAAGATGTGTTGACTTAACCTATTAGTAGTAGAAGAGAATGCAGTAGATGACATGTGCTTGTGGTATATTTTCTTGGATGATGCTGACTACCTTGCATTCGAACATATCCATTGTATTCATCTCATCCGATGCACCGATTGCATAAGCACTTACACGCATTGCATCATACAGGATCGCAAACCGAGAACCCAGTCGTCATACCCGAGGAGCCCGAGGAGCGATTCGAGTGCGGCGCGCAGAAGTGCCGAAGTTTACGAGGAGGACGTTGAGGAACTTCCGGAGTGCCCCGATCACCGTCCGAGCTCCTCGAGAGAGGCAAGCCCCGAGCATCTTTCTCCTGGTTTGCAATGATTTAATTAAATGCTTTATTTTAAATTGATGCATTACGTTCAGGAGTTGTTTGCAAACATTCTTTGCATTATACCTTGTTTACCTTTGTTATACTATATCCTTGTTACCCTGGTATCCGCAGTCGAGTCAATGCTTAGCTGGCTTAGACCGGTAGAAGTCGGGTGATTTCCTGTCACCTGCGAGCTATAGGTGGTTACCTGGATCTGCTTGGATGGCTATGAAGTCATGGTATAACTAAGTGTTAAATGAAGTTGAGACCGGACGGAGACTTGCAGAGTTTTGGACTGTAGTGTTTCCGTCTGTGTCGATTAAGGACCGACCGTTGTTGGGCCTCGAGTCATGTTGAACGCATGCCTTACATTTAGCTGGCCGGATAAAGTACCTTCCGACCGCGAAGCTGGGAGATTTTTCGGGCCGAGTAGATTGCCCGCAGCGCACTGTGCCGAAGCAGGTGTGGTAGGACACGGGGGCGGGATGATAAGACCAAAGTGCAGTCGGTCGGCCCCCGGGTACATGTGGTTCCTGGCAAACTCGAGATACCTGGAAAGTTGACTCGGTGATCAATATCTCACTTTAGCGGGTGAGTGAGGTTTGTGTAAGGAATAAATCACCAGCTGGTTAGGAATCGATTCGAATCGCCATCGCTCCTGGATAGTGAGCACTTGACTTGAGTGACTTCATCGTAGTAAATGTTTATGGAACACTTGGACAGTTATAGTGAATATGACAGTATGAAAGTTGTTTAATGATCAGTGGTTATCATTATTTGCTTAATCACATGTTTACTCTAGTATAGGTGCAAATCTAGTCGACAGGTTAATAATAATTAACTTGACAATAATGCTTTTAGAAAGGTTCTTGAAATGCTAAAAATGCTTCTTTTGCAAATGAGTCAGCTACCCTACTATAAAGCCTTCATAATCCTTGGTGTCATTTATTTTCGGTTATGTCGGGTAAGTCTAGCTGAGTACCTTCTCGTACTCAGGGTTTTATTCCCACTTGTTGCAGATGAGCAGATGTATTACGGCTATTGTATCAACTGCCTTTATCCTGCGATGGGTGATGCTTAGGACCATGGGCATGGTCATTCCTTACGTCTCGTCTAATGCTTTTGTTGGAGATGATCATTCGCTGGCACTATATTTGAACTCCGCGTGAGTGTGTGTGTGGTTTGAACAAATGGCTTCCGCTACTTTTATTCGAACTGGTTTTGTAATAACTATGTTTAAACTCTGATGTATCTGAGATTGTGAACTTTTATGTAATAAGTGATGGTGACCGCTAAACTTATTACGATCTTGGCTGGAATGGAAGTTGGTTTGAAATCCTTCGTGATTTCATGGACTACCGGGTTATACGGGCTTAAGTTTGCTAAATCGTCTGCTCTGGCGGATGATTTTCTTACTTAATTTTGTATAATTGGTTGGTTCTGTTACAGGATCCCGCAACATAACAGTTCTAGTTGAGGTATCAATAAGAACACCATGGTTCTTCATCCAATTCATCCCCAACATCACATCAATACCCAATCCCGGTAATATCACTAGGTTGGCAGTATACTCCCTTTCACTTATTTGGATGCGTACATCTCTAACTATCTGGTTGGTAGAAATGTTGCTCCCAGCAGCACTTATACAATAACCACCCTTTTCTACTACAACTATTTTCTGATCATGCTTGGATGCAAATGTTGGACTCATTAAAGAATGCGAAGCTCCAGAATCAAATAAAACAACGGCAGGATGATGATTCACAAGAAACATACTAGCCATGACCACTTCACCAGAGGGAATTTCTTCCATGGTGGTATAGTGCACATGTCCTTGACATCCACTGGAATTGCCCTGCTTCTGGCTGTTGTTCTTCCTGGGATATGGACAATTTCTTGCCCAATGGCCAGTCTTGATGCAATTCCAGCATGGCATACTGTTAGGTGGAACATTGGAGCTGCTTTGTCCAGTGCTACTCTTAGGTAGAGCAACAGAATGCCTTGAGATATACTTGCTGGTTCTGACTTGGTTGTGCCTTCTTCTGGGGTGGTCTGTACTTTGGAGCTAGAGGGTGGAACTGGGGTCTCACATCGGTAGGAGCTTTGGACTGGGATACTCCTGCTTCAAAAGCTCGCTTGCGATTCTTGGACGCTGTATAGATGTTGTTCTGATTCTCTTGGGTTAGTGCATCACTAACAAACTCATTGAAGGTAGCACTTTTGTTGTTAGCTAGCATCTTCATCAGCTTCGGGCTAAGGCCCCGCTTGAAACTAGCAATTTTCTTTGCATCTATATCCACAAACTCTATGACATACCTTGACAGATTGTTAAAGGCATGCAGGTACTCAGTCAAACTCTTAGTTCCCTGCGTCAGCCTCATAAATTCCGTATGCTTCATGCTCATCAGACCTGGGGGAATATAATGCCCCCTAAATGCAACCTTGAACTGATTCCATGTAATTTGTGCATCTTCAGGCAAAGTGGATCGATGGTGACTCCACCATATGCCTGCCGATCCATGCTGGCCCAGTGCGATGCATATACTGGTCTTTAAGTGCTCGGTGAGCCTTAAAAAGACGAAACTTTCATTCAATAGTATTCACCACTCATCCGACTACTGATGGTTCTTCCGCTTCCTTAAAGGCAGGAGGCTTGGTATCGAGGAAGTCCTTAAAAATCTCGAATCGGGTTAGGTTCAGGTCCTCAGTGCCGATCTCTTCCACGACCTTGTCCAAAGATTCTCGCTGCAAGACCATGCAAACACTTCACCCATGGCACGTTGAGTCTCCATGAGTTGCGCCATCATCTCATTTGGGGTAGGATGCGGTGGTGGGGAAGATCCTCATGGCCATTGCCACGGCCATCGTTACCACCGCATCATCACCAAAAATTCCCCCACGAAAGTGCGCGTCATCTGCTGAAGTTGCAACAACAAGTGATTATTGGAGGATGCCCAGAGATTGCGGAAGAATTGCAAAAATTGTGCCCATCTTTGTAATTCTTGGAGAGAATCATAAATTCATACAATAACACGAGGCACAACAATCCAATTCCACAACATACATCACCAAATGATCACTTATCGTGCCATAACGTGTTCCCTACATGCCAAATTTTTGTTTAAGCACAACTGGAATTCCATTAAATAGTGCAATTGTCACAAGTAGTACGTGCATAATTCCAATAACCATCCCAAGGGTACATCATGGAAATGAGACCTACATACTAATTCGTTACTACTTCAGCTAAGCTACTCCTATCTCTTTCATCCCTATCTCTGACTAAAGCATTACCACTTGGCTGGTTCCAAGTAGCCTGTGAGACATCCACACGGGGGAAAGATCCAACTGGTCCATTCACTAGTTCGTCCCCGAATTCCTGACAAATCTCACTTTGAGAACCTCAAATGTCGCCACTTGGGCACCTTCCACGGGGGTGCATCCATCCGACTCAACACACCACCCCGCCATCGAGGATTGTCCTCATGGGTCATGCATGACGATGACTTGCACATCATACCACTCATGTCCTTGACATCCACTTCGCTCCAAACGTAGCGAGGTGGTTCCACATACCCGACAGAGTTCAGCGCCCGCCACAGTAAGGGGGGTCCCGAATAGTGTCAGAAAGGTGTCACTGGCAATAGGGGCTCCTGGGGCTACCATATGTAACAAAAGGTTACACATAAAGGAGGCGCGTGCAATAGAAATGGTTTACTTAACGATAAGATCATTTAAGGGGGAAGCAATGCAGGAACATGAATGAATAATGCACCATGATGTATGCTCGTTCCGTACGTCCTCACAAACTTAGAAAAATAATTCCTAACGACATACGCGGTGGCATACATACGTTCTCTCAATATAATCGTCACTAAACGAGCTACACGTTTCGTTGTTAGTGTACCTACAGAAAATGCATTTCAGCCCAACCCAACAGATATAAGTACAGAAATGTAAATGCAGGATCAAGATTGCAACTAAATACCTCCATATATGTATACCCATACATATACTTCTGTATCAAAGCTACCCGAAGACAATTTATACCCACAATTAAATACGCACCATACACATATGCAAGCATGCATATACAGTCGTATCAAAACTAGCTCTCCCCGACCGCACGCTCACGTCTTGCGGTCATGCCATACATCAACTTACCTTCTTACCTTGGCGTAGAGGCATTTGATCCATACATTACCATTCAAGTGAATGGCATCCATACAATAGCATGCTGTATGGACGACGAAAGTAAAACCCTCCAAGTTAGTACTTAAATAGCCACCTAAAAGTCCTTAACTGAGCATAAAGGAGATGACCACTGGCACACTTTAGATTTTTTTATAACACAAAACCTTTGTTTTTAAATACACATATGACAAGTTTAATGTTGAATCCTTGCTCTGATGCCAGCTGTCACAGAACCTTCTAATTTATAAGAGCACAAGTACAATAGCAAACACCGAAACGATCAAACCGTCATACTTGAGCCCATATAAATCCGGTAGTCCAACGAAATCACGAAGGATCTCAAACAACCAACATACAAACCAAGATCGTAGAGATTCAACACAACCCATCACATGTTACATCACAAGTTCACAAATATGTCTCATACATCAGAGTTCGAATAATTATTACAGACAGAGTTTGAAAGTAGCGGAAGCAAAGTAGTTTAACATCAACATCCCAAGTAGTTTAATACAAGCCAGTGTCATAGTCATCTCCACCAAAAGCACAAAGATGAGATGAAATACAGAATGACCATTGCCCATGGTCCTAGTCCTCATCCACGGCAGGAGCAAGACAGTTCTTGCAGTAGGCATGAAACATAACGTTATCTGCGACAATGGAAAATGAAACCCTGAGTACGAGAAGGTACTCAGCTCGACTTACCCGTCCAACTAATATACTAAGACACCAAGGAGTATGCAAGGCTTTATAAGTAGAGCTGGTAAACATTGTTTGCAGAAAAAGCACAAGTTATCCAACATCTCTTTGATTGTGAATCACCAGTTATTAATCCTATCTCATACTAGATTAGCAACTATCCTATGCCAAACATGTTGGTACCATTAAGTCATCACAATAATAACCATATCCAGTTGAGTTCTTGCATAATGTCATAACCATCATTTCCATCATTTACTACGATGAAGTGTACTCAAGTCAAGTTCTCACTATCCGGGAGAGACGACGATTCGAATCGATTCCTACCCAGCTGGGGAATTATTCCTAACACACACCCAGGCAGACCAGATCATTAGTCGCCTTAGATCACCTTTGGTACAACTCAGGAACCAAATTCGCGGGTACGACCAGTGCCGCACAATCAGAGAACCACTCTGCCAAGGGTGATCGGGGCTCCAACCCGCCCTTGGGCTTACGCCAATGGCTCTCCGCACATCCTTACTACCATCCAGAGTGCGTACTTTTACTACCATCCTTACTACCATCTAGAGGGACCCAAACCCATCTCAACCCTGCAAACACCATCTCCTTTTGTAAATGTGCCAACACCACCAAGTGTACACCACCATGTGTATGTGTGTTAGCTTTTCACAATCATTTCCCAAAGGATGTTAGCCACTCAACTTGCCACGCCACTCGATCCTAGTGACAATGCAAAGTTAGATCACTCGAGTGGCACTAGATGACCGATATGCAAACAAGTTTGCTCCTCTTGATAGTACGGCTATCTATCCTAAACCCGGTCATCAACTTCTCTACACACCTATGACCGGTGAAATGAAATGCCCTAGGTTATACCTTTGCCTTGCGCATTCCATTCCATCTCCTCCAATGTCGATGCAACACATGCACCAACACGATCAACAATGATATGATCCACTTCATATCATCACGTGATCATATTGGTTCATCGATCTTGACTTCACTTGCCCTTCACCGTTGCCATCGTCCATCGATGCCAAGTCTTGCTCAAGCTTCACCGCCACGCGGTCCATCACTCCAAAGCCTTCGACTTGCCCTTCACGCTTGCAACCGGTCCATCAAGCCAAGTCTTGTCTTGATCTTCTCCACCTTGATCACATGACTCAATGTCATGTCTCATGTGAGTTAAGCTCCTTCATCATCATATGTGCGAGCTTTTGCAACATCTTCAAAATATGTTGCTCACACACATGTACCTATGGACTAATCACCTGTGTATCTCACATAAACACAATTAGTCCACCTAAGTTGTCACTTAATTACCAAAACCACACAAGGACCTTTCAGAGGGTCTTTCCCTTGCTCCCTTTGTTGGAGCCTCTGGACAAGAACCACCGCATGAGGCCGTAGTCCTTGAGCAGATGCTTAACAGGAAAGGCGTGGTTCAGACACGGCCCCTTGAGTAATTTTTCGAAGTGGTGCGGAGTACCCTCCGTGGGCTTCCGACCACCCTTGCGGTCAGCAGCGGCCACGAGCGAGTCCTCGCGCCGTTGCTTCTTATTCTTCCTTTTGGCGGAACAATTGGAGGTGCCTTTGCCGGCACCCTCATCCCGCCTTGCCTTGCCCATGAGGCGATCAAAGATCGCTCCGACTGCCTCCTCTCCTGAGGCGTGGCTGGTGGCGATGTCCAGTAGTGCCTTGGTGGTTCACGGGCCCTTGTGTCCCAGCTTATGAACCAAGGACTCGCAGGTCGTCTCAGATAGGAAGGCTCCTATCACGTCGGCATCAACGACGTTAGGGAGCTCGTTGCACTGCCGGGAGAAGAGCCGGATATACCCGCGGAGGGTTTCACCGGCCTTCTAACGATAATTCTTGAGGTCCCATGGGTTCCTAGGGCGCTTGTATGTGTCCTGGAAGTTTCCCACAAAGATCTCCTTCAGATCCGCCCAACTCTGGATTGCGTTGGACGGCAGGTGTTCCAACCACGCTCATGCCGAATCGGCCAAGAACAGTGGAAGGTTGCGGATAATGAAGTCGTCATTATCCGCACCAGCGGCTTGATAGGCAAGCCGATAGTCTTCAAGCCAAAGTCGGGGTTTGTCTCCCCAAAGTACTTAGGGATATTGGTAGGTGGTCGGTACTTTGGCGGGAAAGCAGCGTTGAGGATGTGCCGGCCGAAGGCCTGAGGGCCTAGCAGGCATGGGCTTGGGCACCAGTCCTCGCCGTTGTCGTCGCGTCCACCGTGGCGAGGATGATAGCCATGGCGGGCTCCTTCTCTTAGGTTGCTATAGGTGCGTCTGCGGGCGTCGAGGGTGCTGCGTGCGTCACGGTTGTGGCTGAGACGTTGATGTATCAGGATCGCAGCGCGCTGCCTGCCGCCTTGTGGTGCTTGGTGGACTGATGCATCCCTGGCGGGGCGCACTAAGGGAGAACGCTGGTTGTTGTCGAGCTCGCATCACCGAGACAACGACCTCTCAGCCTGCTGTGCGCTACACGCTCCAGCAGCGTGCGAATTTCGCGATGGGCCCGATGATCCTCAAGCGTTGCGGCCTCTGGAAGGCCATGGAGCAAGGCCATTGCGGCGGCGATGTTCTGGCTTGCCCGAGCGAAGTGAGGAAGGGTTTTATCATCGATGATGATCCTTCGGTTTACGTCACGGGCCACGGCGCGTGCGTGCCCACCGTCTCCGCGACGTTCGATCTCCCGGTCGACCTCCGCGTATTCCCGCACAAGCTGTTGTCCGGCTTCATTGATCTCCCACTTTCGGGCTCTCAGCTGCTCCACCTCTACATGAGGTGGGGCCGTTGTCTCCCCTTCGATTTCACCACTGAGGTTGCCTGCCGGGGTAGCCTCCTCTGTGGAGATGCTTTCGACATGTCCCTCAGGGGTACCCACCATGAAACATTCTTGGGAGGGGTGATGGCTCCCCCTTCTAGAGTCAGAGCCAGAGTCGACCCCGGCCCCTCCACGAGGAGGCCATGGAGGGATTCCGTGATGCTTTCAATCATCCCCATGAACTTGTTGTTCATGGGGGATGGGATCGTGCGCTATGCCATGAGGTGGCTAACGGTCGCCGCAGCGTTGTGGAGACCGAACGAAAGCACCGTCGGGGTGCTCCATGCATAATGTTCCAGAGAGAGGGTGAGGCGGCATGGGTCCTCCCTAGATGGTTGGGGTCCAAGGGAGACGCCGGGCTGGCGCTCAAGCCTCCCGTAGTTGAAGCCGATGGAGGGGAGAGATTGGATGGTGACGTGGTCCAATGCCAACTCTCCTCCCACCGTGATGAATGAAGTCTAGGTCACCGAAATGCATGTTTGCATCCGGGACCCAGCTGATTGCGTGGTGAGCCATCCGAGGCCTGATTTGGAACGCGCAAAGGCCCCTACCTGGCACGCCAACTGTCGGTGTTTCGAATAAACACCAACTAGTAAATTTATATTTGTTGCGTGTTAGGCTTGGATGGTGTACTAAAGGACACAAGGTTTATACTGGTTCGGGTTGAATGTCTCTACGTCTAGTTTGCTGTTGCTCGTGTTATTAGTAACAAAAAAGATTCATAGTAGGGGGTACAAACGGTCGAGAGAGGAACAAGTCCCTAGTCTCTGATGGAAGGGTCGAAAGGATGCCAAGAGCTTGGTTGCTGCTTGGCTGTATGCTGTGTGTGGAATCGATCCATCCTATTAGCGGGGTGCCCTACTCCCCTTTTATATACCAAGGGGGAGCAGAGATTACAGATGAGAGAAAAAGGAAAAAAACCATAGGGTAGAGAAGATCCATCGAAGGAGCCGGGTCTTCCTTTCCCCCCATGTCTGCCCTGCTGACATGACAGACCATGTTAGGGATGGCGTGTTCACTGATCTTCTTAGGGCCGTGCCTTGGCCTCATCCAGCAAGTGGGTACATCCCATCCTACACCGGCGGATGGTGCGGCATGCCAGGGAGCCGAGCTATGACCCTACGGGGAGTAGATAGAGAAGTGACCATATGTTCGTCACTGTAGATGATGTGAGCTCTCTCTTGGATTGTAGTGGTTGTCGTATGCTTGTGTCAGGATCCACGTCCGAGGGCTGATGGTGGCGCCCACAATACCACTTATGATCAAGTGCACTATCTTGTTGTGGTTAGCTTGCTTCATCTTTTGATCAATGCTTGCATGAGAAAACTATTTGGAATACCACTTGAATTGCCATGACTAGCTCTCTTTTGGGTGTTGCTTGCTTTCCTTGATCAATCCTTTTGATTGCTTCAACTAAGCATCTCAAATGTCCCTCGGATCACCACTTCCATGTTAGCCTTCCAAGTACCACACTTGGTTTACCTACACATAGGCGGCAAGCCCCTACACTTAGGGAGAAGTGACCTCTCTCCAAAGAATCATTCTTGGCACTCACTTGAAATAACTTGATTGATTGATCCAAGTGATGGACTTAACTTGATGAGTAACCTTAATTCCTTTTTAAGTCCTTTTATTTCTACTTATTTAAGTCTTTTTCTTTCTACCAAATGATTTCCAATAGTCACTAGAACTTAAACTTCATCTTCATCTTAAGTTTGATCTTGATCTTCCAATTTGAGTACCAAATATGTGTAAAGTACACTCCACAATCAAATGGCCTTGTGCTCTTTGCTTGTTATGCTTCTAGATCATCTCAAAAACAAACTTTGGTGCCTCAATTACTTATAAACATGTTTCAACTTGAGGACCTTTCAATCAAAGTGACTCTAGATCAATCCAACATTTGTCACTTTTCTAGCAGATTTTGTACTCTTTAAATAAAAATGCATATCACCCAAAGTACAAATCCAAATATCATGAAATTTGGTGAATATGTGATTCACTAAGTTATATAGCAGCTGTAAAAATTTGAGCTTCATTTGACTTTTAGATTGCTACCATATTTCAATTCTTCCACCACTGTTACATGCTGAAAACTGCTACACTATAGCTAAAAAGATCCACTCCAAAATCAAAGCATCTCTTATCCAATTCCTATGAAATTTGTACAGCCTTATACCATAAGTCTAGAGCATGTACACTAATTTTTATGCCAATCTAATAAGTTTTGATCACTCAAACATGGTTAAGATCACAGCTCACTCAGATTTTTAATATAGGACAGATTTCAACCACTTGAGCTATTACTTCATCAAATGTGAATCAAACTTGAAATCAACTTGTTTGAATACTTTCACAAGGCATAAATCCATTCAATCCACTTACTAAATGTCATCTTATGAACTTATCCAATACAAATCAATCTAAACTTGATTACTAAGCTATTTATCCATTCAAACATCTCATAGCAAAGAACAATGCATATTTATCCAATTCAATCACCTCATATGCACCCAAATAAAATGATCAACAAGAGATATACCTTGGTTAGCTCATGATCATCCAATTAGCGAGCTTCATCTCAAATATTTACAAGCCATCAAATATATATATCCAATAAATCACCCACAACTTGAAAATGACACTTGTATATTATAGCACTCTTAGACTTCACTAATTCTTGGCTTGACATTGGGATATGATTGCATTAAGCATCAATACTTGGCTCAACATATGATGATCAATGTGAAATCAATTGAATCAAACCTCCAATGTCGATGGTACCTACAAACAATCATCCACTTTTTGATGGTATCCAAACAAGTTTAGGTCCTCTCAAGTTAGGAGCAACATACTTAGGCAAAGCCTTAGTATGAGTAACGGGATGTTTTGCAATAGCAACCACAGAGGTACCATTACCATTCTTTCTAAGCACATTATTATAAACAATCAAAATAAGCTTAGAATTATTACCTATGGGACATGAATGTGCCATGTGTCCCCTTTCTCGGTATGAGTAGCACTTTCTCTTTGATTGAGCCTTCTCTTCCTTGCTCATGTGGTGCTTCCCATTGCCTCGCCTCTCATGGATTGCTTGAGCCTTCTTTTCATACTTGGTAGGACACTTAGAGGCAAAGTGTCTCGTATTTTCACACTTGAAGCACTTGATATGAGCATAGACTTTCTTCTCATCTTGTGTCTTGCTCATTATCTTGGCATCTTGATTAGGAGTTGGATGCCTTGCTCTTGCTTTACCACCTCTTCTTGTCTTCTTCTTCATCCCTAAATCACCATTTTGATGGTTGATCTTGACTTGAACTTGGGGTGTCTTCTCTTGCTCAACTTGTGGCTTTGGTTGATGTTCTTCTAGTTGCTTCACCAATTGCTCGGTTGGGCACATTGAGGTATGATGACCCCATGTGTGGCATTTAAAGCACTTGACATGCTTTAGCCTCTCTTCTTCCTTCATCAACTTGAGCTTCTCTTCATTGGGGCAACTATTTGTAAGATGTCCCACTTCATGGCATTTGAAGCACATGAAATGAGAGAGCTTCACTTGTTCTTGCTTCTTCATCTCTCTTTCATATCTTCTCTTGCCCCATCTCTTGCCCTTGATCTTGTTCTTGTTGAAACCAGTGCCACTCATGTCCCCATTGCTTCTTTTGTTGTTCAACATATGCTCAAAGGTGACTTTGGTGTTGTAACACCTCTCTAACTTGTTGCTCAACTTCTTCACTTCATTTTTGAGCTTATTGTTCTCCTTCAAAAGGTTAGTCTCACAAGACATAGAAGTAGAACAATCATCTATTTGTGAAGAACATGGCATTTCTAATAAATCATCAGAAGAGGTGGATACATGCTTCTTCCCTACATCACAAGGGTTAGCAACAATATGTGATTGATCAATTGACCCATGTGATGAGCTCTTACTAGTTTTAGTTTTTCCATTGGAAAGCTCCTTAGTGATAAAAGCATAGTCTTGTACCAAGTTATCATGAGCAACACTAAGTTCCTCATGAGCCAATTTTAGCTCCTCATGTGAACAAGTAGTAACATAAAGTAGATGCTTTTATTGTTCACATGTGTTCTTTAGAAAAGAGTTTTCATTTTTCAATTTCTCGGTTTTAGCCATCTCTTTTTCTAAAGCTCTGATCATGCAACCATATCTATCTAGAAGCTCCTCATATGAATCAAGATCAATCACATTTGCATTAGATACCTTAGTGTCATCTTGTGACATGAAGCAATGTGATATAGTTAGAGAGCTTGGAGAAACATCACTCTGATAGCCCGAGCATGATCCATCATTATCACCATCAAGTGTGCATGGAGTAGCATCATCATTGGCATCACTTGTAGCATCATCATCAATCTTGTCAAGTGATCTTGTGGTATGATGATCATCATCATCATTTGACCATGAGGTGGAGCAATCTTCCACAATCACCAAATTGTGGCCATGCTCAAGACACTCATGCGCCTCCTTCTTGGGCTCATCATCATCATCATCGGAGACCATCCCAAACTTCTTATTGAGATAACTTCAAATCTCATGGGCGGTCTTCATGTCAATGATCTCTCCAAATATGCTATCATACAAAGATCTATACATGATGTCAATAGCTTGGGTGTCGAGATCTAGGCATTTCTCTTGTGCTTGAGTTAGATTATTTTCATCCAACACATGAGAAAATCCTACATCTACCATCCACCATATTTGAGGGTAAATAAACTTAAAATTACATATCATCCAATTTTTCCACTGTGCAAAGTGTGTGCCATCAAAAGTGTATGGACACTCAACATCTAGCCCATAAGCCGCCATCCTCTCGGGCCGGTGAAGACCACAAATGAGAGACCTAGCTTCGATACCACTTGTAGGGTCTAGATGGCGAACTAGAGGGGGGTGAATAGTCCTTTCTTAAACTTAATCGCGACTGCTAACCGAAACAAGTGCGGAATTAAAACCATTGGTCTAGCCAAGACTACATCCCTTTATCGAAGTTCACAAGCACCTTATAAAGATCCTAATTAGACAACTAAGGTGTCGGGCTAGCTAAAGCTCATCTAACCAATTCTAGAAGCAATGTCACACAAATCTATGCCACTAGTACTTCAAGCAATGATGGAGCTCCTATACATGCTAGTAAGCAAAAGCACAAAGCCACCTAAGCTCACTAGCAATGCTCAATAACAAGGCAACCAATGGCCAATTAAAGAGTGCAAATACTTAGCTACACAAACTAAGCAATATGACTAACAAGGTTACACATATCAAATTAGCCACGTAAGGGAGCTACTTCTATGCTACACAAGCAAGAAGGTAACTAGTGAGCTACACAAGCTAACTAATTACAAGAGCAACTACACAAGCACAATGTATATGAAATGTAAATACAAGCTTGTGTAACGAGGATGCAAACCAACGGGAATACAAGGATGATACGATGATTTTTATCCCGAGGTTCACGTGCTTGCAAACACGCTAGTCCTCTTTGAGACAAGCTCCAAGGTTGCCGCCGGTCCTCTTGCTAGTGGTGACCCGCAAGTCACACTCTCCCATGTGGAGTGCTTACACAAGCTCTAGCACTTGACATGGCGGGACCACTTGTCGTCCTTCGCGTCTCGCTCTACTAGAGTTACTCTTCGCGGATCCCGTAGGGCGAGCACAATGCCCCTCACAAAGCTCTTCTCCAGAGCACCGCACAAGCTTCTTGCGGGCTTCGACGGAGACCACCACCAAGCCGTCTAGGAGGTGGCAACCTCCAAGAGTAACAAGCACCATCGGCTTGCAACTCGATCACCTAGTGCCACTCGATGCAACCTCATGATGCAATCACACTAAAATCGCTCACTCACTCGATCGGATGAACACTATCAAGCTAGAGTGAGAGGGCTCCCAAGCACCACCACATAAAGCCACCAAGGCTCTTGTGTGCTCAGCTCTCCACCGTTAACGGCCAAAGCCCGATCAACACTTCTATTTATAGTCCCACGGGCTAAAATAGCCGTTACCCCTTCACTGGATAGATTTTGGGATGACCAAACGCGCAGGTCGTGTGCACCATACGCGTCCGATGTGGCGACCGGACGTGTCCGATCGCTGTGTCGATCACCGCTTGACAATGTGTCCCTTTCAAATTTAAGTAGCCGTCCCACCAACGCTAAAATAGCGACGCATCGAGACACTGCGATAGAAAACGACGGACGCTGGAGACGCGTCGTTGGTCGAGTCGAGTCAGAGCTTCGAGCCGTTACGGGCCGACTCAGACGCGTCCGTCCTGACCGGACCGGACGCTCTCAGCGTCCGATCAATTATTGCGCTGAAAACCCGAGACTTGCTGGTTCACACCGGACGGTGTGGCGACCGGACGTGTCCGGATGCTCTCTGCAATCCTACTTCGGGCTATATCACTTTGACTGTGACGACAACGAAGAACTTCGTCAACGTCCGGTCACTCCATCGAAGCTAGAGTCGTCACCTCGGCAACTCGCCCCATACTATGAATACGGACGCGTCCGGTGCTCGATATCGAACGCCCGGTCATGTGAAAGTAGCGTGACTCTCATATCGGACGCGTCCGGTCACCCCATGATCAGCACATTCAACTCCTTTTCTTCATCAACTTTTTCTCCTTTGCAAATGTGCCAACAACACCAGGTGTACAACACCTTGTACACGTGTGTTAGCTTTTCACAAACATTTTTCAAAGAGTAAACCACTTAACTTGCCACGCCACTCGATCCTAACAACGATGCAAAGTTAGATCACTCGAGTGGCACTAGATGACCGATATGCAAGCAAGTTTGCCCCTCTTGATAGTACGGCCATCTATCCTAAATCCGGTCATAAACTTCTCTACACACCTATGACCGATGAAATGAAATGCCCTAGGTTATACCTTTGCCTTGCGCATTCCATTCCATCTCCTCCATTGTTGATGCAACACATGCACCAACCATTCATCAAATGATATGATCCACTTTATATCATCACGTGACCGTATTGGTTCATCGATCTTGACTTCACTTGCTTTTCACCGTTGCCTTCGTCCATCGATGCCAAGTCTTGCTCAAACTTCACCGTCACGCGGTCCATCACTCAAAAGCCTCCGACTTGCCCTTCACGCTTGCAACCGATCCATCAAGCTAAGTCATGTCTTGATCTTCTCCACCTTGATCACATGACTCCATGTCATGTCTCATGTGCAATAAGCTCCTTCATCATCATATGTGTGAGCTTTGCAACATCTTTGAGCCATCATCACCGTCATGGCATATGTTGCTCGCACACATGTACCTGTGGACTAATCACCTGTGTATCTCACTTAAACACATTAGTCCACCTAAGGTTATCATTCAATTACCAAAACCAAATAAAGACCTTTCAGCGCGACAGTGGAGAAATGAAATGTCCCTTGTGTTTTTTTTTTTTTTTAGAGAAACCGCGTCGTACTGAAGGTAGAGCGGAGGAGGCCCGTTGGACCCGACCCGATCGTTGTGCAGGCCCGGGAATGGACCGTCCGGACGGAACACGCTGGATAGATGCCCGTGTGCCAGCATTATCATTCTACTTTTTATACGTGAGTCCGCCGATTTCCATCCCATGGTTCATTTCACCACGACATTCTCACTCATATGAAACTTCATATAGCGCCTAGCATCCGCGCTCTCGCTAGTATGGTTCTCACACCGCCGTGGTCGGCTGTGATTTTGTTGCAGCGCCTAGACGCAGCTACAAGGCATCAACCAGCAAGCACAATGGCAAAGAGAAAGTTCAAGCAACACAAGACTGCTGCGGCTGCAGCCGGATGTAGCTAGGCAAGTAGTCCGTCCGATCCGACCACCCGCAGGCCGCAGCTCGCGCATGGTTTTGTCAGTTGTCACCGGACCCGTGAACCGTAGTCCGTAGGTACAGCTTCATATCCCCAGAGATAATAACCCTTCTCTAGTGAGATGAGCATCCTCCTCAATCCTAAACCTCAAACCCAAAGCCTAACGACAATTCAAGTAACGGCTGCCATGATAGTGTATTAGGTTTACAAGGGGAGAGGATCAGACAAGCAGCCACTGAGTAGACGGATTGACTGTAGCTTCATTCGTTAGTTATTTTTAATGGTGAAAAAAAATGCTTACTCAAGTTCAGTACTGTATTCAAAGTGCATGCACGAACTGTATGATGCAATGTTGTGGGTGTATGTGGACCTGACCAGGCTGAAACTCTAGCGCAACCGGCTTTTTTCACGGCCCGGCCCGTCAAAATCCATGTACTGTAGTTGGCAAGGGACCACGCGCTGACGCCCCCGCCCCGCCACCGCGCCGCGCGGTATCACAGTTCGGCGGCGCCCGGGCACGGCACGTCGTAAAACCCTAGAAAAACACTTGCTCGCCCCAAAAACTTTTCCTCCTTCCCCTTTCCACCGCGCCGGCGAGCCGAAGCAACGCGGAGCTAAGGATGCCGCGGACCACCGTGGTGGAGAGCCCCGGCTGCCCGCCACTCCGCGCCATCACCACCGACATCCTCGGCCTCGTCAAAGGTAGCCCGCGACCCTTCCCCCCTCCCCTCCGCCGCTTGCCCCCTCGTCCTCTTCGCGCTGCTATGTAGCACTGACTCTACCCGTTTCCCCGCCGGTTGCAGTCGTCGAGGCCCACGCGAAGCCGGCGGGCGCTGCCAAGGTCGTCGAGACGTGGGGCGCGCCCGACGCCTTCCGCGCCATCGTCGCTGCCTCCCTCGCCGATCGTGCCGCCGACCCCGTGAGCATCCCTTCCCGTGCCTCCTTGCCGACTGAGGCTTTATTATCAGATTCATTGGTAAAATCAAGGCGTGCATCTAATTTGCGTTTATGTGCCGCTCTTCTGCAGGTCTTGGCTGTGGCGAGGAAGAACAGCGTGGTGAGTAGCCGCTGCTCTTAGAATTGAGGCGCTCTTTGCCTGCAATGTGCCCAATAGTGTGTGATTTAGGTGATTTCGTGTAGGTTGAGTTGCTGAATCCCCTGAATGGGGATGCTCTGGCTGCTGTCAAGACCGTGGGGCCAGCACCAAATGATGGTGGCGCTGAAGGTGATCCCCTCGCCGCATTGCACCTTTTCACAAGGCAGGCTTCAGACTCGATGTAAATTTTCATCCCACAATTGTTCCACCTACTGTCATTCTAGGTTCTTAGTTCATGCTATTAGCTGGTGGCTGAGTCATATTGACCCAATTGTGCATTGCAGCTTAGGAACGTTTCTTGCCTGCTCGGAGCAGGGGAAAGCTTCTATAAGGTCCATCACGAAAGAAAATGCAGCTTCGGGCTCAGATGTTGGGCCATCAGCCACATGGGATGTGTGCAGTGGGGCCAATGTGCAATTTTGCTCAGTTGATCATGGCGAAAGCTATGTGATGTTTGGAGGGTGAGTTTAAAGAACCTGAAACAGGGTTTATCTGCTTTATTTCAAAATTTGCATTTGAAACATTGTTGCCTATGTTCAGCATTTTTGCTATTTGACATGAAAATCTGTAAGCAAATTTTAACTTCCAGAAATAATGGCTCCATTTGTTGTAGGAAAGGTATAGAAGTGAACTTGTGGGATATCACATCTTGTAGTAAGACATGGTCTGCTAAATCTGTAAGCACTCATTGACTGACTTTGTTTATTTCTCTCTGATACTAATACAGAAGGCCTTCATCCTTTATTAAATGGTTTCTTTCTTTGTTTCATCCGAAGCCCCGAGCAAATAGTCTTGGTATATTCGCTCGACCTTGGTTCACTGCTGGAACCTTCTTGTGCAAGGATGATCATCGTAAAATTGTAGCCTGTACAAATAATCATCAGGTAGTGTAAACTGATGTCTGCATCTCTTGCTATGGCAAGGAAAAACTCCCAAGAGATTGAACATATTTTGATCAAATAAATTATCATGTGCCTTAGCCTACCCCAACTTGTTTGGGACTGACAGGTTTTGTTGTTGTAAATTATCATGTGCCTGAACTGCAAGGATGCTAGTTTCTGCTTCGAAGTTCATGTGTGTTGGTTTAAATGCATGATATTTTTCAAGTTGTGTATCTAATATGCCAAGCTAAGAACTTGCCCAAAGCCATACTGCAAATGGAACAGGCCTACAGATAGCTAACATCCTTCTTACTTTTATCCGTGCTTTGCATAAAATGGTTAACCAGGTCCTCGCATCAACCTTTACAACACACTTGGTGACTCAGGCATCTGTTAACTGACTGGGGGGTTATACTGTATTCTGTCGTAGCTTATATAGACTAAAAGGCAATTTATTGCACTTATGTCATTACGGTCTTGTAGGCAGTAGGTTAGCAAGGCATGTTCATGTAAAGACACTGGTATACCTCCATATTTTGCTAATGCAATGATGATGATACTGAGCATTTTTATGTGAATGGCGTTTACCTTTTTTCAGGTCCGCTTGTATGATACTGCAGTGCAAAGAAGACCTGCCATCTCTGTTGATTTCAGGGAGTCACCAATCAAGGCAGTTGCTGCTGATCCGAATGGGCATGATGTCTATATTGGCACAGGAACAGGGGATCTTGCTTCCTTTGACATGAGAACAGGTATGGTGTGCTGGCATGCTGCTATATGTTATCCTCTCTTAAACACAGAATTGAAAACTTGATCATATGATACATTCTTTAGGATGTTGTTAGTTCCTTTTTTTTTTGTAATGTGGGATGGTTTTAATTGGCAATGCACCTTCTGTTCCACTGTTGGTACCTTTTTTTCTCCAGCTAGCCAGTAATCTGCAGCTAAGGTGGTATTACAACTAAATCAATGCTGACCTACATTTGTATTGATAGGAATACACATTGACACATTGTGGGCAGGCTGAACATGGGCTATGATAATTTATATAAAGCTGTTGTTTAGATGGTAGTTAAGGATAGAAAATAGGTTATCAGTAACACTTAACAGGAAGAGAATGGTTTGATATATGTAACTTGCACAGGTTCACAGATACCCTCATGTTTGTGCTGTTGAAAGAATCACATATTCACATGTGCAAGCGATGATGAGCTACCATTTGATAGCTTTATTATCACTTTTATTATTTTGATTTTTCTTTGTTACTAAAATTGCAAAATCAATATTTTCCCCCTTTTTTCAGGGAAATTGCTGGGATGCTATATTGGCAAATGCAGTGGAAGTATTAGATCTATTGTTAGGCATCCAGAGCTACCTTTGATAGCATCTTGCGGTGAGGCTACCTCTAGAAAGGCTCATTTCTTTCTATTGGGATGCCTGTTTCACTTGGCATTCGAGATAGTTTCTGTTACAAATTAAAACATCAAGTTTCAGAATTATGGATAACTCGGGAAATGTTTGTCTTTGTAGGACTGGATAGCTACTTACGTATCTGGGACACAAACACAAGACAGTTGCTATCCTCTGTAAGTTCAAGAACTGCTGAGTGCTGACATACCATTCAAGCATATCTTGGAGTTAATTTTGTTTTACTGCATTGCAATCTAATTTTGGGCCTCCATTTTATTTGACAAAACAAAATGTAGTAACTTGGTCACTGACAGTTGATAGTATACTTGTTTCAAACTTTTACTTCAATGTAAATGAATTATTTCTAATATATTTGAGCTATTTCCATTATTCACTAGTTGTCTTGTTTTGTTCTCGTGCAGGTCTTTCTGAAGCAGCATCTTACAACTGTGGTCCTTGATTCACATTTTTCTGTTGAAGGTTATTATCTATCCACAACAGTTATCACTGCTCACCAATTGTTTCTTGTTTGTAGTTTCAAATGCATTTTCTTAGTTTAGAAGATTAGAAGTTAAACTATAGGCAATGTTTAACAATCACATATCCTGAATAACATGGTGGTTGAGATGGCAGCCCCCCCTTTTGCCATTAGAACCATTGTAGCCTTGTAGACCTGAAAATGGCATTACTCATAAATCCCATTTCCTCCAAGGACATCTACGTGGTCCTATGCTAACACTATTATTGCCATAGAGCCTGGAGAGACGAAATCCATGCAACTGGAGTCTTCAGTGGAGGCTGAGGCTGAAGTCCCAAAAGAAAAGAAGAAGAAAAAGAGTAAGACAATTACGGAGGATGAGACTGAGGCTCAAGTACGAAAAGAAAAGAAGAAAAAGAAGAGTAAAACAATTGAAGAGGACGAAGAACAACTTAGAGTGGTCGACCATAGCGATATTAATGGTGAAATATATGCCAGAAAAGAAAAGAAGAAAAAGAAGAGTAGAACTATTGAAGGGGACGAGGAGCGAGACAGCGACGGTGAAATGTGCAGTCCCAAGAGAAGAAAATCAGGAGAAAGAAGCAAATGCCTGAAGAAGAAGAGCAAGAAACAGCTGGACGCCTAGAACAAGTATCATTTATCTCATTACCTGTCTTTTACTTGATTTTGCAGAATTACACAATTTTGTGTTGTAGTTTGTTTGGAACAGTGTATCCCTTTTGAAACCCTGCAAGGGAATTTCACTGTACATTCTTTGAGATATATATATTTTTGGGTCTGTCTACATATCTGTTGACAGATTCTTACACAAAAAATCTATCAAATTTTTGACAAATCAACAGCTGACACATCAGCCAAGAAAAATGACAGATTTTTGTATTGCAAATCTGTCAGATTTGCACAACACGGTTACACAGTAGACAAAAGATCCAAACCCCGTTATCTTTCAACAAATGCCGCAGAATTCAAGCAGAGATCTCCTTTCAGACCGATGTCTTCTTGGCATTTCAAGCATGTACACGTGAACCCGTAATCTGCAAGCTGCACCTGCCTCTCGTATGGTGGGCTTCATCGATGTAGGAGATGGTAATCTGGAATGGTCATTGTCAGATTGGTAGGATTGCATGTCTACAGAATATAGCATAAAACCACCAGAAAGTTTTAACTTAATAAGAACATTGCAGAGTTCAGCAAACATTTCACAAGCTACATCAAGCTGTATAACCTGGAGGCAATTCTCACATGTACAGAAATGGCACAATACCTGCATTTATATCGTTCATCCCTTTGAGAACAGCAGCGTCAGGGATGATATCAACCATGAGAATGTGCTCAATGCTGTAACCATAATCTGCCATCACCTGGACAGCAGCAAGAGTTTATTGAATTTGCCAGGACAGACATAGAACAGCCATATGTGGTAGGGCATACAAGAAAAGGTAGAACATTGGAATACTCTCTCAAGAGATGACATAACCTCATACTACTAGACATTGCCAATAATACAGAGGAAACAATGTGTTTTAGACAAAACTAAACAATAGCAATTGAATCGGACATAGGCTAAATATCAACCAGACAAGATTCTGATTTCATCGGAAACAAATATGGTGTCAAAACAGATAAGCATGTTGGTTGTCTATGGACCGTTACAGTACTTGTCACACAACCAAGTTCATCAAATAGTTATGAAACTCCTTTTAATACACATGCTAAAACCAATAATGGAAATAAAGAGGTCCACATGCAATAAAACAACATGTTTAGGATGTACTGAACCAAAGCTAAACTGTAGGGATACACATAGGGCAAACCAGAAAGGACTGCAGTAATCACTAAGCAGATTGCTAATCAAAAGCAGAATATATGCAGAATGGTTAACTCGTTCAAATTATCACCACAACAATGGCCATAAGTGTCACCATAGTTGCAGGCAGAATCATTCATTTGTAGCCAATCCCCTACCAATATTTAAAATAGGCCTCTAAATTACGAGAGTGTTCGGTTGGACTGAAATGGGAACTGTTCACATGGGATTTTACTGTTCATGCTGAAATTTTGTGAGGGAAAAACACTGCTCCGGCTGGAAAAAAAAAGGCAAGCCAGCCAGCCGAACACGGCCTACCTTTTCAAGCTCCTGCAGTACAGCTTTGGCCCACATCATTCTTCTGCTCAAAGGGATCATCCAGATTCATTCTTGGTACAATGGCTCGAACAACTATTTTTCATAAAAGTACAAGTTTCAGGTTATATTTGAGAGAAACTGTACAAAACCAACAAAGCTCGATGCTAATAATTCACCATCAAAGACGTAGGCCTGAATTTGCTGTTGGGGATTCTGCAACTCATAGAATGCATCATCTGCATTTTCCTTGACAACACGGTATTGAATTGTGCAGATCAGTTGGACAAAGACGTTATCCTGCAAAGGAAAAAGGATGCCACCAATTGTTTCAACAAGAAAACAAGCAACAAGTACCATAGGCAAAGAATATTTCACTTCATTGCAAAGGAACTAAAGACAGATTCAGACCATCAACCCCTCAAAACCAATCACCCCATGAACCTACAACTTAAACTAACCTGGCATTTGACTTGTATACCACCAGATTTAATAGCACCAAACTTGTTGAACTCCTGTTCAACCATTTCAAACAGTTGCTTCAAAAGGAAAGTTCTTAACAAAAATTGAGTACCCCTGGTTCTGCAAAACAAGGTGTTACAATTCAGAATAAATCCCATTATTTTCTTCTGTCCATTCAGATATGATCACAAATAGGTATCCTCCAAAATACGCCTTGTATGCCCCGTAATAAGACTAACTAGTATGCTGGAAGAAAATCTTGAGTGCAATTTCGACCTACTTACTGACGACAATGGTCAGATCATCTCTCTTCATGAGGATTCTCAGTGGCTTATTCATGAACTTGCGGGTAATCTCAAGGGCCTCAGGAGGTATGGTAGCAGAGAAAAGACTCCAACCTGAATCTTGGCTGGGGGAAGCTGGAAGATATCGTACATCTGCATTTCACCAAAGCATAAATCAATCAGACGAAGACACAAACACAGAAACACACAAACACATGCACCCACACACGTAGACACACTCACACTCTCACCAAAGACAACACCCACCCATCCACACACCCAAACACACATAGAGACACACACAAAAACTGAGGGAGAGAAAGAAAGATAGGCACACACACAAAGACACACACACACACACACAGAGAGAGAGAGAGAGAGACACACAAAAACCCACACACACAGACAGACACACACACACACACACAGAGAAAGAGACACACCAGCAACGCTACATTTGCTGCTACTGCTGATCAATAGCAGCTCAATCAACAGCAGCAACTAAAATACAACCCAGAAGAAGAAAAAATAGCTTTGGGGCCCTCAAAAGAAAAAAAAACCACACACACCATCAGTTGTCAAAGACACTACACCCACAAACACAGACACATATCCACACAAAAAAAAGCAAAAAAAAACACACACAGAGAGAGAGAGAGGGACACACAGAGAGAGAGACACACACAGAGAGACAGAGACACAGAGATAGAGAGAGACACACGCACGCACGCAGATAGAGAAAAACACACAGAGAGAGACACACGCAGACACAGATATATAGAGAGAGAAAGACTCAAAAAGGCAAATGACAAAAAATAAGGCAAAAACATAACACAACTCTAAAAATATACAACTAATGCCAAAAGAAAAAGAAAAAAAGGAAAATAAAATAAAAAGGTAAAAAAAACAGAGCAAAAACACCCACACCCAAAAAAAAACCGACACACACAGACACACACACAAACAGAGGAAGAGAGAGACACAAAAAAGACACACATGCACCCACACAAACAAAGAACACACAGACAGACACACTCAGAAGGCAAAGGACAAAAAAGAACCACAGCTAAAAAAACCACCTTCTAAGACACATGCACCCAAACACACAAAGAACCCACACACAGACAAACTTAATATGCCTACAACAACAATCTGTGCTTGATGTTTCCATGTAATAGTGTGACAATGACTACAGGATGAATTAGCAGGTCTAAGCAATTCAGGGAGCAGAATAGTCACTCTTGATTATTTAGGAACAATTCTGTACTCCTAAAAACATCAGAATTATTAGCTGCATAGAGATGAAGCAAAACCTTTGAGTAGATAAACATGTCAAATCATCTCAAGTCCCATAAAATATGCTATTAATAATAATACCATATAACTTCATATGTACTGAGCAAGAAAAATATACTGAATCAGCATACTAGGAAGAACTGATTCGACATACTTGTGCTGAAGAAGCATATTGCCCAGAAAGAAAAATGTACATGCAAGTAGTTGAAAATTTTTCACATAGACAATATCACAAGAATGAGACCACATAGACAATATCACTAGAATGAGACGTGAAGAAAGTAGACAGTGACCCAGTATGAGAAGCAATGTTCTAAGAAAGTAGAAGGAACAAATAGAAAGAGACAAGAAAGGGGAGTAGATCTTAAGGACGTGCAAACAATGGAGGAGAAATTGTTCAATGAGAAATAGATAAGCAAAAATAAGTGCAGCAATAAAAAAAACGTGATAGGCCCATGAAAACGAGTAAAAGAGAAGAAATGTAGAAATTAGAAAAGTCCTAGTCACGAATGGAACAACCAGAGCGACAAGCAAATTCCCAATTAACTAATGAAACATCGTTACACACCGCACCCAATGATTTGTTTGCTCTAATTTAAACTACTTAAACTGCTATCTCCGCTGGCCTGCACAGATCCCACCGCAACTTGGACATCGCCAGAAGCTCAAATCTTAGAAACATAATCCCAAACCGTTGCCAAGCAACCCAACAGCTCGTATGAGAGCTACAGCACAATAGGCCGATATAGAGCTCCGGAGAACCTAAGAACAGTTCAATGAATTGTTCGGCAACTTTCTAGGGGCAGATCCGCTGCCGATTCTTTCCGGTTGAGCCCTAGGAGGCTGCAGAGCGTCTTCCGCTATTGTGCTGCTACCCCCTGACAAGAGGTAGGGTCCGGGGTTCGGGCTTGGGTATGGTTCGGCCGGCGTAGGGGTGTGGCTGGCTTGAAGCCTTCAATGTGTATTTCTGGAGTGGTAGCATGTCCGGTGGGAACGTGCCGTCATATGAACCTGCCCCTGTTTTTTATTCTTACATTCTTTGATTCACATGCTATGTGTATTTCACTATTTCTGGAGTCTTCTGACAATGAGGATGTTTCAGATCTAACTGAATATTCCATTCACTATGCAATCCATTCCTGCAAAATATAAATCGCCGGAAAACAATCAAGATGGAACACATGTTGGCTAAAAGCCATTTCCAAGGGACAGGGAGACTGGGAGATCAAAGATAATCTTCAATATGAGTTCCTTTGATGCTTCACCAACCAACTCTATAAACAGCATCCATATGAACATTTGCTCACCTATAGACTATTAACTTAACTCTATATGACATGTGTGTGGAAGATCATGGCAATCTCAGCACAGCAATCATGCAGCGGAAGCCAAGCCAAAACAGTTTCGCTGCCCACTTGCCAACGAGGATCGTGAATCATGTGACTGCCAAACAACCAATCTGCGTGGGATAACTTGCAGTTGCAGGATGGAGCAGCTTCAGATCGCTGTCCCAGGCGTCGGCTGAGTCAGCACCACTGGTCTCGGTTTCGGGGAGGAATTCATCGAAATCGGCCAGGGATTTCAGCTGGCTGCTCAGTGAAGCTATCGTCTTCTGGCAGTCGGCCAGTTTCCCTGCAGCCTTGGCCAGCTCTGTCTCCTGTAAAAAAGTGTAGGATTTCATGAGTAACAAATCTACCAATCACCACCAGGATCTACCGCAAACAATAAGACAATCTGTGGCAGTCAAAATGGAAGTTACCTTTCTGATCTGAAGATCTTTGACTGCCACAGATTTCACTGGTTGGTGTCCCAGAAGGGATCTGCAGGAGATCTGTTCCTCCATCTTCTGACATTTTACCACAAGCTCGGATGACTGTGCCCTCTCTTTATGGATCTGTTCCTCCAGCAAACTCATCTTCCCACGTAATTCTTCGGCTTCCTTCTCTCTGAGCTCGAACCGACTAGCCAGCTCTTTCTTCTCAGTTTCAGAAGCACCCAGTGCAGATATGTAAGCTGATGACAGGTTCTTCTGGCTCTCCAGCATCTTCTGCAACAGGCTTATATCCTCCTTCAAGCTGCTGATTTCAGCGTGCCTCGACTGAAGCTGAGACTCTAATTCCACCGTCACTGGCCTCTGTTTCTCAATTACATCCTCGAGCTTTTTAACCTTCTCATTGAGCTCAACGATCTGTGAGTTCGAAAACTCCAGCTGGGATCTAAGCTCCTCCAGTTCTTGGCACCGCATTGCCAGTGCAGCAGACGACGCTTTCTCTTCCTCGACTCGCAGTTCCAAGCTACTAGCCTTCTTTTGCAGCAAAGCGATTTCCTCGCGTGCAGACTCCAGCTCGAGCTCGACGCCCTTCTTCTTTGCTTCCAGAGCATCAATGCCATGGCATTTCGTCGCCAGCCGGATCGACAAGGCCTTCTCCACCCCCAGTTTCCTCTCCATCAGGGTGATCTTGTCGCTGAGCTTCTTGGCTTCGGACCGTGACGTCTCCAGCTGAGCGCTCAACTCCCTCTTCTCTGCCCCCAGCGCCTCCATGTCCTGGTACTTGGCTGCGAGCTCAAGCGTCAGCGCCTTCTCAGACTCGAGCCGTTCCTCCAGAATGCGCCCCTTGTCTAGCAAGCCCGCGATCTCGGCATGGGCGAGCTCGAGCTTGCCCTCGAGCTCTCCTCTCTTCGCCTCAGCAGCCTCCACCTCGGCCTCCATGGCGTGTTTCTCGCCATTGGCAAGGTTCAGCTGCCGCTGCAGCTCAGCTGATCTCTCGTCTGCCACCATTACCCGGTGGCGGCAAGTCCTCAGCTCGCGCTGAGCCTCGTGCAGCGCCTTCTCCCGCTCGGCCTTCTCGGCTGCCAGCTTCCTGACCTTCTCCTCGAGCCTCGCCAGCTGCCCGCTCGCGTCCTCGACTGCGTCGCCTTTCGACAAGCCGTTCGCGGAGGCGAGCTTCTCCATCTCGAGGAAGTCGTCCATGACGCCGATGTCCGCGGTCGCGAGGCTCGCGGTCCTGGTGCTTGCACCGCTCTTGTCGTTCCTGAACTGGTCGAGCTCGGTGATGAGGGCCGAGGCCCATGAGTCGGAGCAGTCCGACTGGCAGTCCGTGACCGACTCGGCGCCGGCCGAGCTCGGAGAACGTCTGAGCTCGACGTTGACGGCGGGCCTCCGTGCCGCGGCCTGCAGCCTCCTGCACTCAGCTTGGAGCTTGGCCACCTTCTTGATGCCATCCAGCTGCTGCCTGCTCGCCGTCTCCGCGGCCCGCCGGTTGAGCTCCTTCTCGATCGTCCTGAACTCCAGCTCCTCTGTCTTGGCGAGCAGCTGCACCCTCAGCGCCGAGTTCTCCTTCTCCAGTGCGGCGAGCCTGGAACCGGTGTCGCCGTCGGTGGCGGCCATCGAGCGCTCGGACTTGGCCTCCAGCCTCGCCGTGAGCTCGACAATGCGCAGCTCGAGGTCGGCCTTGTGGGACTCCCACTGCCGCGCTTGCTGTGCCAGCGCGTCCTGCACCGTCTGGTCCTGCTCGTCCTTGGCGCGCCGGAGCTGCCGGACGCATTCCTTGAGGGCGCCGTCCAGGTGGACGAGCCGGTCGTCCAGCGCAGAGTTCTTGGCCGTTGCAGCGTTCAGCTGCGCCTTCAGTGACGCGATCTCCTTCTCGGCCTTCTCCCATCCTAAATACAAAGGAATACAGTTAAAGATTTGTCTGAACTTTTTATGTTCAGAAACCTCAAATGCCTGATCCTTCACTGTTATATCAGAGGGACCGTACCTAGAACAGCCTCCTCTGCAACCTTGGAATGCTGCTTCACGAGATCATCCTTCGCACGGATATCCAGAACTACGGATGACAGCCTCTCACTCAACACCTTCACCTTCACATTGTTGTCGTCCTCCAATTCCTTCGATGTGATCTCCGGCGACCGAGTCGAATTTGGAGAGCTCTTGGCAGTATCCTGATCAAGAAGCCAAAACCGTCAAATATCCTGCAGATTAGCTTGCTTATTTTGCAGCAACTAGAGAAAAAGAATGCGACCCATCTCAAACTTCAGTCACTACTATGAATTATCTTTCATAAGATTTGAATATTTTTCGCTTGGCTTATCAGCTAGAATCTACAGTATTTTTCTCTCACAATAAAACAACTTCAGCCGGCTTATCAACCGGCTTTAATACCCGCCGAAGCACAGCAATAGGGATCGTCAACTGGAAGCACTAGAAAGTTTTGCCAGAATCTATTGCTGTCAGGGCACAAACACCGTCGCATCGATGTGCACGGCAGGGTACTTTCGCGGGACCATGTTAGCCTGCCTACAGGGTACAGGCTAAAGGCTGTCAG
This sequence comes from Miscanthus lutarioriparius, assembly GCA_904845875.1. Classification (NCBI taxonomy): domain Eukaryota; kingdom Viridiplantae; phylum Streptophyta; class Magnoliopsida; order Poales; family Poaceae; genus Miscanthus; species Miscanthus lutarioriparius. Next base: position 21,538,448 of record CAJGYO010000003.1, read on the forward strand.
TCACAGCTTTCAGCACAGCACAACTCCATAAATCCCAATTACTCTGGGAGTAACTTCTAAACAGCAGGACTCGCAGTACCTGGTAAGTGTTGAAAAAAAAACCGATTGACATTACCATGGAGACTGCAGACAGAGAAGGCCAGCTCCGGTCAAAGATGAGGAGCAATGGCACCAAGGTACTCGGTCATGCACCGCCCAGCACAGGACCAGAGCTGGAAGAACGAGAGAGGGGCATCTTGATTGCTCTGTGCCAGCACGCAGCAGCAACAGGATGAGCCATTTGGGTTTGTGTACCACGGGCATGTAGCAGTGCAGCTGCAGCACATGGAAGAATCGGACGAACGGCCAACCAACCAAGACCAAGAGACGCATCCAGCTACGCGTAGCCATGATGTTGTTAGAGGAAAGCGAGTCCCAACCAACACCCACATCCTCAATTCCTCATTGTCCATGGGCAGGTAGGGCCGGCAATGGCCAGGCCAGGTAGGGCTTGCCCTGCCGAACCGAGCCTACCTTGGTATGGATATGGAAACCACCAGGACAGCACTGCCAGTCTCGTCCTCTACCCCCCATAACCCTTATCAGTGGCCTAAACATGAACAGAGGGATCTGGTAAGCATTGTAGCTTTGCTGCCCACCACAGCAATGCATGCTGGGGGGAAGGATGAGAAACTGAATCTTGCTGGCCCTAAATGCCATGTGGGCATGTAGATGATGAGTACGGTCGGTGTGCCTTTGCCCAAACGATTGATCTGCTGTTAGAAGGTCTACGGCTAACGCTGTATTTCGCGCAACGATCCTGTTTTTGGCAGGCAAGAAGTTAAGCCTATATATACAGAATTGCTGAAACATCTGAAGGTACAGTACAATACAAACAAGGGTCCCTATACTGCCACAGCATCCGAATTTAGGGCCAGGAACAGCAAGGAATTTGTCCTCTCAGTCGGAAATCCCAGTCTAGCTGTGTTGGAGCTTTGGATTTTTGGAGACTTTGTGTGTTGCAACTTGGTGAATGGTGATAGATTAGCAGGGCTACAGAGGCCCATCAGATCTGGCACTGGATAAAATGAAGCCTCACATGCACTGCACATGCTACATGACCTGTTAACTGAAGGACTCGACTGGGAAAGTCAAATGAACGCCCTGCACTGCAATGCTTGCTTGTGGTTCACTCCTACACTGGGGATTATTTATTCTTCAATGCCAAGATTGCTACTGTTGTCTGATTTACACTACACCTCTCTCCTCCCTGAACTGTATTCGTCAGTATCTGACTAGACGCGCCGAAAACACGGAGAAATGGATTTCACTACACTTCCTTCTAAAATTGAGCATGACATTGTAGAAATGCAGGATTCAGAGCATGAAGAAAGTTTCTGCATAGCTCCTAATAGTTGTACGGTGAGAAGAAAGGAGAGGAGAAAAACTGTGCACCTGTTCATCAGTGATCCTCTCGGATGCAGAGGACGCCGAGGTCTCGGTCTCTGCAGGGCTCTTGTCCGTCGACTTGCGCCGCCACAGCCAGCTCCGACGGTCCATCCCCTACGCGACCCAATGCCGATCCTTCCTTGCCCTGTCCACTTTCCTCCCTGCCAGCGAGTGCCGGAAGAGTTGAAGTTGACGATCTTCACTGAAACCAAAAGAGACAAAAAGTTGAGTCACACATATCCAACAGTTTGTATCCCGCGCGATTCGAAGCAGGACCTTCAAGAACACAAACTAATCTAAATTAAAAAAAAAAGAACACAAACTAATCCAATACTTATCGGCTCGGGGAAAAAAGAAAAGAAAACGCCTTTAACAATTTTATCTCTAGACTTAAAACGCCCCAATTCAATCGCACACCAATCCTCATGTTCATGTGTGTGCGCCCCTTCGCACAAACCGTACCCGTCGATCGGAACCGAGAGAAGAAGCAGAATCACTTCACTTAGGTCCCCGAGAAAGAAAGCAAAAATCACCAAGAAACCACATAATTCGGATACCAACGCTCGCAAATCGCCGAGAAAAGAAGAGCGAACAGAGCAGACTACGCGAGAAGAGAAACTAAAGAGAGCGCGGAGTAGAAGAAGTCTTCCATGAAACCGGAAGGAAAGCTTTCCTCACCTCCACGACCCGCGGCGGGGACGACGGAGGCAGCCAAAAGAACCACGCGGAAGGCGATGATGGATGGCCCGCGCCCGCCCAACAAGACCCGGGAACCAGGTGGCCGCCCAGCAAAACCCGCGCCTTCTGTTCCGCTTCCGTCCGTCACCGCCTCCCGGCTCCTCCTCCTCCTCGGCGCGGCACAACCCCAACCCCAACCCCTACGCAAGGGGCCATGCCCATGTGTCCACTGCGGTTGCTCCCGTCCCGACCCGAGAATCCTTACACCGCACACGGGCCCTTTTAAAACCGTCAGTCAGCTCGGACAGACAGGGGAGCGACAGAGGGTGGAACCCGTGGGCGTTTTAGAATCAGGAATGGAGGCTTCGTGGTCGCCGCGACGCCGACGTACACGGCGCCGGCCCGTATGTATGTGTGTGCAGACGAGTGTGCTGCAATAAGTTTGCACGGTGACCATAACGTTTGGTTTCTTCTTCTTTCTCGATATATATATTTCTGGGAGGAAAAAATTAAAATGGTATATATAAGATGTTCGATATGCAGCCTGTTCATTTGCTCGTATACGATCGTGAATTATAAGTTGGAATGGTATTTTTTTCTCACATCAAACCAGCCAGCAATAAATAATCCATGATCGTTTACGACGAAACGAACAGGCTGATGGTTTGCAGACCAAACGTACTCATGCATAAATAAATAATCATCGGGATATTTTAGAGAAACAATATCCAGGAGTGTTTTTTGATGCATTATGTACTTATTACATCGACAGGATGGCACATGATACTTTTATGGTGGTAGTTATTGTTTTTTTTCTTTGTATCATTTAAGTCCATGGAGAAAAATCAAAGGTTCAAGAGTGTTCATGTTATCCCCCAATTATTTAACTGCCCAGTTTTAATGCTGAAAAAGGTGCCATGGAGGACCCAATAGGGTTACTAGCTCCTGCACCAACTATAGTGTTCCATGAAATTTTTGGCAAAACCTTTTTAAAAAAAAAATGCTGTCAAATTGTTCTGAAATTGTAATGTTCAAGGCTAAAGCTAAAACGAGGGCTATCCGTCAAAACTGTAAAAAAATGCCCGTAACAGATCCACTTACGAGTTTCTTGTCTTATCTTGAACACCAGCATGGTCAGTGTGTTTAGGCCCTGTTTGATAGGGCTTCTCCACCGCTTCAGGAGCCGTTTGGAGCCGTTTTCTATCAAACGGGGTAAAGTGAAATAGCTTCACTAGTGAAGCCCCTAAAAACATGCTCTCGCAATGATTTGGGGTGGGATGGAGCCAAAAAAAGTGGCTTCTCCCGGCTCCTCCTCCAGGCCCATAAAAACATGCTCTCACAGAGAAGCCATTTTGCCAAATAGTTTACCAAAACCGCTTTCAGCTCCACTGGTGAAGCTGTTCGTGGAGCTAAAGCCAAAAAAAAATAGCTTCACTAGTAAAGTGAAGCTCTGTCAAACGGACCTTAGACACCCTATAATTCCGCTCCTTTCAAATAGACCAAAGCATCGGCACTGCTCAGCAAAGGCCAGGTGCTCTTATTAATCCTCTTCCTACTTGCTATCCACCAATCCGAGGTCAGGATGTGTGTGACCTTGGAGGACTATAAATCTCATATAACTAAAAACAACAAAGTGTGGATATTTTTTGGTCCATCGTCCACTGTCAAGATAAGTTCTTGACGATCGACTGCACTGGAGAAATCTCCGTCTGTAGCAGCAACGTCGTCGGCGCTACTCCAACCGCGACGCTGCTGCCATCGTTGTCGCCACCTGCGGCGCTCTACCACCGCAGCTACCTGGAATCAAACGGTGAGCTGCACATTTTGGGTGCCATGGTGAGCACGTTCCACGAGACACAGAGCTTCACCTACAGCAGCGCGATCTACAAGTGCAACATCCACGATCATACGCCGGAGTGGTCCAGGGTGAGGGACATCGGTGATCAGACACCGTTCGTGTCTAAACATTTCAATGAAAGCTTAAGTGGATTAAGTGTATCCAAGTACAAGTAGAACAAAATCTACATGTTTGAGCCATTGTATGATGATCCATATGACTTGGTCCATCGACTGGAGATCGTTGATATTGCTACCGACGCATCCGAAGTGAAGCCCGTCCAGGAAAAGATGTAGGGTTCAAAGGCTCTAGGTTGGATTCGACCCAATCTCTGGAAGCTCTAGAGTTTGTGAGCCTGCGACGCCGCGCACTCCGTGACTGTGTTAAATTCATAAACTTTGCTTTTTGGATTAAATGTCACTTTAACGTTGGTATTTAATTTAACAATATTATTATCTTATTGTACGATCCATATGTTTTTAGTATAAATTATTAGTTATTTCGTAGCAATGTACGGACACGCTACCTAGTTCTATAGTAAAGTTTCCTATATGTCTCTTTGGCACATAGGATTAAACCCTATGAAGTTTCTTTTGGTTACTATTAGATGTATGAAACCATAGGAATTTTGAAGGAAAACTCGCATTAGGTTAGATCTTATAGAAACTTTACTTTGTGTCTGTATCTTTCTTAGAATTTTTGCTTTTTTTTTCCTGTCTGGCATCTAAAGGCCAAACAATGGAAACTTTCCCGCATTTTGAATTGATATAGGATTGCAAATTACATGCAAATCTAATCATGAGTCTTTTCCATTCCTGTTTTTGAGAATCCCGCGTCCAGACCCTAGGATTTGGTAGGTGACTTCTCCATTTGTACCGTGAAACAGAGAATAAAGGGGGGATTTCCGGTGTGTCATACTGTGTGTCTTTAGAAAAGTTCAGCGGTCTTCAGCGTCACTACTCTAACTTTTTTATGCCCTCCATGCCACTGCCGTCAGTTTGGGCTCTAACGCCGTCAAACTGCAGGTGTGAAAAGTCGAAAATACCTTTAAGTCTAAATATATCATTAATTTTTTTGAGCATCTTAACGACTTCAAATGAAAAAACTTAAAACTAGAAAGTTGTAGATCTCGTCGAGATCTATAATTTTCATATAAAAATTATCTTCATTTAATTCCGCAAAAAATATGATGAGGATTTTTCTAAGATATATTAATCATTCATCATATTTTTTGCGGAATTAAATGAAGAAAAGTTTTATATGAAAATTATAGATCTCGACGAGATCTACAACTTTCTAGTTTTGAGTTTTTTCATTTGAAGTCGTTAAGATGCTCAAGAAAATTAATGACATATTTAGACTTAAGGGTATTCTCGACTTTTCACACCTGCAGTTTGATGGTGTTAGAGCCCAAACTGACGGCAGTGGTATGGAGGACACAACAAAAATTGGAACAGTGACGTTAAAGACCACTGAACTTTTCCAATGATACACAGGGCATTGCGATCTTTTTTAATGACACGCAAGAAATTCTCCCGAGAATAAACAACATGCATGTTGCTAGCTAAGCTGCAACAAATGCCATATGAGTACATACATGAAAAATCATCAGGTCCTCAACTTTGGAGTCATGAAGGATGGCTACGCCGACGATGGGTAAGTGTAGCCGGTTGTACAGCGAGGGCGACACGCCGTCTTGCCTTGCACAGCTTGCTCGTAAACGATCGTAAATTTTTAGCCAGGAATAGTATTTTTCTCTCACACTAAACCAACCAGCAGTAAATAATCCACGATACGATACGGCCTTCCAAACAGGCTGTTTGGTGATTAGCGATTTAGTGTCAGACGTGTAGTCACTGTCATGCAACCAATCTACGCACGGGCAGCGACATAAATTTGCATATTGTTTTCGCCACAGGACACCCCAATTTGCATACCAAAAAAATGCTTGTGCGAAATTAGTGTGACCAATACTATACATGATAGAGAAAACCGACGAGTGCTGACGTCGGAGTCGTCAGGTTGGCATGCATCTTGTCGTGGGGGCTATGAGAGCGCCTTGCAGGAGGAGAAATTTAAAATTTTGGGATTGGGGAGGGGAGAGATCAGAGATGGTGTCAAAAAGTGTAAGGTCACAAATCCAACGTGTCGTTTTCCTCATCTTTTCTTTTGTAATAAGTAAGGGGACAATCAGAGATGTACTACTAGTTTAAATCGACCCATCTTTATTAATTTCTGATCTTCCTTCTAATCATCCTAGCTAGCTAATCCATGACAAATAAGTCTTGACGTGAATTGGCTGCCAACCATCGATTAGCCTCTTCAGCATTTTTGAGGTTTCGTGTGAGGTACTGAAATTACCTTATATATATGCGATTATGCCGTGTCTCTCACTATCAATCTGCGATGTTAGATTGAACACAATAGTTTCTTTCAACCATCTTGTTATTTACTACTCTCCATCTTGGAATGATAAACCTATTTTGTGTAGTGGGAAGTCAAATCTTATAAACTTTGGCTAACAATTACTCAAATTATACTCAAGCTCATGACATAAAACTTGTATCAGTAGATTTTGTATTCAAAGTGTATCTAAGATGATATATATTGATTCTTGAGCAAAAGATAATATATTGCAGGAGAAATTAAGAGTCAAAATCTATTTTGTGTGATTTTTGTCTGATTAAAATACTCATATATTATTTTGGGACGGAGAAAGTAGAAAATAAAACTAAAATATAAATCAACAACATGAAAGAAAGATAGAACTAAAATATCTCTAACCGGCTCTCCGGTCTTATATGATGATATAAGCGATTGAATTGAGTGAAAGGAGATGGGCAGGCCGCAAGAGCACCTTATAAAGGCCAATAAAAAGCGGTGAAACTCTACCGTCAAAGCTAGGACGGACCAACCCTCCTGCGAAGCTTTTCTTTTAACTTTCCACCCTGTATGCTATCTTTATTTATCAAATGCCACTATTGAATTATAAGCCGCTTGTCGTGCATCGGATTATTATTAATGATTTTTAAAGCTTATGGTTTCAAAGATATTGGTGCCAAATAATCTATTTCCTCAATTTCAAATTATATGTCGTTCTTACCCTTTTTAAATACATATATTTTATTATATATATTTTGATAGGTGTATAGCAAAAATAATAATCTAGAAAACCCAAAAACTATAATTTAGAATAGAGAGAGTATTTTTTAACGTAAATGTAAATTACACCAAGAATTCAGTAGACTACTTTTACGATCCTTGTACATATTAGAAATCTCTATATCCAAAGTTATAATAGGTACTACCAAATTATACTAGGTAGATGCAGATACTACTCCCTTCATCCCAAATTATAAGTCATTTAATTTTAATTTTTTTTGAAGAGTTAGAGCATCTCAAATTTGACCAAAATTATGAAGAGGAATTATAAAGATTTTATGACATCAAATAAATACTCTATGAAAATATAATTAATGAAGAATGTAATCATGCTTATTTGGTATCATGCACACACTCTAAAATCATGTGAGGTTGTCATATAGAGCTATTTATATTATGAGCTTTGTGCTTAAAGTTAATATTATTGAAGAAATTGTTTTAGAGCTAATAACTAGTCCTCTTAGAGTGAAAATAGAAACAATAATAATATATTAATGGTCGGGTCACTTCATCGTCAGAAGTATTTAAGGCACGTGGAGCGTGTACAATACTGTATTCGAAGGTTGGAAGAAGGTGTCCAATGTATTTTTTACAGGCTTCCCCTGAATTCGATGCATATCGGGGCTATTGCCACGAGCATTCGAGTAAAATTTCACCTCATCGTATAGATATGACATTTTGTCCTATAACCCATACAAGACAAGAGCACGATCAACACGCATCACGAAATTGCCAAATAAATCTTCTGATATGTACACTACATAGGTTCCCTCGTGGCAAACGTCATTGTTGCGTAAAATGGATAGCCATCAATAACATGGCACGACATCACTTGCTTTCCTTTGTTTCTGAGGATATATAATCGAGCGAATCAAACAATGAACCAACTAACACATCAAATGATACTCTGAATAACACGTCTTGCATGATAGTGGTACAGATAACCTGCACATATATATATAGAAGTTACATTACACACTGTACATGCTTGGGTGTATGTTCCACGTTCAGAAAGTCGAGAAGAGAGATAATTAATATAATGTGAGCTATCATTTCGTCAGATCAAATCAACGTGAAGTAATCAGACAGCGAACGAAACTACCCCAGAAATTACGGGCATTGTTCTTCTGATCAATATGTACTCAATTATATACAGTAGCTAGGTTCATGTTACTTGGCATGTTGCCGTCCAATCCATCAACATAATATATCTCCTTTTGCCATTCAGGTTCAACTTCGAACCGCGGAAGGTTTTAGTTAGTACTCCGTCGTTCTAAATTACAATTTTTGCTCCTCCATCAGCTACAAGAGTTGTTTGGAGTTGTTTTGTGCCAAACATGATAAAATAAAATAGCTCCACCTGACGTGCTCTTTGGAACATGCTCTCACAAGGGATGGATGAGAGATGAAACTGAAAATAGTAACTTCTTTTAGCTCACACTCACTCTGGTGGGCCCTGTGTGGGATTATATGAGAGCATGTTTTAATGAGCTACACATGTAGAGCTATTTTGCCAAACGGTTCATCGAAACGGCTCCAGATCCATTGATAGAGCTGCTGGTGAAGTTGAAACCGAAAAAACGACTTCATTAGTGAAGTAGAGCTATGCCAAATGGGATGTAGAAGCATACTTTTATAGGCCTTAGAACGTAACGTGGATATACTTTCTTTTGGTATAATTTTTTATGGTGGAATTGAATTTACGTACTTGGATTTAAATTCTTGACTTGTCACGAGTTGCTGGAGATTTTGATGCTATTCTTTCAGTGACTTGAGAGAGAGAGAGAGAGAGAGAGAGAGAGAGAGAGAGAGAGAGTTCTAAGATAATATAGATGGTAGGATAACAAGTCCGAGCATGTTGAGGTTGATTCTGCATTTGGGATTGCCACGTCGCACAGTTCTTTTAGCCACGACGCAATAATAAGTAGTAATCCACAAAACTCCAAGCTCTCAGTCAGCATGTTTATTTCATTGGAAAATGCCTCTATCATATTTGTAGTACATATACTTGTAGATTCTCCTACGGTTGTTTTCCGACAACCAGACAAAATCTTCTGAAATTGGGGGTTTTGTCATCCATATTCCTTGTCACCTTTGGATTCTATATCTGATCTATTAGCTGACTTTAAGCTCTCGCCAACTTCTAATTAATGATTATGCTTTCCGTGTGACGGAGACATCTGGTATTACATTTTTGGCGAAACTTCACCGAAATACTATACGCATGCACAATAACCTGCAGATGATAATGTATACACGAATCCAACCGGAGCTGGAGCCACAGAGAATAGCTCTGGAGACGATGCTGATGCCCATGCCCATGCCCATGCCCATGCCCAACAGATTTTGCAGAGCTGGCCTGCATTTCGCAACACGTCCGCCCCAAGGACAAGTTTTTTATTAGGACCAAGAAAAGGACGTATATATATGTACATATATGGATATTTAATACAACTCAACCGCTGTTGGAGGCGAACATCTCACTTTCATCATCCCGTGTATGATTATGATCTTGTGGATGGAGGTAATGCTGCTTTTTTACACATAAATATAAGATTGAGGAGATGATGATGATGGTGCGTGATTTAAACTGCATGGTACATGGTTAGTGTTGAGAATTTGAGTGAAGGGAGAGAATACAAAGCTAATTCCGGCAGCAGTTTGAGCAAAATAGCAGTGTGGTTGTGACCGCGCGCAGGCCCAAACCGATCCGACCCAATCCACTGCCGCTTCCAACGTCGCTCGCGTTGTATCCTCGTTGCTCCGTCTGAACGTATGACATCGCCGTCGCTCCCTGCTTGTCCTCTCTCTCTCTCCGAGTCCTCGAAGCACAGGCACAGGCACAGGCACAGCCGCACAGCAACAGAGATGGATCGGCCGGGGCGTGGTCCGTGTGAGCAGAGCACCAAGGGGACTTGGATCGATTCCTCGGAACCGTAATGGACCGCGCGAGCAAAGACAGGCGAATCCGCCGGCCAGCCACCGGCAGGCACTGGCGCCCACGCGGACTGGCGCGGCCGGGGCAGCAGCATCTACCTGTTGCGAGTCGGCGCCAGGTCAGCAGCCCGTGTCGTGTCCGGCGCGCCACTGATGATCCGATGAGCGTGATGAAGCAGCAATCGTGGACTCATCAGGCGGTAGCGGTACTAGGTACCTGCAGGGAATAAATAACGATGATGCAGTATGTAGAACGTACGTACCACAAATGATGTCGATTTGTACCGTACGTACCACTGGCACTGCCACAGCAGTAAGGAAAAACACAACGAAAACACACACTAGCGAGCGAGCATGCAACTGCAGAACGAAGTGCGCAGTTTCATCGCTGTCAGGGCCTGTTTGATGATGGCTTGAAAAAGTTGCCTAGCAACAAGCCCTCTCTACGTTGTTGTAAAAAAAAAGCCCTCTCTACGTACCTCTTCTTGCACAAATCAAAGCGGAAGCAGGATCATGTACGGCGTCTTCTATTGAAACATAACTTTTGATATATATCTAGATATACACCATATCTAAATATATACAGTAGTAAACTAATATAAATCTTAGTCTTCTATTTTTTTTTGAACGAGGGAGTACTGCCGCTACTGTAAACTAATACTCCGTATAAATCTATATATCTAAATACATATAGTAAACTAATATAAATCTAGATATACACATGCCTTGATTAGTTACGCTTTGTATTTGGTTGGTCGATTGGCTAGGGTATCTTCAGCAGTAGGAGAAAACTTCAATAAAAAACTAGTTATTGAGGGAGATACAAAACGTGTTTTGGGGTTTTGAAGGTCTTCCTTCCAGCAGAATGAGAAAATCCAATCCCTAATAAAAAAATAGTGGATTGGGTGAGAAGAGATCTCCCATTTATTTGAGAGGTGGGAGGCTATGATTTGAGAGACTGAGAAATTTTTTCTCATTGGGATTAGGTTTGGAAAACTGTTAGAGCTACAAGATCTACAAAATAACGGTTTTTTTTCATCAGGACGCTAGCCAGGGGCGAAGCCCAGTTATTGACCGTGGGTGCAGATGCACCACACTGATTTTTCTTTTCAAGTTATAGTACTCAGATTTTGACCCTTTATGCACCCTCAAAGTCCAATAGACTGCACCCCCCATAGCCCAGCGGCCCAACCTGCAACTTCGATTAAGGAAGGCCTGGAACTGCAAGATTGATTGTTTCTCGTAACCACTGGCTGTTATTGTGATACGTCGTTCCATCTTCCGTCGTTCCGTTTCAGCAAGTCTGCGTCGTTCCGTCCTCTCGGCTTCTAGCTTCTGCAGGCCCGCGGCGCCCTTGCCTCGCTCTTGCGCATCCAGCGAAGATTGCCGTCACAGCGTCACCCGGAGGCCGGCTACTCTGCAGGCTGCAGCTATCCAGCTATGAGCCTAGGACCGGCTCCGTCGCTAGAGTGCTCTGGCTACCCAACAGGCCAACACCCAACAAGCATCAAGGATTTAAGCTAGTATGAAACTAAATTAGATGCTCCCATGCAGCCATTTCTTTTTTGTCTTTCTTAATTAATCTGATTTTATGTACAAATTAGGTCCCTTTAGAATACGAGATTTTTTTTTTCCGTTCCTACATTTTTCCTATGAAAAATAAACTGTTTCTGAAATTATTATACACTTTCTACGAAATTATTATACACTTAACTGGTTATTGTTTTAAATTCTACTGTGTTAGGCTCTAATGTTTGAGTACAAATTTATATGTTCTTTTATTAGGTTGATGGAACAGTTTTCCATCCAAAACAAAAACACCAGAGCCTGATAGTGCCAATAATGCCGAGAATTACAAGCAAACATTCTCAGAGAATGGTGGAGACTAAAATCGTGATAGATAGTTGAGAGGATTTTTTTCAGGCATAATGATTGTGAAAACAACTTTACGCAATCGCATTGGTGATAAATTTATGAATAATTGCCTTATTTGCCACGTAGAGAAAGAAGAGATGACGAAGTCAAAAATAACACTATGGTTCGTCGTTTCAAAAATGCAAGAACGTAGATTTCTTAATCACTCAGTTTTTTAGTCGCACCCCTTCGATTTTCTGCTAGCTTCGCCACTGGCGCTAGCGATCGAACGCACGACAAATGCGTGCCTGCTCGATCAGGTACCACTACCATGGCGTGCGCGTGCAGGACAAGATTAACTAGACTAGACTGTACTCCTAGATACTACTGTTGCTGCCGATCGATCACGTCCATCGGTGATCGGTCCACGTACATGTACAATCCTCGTCAAGCTAGGCAGATGGCCCTGCGTTGCCGATTGGACGTCACATGGGCCCAATTCAACCCCCCTCTCGGGCTCTCGGCACGGCGGCGGACTGGCCGAGCGCATGCGCAGCCCAACCGCCGAGCGAGGCATGGGATCCGGATGCGGAGCGGCAGCCAATTAGCACAGAGCGGAACAGGCCTATCGGGCTATCAATCGGCGGCTCGGCCCGGTCCGTCATCCGCGCGACGCGCCAGCATCTCGCATCTCATCGCGTTGGCCTCCTGCGGACGACCAGGCTAGCCAATGCAATTATGCAAATACGAATGCACGCTGCTGGTGCTGGATAAGGATAATCTCGTCGCGTCTCTTCTCCGTCCTACAGCCCTGCTACTGGGCTACTGGCGCTGTGCTGCATGCGCGCGCCGTGACCAGCTTGTTCAACAACTCTCAACTGTATCTCCATCTTGACATGACAAGAGCGCGCACGCCGGGCAACTACCGTGATGCGTGACCGCGACTGTTGATCCTTACTGTATCTTTTAACTGGTCAAGTCCCCTCTCTTTGTTGTGTTTGATCTGTGACTAAAGTTTAGTCCTTGTCACATCGAACGTTCCCTAATTAGGAGAACTAAATATAAGCTAATTATAAAACTAATTATATAGATTCAAATGGGGCGAGGCAATGAGCGGGAACTCTCAATTTACATCAAACATCCGACGTGACGGAGACTAAAAAAAATTAGTCCGGAAAACCAAACGGCCCTAAACGTAACATGTCTGTCCTTAACTAATAATACTAAGGTAGGTCGTGCATGCATGAACGGACCCTACCCTTGAATGCAGTTTTAGTTACTCGTTTCATTGGTCTTTTTTATTGATAGTTTGACACGGTGCTACGTGTACAACTCTCCACTTTGGTTGTGATATATTCCTCTCTCTCAGCACATTGTTATTGGCTGAATAAATGTCTTTAATCAGCGAGTGTGATTCCTCCAGGATGACACATGTCGACAAATTTAAGGACGGGCCATGTACTTTACTCTATGTTATATATGTCGCACACCTTTGCATTTTATTACGTGGATGATAGCAGCATCAACCGGGCAGTCAATTACATGCAAGTTACGGCATAAAAAAGGTGTTTTTGACCGCCAGTCGTGGCGTGTAAATTGCGGCATAGAAACTGTTTTTTTGGCCGCCAACCGTGGCGTGCAAATGGGGGCGGTGTGTTGATACCTACACTCCTGAGTTGAAAACAAAACGGCATGGAAAACAAGAGAGACAAGATGATAGTAATCCGTGTGACATCCAGAGCCAAGTATATATGGGTAAACCAGATGAGATAGGGTAGGGTGACTGCAGAAGCAGAAATCTGCTGTTCTTCTTGACTTTCAGATACATACTTAAAAAACTTTTCGATTCTCACGCGTGAACTCCCAATTTGCGTGACAAAAGGTGCATCAAAGGGGGCGAGGCAGTGAGCGAGAGCGATGGAGTCCGTTCTTGCAAAGCTCGCACAGCTGATGGGGGCCAAGTCCAGCAACCTCATAGACTTGTCAAGCGACACGGCCTTTCTCCGAGACGAGCTCTGCACCATAAACGCTCTCCTCAAGAAGCTGGACAGTGAAGATGAGCTCGACCCACAGGTGAAGGATTGGAGCAACCAAGTCAGGGAGCTGCGGTACGACATCGACGATTGTCTTGACGAGTTTGCTCTCCGGGTTGGCAGCGCCGATGCCAAGGCCGGGTTCACCGAGAGGATTTCTCACTTCATCGGTGCGTTGAGGGTCCGCCTTGATGCTGCCAGACAGATGAAGCAGCTCAGGACTCGCCTACAAGATATCAATGAACGGCGTAAGAGGTACAGACTTGAAGATTGCATCTCTGGTTCTCATTCTACAGCTATTGATCCTCGATTGCCGGCGCTCTACAAGGAGGCAGCCAATCTTGTGGGTGTTGATGGTCCCAGAGACGACCTCTTCAGATGGGTAATGGAAGAAAAGAAACAGCTGAAAGGGGTGGCTATTGTAGGATTTGGAGGTTTAGGAAAGACAACACTTGTGAATGAGGTTTATCGTAAGGTTAAGGGCCAATTTGACTGTCATGCGTTTGTTTCAGTTTCCCAGAGACCTGATATGCCAAGGCTTCTCAACAGCATAAGATCAAAACTTGGTCAGCAAGAGTCTTCTTGCCCTTGCGATGTCAAAGAACTCATTGACGATGTTAGAGAATACCTACAACACAAGAGGTACTTCTATATTATTCTCTATTTTTTAGAGAGAACTTATTTGATACAAAAGAGGTACTTCTATTTATTACTTTCATCTAATTTCTCTATTTCTTTAACAGCATGTAATGATATCTTGATCTTCGATGTTGCAAAACCAGGCGTGGGTTTTTTTCAACCTTAACAAGTGAATTTCAAAAAAAAAGATGTCAAATAGGGAAGGGAGCCAAGAAAAGCCAAAGGTCAAATAAGGAATTCTCTCGTAATAGCATGTAATGATATCTTGATCTTGTGCTACCAATTCAACCTTAACAAGTGAATTTCCAAAAAAAAAAAAGACCACAGGGGGAAAGCCTCCCCTGAAGCATTCACGGAAAAGATAGAAGATTCTCTTCTGCTGGGTCGAGAAAAAGCTATCTAGGACATGCCAACCACGCAGCATGTAATCTTGATCTTGCGCTACCAATTCAACCTTAACAAGTGAATTTCCAAAAAAAAAAATTGACCATTGGGGGAAAGCCTCCCCCGAAGCATGGTCGAGAAAAAGCTGGACATGCCAACTACGGTGAGGATCACACTGCAACTATCAGTGGGCCATGTATTTCATGGGAAAATAGCACAACAAACAGGGTCGAACTCCTAACCTATAGGTCACACTTCAGCATCCCTACCACTATGCTATGCACACGTTCTCCCTGTTTGGGACAACATAACTAATTCTCATAGACTCTTATGAAGATATATTTGTTGTTCTTTCTCAACAAGTATAAGAAGTATGTTTTTCTGCCTACCAATTGTCCCGTAAACATCCGTTTCCTTAATTGAGTGGTCCTGTAGTCATACTCCTAATATTCATGGAGTTGGTTCGAATTCAATAGCGTTTCCTTAAATGCTTATCTTCTGAAGTGAGTATTCTTTCATATGGAAAAATGCAACTACCCTAATCAACACATGATCTGTTCAAAAAATTTCACAGGTACTTAGTAGTAATTGATGATTTGTGGGATACAATATCATGGGATACTATCAAATGTGCCTTTCCAGAAAATAATCTCAGAAGCAGATTTATTGTAACCACACGGATTGAGAGTGTTGCCAGGATCTGCTGCACTCACCAGGAGTGCTTGTACAGATTGAAAGCCCTGAATGACCATGATTCAAGAAGATTACTGTTTAGCAGAACATTCAGCCCCAATCGTGATTGTCCTTCACAATTCAAGGAGGTTTCAGCTGAAATTTTGAAGAAATGCGGCGGTCTGCCACTTGCGATAATTACAGTTGCAAGTCTATTAGCCAATCTACCAACTAGTGAAAAGGAGGACTGGGAGAAGATAAAAAATTCATTAGGCTCTCAGTATCGGACAGACCTCACGTTGTCAGGGATGAGACAAATTTTAAGCCTCAGTTACAAGAATCTTCCTCATCAACTCAAGACATGTTTCCTGTATCTAGGTATATATCCAGAGGACTACATAATTCAAAGGGATGATTTGGTTCGACAATGGGTCGCAGAAGGTCTTGTGAGTAATTCTGGTAGGCAAGATGCAGAGGATTTTGCGAAGAACTACTTCAATGAGCTTGTAAACAGAAGCATGATTCAACCTGAAGAGACTGACTATAATGGAGAGGTATTGTCTTGTTGAGTGCATGATATGATGCTCGATTTGATCCTTAGCAAGTGCACACAGGACAATTTTATCACTGTGGTATACCATTCTCAGGGCATGAGAGAGCTACATAACAGCAAGATCCGTCGACTCTCCCTCAACCTGATTGGTGCAGAAGGTGTCTCAATTTCAGCTGTTAAGGTTATTGGAAGCCAACCGCAAATTCGATCTCTTGCCTTGTTTGGTAACACTACTTGTATGCCTGCGTGTACACATCTTTTGCCACAGTCAAAATTTCTCCGAGTTCTTGTCCTTAAGCTCGGGGACATCAATGGCAAGCACCGGCGTGAGGAAGAAGGCATCGACCTGACAGGCATAAGTCAGCTAGTTCTGTTGAGATATTTGAAGGTAGAGGCAAGGAGCAGTCGTGTTAAGTTACCGACAGAGATCCAAGGGTTACGCCATCTGGAGACACTGGAAACGTGTTGCGGATTTTTTGGTGGTCTTCCATCAGATATTTTTCATCTACCAGCCTTATTGCATCTCAATGTCACACCATTGCAGTATGGGTTTCCTGATGGGATTGGTAACGCAAGATCCCTGTGCACTCTGAAGTACTTTGGCTTGATGGAGAACTCACTGGAGAACATTCACGGCCTAGGAGAGCTCACAAACCTGAGGAATCTGAAGATATGTTGTTTTCCGAAATTCTCGCTGGACACTGCAAGTGGAAGGTCATCAATGGAGGCACTGTGTTCATCCCTTGCAAAACTTGGTGGCTACAACCTGAGACGTTTATCCGTGGTAGGATATCACGAAATCTGTGCTGACATTCTGAGTTCACTGGCACCTCCACACCGTCTGGAGGCACTAGATCTGTTAGCATGGTGTTTCACCAGGATTCCTAGGTGGCTTGCTGAGCTCCATAACCTCTCTTACTTGGAGCTTTCTGTAACCGAGGCGATGGAGGAGGATATTGGTATCCTTGGGAAGCTGCCCTCACTCATGCACCTCCAATTTCAGATCCAACAAGCCCCTGAAGAAAAGATCATCATACATGGCGGCATGGGACTTCTGTTCCCAATCCTTGTTAATTTTCAGTTCAAGTGCCAACGGAGAATGTCCCTGCAGCTCTTGATCTTTGAGGTAGGAGCCATGCCCAACTTGCGACGACTTCAGACAGAAACCAGCGTGGCATTGCTTAAATATGACGGTTGCACGCATGTCGGAATGGAGCACCTTCTAGGCCTCAAAGAGATATGTGTATCCATGTTACATGGCCAGTGCTCAGAATCTGAAATAATAGCTGCAGAGTGCACCCTCAGAAACATCGCTCGAGCTCACCCGAACCGTCCTACCATCACAATAATCTAAACAGACAGAGGGTCCACGGTGGCATATCCTTACTGGGTAACTGCTGCAATAAAAAGCCGGCCCTATATTGTATTATCTTCTAGAACACTGCCATCTTTCATTTGCTACACTAATGGTAGCTCTCCGTCCTTTTATGTTGAATTATCCTTCCTGCGTCCAGTACTCCACTGATCTGGAGGGCCCTACTGAATACTGATGGTTTAACAATGAGTTGAAGTGAAGTTAAATGTCACAGTTCTCCACCCAAAAAAGAAGGAAAGCACTTCGAACTAAGCTTGGAGTTGTAAGTTACAACTCAGTCCATAAGGACGATGGCTGTAGATATATAAATAAGTACTGGTAGCTTTCTGCAGTTCTGTAAATAAGATGTTCACAGGAAGCAGTGTGCTGGAAAAGAAGGTGACAAATGATACAATGAAATGCTGAAAAAAGATAAAGAAAATGATTTACTAGTAACCACCCAAGAAAATGTTTAAACTCAGTGTGTGGTACAATATAGTTTTGGACCTTCTAGGAATTGATAAGGATATTATGACTAAATGTAACAAGGGAATTGCAAAAATTATCATGATTGATGTAGCATCTTTGTTGTGACTGTAGTTTTACACCACGCAGATTGGCAGGTTTACAATGGCGGCGACGGCGACGACAACAACAAAGCCTTTTAGAGCAACTCGAGCGGTAGCCCCAAAAACAGGGTTCCTACTTTTTATTTGGGTGCTCACCCCTACTTTTATTGGCCCAATAAATTTCTTCCACTCCAACAAAAGCCCCTAAACAAAGCCCCAAATCCATATCAGCAGCCAATGACATAGGGGACCCACACGTCATTGAGCCAGACCTTTCTTCCCCTCATCCTCTCCGCAGACAAGGCAGGGAGGCACGACGAAGCAGCGCGCCTGCGCGGCGGAGGGAGGCGAGGGAGGGGGCGCTGGCCGCGGCCCGCGGGTGAGAAGGGAGCCGGTGAGAAGGGAAGAGAACAGGGCAGCCGCGCTGGCCGGTGAGAAGGGGAGGGAGCAGGGCAGCCGCGGGGAGGACGGCGGAGGCCTTCGCGCGAGCAGGTCGCGTTCGCCGGTGGTGGACCTCGCGCCGTGGGGGAGGAAGACGGAGCCCCAGCCTCCATTGATCGCCGGTGCTCGCTTCCGTATCGTGGTGGAGGGCAGCCGTGGTGGCAGACCGCCGCAGGAGCAAGGACGGCGCCGCAGCCGCTGAGAACCTGAGATGTCCGTGCTCGGGCTGCGCCGGGAGGAGCTCTGGGGGAGGCCACGCCTGGAGGAGCTTTGGGGGAGGTCGCGTCGGGCTGGGGCCGCTGCGCCGGGAGGAGCTCCGGGGGAGGCCGTGCCGGGTAGATCGGATGGGGGCGAGTGCGAGCGGGCGACGCGCGGTTTCCTGCGACCACGGGGAAGAAACAGACGCAACGGTGGGAGGATGTTAGTGGCCCAGCAGGAATGGGGTCTGGTGGGAGGATGTCAGTGCCGGGAGGATGTCAGTGCCCCCATAAATTTAGGGTCCACGGTAGGGGTTCGGTGGACTTAGATTTTTTGTCTGGACATCCATATTTACCTGTTAGGTTTAAGTAGGAGTTCTACTGAAGTTGCTCTTTGTTCCAAGCAAATTAGGGTAGGCTAGAGTTGAAATCCAACATGAGCTTCTAGTCACGGTTTAGACACATCAATAGCTATTTTCCAAGCACTTCTATCAAACAAAAGTCTCATATCCCAACCCTTTAAATATCTTTTTATTGCCTCTTTCATGTCAAATTTGGTCTTCCTCTACCTCTTCTCACATTGATATCCCGACTTAGGACTCTATAATGCACTGGTGCCTCTGAAGGTCTCCTTTGAACATGGTCAAACCATCTCAACCGATATTGGACAAGCTTTTCTTAAATTGGTGCTACCCCTAGACGATCACGTATATCATCATTTCGAACTCGGTCCATCCTTGTGTGACCACAAATCTAACGCAACATACGCATTTCTGCGACACTCAGTTATTGGACATGTCGTCTTTTTGTAGGCCAACATTCTGCTCCATACAACATAGCGGGTCTAATCGTCATTACATAAAACTTGCCTTTAAGCTTTTGTGGTACCCTATTATCACAGAGAATGCCAGATGCTTGATGCCACTTCATCCACCCTGCTTTGATCCTATGGCAAACGTCTGCATCAATATCTCCATTCTTCTATAGCATCGATCCTAGATAACGGAAAGTATCTTTATTAGGCACCACTTGACCTTCCAAACTCACATCTCCCTCCTCATGTGTAGCGTTGTTAAAGTCGCATCTCATGTATTTTGTTTTAGTTAGCAATGGCGACACCTCACCAAAAGAGAGAGGCTCAAATGGCAATGAGAGTGCTGCATGCAATTTCATGCCGATTGAAATTTCGATCACTTCTCAAATCTTGCCTTGTTTTAGTTAGCACGGGGACGAGGATGGGGAGAAAATCTCCCCGTGACATTTGACGGGGATGGGGATGGGGAGGCACTCCCCGACGGGGAATTCCCCATTGACATCTCTACGTAGGATGCTAGGACCACATCCACCGTCTATTTGCTTTGCCGAACTGCTAGCACCCGGACGTCCGACGGCGACGGAAGTCTGTTTTCATGCGTCCACATGTGGGCCCATGCCGTCAAAACGTCGTTCACCCACGTATGCGTCTTGCACACCCACAAGGGGCTCGCCCGCCAGAACGTCACCTGCGCCACGCGTCCAGGGGACCGCTCGCGCCCCTCCCGCTTCATCCCATCTAAAACAACCGATCTACTTTTAAAATATACAGTTGAAACACTTGCAACATACAAAAAAAAGATAGATGAAACACTTAAAACATGAGTCTGAAACACTTGCAAAAACATTTACGCAACATCCAGATGAAACATATGCAACATCTAAATAAACACACTTACAACATACGTCTAGAAAATAGATGAAACATTGAGGGACAGACGCTTGCAACATATGCAGCATCCCGATCTAGTTTTACAACATCCATATGAAAATAATCGCAACATACATCTAAAACATCTAAAAACATTTGAAATGTGCGCTTGCAACATGCATAATATTCTGGTGCGGCATCCTACGCCATCGGGATGCTACAGCTGTAGCAGGAAGCGAGGCCAGAGGGCTTCCGCGCCAGGGCCCGGTGCTTCTCCTTACGCTGGTAATGGCTGTCGGTGTCGTTGGGCGGGGTGGGGCGGGCAGAGCAGGGGCAGCGGGACGAGCGGTAGGTGCAGCGAGGGGGGCACGCGGAGCAATGGTAGGAGCAGCACGGAGCAGGTGTAGGAGTAGCAACGGTAGAGCAGGAGCAGGCAGGGCGGGCGGCAGGAGCAACGGAAGGGATGCATGGCGCACAACAGAGCGGGATAGGTCCGAGTGCGGCGAGCGGACCACGTGATGGAGGCTTCCACGGCAATCGCATGCGTGTAGCATGATGGAGGAGCTCGCGGTGGTCGCACGCGTGCGGCGGTGGGGAAAGGAAATGTCGTTGGTCTTTTTTCTTTTTGGAGAAGCCGTGCTGATGGTGGAGCGGAGCAGGCCTATTGGGTCCGATCACTGCACAGGCCTGGGAAGAGGGCGTCCGAACGGATGCACTCGGACGAATGTCCTCACTAGAGCATTATCGTTTGATTTGCGCTAATTATGAGGACTAAGATTAATTTTCCCTCACCTATGTATATTTGAGTTCAAATTGGTGAATGCCCCCTATATTTTGCTTCAGGCTCCATCCTGGGTGCAGGCGCGTGATCAAGAACCAGACGCAACCATGTCCACGAGACATGCGTCATTCACAAGAAAAAAAGTTAGGTTAACATTTCTAGAACGAGTCTGTCTACTACACAACCATGTGTTTTATGCAGTTTCAACACATGAATTTTTTTGCACCATAGGATTAAGATCCAACAGCCTCCACCCTTCTTCTACCTCTAGCCTCCACAGATCACAGATCACATATCACAATTTTTTTCTATGGAAGGACAAATCACAGATCCACCGCTGCCGGGGCGAGCTCGCCGGTCGCCATCGCCGGCACCGGTGGGTCTCCGGTGAGAAAGAGAGAGGGAGAGATACAAAAAAATCTATGTGTTTTTTGTGCTAAAACACATGTGTGTTATATAGCATTTCTGTATTTAACTTCTTTCCATTATAACGGTGACAACTCGTGCCTTTGTCAGATCAGCTCGCCTCGTCGTGACGGAATATTTAACTTCTTTCCATTATAACAGTGACAACTCGTGAGATAGTATTTTTAGATTGTCGATACGATTTTAGCACCACAGACATAAAATCGATACACATTTACTGCTTTTACTCGTGTTGCACACCAGCACCTTAGTCCAGCTTGGATCTGAGTCAGCGTTCTCAGGTAAAATGTTCCTCCTGATTGAATTGAAGGACCTCTAGGTGCATAGATCAGTGCGTAAGACTTGACTTAGATGGGATAACTTGCTGATATACCTCACCAAAAGGGCAGTCGTGGCCATGGCAACGCTGATGAGGTAGCAGCGACATGGAGGCGTGGTCCAGTGGTGGCGACGAAGGCGATGGCGCTTCCCGTCGCTTACAGCGCGTCCTTCTAGATCGGATTAGGGCTAGGACATGGTGGGGCGCTGGCGGCTGCGGTGAACCTCGTATCTCGAGCCCCAGCCCCACCTTCTATTTATTGCGCTGTGCGACGGGGCCCATCAGCCGAAGAACGGCTGGGCGCCCCTGATCAGGGCGTGGATCAAGGGCCCAATTGGCCGTTGGGCCAACTGGTGGAGATCAATCTAACATTCTCCCCCTTGATCTCACCTTATGACTTAAACTTAACTTACTTTATCTTTTTCCCATTCCATCGCAGATCAGTGCATAGAGCGTGCCTCATCGTCATGGTCAGTTGCCATTAGATTAAACAGCTATAATGCACCTCTCTGTTTTGAAACAAATTCTCAACTATGCCCCTAGTATCCAGAAATCATAGGCTTTCTCGTAAACCTATGTCGACTGTGTGTTCTCTGAACGCACTGGGTGGTTAGCCTTTGGTAAGCGGATCCGTAAGTACTTGCTTTGTACTTATATGCTCAATGTTTTAAAAATGATTCTGGATTTTCTCCTTTACAATATATAACTTAATGTCAATGTGTTTGGCAGAACACTTGACCTATTGTCTTAGGAATTAACTACTTTAAATGGTTATTGCTGTTGACTGCCATTGTTAAATCCGGGTACATATTCCCTTAACCACTTTTGCCTGTTCTTTAAGCCTCATGTCAAGCTATACTTGGTATGTGTCGGGTTCATAAACCCGGGGTCCCTCATGGACCGGCTTCCCAACAAAGGCTTGGCCCAGCAGACGACATTGCGAACGACGCACAACTCCTGGGCCGGCCCAAAAACCTAACGACAGGCCAGAAGGACGATCCAATCTTCGACCGGAAGGCCTGGCTAAGCAGGAACGATGCGCACTTCTGACTCTGGCCCGCCTCTCCGATCGGAAGGCCTCGCTTCCAACTCCGGTCCACCTCTCCGACCGAAAGGCCTGGCCAACAACGCTTCTGACTCCGACCTGCGTCTCCGACCGGGGATACACCGAACCTCTGTTTATAGCTCTTCTCGACTGGCGCAGTCGGAGCCGACTGGGACCAACCGACCGGGGACGCCCGCTCGGTGAGGACCAGGAAACAGGCAGAGCAAGTAAAGCTGGACGCTCAAGTTAACCGTAAAACCAAGGACCGTACCCTGTACACCTGTAGGACAGTATCGACAGGACATGTCAGAAGGGTGCCCTGCAACCTTCCAGGCATGTTAGAACCCAAGCAATGTTGTGGGCGTTGATATTTGCCCAACAGTGTTGTGGGCGCCGTCAACTCCCATACCATGGCAAACACGGTAAGGCTCCCCCCACATGCCTCTAGGCTCCAATAGTGTTGTAGGCGCCATCATTTGCCCTACATGGAGAACACGGTAAAAACCTCCCACATGCGTCTGACACAAAACAGTATTATGGGCGTCTACCATCATCTTGTACCCGACGGCGTGGACAACAAGACTTAGCAGCATACGTACTCTCTCTCTCTCACTTATAAAGGCCTTCCTTTTCATCTATAAAAGAGGATGCGCTCTCTCCCACCAGGGAGATCAATCAATTCACAACTCAAACAACACACACATGATCTGAATGACCAAGGATCCCAATGAACAATAGATGTTCGAACACTTAGTGCACAGCGGAGCTCCCGTCACTCTTGGCTCTTTAGACCGAAGTCCGACCAGACCTCTTGCACCCCCCATCTTTCTCCCTTCCGTGTGTAACCCCATAGCAAACTTCGAGCACCTGGGCTCAGGAACAAAGTCACCGATCGACTCAAACTGGACGTAGGGCACGTTGCCTGAACCAGTATAAACCCTATGTCATTGAGTGCTAGGCCACATCCGATCACAACGTACAACAAAACTATAAATATTTATGTGTTGGTCACTTTCTGCACCGACAGTATGCATCACTGATGACACCATAACTGTTTCTTTGGAGCTTTTTCACAATAATACTCCAACTGCTAGTGTTAGCAACTACTGTGGATTTTACTACACATCTCGCCAAGACTTAACATTTGTACCCTCAACTATTTGAGAGTACTTGTTCTTTCTTACTCAGCATGAGGCCTATGATACTTTGCAAAATTGCAAGACATTCTCAACTCCATTCCAGTGATCTATATCGGGACTGCACTTCTGCCAAAATATCCCGGATACGTAAACTACGTCAGAGTAAATTCTTACTTGTACTTGTACACTCATCAAGCTTCCAACAGCTGAAGCATATGGAACCATATTTATTTTATCGATCTCATATCGGTTACTAGAACACTTAAAGTTCTCAAATCTATTACCCTTGACTATAGGAGCAGGCGTAGATTTACTCGCATGCATACTTTATTTCTTTAGAATATTTTCTAAGTATGCCTTTGCGATAGTTCTTGTAACAGAACCGACCAATTATACGAGATTAAGTAAGAAAATCTTTCACCGAAGCAGATAATTTAGCAAACTTAAACCCGTATAACCCGGTAGTCCGTGAAACCACGAAGGATTTCAAACCAATCGACATACAAACCAAGATCGTACAAGTTTAGCAAGTACCATCATACGTCACATAAAGTTCGCAACGACAGTTGATACATCAGAGTTTAGAACATAAGTTATTACATACCAAGTTCGAGCTGAAATAGCGGAAGCAAATAGTTTTAAAGCCACACACACACTTTTGATCCAGATACAGTGCCAGTAGGTAGTCATTTCCAACAAAAGCATCAGATGAGAAATACGGAGTGACCATTTGCCCTTGGTCCTAGTTGTCACCCATCACCGGATACAGGCAGTTAATGCAATAGCCGTAGTACATTTGACCATCTACAACAACAATGGGAACAACGCCCTGAGTACGAGAAGGTACTCAGCTAGACTTACCCGTCTTAAACCAAAATAAAACAACACCAAAGGTTATGCAAGGCTTTCTTTAGTGGGCTAGCTGACTCTTTTGTGAAAGCATAAGTTATCATGAACAAACCATTTTAAGTACTTTGCATCATCTTTATTAGAACCTATCCATCTAGGTAAGCACCTGTACTATGGCAATCACTTGATTAACCAATAACATCCAGTTACCAATTTAGCTTCAACATAACTCACATCATCCAGATAACCATCGTTGTTCCATAATAATTACTACAATGCCGTAGCTCAAGTCAAGTGCTCACTATCCAGGAGCGATGGCGATTCGAATCGATTCCTAACCAGCTGGTGATTTATTCCTCACACAAACCACACTCACCGATCAAGTGAGCTATAGATCACCAATGACACTTTTCAGGTAGCTGCGGGATAATCTGGAGCCGCAGTACCCAGGGACCGCCCTACTGCCAGGAATCAGGTCACACCGGCCCTTGGGCTCACTCTTCGCGCCCCTGTCATACCCCCATCAGCACCAATACGCGCACTCGTATAGATCTCAGCCTGAATAGTGACACTAGCTTCTCGGTCGAAGGGTACTTTATTTGGCCAGCTAAATGTGAGGCATGCGTTCAACATGACAAGAGGGACGAGCAACGATCGGTCCTTAATCGACACAGACGGAAACTAACAGCACCCGAGAACCCTGTCTGGTTGCCTCCAACTATTCCGTCCGGTCTCTAATTTTCCATCACATATGGTTAATTCCAGGATATCATTCTTTCCATAGCCAATCTCTTCCAGTAACCACCTATAATGCAGGTGACCGGGTACCACCGATCGCTACCGGTCTAAGCAAGGCTAAGCAGTTATTCAATCCTGACCTAACAGGGTAAAAGGTAATAAGGTAGGCAAGGATAGTAATAAATGCATCAACGGTTTCAATCAACTCCTACAACTTAATGCAACAATATATAAACTCATATATATAGAAAGAATTGCTTTTATAAAGTAGGAGACTTAGAATGCTCCGGGGCTTGCCTCGTTCGAACAAACTAGGTTGGTGATCCACGCACTCCGGCAAGTCCTCTCCTTGCTCCTCTTCCTCTGGCACCTCCTGTGCCTGGACTTCTTGTGGATCTGCCCCGGTCTGCTCTTCCTGAACTGTTACTAGCAACTCCTCCTGTGATCCTGTATGATGCAGATGTATAAGTGCTAATGCATAGGTGCATCGGGGAGATGACATGTAATGATCATGATGCATGCAATGTAGACGAACATGTTTAACTTTATTGTACATAGTAGTAGCAACGCTCTTCTACAAGGTAGTCAACATCATCCAAGAACATGTACTACTATCTACTACGAAAACCAATGTACTAACATACCAAATCACCACGGCAACTAAGATGCTTCAAAGATACACCAAAGTGAACATTATTAACTAACTCGCATTAAAGAAAATATTTTTATTTTATTTTAAACTCGAGCTACAACAGCAACATACATTTCTGGTGTTCATAAAAATCTGAGAAAATTACAGTAGACTAGTACTACTCTAAGTAGACTACCATAAAATTTTCATGGCATTTAGATAAGTAAAATAGACTACACAAAAATGACAAGGCATGATTATTGAAAAAGGCATAAATAGGAAACCTTAGTTAAAAGTGTCAAGCAACAGATTTCATATTTTTCCTAGTATCATTCTAGCATAAGAATAGCACTCACCAAATTTTACCTTTACTGGATCTATAGAAAAATTATGAAAATTCACACAAGTATTAATCAATGATAAAAGGAAAATCTATAACTCAAAAACCATACATGCAATGACTCTCAAATTTTTACCAAAGCTTCTACTAAGCAATACTAGCATACCCACAAAATTTCATAGTTTTTGGACCACAGAAACTCAAGATATAATTCAAACAAGTTTGCATGTATCTAAAAACACATTTCAAGTTCCTATTTAATTCATCCAAAAATTATACTATAAGTGCTGAAGTTATATTTTTCTTAAATACTAGACTTCACTGTGAGTCTAACAAAATTGGAATCACTCCATTTGGATCTACACATTTGGAGTTACAAAATTTACAAAACAGCATCAAAAACTGGATAAATGAACTAGCTTTCTGGATCTGAGCCACTGACAACCGGGACCCACAAAACAGGAGGGCCCGCGTGTCAGCGACCGTAAAACAGAGCACGACGGGGAATCGGCGCGGGATCAGCGCTATCTCGCCGGCGGCGACTCCTTCGACGAACTCGGCCCCACCAAGGTGACCAACTCACCCTCCCGAATCGATTAACACCGGTGGTTAGCATAGAGGCGCACAAGAGGTGGCACATCGCTGGCCATGGCGGCTTGGTGGCACGGCACAGCGGAGCGCCGGCTGTCACTAGCCACAGCTGGCCCAGGCGATTGGCTCTACGGAACCACAGCGTTCAGGCGACACTACTGGTGCTATGCTAGGGTTAGGAGATGCTCTAGGAACACCCAGCCACGGAGACGTCCGCGCGGCGGCAGAGCTCACTCCGGCAAGCTTCGGTTATGGCGGAGAAATGGCTTACCGCGCGCTCAAAGCAAGAAATGCGACACGGTGGTGTGGGGGACAACGACGAAGCTACTGGGGTGGCGTAGGAGGGGCACGGTGCGAGCTACAGTCAGCAATGGCGACGGTGAAGGCGCTCGGCACTGGTGGAGCTGCTGCGGTTGCTGCGAGTGAGCGCTGCGGCGAAGGAAATGAAAATGCGCTTTGAGAGCGGGTCGGGCAGGCGTGCGGGAGTTCATGTCGTGGCCAGGGGTGCCAGGACGGCCGCGGCGCGTGGCCTGCGCGGTCAAGCGACCGGCGACGCGCGGCATCCACGCGGCGGTGTTTCTCTGAACCGGTCGGCACTGTAGCTGCTGATTCAGCTAACCAACGCGACTGACAGCGAGTTTTCACCGGCCATTAACTCCTAAACCATTGGTTATCAGCGAAAATAGTATAAATGAAATTTATAGCTCTAAATACAAGCTACAAATCATGTTAAAGGACCAAGACCTAATTCTCACTAGATCACAAGTTATATCAAGCCAAAGTTGAGTACTTGAAACTGGAATTTGATTTCTGACTTAGAAAATTCTAAGTGTTGAGTCAGCACCACAAATCTGACTTGTGGGACCAATTAGAGCATGTTGTGCACATTTTCATGAGTTGGTCATAAAACAACTTTTGATCCTTATAAAATTTGCTACAACTTTGCTTTAGGTTGCTCAGACAGATAAACACTCTATGCTACACTTTTTAAACAGTCAAACCAAGGAGTTCAGAAGTCAAAACAAGTCAAACCACTATTTGAAAACTTAATTAGGCAAAATGGTCAACATGAACATTGTTCCTAATGACTTTCTAAGCATAGCTAAGGTGTTTAAAAATATATTTAGCCATACTACACATTGGTCACACAAGAATCAAGCACTGAATGTACTGAAACGATGAAAAACAATTGAAATGTTACTTTTGTTTCATAGCCATGTTTCACCTGTTTCAAGATCTTGTTGGATCATACTAACTAGCTAGGTTCCACTAAAGTGAGTTGCACATGTTGCACTTGGGCGTTACACACTATTCATTTCATAAAAACAACACTCAGGAAATATACAGTATGTTGCAATGCTTCGACAACATGTTTTATGTGATATATGCTCATGAATGGATGAATAATGCTCATGTTTATGAAATGCAAGTGCAATTATGCAAGCATAACATCAGAGGTGTTACAGCTCTAATACCCCATTTTCTTCTATCTTGGTAAATTTCGATTCCTAGAACCAATGACGCTTCTCCAAGATCATTCACATTGAAACTTGAGGACAAAACTTCTTCTTCTCCAATGACAGATTAACATCACTACTAGTGAGTAGAATGTCATCTGTTCACAGGATGTGGAAAATGAATTTTCCATTCTTGAACTTCGCATAAACGCTATTGTCCTTCTCATTTTCTTTAAAACCCAAACTTTCTCATTGTTTCATCAACTTCAAATACTACTGTCTTGAGACTTGTTTTAACCCATAAATGGATTTTACAAGCGGCATCCCATACGTTCTTTTTCTTCCACAACAAAACCTTTGGATTGTGCTATGTAAACGTTTTCATACAAATCCCCATTGAGAAATGTCGTCTTTACATCCATCAGATGTAACTCTAAATCGTAATGTGCCAATAACACCATTATGATTCCAAAAGAATTCTTGCATGAGACTGGAGAGAAAACTCTCATCGTAATCTATTCATTCTCTTTGCATAAAGTATTTTACAAAAAGTCGTGCTTTATATCTTTCTACATTCTCTTTGGAGTTACATTTTGTCTTGTAGACCCATTTTACAACCTACTATTTTGGCTCCATTAGGAATTTCTTCTAAGTCCCAAATATTGTTAGTATTCATCGAATTCATTTCAACTTCTATAGCTTCTTGCCATTTAAACGAGTAAACGCTTCTCATGTCTTCTTCAAATGAGGTGGGATCACCCTCCATTTAAATTTCTTTACTAACATAGACTTCATAGTAATAAGAAAAACTGGTTTGCTAATTCTTTGAGACCTTCAGGGGCCTCAGCTACTGGAACTTTCATATGGGGCTGTTGTTGGTCTTCATTGCCAAGGGGCAATTGATTCTATAGGCTCCTGTATCACAAGATCCTTGTTTACATTATTTATCTTCTTCGAAGAGCCAACAACAGGTGTTGTATTAGTCATACAACATCAACAGGTATTGAGAAACTTGTTTCTCCAGAGTCACTGGAGTGGGCACACAGTCCCTCTTCTCTTCAAGTCTTAGGTCTCTACATACCTTTATATACCATGCTCCCCCAGATCTTCCCATATTTTCTAAAGATAGTTGTTGGGGACCAATACTAGGGTACCCGAAGAGGAGGAGCTAATGGTCATCAATATTGATTCATCCGAGCAGTCAAGAGCGCGACTATAGCCCCAATCGATCCCTAGGTGTGCGGGCTCTGCCTCGCCCAACCTCTAGGTCAGGGCCCCCACCTCGTCCGGCCTCTGGGTTAGGGGCTCCATCTCGACTGACTCCTCAAGCGCGGCTCCTGACAGAAGCCCGTACAGCCGCCAACCACTATGGGCTAGAAAGTACAACCCAAGGTCAAACTTCTAGCATCATGTAGGGAGCGAGCACATCTCAACATGACCCATGCCCGTGACATGTCACTCTAGGGAACTCACATCACCAACAGTGATGGATGCATGGTCACTATGCTGCCTACTCCCTGTATGGCCGCTGACCAGCACGCTGGTTCGCCGCGTCGCCCGCTGGGATGAAATGGGACGTCACGACCCACAGACAATGCCGGGACGTGGCATCAGCAGCGAACATGCGCTCATTGTGGAGCCATCCTTGTCACCATCTGCAGTGTCAGTGAGACCCGCATAAAGGAAAAGAAAGGCCCGGCGGTCCTGGAAGCCTTCCTCTCCTTGGTTCTTCTCCCTCTTTCTCTCTGTGTAACCTGCTCTTCCCCTTCATCTATAAAAGGGGAAGCAGGACGCCCTAGGAGGAAGGATGGTGGTTCACCACTCTACACAGCAATAGACATCAAAACACACGCCCTAACATGACTTAGGAGCACACGCACATCAGAGACTTGGGACCTATCCCTCTCTCGTTCGTTTGTAACCCATACTACAAACTTTCAGTGCTAGTAACACGAGCAACAGCGATGAACTGGATGTAGGGACTTTCTGCCCAATCCAGTATAAATCTCATGTCCTCTAAGCACACCATCCGAGCCAGACACACAATACTAGAAATTTACTAGTTGGTAACTCGAAACACCAACAATTAGCGCGCCAGGTAGGGACTTTTTGCACGTCCCGACGTCCACATCAGGCCTCGGATGGCTAGTCACGGTGTCAGCTGGGTCCTAGGCGCGCACGTGCGCTTCGGGAACCTAGACTTCATCATCACAACGGGGGAAAGTTGGTGTAGGCTCCCATCGTCGTCCAACCTCTCCACGCCGTCGGCCTCGACGCGATCGCCGAGGTGCTTGAGGAGCTACGGCTGCACGCACCAGAGGCCTGCACCCCCGGGAGCGACCAACTCCTCGGCTTTGATTACGGGAGGCTAGAACGCCAGCTCGACGCCTTCCTAGGACCCCGACCGTCCTAGGAGGACTTACGTTGCCTCACCTTCTTGTTCACCAATGTCATGACGCAGCTTGCCAGAGGAGAGCCGCTTTCCTCGTAATACCTCATCCGAAGTGCCCTGACAGCGCTCCCGTTCGGTCTACGCAACGCCACCAAGACCGTTAGCCACCTTGTGGCGCAACGCACGCCTCGTTCGTGGGGATGATCGAATATGTCACGGAATCTTTCCATGACCGCCTCATAGGAGAATCGGAGTCGCCCTCCAACTCTGACTCCAGTAGGAGCCATCACCCCTCTTGTGAATGTTTCATGGTAGGTACCCCCGAGGGGTACGTCAAAAGCATCCACAAGGGAGAGGCTACCCCAATGAACGACTTCAACGACGAGGTCGAGGGGGATGCGGGGCCCCACCTCGCCTGTGGGTAGAGCTGCTAAAGGCCTGGCACCAAGAGCTCGAGGAAACACGACTCCAGCTCGAGCAGGAACACACGGAGCTCGAATGAGAGATCGAGTGCCACAGAGACGGTGGATGTGCACGCGCCATGGACCACGATGTGAACCAGAGGATCATCAAGGATGATGAAGCCCTCCCACACTTCACTCGGGCAAGCCAGAACATCGCTGCTACGGCGGCCTTGCTCCGAGGGCTTCCGAGGCCCGCGACACCCATGGATCATCGAGCCCATCATGAGTTTCACACAAAACTCGGGTGTGCGGTGGCACAACAGGTCGAGAGCTCGCTATCCCAACGACACGAGCTCGACGCCAGCCAGCACACGCCCTCAAAGCAACCCAGCATGGACATGTCAGTCCACCAGGCGCAGCAAGGCGGTAGGCCACGCACCACGGTCTTGGTGCATGAACGCCTCAGCCTCTACCGTGACATGCACGACACCCTCAACGCCCGTAGGCGTACCCGTGGTGATGCGAGGGAGGAGGCTAGCCATGGCTACCACCCTTGTCGTGGCGGACGCTACGACAGCGGCAAAGACTGAAGCTTGAGCCCTATCTTGCTTGGACCTTAGGCCTCTGGCTGACGCATCCTCAACACTGCCTTCCCACCACGATACCAACCACCAACCAACCTCCCAAAATACTCTAGGGAAATGAACCTTAGACTGTGGCTCGAGGATTATTGGCTTGCTTGCCAAGTCGGTGGAGCGGATAATGACAATTTCTTTATCCGCAACCTTCCATTATTCCTGGCCGATTCGGTACGAACGTGGTTGGAACACCTTCCGCCCAACTGAATCCAAAGTTGGGCGGACCTAAAAGAGATCTTCGTGGGAAACTTCCAGGGCACATACGTGCGCCTTGGGAACCCATGGGATCTCAAAAACTACCGATAGAACTCTAGGGAAACTCTTCGTGGGTACATCCGGCGCTTCTCCCAGCAGTGCAACGAGCTACCCAACGTCGCCGACGCCGACATCATAGGAGCTTTCCTATCTGGGACCACCTGTGAGTCCCTGGTTCACAAGCTAGGACATAAGGGCCCGTGAACCACCAAGGATCTCCTCGACATCGCCATCGGCCACGCCTCATGCGAGGAAATGGTCGGGGCGATTTTCGACCGCCTCAAAGGCAAGGCAAAGCGGGACGAGGAGATCGGCAAAGGCACCTCCAACCATCCCAACGAATAGAAGAACAAGCAGTGGCACAAGAGCTTGCGTGTGGCCTCCGTTGACCGTAGAGGGGGTTAGAAGCCCGCCGAGGGTACCCTAGACCACTTCGAGAAGCTACTCGAAGGGCCATGCCCGAACCATGCTTTACCCATCAAGCACCTATACAAGGACTGTGTCCTCGTGTAGCAGTTCTTGTCTAGAGGCTCCAATAAGGGGGAGCATAGGAAGGAGCCCACGCCAACCACATACGACGCCGAGGGGAAGGACGGTGGATTTTCGGCACTAGATGGCTGCCTCATGATCTTCAGAGGGTCGATGGCCTACGACTCCAAGCGCCGCTAGAAGCTTACATGCCGCTACATCTATACGACCGAGCCAGCCGTACCTACCTTCCTCTAATGGTTGGAGTCCACCATAACCTTTGATCGGACCGACCACTCGGAAAGCGTCCCACAGCCAAGAAGATATCCACTCGTGGTCGACCCAATCATCGGCATGAAGCGGCTCACCAAAGTGCTGATGGATGAAGGAAGTGGCCTCAACATCATGTACGCTAAAATGCTCGATGCCATGGGCATCGATCGAGCACGCATCCGCCCAACCGGGGTGCCTTTCCACGACATCGTGCTAGGAAAGCAGGCCATACCACTTGGGCAGATCGATCTACCCGTCACCTTCGGGGATCCGATCAATTACAGGACGGAGACCCTTACCTTCGACAGAACCTACCACGCCATCCTGGGATGTCCATGCTACGTGAAGTTCATGGTCGTCCCCAACTACACCCATCTAAAGTTCAAGATGCTGGGTCCACATGGGGTCATCACCATCGGCACCTCCTTCTAGCGTGCCTATGAGTGCGAGGTCGAGTGCTGCGAACACGCCGTGGCAATTATCGCTTGCAAAGAGCTTGCGGCCATCAGGGAGGAGATCGTCGAAGAAATGCCTGACCCTAAGCGGTCGGCCGAGTCTTTCGAGCCTGTAGAAGGCGCCAAAGAGGTCCTCATAGACTCCAACGGCTCCAAGGGCAAAGTGGTGCGCATTGGCACCACGCTTTCCTCCGAATAGGAAAGCGCACTCGTCGACTTCCTCCATGCCAATAGAGACATCTTTGCGTGGAGACTCTCGGACATGCCAGGTATTCCGAGAGAAGTTGTCGAGCACGCCTTGAAGATGAGGCTAGGCTCCAAGCCGGTAAAGCTACACCTGCGTTGCTTCGACAAGGAGAAACATAGGGCCATCAGCGAGGAGATTGTGAAGCTTTTGGCAGCCGAATTCATCAAGGAAGTATACCACCCTGAGTGGTTAGCCAATCCCATTCTTGTACAAAAAAGAGTGGGAAATGGAGAATCTGTGTTGACTACACGGGTCTCAACAAAGCATGTCCAAATGATCTGTTTCCTTTGCCACACATAGACCAAGTAGTCAACTCGACCTCAGGGTGCGAAACCCTTTGCTTCCTTGATGCATACTTCGGATACCATCAAATCGTGATGAAAGAGTCCGACCAGCTCACGACGTCTTTCATCACCCCGTTCGGATCATTCTGCTATGTCACAATGCCGTTTGGCCTAAAGAATGCAGGAGCTACGTACCAACACTGCATGCTCAAGTGTTTCGGGGATCTAATCGGGTGGACCGTTGAGGCCTACGTGGATGACATTGTGGTCAAATCCAAATGGGCTAACCAGGTCGTAGCTGACCTGGAGCAGGCCTTCACAAAAATTCGAGCAAACAACATTAAGCTCAACCCCAAGAAGTGCGTTTTTGGAGTCCCAAGGGGTATACTGTTAGGTTTTATCGTCTCCGAGTGTGGCATCGAGGCCAACCCAGAGAAGATCTTAGCCATCATGAGGATGGGCCCGATTCAGAACATAAAGGGGGTACAACGACTTATAGGGTGCCTCGCCGTGCTCAGTCGCTTTATCTTGCGCCTCGGCAAATGAGGTCTCCCCCTCTACCAGCTTCTAAAGAAGGCTGACCATTTCGAATGGACGCCCGAGGCCTAGGAGGCACTTGACATGGTCAAGCAGCTTCTGATGAAGGCCACAATCCTGGTTCCTCCGACCAACAGGGAACCGCTTCTTCTCTACATTGCGGCCACCATGCAAGTGGTTAGCGCCGCCCTGGTCATAGAGTGAGAAGAAGAGGGACACACCCTCAAAGTGCAGTGTCCCGTGTACTTCATCAGCGAGGTCTTGTCCGATTCTAAGACTTGCTACCCCCAAATCCAGAAGCTCATGTATGTCATCCTTGTCACCAAGAGGAAGTTACATCACTACTTCGAGTTGCATCCGGTGACGATCGTAATGTTCTACCCTCTCGGCGAGGTCATCCAAAACCAGGATGCCACAGGAAGAATCGTGAAGTGGGCACTCGAGCTGATGGGTCAAGGCATTTCATATGCCCCTTGGACGGTCATCAAGTCCCAAGTGCTGGCCAATTTCATTATAGAGTGGACCGAGGTCCAAATGCCGTCAGCAGTCATCGACCTAGAGTACTAGACGACATACTTCGATGGATCGCTGATGAAGAAAGGCGTCGGCATGGGGCTGGTCTTCATTTTGCCCCTTGGGGTACGCATGAGGTACATGGTTCGCTTCCATTTCCCCTCCTCCAACAATGTGGCCGAGTATGAAGCACTCATCAATGGCCTACGCATCGCGATTGAGTTGGGTATCCAATGGCTCAACATCCGAGGCGACTCCTAGATGGTCATCATCCAAGTCATGAAGGAGTCAAGCTGCCACAACGCCAACATGGTTGTATATTGCCGAGAAGTCTGCCAGCTAGAAGACAAGTTCGATGGTCTCGAGCTCAGTCACATCCCAAGGAGTCTTAACGAGGCGGCCGATGCGCTGGTGAAAATGGCATCCGGTCGAGAGCCGGTGCCGACAGGCATCTTCGCTAGTGATCAGTACAAGCCCTCGGTCCACTACGAGGAGCTAGAACAAACTGATGATGGGCCACCTGCCCTGGGCTCAGGGGCTAACCAGCCGGTGGCTCCATCCGACCCTGAAGTCATGGAGCTTGACGTGGATCTAGCGATAGAGCCTGACCCTCTGACCGACTGGAGGATGCCCTACCTTGACTACCACCTCCGTGAGGCACTGTCGAGGGACAAAATAGAGGCTCGACGGCTCATGCATCATGCCAAGTCCTTTGTCCTTATTGAGGGCGAGCTCTACAGGCGAAGCCACACCGGAATCCTGTATCGTTGCATCCCCATCGAACAAGGGAAGCAGTTGCTGAGTGATATCCAAGGTAGGGTCTGCTAGCACCATGCCGTGTCTAGGACCCTAGTCGGAAATGCGTTCCAACAAGGCTTATACTGGCTGGCTGCAGTAGCCGACGCTGAACAGATTGTGCGCACCTATGAAGGGTGTCAATACTATGCTCGGTAGACCCACCTGCCGGCCCAAGCGCTTCAAATGATCCCTATCACATGGCCGTTTGTGGTTTGAGGTCTCAATCTAGTCGGACCTCTCAAGAGGGTGCCCGGGGGCTATACACACTTGCTTGTCACCGTAGATAAGTTTACAAAGTGGATAGAAGCTCGATCGGTCTTTGTGATCAAGTCTAAGCAAGTCGTACTGTTCTTTCTTGACATCGTCCATCGCTTTGGGGTCCTGAACTCCATCATCACGGACAACGGCACGCAGTTCACCAGAAAGAAGTTCCTCCGATTCTGCGATGAATACCACATCCGCATCGATTGGGCCGCCATGACACCCCCCCACACACAAACATGCAGGGCGAGCGCGCAAACAGCCTCAAGCCTAGGATCTTCAACCGGTTGAACAAGTTTGGTAGACGATGGGATGCAGAGCTTCCTGCGGTGCTCTGGAGCATGAGGATGACCCCAGCCAGGCCATCGGCTACACACCATTCTTCATGGTCTATGGTTCCGAGGCTATCCTCCTGACCGTCCTCGATTATGGAGCGCCGAGGGTCAGGGCGTACGACGAATAGGGAGCCGAGGCATCCCTCGAGGATGCCATGGACTAGCTAGCTGAAGCATGTGACATCACTGGTACCATAGCCATCGAGTACGGGGTTGGGCCTTTAACGTCGGGGACCTGGTACTCCACCTCGTCCAAAGCAACAAGAACCGTCACAAGCTCTCTCCGCCGTGGGAGGGCCCGTATGTCGTCACGGAGGTGCTCCGACTAGGCATCTACAAGCTCATGACCATCGACGATGAAGTCTTCATTAACGCCTGGAACATCGAACAACTACATTGCTTTTACCCTTAATTTACGCACACTTTCTCTTATTAGTTTTGCTATCAACTCCTCGGTCTTTAGTGACACCCGACCCCAGCAACGGCAGGGGGTCAGGCCTCACTCGGGGGCTGATAAGAGCATATCTATTCGGTAGACATTCTCTATGCCTGACCCTTTCTCACATTAAGACCCAGAAGCGAGGGTCATGGAAACAAACACGGAGTAAAACTGGTCAGACTGCAAGAAAACTACACCCCAGTGGCTACAACATTTTTACCCACCAGCGTGATCAGAGTTTGTTCCGCACCATGAGCTTTTTATCCTTAATTACGGAAAGAGTCGGTAGGCATTTAAGAGTATATCCACCTGGCAAACATTCTATGTGCTCGACCCTCTCTCATGTTTATACCTAGAAGCAAGGGTTACGGAAACAAACGCTGAGTAAAACTGATCGGACTGCAAGAAACCTACGCCCCAGCGGCTACGACGTTTTTGCTCACTAGCGTGATCAGACTTTGTTCACATGCACCCCAAGATTTACAGCCTTAACGACGGAAAGGTTTGGAATGAATTAACCTTTTTATACAAAAAAGGGAAGAAGGGCAAAAAATCTGTTTGGCCATAACGAAATTTAAGAGCTTGTCCATTTATTATAAGTTCGCCGCCTGGCTTATCTGCCTAACTAATTTCTTAGGTAGGATGATCTCATCCTCTATCTCTATAGGTAAGTCCTGTGCCAGTGGGTCACCCAAGTCGATCGGACACCTTGGCCCGCTGCCGAGAGATGGGTAAGGAGAAGTAGGATGCCCCATGCGGGTTATGCCAACTCCGTCACGAATGATAGACCCAGATTCCACTCGGACATATCTGGTAAGAGCTCCCTGAACTCGTCACTCAAGCCATCGAGGTAAGTCCTATGCCAGCGGGTCACCCAAGTCGATCGGACAGCTCGGGCTGCTGCCGAGAGATGGGTAAGGAGCAGCAGGATGCCCCATGCGGGTTACGCGGACTCCGTCATGAACGACGGACCTGGATTCCACTCGGACATATCTGATAAGAGCTCTCTGAACCCATCACTTAAGCCATCGAGGTAACTTTACCAACCCCCACTTTAGGTTTTTAGTGCATGATCATTCATTCATCCATTCTCATACATCCAAGCATCACATATGCAATTATTGCATCACAACGCTTCGTGTCGCGTCACGAAGCAGTAGTCGTCTCATTCGATATGAACAGCAACCGACCGAGGTTCGAAGGCCAGCCCACGAAGGGCTCGAGGATGCCTTGCATCGAACAGAGCCATGGCAGAAAACATAGATGAGCCCCAGCGGCCGTTGCCCGAAGATAATCTCGACCTTCTCGTTCAGAGCCGCGCAGCCCAATGGCCGAAGCGGGTAGCAGCAGCGTGACAGCGGGTTGAGGGCAGTGGCAGCACGGCTGCAGCTGGGCCATGCGCGATGCGAGCAGCGCATGTAGGGCAGCAGGCAATAGGGTGGCAATGGCCAGCAGCACGGCACCAGCAGTACAGCCGGCTCGCGACGGCCAGAGGCAGGCCCGGCCAGCGACAGCGTGCGTCACGGTAGAGGGGAGGGCCCACTACCAGCCAGCCAAGCACGGCCAAGCACGCATGCTTGCTCATGTGGTCAGTGAGCCGACGATGGCACACGAGCGCGGTGGCCATGTCCACGCGATAAAACCGGCCGGGAACGTTGTGCGCACGATTTTTAAAGCGCCCGAAAAACCCTAAAACATGGATCCAATCGCCCAACCACCTATGCAATTCTTAAGAGGGCATATTAGGTTATCAAAACCAACCATGAAACCATACCACTAATTAATCTAATTCTCCTACAAAAATTGCTAAACTTGGCCTTGTCAAACCACTTTTCAAACTTACGAAATCGACTAAGTCTTGATCGGATTCGCGTCGAATTAGATTTCCAAGCTATTCGGTATGCTAGCTAGTGAATTCCTTTCGTGACCTCAAGTATTTCATCAGCACCTACATGGGCCCCGTTTGCTTGTCTGAAAAAAGAAGACAAAACACTATAGCGTCTGGTTGTGTGAGAGAGAAATACTGTAGCGGCTGAAAGATATATTGTAGCATGTGAGGAAAAATAGCCGGAGCAGCCGGCTGGTCTGAAATTTTCAGACAAGCCAAACGCCACCATGGTGTGTACTTCTAACTTTACTAAAATTCCGTATATATGTTATATAGCATTTTTGTCAAAAAAATTCGCGAACATTCGTACTTGAAAATTGTATAGGTCACGAACGACCTTTCGTTAAGCATTTTCGTTGGTCGTTTTAAGTTACGTACATTGATTTACACACTATATCACTTGCATTTACACATAAATATGATGTTATGAAATGTTTTAGCAAAAGATTGTACAGTGTAACACCGAGGGTGTTACATACGGTACCCTTGCTTACCAGTGTGATCAGAATTTCTCACCTGCACCTCGAGCTCTACAATCTTAACAACAGGAAGGGTCGGAGCGCTTTACCCCTTTTTACACATAAAAAGGGGAGAAAGAACAAATTTGTTCAAACCAAAACGAAAGAACAAACTTGTTCAAACGAAACAAAAGGGATGGAACTTGTTCGCGTATTACAAAAACGACCGCCCGACCTATTTAACTAACTAGCCCCTCTGGGGGAGAACTATGCCTTCTATCTTGTGCGCCAGGCCCTATGAAAGGGGAGCCACTACTGTTTCCATCTCCTCTAGCTCATGGACTTCATAATCGGGCGCGTAGCCATGGCTCATCGCCTCCAGATCGATGCTATCCCCATACTGAGAACGAGCAATCATGAAGGATTGATTGACCCTGGTGTGAAGGGTATTCCTCTCGATCTGGCACACCCGAGCTGTGATCTCGATGGCATGAGCCATGAACGAGTTGGTCCCCTCTGACCGCACCACCTCAAGGTCATCACAGACCACTCCGATGGCGATGCTCAGGATACCGAGCTCGTCACTCTCCGCCTAAAGATTTCTCCTCACCTCGGCAAGATCCACAGTCAGCCTGGTAGAAACGCTCTCAGCCTCCCGCTTCTGGGTCGTCTCCCTTTTGAGCTCGGCCTAGAGGAACCGACCTTCTGCTGAGCCTCTCCGTGGTTTGGATCTACTCATCCCGCTCCTTGCATAGCTGAGCGACCACTGTGGCATCTAGGCTTGCCCTTTTCTCTAGGACCGTGAGCTTCTCCTAGGCCCCCAGCTTCAGATCCCTTTCTTTCTCAACCTCACCCAGAAGGTCAAGGATCCGCTGGTGAGTTTTGGCGTCCTTCTGGAGCAACTCATCTCGCTCCTTCCTAACCCTAGTGTCTTCTTTGTCATCCTTCCATGACCTCGTCGATAGGGCCTCGAACGCCTTCTCGGCCTTGTCAGCATCCCGACAG
Source organism: Miscanthus lutarioriparius (assembly GCA_904845875.1). Lineage (NCBI taxonomy): Eukaryota > Viridiplantae > Streptophyta > Magnoliopsida > Poales > Poaceae > Miscanthus > Miscanthus lutarioriparius. The sequence goes on from CAJGYO010000003.1 coordinate 21,578,836, forward strand.
GCCTCGGCCACCCGCTACCGAAGATTGGCTGCCTCCTTAGCGAGGGGAGTCAGCTCGACCACCCTTTGCTGGGTGGCAACGAGCTGAGATGTCACCTCCCCATGTAGCCAAGCCTCCTCGATGATGCAGTCCTAGGCTTCCTTCTATTGACGATGGAACCGATATTTCCCCGGCTACGAGCTATAAGGGACTGCAGGGAGACGATGGTCAGGCTACAAAAAGTATATAGAGAAAGAAAAGGGCAAGAAGTAGGACCAAGCAATACCCGGCCAGAGGGAACAACAACGTTGCGCAATGCGCCTGTGGCGTGGTCCAGAGCCTCGAACACGGACGCGATCCCTACGTCGAGGCTCTCCCACTCCATGCTCTCTACGGCGGCGTCAAGGGTAAAAAGCGTCGACGCCAGATCCTATGGATCCGTCCACTAGAGCAGGGGCAACTGTCCACCGATGTCAGGGGCAGGGATGACTCCCTACCGGCCCCAAGCGCCGCTGACCCCTCTCGCCGTGACGGCCCTGTCGGGACGCCCCCTTCGGCGACGGAAGGTGTCAGCACGGCGGATGTGAACCTCTCTCCCAGCACCAAGACTCCCGGGGACCCCTCGGCCGTGTCCCCCTCTGTCCGACCCGCACCAAGCGTCGTCGCTTGGGCCACCAATGGCATGGGTCATGTCGATGCCTCAGGCGACGTTGCAGTTACGCCTAGCTATGACCCATCTATCACGGTCGCCGCCGCCACCTACGTCGGTGGGGTCATGACCGGCTGCGTCGCGCCCGCCACGGTCGGCGCCACGTGCGTGGTCGGTAGCCCGTCCGCCCTGCCATCGGTAGCGGTATCGCGGCCATCACTAGCTGCTCCACGACCTCCAAAGGCGCCATTTGAATGCCCACGTCCGCTCGTCCCGCTGAGGACACAGGTGGCACCGTGGGCGCCGCCTGATCGGCCGGCGACACGGTCACACTAGCGCCGCTCCCGCCCGAAACAGGCATGACACCAGCCGACGGCCGCTGCCCCGATTGGAGGGCGATGCTCTTCTTCAACGCTAGCACCAAAGGATTCCGCTGCCTGTCGACGCTTCAAGGGATGAAAAACATAAGTAACAATGAAATCTGACTAAAATAGGAAAAAACAGAGGAATTAATAACTCATCTTAGAGCCGTCGGGCGGCAGATGCGTTTAGGGGATGAACCCCCTGACCCTTGCTTCACCTCGTCGGAACGAGGCCGTTTTGAGCCCACCCCCTGCTCCTGGTAGAGGGGCTCGCCCCTGGCAGCTCCTGGGACACATTGGCAGAATGCCTCGCTCCCCTTGGCTGTTGGGGCACGACGGTGGAGCCGCCCGCCTCCGCTGGCACATCAGGTGCGACAGCAGAGCTGCCCGTCTCTGTTGGCTCCTAGGGCAGGTCGATGGTACGTCCCTCCACAGTCAGTTCCTGGGGTGCGTCGGAATGTCCTGCCTTCGCCGGCTCCCCAGACGTACCCACCCCTCCATGGAATGGGAAGGGTCTCGACGCCTGTAAGGATGAATCGATGCCTGTCAGCGCATCCTCGTTCTCCAGGTTGTCCCTCTCAATATCGTCAACTACCATTTCTTCTTCCTCCATCACCTCGTCATCGTCACCATCGTCGTCGTCACCATCGTTGTCAGTATCCTCCCCTCGTTCCCGTGCTCGTAGCTTCCACTGCTTCTTTCTCTTCTTGTCCTCCTTCGCCTTTCTTAGCCGCTCACCCTCGGTGCGATTTGCCGCCCTCATGGCCAAATCCCTCGGCAGCGGCGCCGGGTGATCCGTGAGGATGAGGTCCCTCAGCTGGTCCCGCCCCTCTCAAAGTTAGTCTCATGGGGTTGGGAAATCAATTAAAGAGAAAGGGAAACTTATGAAGACAATGTAGTCTGGCTCCGGTCGCATCAGAGGATGCCCCGACACTGGGTAGACGAAGTCGAGGGCGGCACCTGCATCGTCCCGTAAAGGCTCCATCACCTCCTTGATGCGTTGCACGATCTTGGAGGTGGGGAGCATTCCCTCGGCGAGCGCCGTTCCATCAAACGACGCCTCGGGAGCCATCGCATATAGAGAGAGCGCGTGCGTCATCAACGGCGCCACCCTCCTTGTGTGGTAAGCCCCGATGACGCCCGACCATTTCAGGCCATTCTCCTTTAGGATGTGGATGGCGGTGATGTGGTCTTGGATCTTCTTCTTGTCCTTCTTCGAGACGCTCCACTTCCTCCACTACTCCGGGGCCTCTTCGATTAGGCACCCGATGAACTCTGTCAGAGGGGCGGTGATGTCATTCTTGAGGTAGAATCACTGCGAGTGCCACCCCTTGTTAGACATTGAGAGCCACATGGACGGGTAATCATCGACCCGATTGTTCCAAAGTTGGATGCCGGCGTACCCCATCGGCATGTGCAGCTCCTGCCTACCGCCCTTCTCGCTCTTCTTTTGGAGGTTAACTGCGAAGAAATACCTTCACAAGTCGAAGTGGGGCTGATCCCCAGGAATCCTTCGCACAGCGCGATGAACGCCGCCATATGCTGGATCCCATTGGGATTGAGATGTTGCAGCTCAATCTTGTAGAAGTGCAGCAGCCCCTGGAGGAATTTGTGGGCGGGGGTCGTGAGCCCATGTTCATGGAAGTGGGCGAACGACACCACGTAGCCGTTGGGCGGCCACGGCGAATCCTCATTGCTAGGCAGCAACCACTCCTCAGCTGAGGTCCGCGCATGGAGAAGACCGCGACGGACAAGGCCCTCCATGTGCTAGAAGGAGATGTCGGAACGGCACCACGGATCCATTGGAGGTGGGGGTGGATGGATGCGAGCTCAATGGTGGCGGAGATGCGGAGGCAGGAAACCTAAGCGTGGCGGTAGTGGCGTGGCTGCGGAGGGGCGATGGGTCTCCGCCTAGATCTCCGCGCCTGCCATGATCTATCACCACATCTCGTCATGGAGCGTGCACACGCAACCTATGGCCGTCTCCTCGGAAAACACGCCAGACATTTTGCCTCCCTGAATGGGCCACGACCCGTCATAGGTAAGAGGGATATGGAGCTAAAAACACACCTACAGCCCACCTAGGCCTAGGAGTTTGAAGGTTGGCCCATCGACGGGTTCGACAACCGCTCCGGGCACCTTTAGAGTGAGGGGTAGAAAGGGATGGGCCCGCTAGCGGCCAGTACCTGGGTGCACGAGCTCCGCGAGCATCCCGGCCCACGTTTGAGTCTCGGCCGGATACGATCCATGGTTTTTCCTTGAAGAAAGCCTGAGAGCCTTCGAGATCGGTCGAACGAACTCGAGAACTATATGGATTCACCGCTGAGAATCTAGAGTTGGTCACCAGTTGACCCAAGCCAGACCCCCATGAACGGGATGCTGGGTCCCTACTCGGACTAGCCCATTAACAACTCACCAAGCACCATGATTCATCCATAGAGGAAAATCATATCACGGCTCAGCCCCTTCGTTTTATCCAAAAAATGCTTGAGGGAAGACGATCACAAAGATGAGCCAACCCTCGACCGGACCCCCACTACAGGCGGAGCTCGAGGAAAGTTGGACTCACAAGGAGAATGAACGTGTGGTCATAGAACAACAGACCCTCGTAGGGGTCAGAATCAGGAAAGATCTTTTCTGACCCACCAAATCTCACGGCTATACCCCCGAGGAGTCCAATCATGATGAAAGGGAATCGCCGTCCCCAGGACACGCCATGGGCAACGAAAGAAGACCAAGGCCCTCAGAGTTCTCCCATTTGGAAAAGCCTCCGAAGGAGTATTCTACTCCTTCATAGGCTCGTGGGCTACTATTGGGAACCAATACTATGGTACCCAAAGAGGAGGAGCTAATGTTCATCAACATTGATTCATCCGAGCAGTCAAGAGCGTGACTACAGCCCCAACTGACCCTTAGGTCCACGGGCTCCACCTCGCCCGACCTCTGGGTCGAGGGCCCTGCCTCGCCCGACCTCTGGGTCAGGGGCTCTGCCTTGCCCGACCTCTGGGCCGGGGGCTCCGCCTCGCCCAGCCTCTAGGTCGGGGGCTCCGTCTCGACCGACCCCTCAGGCGCGGCTCCTGATGGAAGCCCGTATAACTGCCAACCACTACGGGCCAGAAAGTACAACCCAAGGTCAAGCTTCTAGCATCGTGCAGGGAGCGGGCACATCTCAACATGACCCATGCCCACGACATGTCACTCTAGGGAACTCACATCACCAACAGTGATGGATGCGTGGTCACTATGTTGCCTACTCCCTATACGACCGCTGACCAGCACACTGGTTTGCCGCGTCGCTCGCCGGGTGGAATGGGACATCATGACCCGCTGACAACGCCGAGGCGTGGCATCAGCGGTGAACAGGCTCCCCGCGTGGAGCCATCCCTATCACCATCTATAGTGTCGGTGGGACCCGCATAAAGGAGAAGAAAGGCTTGATGGTCCTAGAAGCCTTCCTCTCCTGGGTTCTTCTCCCTCTTTCTCTTTGTGTAACATGCTCTTCTCCTTCGTCTATAAAAGGGGAAGCAGGACGCTCTAGGAGGGACAACGGTGGTTCACCACTCTACACGGCTGTAGACATCAAAACACACGCCCTAACACGCCTTAGGAGCACACGCACATCAGAGACTTGGGACCTATCTCTCTCTCGCTCGTTTGTAACCCCTAGTACAAACTTTTAGTGCTAGTAACACGAGCAGCAGCGACGAACTAGACGTAGGGACTTTCTGCCCGAACTAGTATAAATCTCATGTCCTCTAAGCACACCATCCGAGCCAGACACGTAATACTAGAAATTTACTAATTGGTAACTCGAAACACCGACAATAGTGTATCTTCAAATATTTTATTTTGGGTTTAATATGTTAAAACCTCATATGGCGCTTTAAGCACCACCTTAACATCTTTGAGGCTGACTACGCTATCTTCCTATCGAAACTTTGAAAGGTCTAGAAATTTAGCTATTTCACTGCTTAGGGGTATCATTGTTGTGGCCGTTGTACTCCTCCAACGGTCGCATTCATCTTAATTAGTCTTTATCTCACTCTAAATGAAGAATATCTTTCTTAATTGATCTGTTGGTGCGAAAAGTGACCAACAAGTAAATATTTATAGTTTTATCGTACGTTGTGATCGAATGTGGCCTAGCAATCAATGACACAGGGTTTATACTGGTTCAGGTAACGTGCCCTACGACCAGTTTCAGTCGGTCGGTGACTTTATTCCTGAGCCTAGGTGCTCGAAGTTTGCAGTGGGGTTACAAATGAGTAGGAATGAGAAGGGGGGTGTTAAAGGTCCGGTTAGGCCCCAAACCGAAGGGCCAAGAGTGATGGGAGCTTCAATATGTGCTAAGTATTGGAACGTACGCTCTGTGTAGCTTTAGAGTTCTAAAGCTATGGAGCTGTTCGAGTGCTAAGAATGTCTAAGCTAAGCAGAGAAAGAGTCAAAAAATTGATCGTCCTCTGTTGGGAGAGAGCGTATACCCTTTTATATGTGAAGGGTATAGCCTTACAAGTGAGAGAGAGAGAGTGTGAGAGTGTGTGTGATACCTAGTCTTGTTCACGCCGTCGGGTACAAGACAGTTTGTCGGCGCCCACAATACTGTTGACACCCAAATGCATGTGGCAGGCTCCATCGTGTTCTTCTGGTACGGCAAATATCGGCGCCTACCATACTATAGGACAAATGACGGCGCTCATAACACTATTCGTGTTCTAGCATGTCAGAAAAGGTTGCATAGCACCCTTCTGGTATGGCCTGGCGGTACTGTCCTGCAGGTGTGTAGGGTATGGTCCTTGGTACTATGGTTGACTTTAGCGCTTTGCCTTATCTGCTTCGCCTGTTTCTTGGGTCCTTACCGAGCTGGCGTCCCTGGTCGGTCGTTCCCTGCCGGCTCTAACTGCGCCGGTCGAAGAAGGGCTGTAAGCAGAGGTTCGGGGTATTCCTGGTCGGAAAAGTGGATCGAAGTCGGAAGCGAGCGTTGTTCCCTCCTTGGCCAGGCCTTTCGGTCGGAAAGGCGAGTCGGGGTCAGAAGCGAGCGTCGTACCCTCCTTGGCCAGGCTTTCTAGTCAGAGACTGGATCACTCTTTCGGCCTGTCGCTAGGTATCTAGGCCGGCCCAGGAGTCACACGTTGTTGTAATGCCGTCTGCTGGGCCGAGTTTTTGCTGGGAAGTGGGCCCATCGGGGACCCTAGGTTTATGAACCCGACATTATCTTTATCTCACTCTTAATGAAGAGTACTTTTCTTAATTGATCTTAATATTCTTCCCCTCGAAATATAGCATGAACTTTACTACCATAATTTCGAGAACTATTCAAAAACCTATGAACGAGGAGACACTTATAACTTACTTCATTTACATGATTATGTCATGTAAACAAAGTTATTTCTTGATCTGTATAGGAGTACAGTTTTCTCATTCCACTTCAAGAACTCGACGAGGTCTTTTTATTTACTGTACTTTTGTAAGTCACGCTTGCATCTTTTTTCTTGTCCTTTGGTTAGTATTGACCATGACGATATATTTCTATTGTGCCATGGTCATTACTAGGATAGCATAAGAGCTACCCAAACTTCTCTCGGTATGCAGGATACAAAAATATATGAGTAATCACAAAACTTCTCCCGCCATGCAGGATTGACTAGCATAAGTACTATGCCAAAACTTCTCTCCATGCGGGATAAATCTATATACAAATTACCGTAACGAAAAATTTAGTCATGGTGACTAAAACATTCACTTATACTTCATTTTTCAATTAAATATTCCCGTTGGTTTTAATTTAATCAGAAAGTTAGTAAACTAACAAAAAATTGTCCTAAACTGACTTGACTCAAGCCTTTTCATTCACATACCCCAGTATTGCAACCCATTGGCATGCAGCCAAGTGATCTCATCGGTTAAAAAATAAAACTTACAAGATGCTTCCGCATCAATTCTACATCACCGTTGGACAAAAAATAGAATTAATACATAAAACTCATAAATTAACTTGGAATACATATAACTACTCTTCAAAAATTAAATTCTCCCGTTGGTTCGAATTTAATTAGAAGATAATCAACATCATTGCAGTGAAACTCGATAATAAAATACATTCTTTTACTTCAGGAGCATTTCTTGGTCTTTATCTACTATCTGAAAGTTTGACCATCTTGGTGTAAAATTTATTAGAGATTTAAACTTCAACCTTAAACTTATTATAATATTGTTATCATCAACGTTGGTCAGAAAATAACAATAACATAATTTAACATAAACAAATCAGACTACTCCTCTAATTTAAATTTTTCTGTTAGTTCTAATTTAATTAGAGGATAAACATAATCATAATTTACTAAAAGTAACTGCTCTTCAAATTCAATTCTCCCGTTGATTTGAATTTAATTAGAAGATAATCAGCATTAAACTTTGCAGCGGAAACCTGAAAAAAAATAATTTATATATTTTTCAGAAGTATTTTACTATACTCATCTACTCTGAAAAATTATCCCATTGGTTCAAATTTTAACAGAGATTTAAACTAGACAAAAAATCTTCAATAATTTGCTTCTGAAAATAATAAAACAAAAACAAAAAATGTCACTATGCATTTGGGCCAAAACCACTCGCGCGCTGTGTGCTGTCGCGGCCCAGCGACGAAAGCCGGCCCAGCCAGCCGCGCGCACCGCGTCGTCCCCACGCCCTAGCTGCAACCTAGGCCTAGGCCAGGAAATCACTCGCCCGCCTAGGCTGAATCCAGCCCGAGCGCTGTCGGGCGTTGATCTGCATCCAACGGCGTCCGTGCTTCTCGCCCGAGTAAAACCCCACCGCGGCCGGTCCCGTGGAAACCCTAGGTCCATTCGTCATTCTCCCTCCCTCTCCTCTCCTCTGTGTTGAGACGGAGAGCAGTGACTACGGCAACCGCCCGTGGCAGCCGGGGGAAGAGGTGGCGGCGCCCCTACGGGGCCCCTCGTCGGCGCACGCGCTCGTCTAAGGGTGAGCGCGCCGTCGTCGAGTAGCCTTGTGGCGATGCCCTTGACCCTCGAGCCTGTGGAGCTCCCCAAACCCTAACTTCACTTTCTTCTTCCCCTCTTCTTTTCACTCTCACAGGCGGCGTCCGAAGATAATCAGAGGAGGAGTGCGGCGCCGCTGCGGGCCCCCTCGCTAGAGCACGCGCTCCCTGGTGGGTGAGCACGCCGCCGTCGAGTGGCCTCGCGTTGGCGCCCTGAGCCCGCGCGTCGGCGACCCAGCGTCTAGCGGCGGCTCGTCCCGCTCTACCCGCACGACGGCGGCTATCTTCCCACGCGACGGCAGTGGTGACGGCGGCGGAGGAACCCTGGTGAGTCCCTCTCCCTCTCCATCCATGTTCTTTAGGGTTAGGGTTTCTGATCGAGAAAACTATTCATCTCCTTCTGATTTTTACTCGATTTCCTACCCAGTCTGCTAGATCTACACCCTAGAACCTGGCTTTGATACCATTGATAGAATTGAAGGACCTCTAGGTGTATAGATCAGTGGGTAAGACTTGACTTAGATTGGATGACTTACTAATATATCTCACCGAAAGGGCAGTCGCGGCCATGACGCCGCCGACGAGGTAGCAGCGATATGGAGGCGCGGTCCAGTGGCGACAACAAAGGCGATGACGCTTCCCGTCGCTTACAGCGTGCCCTTCTAGATTAGACTAGGGCTAGGACATGGTGGGGCGCTTGCGGCTGCGGTGAACCTCGTATCTCGAGTTCCAGCCCACACCTCCTATTTATTGCGCTGCTCGACAGGGACCATCAGCCAGGAGAACGGCTGGACGTCCTCGATCAGGACGCGAATCAAGATCCAATTGGCCATTGGACCAACTAGTGGAGATCGATCCAACACCTCCTGCCCCCCTCTCTCTCTCTTCCTACTCCCCAGCGTGGGCCATGCCCATCTATGGCGATGGCGAGGTGGAGTACGAGGGTGAGGGAGACGATGAGGAGGCGCTTGTGGTCGTGCGCTTACGGCCGTGGCTGCTGTGGTGATGGCGCGGGTCCAATCCGTCGCGCTCCACCTGCACGGCACCGGCTTCGCTCTGCAATAGTCAACGGTGGTGACGACGACGATGCCCGTGGGTCAAGCGGCACGCGGCGGATGGCGGACGTGGGAGCCATAGAGCACGGTCGGCGGCACGTGGCCCAGCAGCGCAGCCACAGCGCGAGCCCCGCGCAAGTCCTCTAACGTGAAGCGGAGGAGGGCCCCACCGCGGCGTGCGTGGACAGGCGGCATCCCCTTGGAGCAGTCGGCACTGGATCTTGGACTCTCGGCTAGTGGCCGTGGAGTAGTCGGCACCGGGGGCGGCCGGCGATGACCCTACATGCTGCGCGACCTCTAGACCTCAGCTTTCGCAGCTGCCTGTTCGTCGCGGCCTCCTCGTGGCCACCTGCCTTGTGCGTCCGGTGCTCATCTACATGGCGCGCATGGCGCCGGCCGGCGAGCCAGTGAAGAGTCGTTCGTCTGCACAACTCTGGGCATCGTGCTCGCCGCCGGCTTCATCACGAACGCGGTCGGCATCCACACGCTGTTCGGCGCGTTCGTCATCGACATCCGTGCATAGAACCGCCGCCGCCTCGCGCTTGGTTTCTCCAGGCCCCACCGTGCCGTGTGCCCGTGGATATGGAATTTCTTTGCTATCATACCTGTACTTGAAAGCCTCCTAGTGAACCAGTGAACCACGACCATGTCACAGTTACACGGGTTGGATTAGAATATGGAATCGAATCCTGGATCCGACATTCTAGCCAATGGAACTTTGATTTCTGGTGCACGGTCACAGCGGCGGCCACCAGTAACGCGCTGCGTCCAGCCAACGGAAGTTTGATTTCTCGCTGCCGCCTTCACCGCTGTCTGCCGTCATAGCTACTGCGACGCCGCGACAGCTCCGTGCACGCCGAGATCGTCCTCATGCTCGTCAACGCCATCTACTTCAAGTGCAAGTGTGAGACGCCCTTCGCCGAGTGCCGTACAGCTGCGCCAGGGAAACGCCCCTGATGCGTGGCTGCAGCAGCTAGTCAGCTACCTCGTCGCCGTGCACGCACGGACAGAATGGGCCGGGAGAGGCGAGGCGGCCCGTGCTAGCGAGTAGAAGTCGCCGTACGGGAACACGTACGTCCCCGCCTCCAGCGCCGCCATGGCGGCGTCACTCGCCGCACCGCGGGTGTCCAGGCACCGTACAGCTGCGTGACTGCCGGCATGTCAAAGCCTATGAGCCCGCCGGGTTGCTGCGGCTGCGGCTCCGTGTACGCGGCACGGCCAGCACCTCGGCGACATCGCTGGCAGCACGCAACACAACGGAGGGCGCGGTGTCGCGGTCGGCAGCGACAGACGCAGAGCGCTCGAGGCGGCAGGCGGAGCTACGGCGGCCGTGGACACCTGGTAGCGGGCGGTGGTCAGGGAGCAGAGCGCGTGAAGCTGCGCAGGCGCAGCGTGCTGAACGCCGGCCTAGGCGTGCACCGTGCGCCATGCACAGTGCTTTGCTCTTCAGCCATGACATCATGATGACGTCATATATGTTCTTTTTTCCTTTGTAAAATAAAAAATAAATATCTTAAAAATACAAGTATACATATCTCTGTCTGTTGCTATCCTGAGCCGTCCATCTTTTAATCTATGACAATGAGGGGAGAGGCATGACTGACTTTTTTTATGTGGCTGTTGATTCGGATACAAGATGGACTATAGTGCTGGCGTGACACGTGAGCAAAAATGACAATTATGTATCAATTTTCTCTCATTACTATTAAGATCATAACGTCAAAGCTAAAAATGCTATCTCTCAGAATGTATGATCCATTGTAACGGTAAAAAGTTAAATATCCCCGTAGCGACGGCGGGGCCACTCGGTTCCCTCCGCCAGTCCGCTGCCCGCGGTATAAAAATCCGCGTCGACATTGCGGTCTAGTACGTGGCGGCTTAGCAAAGTCAGGACTACTATAATTGCAGTGATGATCTGCCTGCAGGTGGGCCCTCTGATTAACTGAGGTCTGAGTCTGAGGCGTGCGATCTGGTTTCTGGTAGCATCCACGGCTCCGGAAGCGCCGACGCCCGGGCGGTCGGGCCCAGCTGTCGCGAGGAGCCAGACAGCTGCGCAGGCTCGGTGCAATAATGCCCCACAGCCCGATCTCCGTCAGCACATGGGTGTCATCAAGGTGTCCGACGAACCGACCGCGTGAAATAAGGAAACGCTTGCCTCGCCAAGCCATGTGTTCTACGACGTAAATGTTATATAACACACATATATTTTAGAAAAGAAATATATAATTTTTTTATCTTTCTTCCTCCCTCTTTCTCATTGGAGACCGCCGGCGCCGGCGTCGGCGACGGCGACCGGCGAGCTCGCCCCGACGACGGATGTGTGATTTATTCTTCATAGAAAAAAAAATTATGATACGTGATCTGTGGAGGCCGGAAGTAGAAGAAGTGTGGAGCCTGTTGGATTAATCGTACGGTGTAAAAAAATAGGAGACAGACTCGTTAAATATTCCGTCGCGACGAGGCGAGGTGATCTGACACAGGCAGCGACGACTCCAACGACCTGGAGCGGGGGTTGCTGCACTGCTCCAGCCAAGGCAAGGTGAGGGCTCTCCTGCTTACCTCAGGAGGCGGTGGACGCGCCGGTCTCCCACGTACCTGTGCTCTTCGTGGCCTGGATGCCTTGCTCGCTCTGGGGTTTCTCGCCGGGGTTTTGATCCGGCGCGGGTGCGGGCAGCGGGCCCATCTGCCGCCGTGCTCTCGCGACTCGCGGACACGAGATGCGTGCGGTTCATAGGGCGGCTTGTTGATTGATGCAGGGCAGGGGTGTGCCGTCTTCGCCGTGCAGATATTTGGGGGAGAGAGATGGGAGGATGTAGAGGCAGAGGAGAGGAACCGTGAGCTTTGAGTGCTAATAAGTACCAACCTACCTTTTGCTATCGGCTTCTGGTTTGCTTTACCTTGCAGAGTTGATGCATTTGACAAAACAGTTCTAGGAATAGCTGTGGCAACACTACTGAAGCCCCCCTATCTATGTGTTGCCTGATGTAGGATTGCAGCTAGGATTCGTGTATCATGTGGCCATGGGTCCCCCTACTCTTGCTTGAAATTGTTATCATATTATATAAATTTCTAGCTGGAACATCTCATTACTTGTTGAGAAGTCCAAGGATGAATTCTGATGAACTTTTTACTAGAAAAGAAACAAAAACTTAGGTCTGTAATTGTTAAATTATTTCATACGTGTCTAGTGCTCAGCCATTGTATCGATGCAGAAATCTTGCTTCCTTGATTATCTTCCCAACGAGCCATGGCTGTATATCCTTACTTGAGTTACTTTGGACAATTCTTTTTGTCAATTGCTGCACAAGTTATAGGTGTTCAAAGTGCAGTCTGTTTTGTTTTTATGTCCTTGTACATGTACAGGGGTGAAGTGCCTCATTCCATATACCCTGAGAAGAAGCTGAGGTGTGGGTCAGTTAAGAGTGGAATACTCTTAGTTGATTGACTTTGGTGTCTTCTGTCTTGTGCATATATGAAAGGCTTATGCTGATATTGTGATATGCAGTTCGCAAAAGCTGTTTAGAAAATGTCATAGCTGATAGTCCTCCTTTCATTCTCTGATGAATGAGATCCTTGTTCTAAAAAGTAGTTTTTAACTTATAGCACCCTGCACATAATCGGCAGCTTCCTTATTTTTCAACTAATGAAACAGTGTGCCTTAATTAGCCCCAATTTAGTTAAGTGGATTGTGTGAAGTCATTAGTTGGTGATCAATATAGACAGTGCCATTTGCTTTTTTGTAAATATGAATTCAGTTACTTTTACTAAACATGTACCCTAAGAAAGGAGCATAAGATAGTTTCCTTTACCAAGCCTCCGACAGAAGTATTCAACTGTTTAGGAAATAGTCTCTTCTTACCACATTCTAGTTAAGTAAACAAACTAGGAGGCTAGAGAAACTATTTTCAGGATTCAGCTTGATTCTACTGAATTACTTGAAATGCATATAGCACATATCCTATGGCACTGCCTTTATTCACAGTCATGCCCAGTGCACAGTGGTTCTTTCCACAGTTGCTTCTTTCTCTTGCCACCCTCGTACTCTACCATCAATTCCTCCTTGCTCCCTCTTGCCTTGCAGTAGCTTTTGGTGTGCTGAATCCAACACCAGCTCCTCCTCCCTTTGTTAGATCTGTCCTGAGGCAAGTGGCCGAGTCCCTACTGATTGTGTATTTTGCCTATATGATGTTGTTTCCAGCACTGATCTGATTTCAGTTGTAGTATTAACTCTCTCTGATTCCAAATGTAAGTCGTTTAGGACATTGACATGATCTCCAAGCCTCCAAGGTTGCACTTTGACTAGAAATTTCTATAAAAATATATAATTTCAAATGGAGATAATCATATATTATGAAATTACTTTGCATGATAAATCTAGCAGCATCAATCTTATCCTTTAAATCTAATTAGATTTTTAGGTATTGGTGCTCAGAGCTAAAAATATGTGACTTAGTACAAATCAAAACCATCAACATTTGGAATCGGAGGCACATGACTAGTAGAAGCTTCCGATATCAGGTTTGAACAGTAGTGCTAATTTATCTACTGCTCCTGCTGGTACTTCTGGTCATGTTGAAGAGATTTCAGGTTCTTGATTTACTCTTAAGGAGTCACACTATTCTTTCAGAAGATTAGTATTCATGGAGGGAGTGCAAGATCAGGACACAGTTATTAGGGTCACACAATACGCTGTACCTATTCTATAGTGAAGCTCTGATTTTCATTTCTTTTTTAAATATTTATACATTGTCCGTTTGTATCCTTGTAGCTACCATGAAAGAATTTCTTAATGCATCTCTAGATCTTTTCTATTAGTTCAAAAATCAATTCTACAGGCTTTTAGTTCTGTGCTTGGTCTTCATTAGACAAATCTAGTTACAGAAAGAATGGTCGCTGGATTAATTTAATTTTTGAAGTCAAAACCTGGCTCTAATTAAACTCAAATTGTGCTTGCAAAACATTTGATTGATCACCTGTTCAGTGGAGTGCAGCCAAGCTGAGCTCACCTATGTATGTATGCCCTCTTTAAAAAGTGCACTTCTTACATTTGTGAGAAAAGAAAATAGATACAAAAATCTGTTAAAAAAATTGACCATGTGTGCTAGTGCTACACTGCTTGTTCCAAAAAAGACAAATAACTTGTTTCATATTTGTGAAAAAAACAAATTATTTCTCTTGTGTTTTGTGTAGCTCGCATATGGTCTACTTTTTCCACAAAAATGATCTGTGTTAACACACTTGTCCGTAGTCTACATGTATTTATCTTTTTGGAAATTTTGGAAGTTCACAAAGTGCATTTTTCAAATGGGATGTACATATGCCTGGGCTCAATCAAATATTTGTGCAGTATTGTGTTGTCTTAACGTCCTTGGTTCCTCTGTTAGCATAAATGTATTTTTCGATAAAAAAACGTAATCTATATTTTTCAGGCACCATGTCACTCATGTCTCCATTCCCGGGAATGGATCTAAGTAAAATGGATCCCGCAACTCTGACCCTCCTTGGGGCAGCTGGTTGTGTAATGCTGACTATGCATTTCACTGTGCAATTGGTGTCACAACATCTCTTCTATTGGAAAAACCCCAAGGAGCAGAAAGCTATACTTATTATTGTGCTAATGGCTCCACTATATGCTCTCTCTTCCTTCGTGGGTCTTCTTGATATCCAGGGTAGCAAGACATTTTTCACATTCTTGGATGCTGTTAAAGAATGCTATGAGGCACTGGTGAGTCTTCTTTGGGTCAACCAGATTCTTATAGGCCTAAATGAAGCCAGTTATTTCACTAACACTTGTATTTTTTCCTTTCAATTATGCAGGTGATTGCCAAGTTTATGGCATTGATGTACAGCTACTTGAATATATCCATCAGCAAGAACATAGTCCCTGATGAAATCAAAGGGAGGGAGCTTCATCATTCCTTCCCTGTTTCTCTTTTCCTGGTACCTTTCTTGTTCCTTGGTACAGAAAACTTTTTTATTTCTGAATTTCTATAATTGGTGCTTAAGAGTCTGTTTGGTTCACATCCAAAATTTACCAAGCCAAGGATTTGGCAAGCCATGATTTTGGCTAGTATTTGGTTGGCTACCAAAACTTGCCAACTTCACATTTGGCTTGCCAAATCTTTGGCAACGATGATATATTTTTGCCAACACGGTTGAGATTTGGCTGCCAAATCGGGATAGTAACGTGAAGAGAGGGCAAGAGGATACCGAAGTTGACTTGGGTAGATGACTTGAAAGAATGGAATATACCCAAAATTAGATAGAAGTGAACTCGAAAGCACGTTTCTAAGTTTTGCAAGGTGACTTGTGCTATGGTGAGTTATGTTAGGTCCATACCTGGGGATATCAATAAGAAACCTTACTTATTTTAAGGAGACTGTCATTTTTTCCAGTGGAACTATAATTATTTCCAATCTTTTACAAGAATATTTACACTTCTCCATTAGTAAAGTAATCATTCATGTAGCTTCTTTGTAGGATGATTGAACTATATACTTAATGGTGAGTAAGCTTACACCAGTTTTATCTTTTATTTCAATTCCAGTTTCTTTAGTTATATCTTTCCATATCTTCTGGTGTACTAAAATATTCTCTTTTGTGTGTGTGTGTGTTTGAACTTCAGTTTCTTTAATTATAGTTTTCGAAACCACCTATATACTTAAATAGTGCTGCTTCTATCATGGTTTACAAGGCGTCGCCTAGGTGATGAGGCATGCTGGGATTTTGGGTGTCCCAGTTTCCATGACCAAAAGATCAGCAAAAGGGAGTTAGGGAGGGAGAAGAGAGGAAGAACAGGAGGGGAGCTGGCCAGCAACCTGCAGCTGCTGCCATCACTACTGGTTCTGGAGCCAGTGCCCAACTCTGAACTTGCTCTGATCAGCTGCAGCATGGTCGATCTGGAAGGGGGTGGTAATAGTGATCTATCTGAGGGCGCAGAGCAGTGAGGAAAGGCAAGGTAAGCTGCAGGCAGGAGAAGTTGCGGGTGCCAGCATCACATCAAGAGAACAAGAGCGAGCTATAAGCGAGTGGCACCGAGAGAGGAGAGAGAGAGGGAGGGGCAGAGGGGGATCGGCAGCGCACCAGCGCTGAATGCCTGGATGGTTGATCTGGAGAGCCATAGATATGTCATGCCAGGGGAGGGGTATATGGGCCGACTGGTGGGCTGGGCCAGCTCCTTTCTTACTCCTCCTTCCTTTCTTTTTTTTTTTCTTTTACTTTGTCTTCCTTCATGCTGTGGTTTTGCAGTTTCTTAGATTAGATCGGTAGGACATTGCCTTGCGTCTTCTTCTAATTGTGTAGGCATTTGGAGTGCTGGCTCGCCACACCACGCCTTACTGCCTTATAGAACCATGGTGTCTAGAACATTGCTTTGCCTCATTATTAAATGATTATATCTTGTACCTATAACGTGCATCGGGATTTCAATAACTGTTGGTAGCTCAATTTGTATTTAACTTTACACGTTTGTTAGTTTTGGTTTCTATCTTTGCTGGAAGGAACTAATAATCTGATGCATTCTACTATGGCAGCCCCGCAATGTCCGATTGGAGCACAAGACATTAAAGCTTCTGAAGTATTGGACCTGGCAATTTGTTGTTGTTAGGCCAGTATGTTCCATTCTGATTATTGCACTTCAGCTTCTTGGGCTGTACCCCAGCTGGGTCAGCTGGACGTTTAGTATTATACTGAACTTTTCAGTCTCCATGGCCTTATATGCTTTGGTTCTTTTCTACCACTTGTTTGCTAAAGAGCTGGCACCTCACAAGCCTCTTGCAAAGTTCTTGTGCATCAAAGGGATTGTCTTCTTCTCTTTCTGGCAGGTATATCTCACCTTTACCTGAATGGCTGTTTGGTTAAATATTCAGTGTTTCTGAAATCTTTATATAACTTTGCGCTGGTCATTCTCTTGATTGCTTACAGATAACTCACTGGATGATTGATGTGTATTAGATAGTACCTGCTTGGCATGACTTAAGATGAAAAGCTTCATTTCTCGTTAATTTTTCGATTTAGTTAGGGTTTATGTATGACCACCTCGTGTCCACTTTCGTGCCATAATTTCCGTTTTAGAAACTCCATTTACAGTTTTAGTTCATGCAATCACATGTAAATTTCAGATAATAATTTCCTTATAAAACAGTGTCACAGGTACGTGTTACTTTATGGGTGATAGAGAAAGCAAGAGTTGTAGAAAGAGGTATAGTGGAAATGAAAGCTACAGTAAAAACTGAAACAAGCTAGTCAATTTGAGGTATCTCATCCATAATTTGTAGTTTTATCCTGCTGGAGGATACATTCCCCTTTGTATTAGTCGGTCAGTACACTCCCACCTGTGGGTACGTCAGGCGACATTTGAATTTGGAAGGAACCTCTTCCATTGTGGAACGGAAAGAGCTATTTGCCTATTTTGATTGATTGAAGTACCACTTGGCTCTCCACTTTTTCACCCTGATGGAATACATCCATTGCACATTTTGGTTGCAGGGTTTTGCGCTCGATATTTTAACTGAAGCAGGCGTGATCAAATCCCACCATTTCTGGCTGGACGTGGAGCACATCCAGGAGGCGATCCAGAACGTCCTGATTATCCTAGAGATGGTTGTGTTCGCCGTCATCCAGCAATACGCATACCATGTCGCCCCCTACAGCGGCGCTGACAGGGCCAAGTTCGAGAAGAAGAACGAATGAACCAAGTTTCCAAAAGGAGTGAAAAAAAAAAATTCGTGCTGCTCCTCCCCGCTCTGTGGTCTGCTGGAAATGGAGCACCAGTATATTTCCTTACGGATGGTCAGGCACGAGTTAATCGAGTCTCGCGAGTAGTATATTTGGTGGCTAGTTATCGTGCTGTAAAATTACACTGTGCTTGTACACTGAATAATTTTGCTAGTTTTGTCGTTTTGAACGTTGTCGCTGAGGCTATGTAGCCATGGCTGTTCATCTTGTACGTACGCTGTACGCTCTCTGGGGACTGGGGGAATCCTTTTATGAATAAAGCTACAGTCCTGTTCTACAGAGGCTGCACTGGACTGATTCCGATGAGGCTGCCTGCAACTACCACTGCTGGGGGATGATTTTGCAATCTGCATGCATTGCCGCACAGCACGCTCGCCTGTTTATTGGAATATCTTTCAGGAAACATTATTTACACTGCTACTAGTATGTGGTTTTGAGGTCTCTGGCTACCATTTGGAGGATAAACATGCGTGTCATCTGATGATTTTGTGCCCTGCCTGATCGATTTTCAGAGTTCTCAATCAAGTGACAGTACATGGTAGTGGGGATTTTCTTTACGTACTTGCTCGTACTCGTATGATGAGAAATTGTTGTACACTCATGGTTTCATGGGCAACCTCACTGCTGCTGCTGCGACTGCGAGACGACTGGCGACGGCGATTGGGCTGCGATGCGATTCGCCCCGTCGTGTCAGAGACGCAAAAGCAGGGGCAGGGACGCAGGAGCGGGTACAGACTATAAGGTTATAGGCCCGGCCCAGCGTCCTGCCGCCTAGCGTGTAGAGGAGGGCGCGGTACAGTACCTTAAAGTGTGAGAAAAGAAAAGAGGAGAGGAGGCCGTGGACCGCATACAGTCATCAGTGGCCGGGTGGGCACGGACCAACACAACACTGACTGCACTGCACCCCGCTGCGCTGCTACTGGCTGCTGGGTGATGGCGCGTCCGTGGGGCCATGTGCAACTCCTGTAGATTCCTAGTACGGCACACGGCCTCCCTTCTCGTGACTTTTTTGCCTGTTGGACAGAAGAAGCGCAAGCAGCACAAAGATGAAAGCGAATCCCTTACAGTTGGCTCGGCTGGTTGCTCCTAAACTTCGAAGCCAGCTGCCTTTAACCAGGGGGGCAGAAACGTCTTATCCTCCTCTTGTCCAGCACGTACTCCTCTTCCCCATGCTTTGTCAGGTGTGAATTGTGATGCTGATCACGGTAGACTGCTTGGTGGGTGTGGGGGGGGAGGGGGACGTAGAACCGGGAATAGGAGCATACTGTGCAGAGTATATATATCGGCTGTGTTTAGTTCCAAAAAAGTGTTATAGTAGCTATCACATCGAATCTTACGATACGTACATAGAGCATTAAATGTAAACGAAAAAAAACTAATTGCACAGTTTGGTTGGAAATCGCGAGACGAACGTTTTAAGCCTAATTAGTCCATGATTGAACACTAATTGCCAAATAAAAATAAAAATGGTATGATAACTAAATTTTCAAATTTCACGAACTAAACACAGCCTCATTAGCATGCGTTTGTTGGCTTTGTGTGAGAGGAAGGAGTGAGAGGAACAGCAGATCTTGTGGGAAATATGTCGATGAGACATGGCAGCAACAGCAAAGGCGAGGTGGGTGGGCGGCAAGCGACATCACCACCGGTCTCGTCGTTACGGCGCGCACTGTGGCACCACAGCCAGAGCCGGAGCCCAGAGGGAGGAGAGAGAGAGAGAGAGAGAGCAGAGAAAGGCGGAGCACGGCAGGCGGCAGATCGTACGGGGTATCGGCCCGTTGCGGACGGCAGCTGACGGGAAGCCTTGTCTTGACGCCCGCCTGCGCGTCGCGTGCGACCGACCAGCAGCGCAGCGCAGTCACCGCTCGCTCGCCATCATCATTGCTTCGCTCGCTCGCTGCTGCCCGCCCCGGCCGGCACGGGCGAAGGCCAAGGAACGAACCCCCACCGGTGGTCCGTGAATGAAAACTCAAAAGCCCAAGAGAGGGAACGGCAGCTATGATCGATCGCCGATCAGTGATCGATCACTGATCAGGGGGAAAAAAAGCTAGAGAGATAGGAGCCGTACGTAGAGAGACAGCAGATGAAGCAGAATATGTGATGGGAACGGGAGGGAGGGAACGGATCGAGTGTGTGTGTGTGGGTGACAGACTGACGCAGTGTGTGGAGTGGAGAGAGGTGAGACTTTTCTTCTTCTCTTGGCATCAGCTTTGCTTTCATGGCGCGGTCCGTCCGCCGTCCTCACGAGTCAGTACTCAGTAATAGTGGCCGATAAAGCCGCCTCGGATCACGTGCGCGCGCAGGGCCACCGCAGCAGCAGCGCCAGCCAGCCAGCGAGAGCCAATCCCTCCGCTTCGGGTCCGCCGTACGTGCGCGCACGCGGGCCACCGGCCACGCTGCCCGCCAATAGCAAAACGGCGGGCGAGACCACCTGGGTGCCGGGTGCGGGTGGGCGAGGCCGACCGCCGACGCGTCCCCGGCCCCGGACGGAGGCCGCCCAAGCCGCTGGATACGTTCCGACCCGTCCGGTGGTGTCCGTGCCCGAGGCCCCGAGGCCGCCGAGCCGTCGCGTGGTCCCCGTCCCGCGCGGGCTGAGCGCCTGAGCCAGCATGCGCAGCCAGCCAGGCTGCGCTCCTCCCTGCCCGTAGTAGTACGTCAGAGTACGTGCGCGCGCTCGTACACATACGGCACGAAGACGAAGAGGCGTACTATCCATCTACGCGTACGTAGGCGCGTAGCGTAGCCTGTGCGTTCTGGCCCCCCGGTAGCCGTCGCCGTCGTTGGCTTTTGCGGCCGCCGGCCAGACGAGACGGGGCCAGTCGCCCAGTCGTAAGGAGGAGTAGCTTTGCTTTTGGCGCGCATGCATGCTTTGGAAGCGTCCACTGATGCTGCTGGCGCGTACTAAGCGCGAGTGATTCTGGAGAAGCGTTTCCACTGATGCTGCTAGCTCAGCTTAAAAGATACGCTCCGTAATTTATAATCAAAATTGTGTAATTAGTTATTTTTTATCTATACCTAGCGCTCGAGTGATTCTGGAGCTTCGCCTGATCGCCTCGGCGCGCGTACTGTATACTAGCTGTGTGTGCTGAGCTGGAGAGAAGAAGAAGATGATGCGGCGGTTGCTGTCCGCACGTCCATCAACCCAACCCACAGGCCAATCAGTGCGTGCCGACCTCTGTTCGATCGACTCCGATCGCGACCGGACGGCACCATGGTCCATGGCCACCAGTGCAAGCACCCAGCACCAGCAGGCTGTGACGGCTCGCGTCAACTCGCGACGGTCAATCGGCCACGTCTGCTGTAGTATTGCGGATTTGCCAGTGTCTAGGCAAAAGGTTGGGGATACGGCGCTGACTTGTCAAAGGGCCTTGTTTAGATGCCATTCAAATTCTAAGTTTTTTCACTCTCTTTTCATCACATTAATTTTTAGCTGTTTGTATGGAGTATTAAATATAGGTAAAAAAATAACTAATTACACAGTTTAGTTGGAAATCACGAGATGAATCTTTTGAGCCTAGTTGGTCCACGATTGGACAATATTTACTAAATAAAACGAAAATGGTACTATTCATCGGATTAAAAAAAAGTTATAATCTAAACAAGGCCCTAGGGCAATAATGATGATGCACGTATTAGGAAAAAAGTGTAGTTAGAGAGTACCGTAGTAACAACAGTTGTGGCAGAATTACCGCAAATGGCCCATTCTAAGGGCGCGTTTAGTTGGTGATTTTTTTTTGGTTTGGGCTACTGTAGCACTTTCGTTTGTATTTGGTAATTAGTGTCTGATTATGGACTAATTAGGTTCGAAAGTTTCGTCTCGTGATTTCTCACCCAACTGTGCAATTAGTTTTTTTTGTCTACATTTAATACTCTATGCATGTGCCGCAAGATTCGATGTAACACACTTTGGGTGAAAATTTTTGAGAACTAAACAGAGCCTAACTATGGTTCTGCACCTTTTTTCCCATATATAAGTACTCCCTAACTAAAACAAACAACTATTCTCAAAAGAAGGGAGTAATAAGAATGATAGCACGTACAATACAAAAGTAACATTTCTTTAATTAGTCCTACATCCATTGTTGGTATGAAAAGTGACAAACAATTAAATATTTATAGTTTTGTCGTGCGTTGTGATCGGATGTGACCTAGCACTTAATGACACATGATTTATACTGGTTCAGGCAACGTGCTCTACGTCCAGTTTCAGTCGATCGATGACTTTATTTCTGAGCCCAGGTGCTCGAAGTTTGCTGTGGGGTTACAAATGAGTATGAATAAGAAGGAGGTGTTAAAGGCCTGGTCGGACTCTGAACTGAAGGGTCGAGAGTGACGGGAGCTCTAACGTTCGCTAAGTATTAGAGCGTATGCTCTGTGTAGTTTTAGAGTTCTAGAGCTATTGAGCTATTCGGGTTCTCTTTTTTGAGGAGAGCCAGAGAACTAAGTCAGAATAACCATATCGAGAGAGAGAACCTCCTCCAGAGAGGAGAGAGTGTATTTCCTTTTATAGTTAAAGGGGATGGCCTTACAAGTTAGAGAAAGAGAGAATGGATACGTGTGCTACCTAATCTTGTTACCCACGCTGTCGGGTACGTGACGGTCGTCGGCGCCCACAATATTGTTTATGTCATATGCATGCGGCAGGCTCTACCATGTTCGCCTGGTACGATAAACGTCGATGCCTACAATACTGTTTGTGCTCTGACACGCCTAGAAGGTTGCATAGTGACCGTCTGGTATGGCCTGGTGGCACCGTTCTTATCTGCTTTGCCTGATCCCTGGGCCCTCAC
Organism: Miscanthus lutarioriparius; assembly: GCA_904845875.1. NCBI lineage: Eukaryota > Viridiplantae > Streptophyta > Magnoliopsida > Poales > Poaceae > Miscanthus > Miscanthus lutarioriparius. The sequence goes on from CAJGYO010000003.1 coordinate 21,601,401, forward strand.
CGAGTGGGCGTCCCCGGTCGGTCGTTCCCAGTTGGCCCCGACCGTGTCGGTCGGGGAAGAATCATGAGTAGAGGTCCGGCGTATCCCCGATCGAAAAAGGAGGTTGAAGTCGGACTATGTCCCACCTTGGCCAGGCCTTCCGGTCAAGGACCGGATCGTTGCCCTGGCCTATCTTTATGTATTTGGGCTGGCCCAGGAGGCGTGCGTTGTCGCAACGCAGTCTGCTGGGCCGAGTTTTTTTACAGGGAAGCAGGTCCATTGGGGACCCTGGGTTTATGAACCCGACAGGAGCCCCCGAGCCCTTTTGGGACTTCGGTGAAGTCGTGAAGGGGCTATTTATAATTATTTCACGAGCACGCCGATGGGTGTATGATCGTGGGTCACCGTCGAACGAGACGGAGTACCAACCCAAGCGTTGGGTGCGGCCAAGGGGTCAGGCGCGGCGGAGCGCCAACCCAAATGTCAAGGCAGAGCGCCAAACCAAGCGTCGGGCGCGGCCGAGGGGTCGGGCGAGGTGGAGCGCCAACCCGAGGTGTCGGGGCGCCAACCCAAGCGTCGGGCGTGGCCGAGGGGTCAGACGAGGCGAAGCGCCTACCCGAGGTGTCGGGGCGCCAACCCAAGCGTCGGGCGTGGCCGAGGGGTCAGGCGAGGCGAAGCGCCTACCCGAGGTGTCGGGGCTCCAACCCAAGCGTCGGGCGCGGCCGAGGGGTCGGGTGAGGTGGAGTGCCAACCCAAATGTCGAGGCAGAGCGCTAACCCAAGCGTCGGGCGCGACTGAGGGGTCAGGCGAGGTGGAGTGCCTACCTGAGGTGTTAGGGCGCCAACCCAAGTGTCGGGCGAGGCCGAGGGGTCAAGCGAGGCGGAGCGCCTACCCGAGGTGTCGGGGCACCAACCCAAGCGTCGGGCAAGGCCGAGGGGTCGGACGAGGCAGAGCATCTACCCGAGGTGTTGGTGCCAACCCAAGCGTTGGGCATGGCCGAGGGGTCGGGCGAGGCGGAAAGTCAACCCAAGTGTTGGGCCAACCCAAGCGTCGGGCGCGGCCAAGGGGTCGGGTGAGGCGGAGCGCCTACCCAAGGTATCAGGGTGCGGTCGAGGGGTCGGTCTAGTTTTGTACGTTACCCCATTAGTGGTTTCCACAACCGGAGGGGTTGAGCTAACGTCGCTTGCCTCGATGGCTCGAGTGACGTGCTCGGTGAGAGTGGAATCCGGGTCCATCGTTCGTAACAGGGTTGGCATAGCCCTCATGTGGCATTCCACTGCTACTTAACCTACCTCCTAGCAGATGCCTGAGCCATTCTGGAGATCAACTCAAGTGGCCTGCTGGCCTCCCCTCGATGGAGATTCTATGGGCATGGCTCGAGGTTAGGATGGAACGAGAAGGTCGAGATGACCCTGTCCACTTCTTAGCAAATTGAGCGAGGGCCGCTAGGACTCATCTACGTGTTTTCTCTCCTGGCTCTGTTTGACATGAGGCGGCCTCGAGCCCTTCGTGGGCCGGCCTTTGAACCTCGGTCGGTCGTCGCTCATATCGAATGAGGCGACTACCACTTCGTGACGCAACGCGAAGCGTTGTTATGCAACAATTGCATATGAGATGCCTAGATGTATGGGATGAATGTATGGATGAATGTATGAATGTATGCATGAGAATGGATGAATGAATGATCATGCACTAGAAAACAAAAAGGGGTTTTGGTAAAGTTACCTTGATGGCTCGAGTGACGGGTTCGAGGAGCTCTTATCGGATATGTTCGAATGGAATCCGGGCCCGTCGTTCATGACAGAGTCGGCATAGCCCGCATGGGGCATCCCACTGCTCCTTACCTGTCTCTCGGTAGCCGCCCGAGCCATCGGATCGACTCAGGTGACCTGTTGGCCTCTCCTCGATGGAGATTCCATTGGTGGACCCTTCCAAACCCTGCCTGGGAAGGCAGAGAGTCATTTGCGTGTGGTTGCGCCTAGTTTCATGCGTCTGGGTTGCGGTAGTGATGGGCCCTACCCAGGCCACGTCCCATTAACCGGGCGACATTTCGCTGGGCAGGGCGTGTCCCATCAGCCAGGGGCCACGTCCGCCGTAGACCTTCCCTCATTAAATAGGTGGAAGGGAGAGGGTTTTCCTCCCATTCTTTCGCCTTTCTCCAACTGCTGCCTCTTCTCCTTCCTCTTTTTCGCCAAGCCCGTTCGTGCGCCGCGGTGGTTTCTAGGAGAGAGGGGGGTAAAGCGAGGGAGACAAAAAAACTCACAGATTTGTCTATAAATCCAAGGTGCGATGTCGAACTGGAGGCCTTCCTACGTGGATGAAGAGGTGCTGGCCGCCTTCATCGAGAAGGGGCTGCTCCCATCGAAGGAGGTGGCGCATTAGAGGGCTCCTACACCAGGGGAGGTTGTTCCGCACCCTTAGGCCGATGAGGTCGTATCCTTTCTCGCCTTCCACAAGCATGGGCTCGGGTATCCCACGCACTGGTTTCTGCGTGGTCTCCTCAACGATTGGGGTCTGGACTTGTAGCACCTCAACCCGACTGGGGTGCTGCACATTTCTGGCTTCGTCACTATCTACGAGGCTTTCCTCAGGATGGAGCCACACGTGGACCTTTTTGGCGGATCTTCAGTGGGCGAGCCCTGTCCGAGGGGAAGCCGCCCAGAATCACGTCGATTGGGGGGTTCACCTTGCAAAAGAAGCCAAAGCCGTCAGCCCCCTACCCTGCATACTCCCCCTGTGACTCCAACCGGGGGTGGCACGACGAGTGATTCTACATCAGGAACCCGGCGGAGGTGCCATTTTCGACGTTTATCGAAAGAAGACCTGAGAGGAGGGAGAGCTAGTCGTGGGGTCCCACCAGTTGGCAGAACAAATTGGAGGTTATTGAGACGGAGCTTCAGAGGCTTATGCAGCATGGCCTCGATGGGTTGTGGGTCTTCCATACCTTCTTCCATCGTCGGGTCGCCTTGTTGGCGGAGAGAAGGCGGTCAATGTGGGAGTACTCCGTCCTGATGGATCCTGACCGCACGTCGCCAGAGGAGTTGCCGAAGGATGAAGTCTGGAGTCAACTCGATCGGGTGCTGCAACTAAAGGATAAAGACTTCGTTGAAGGGATGCTCGGACCTCTTTATGTTGTGAAGCTATCCAATCTAGTATGCCCCCTTTTCCCATGACCTTTTTCTCCTTGTTTTTGATGTTGTGATTGACTTCGAGTTGCTCATTTAGAAGGGACTCGTGGGCTATAAATCCCAGCCTCATCTTCCGAGGGGGCTAGAGGGCGTAGCTCGGTAAGCTACCCAGAGGGAGGCGACGCTTGCCAAGAAGAAGAAAGCTGAGAAGGCCCGAAGGAGGTTCAAAAAGAAGGAGCGGGCGGGCAAGAGCCGAAGCGATGTGGAGGCAGAGCTCGAGTCGGAGGAGCCCACAGAGATGGGTGGGCGACGCGAGTGCCTCCGAGGACGAAGGAGACAAGGGCGCTGTTGTGACCTCAGCGGAGCATGAGCCCACGGCCGCATTCATCGATGGCGGGCGTGATATGGAGACGCGTGGCGATGTTCCTGAGTCAAGGAAGCGCGTTGCGAGCGAAGACACCGCCCTCGAACGAGAGGCGAAGCGGGCGCGGTCGCCACGCCCTTCAGAGGCGTCGTCGGCTCCGTGCCCCCTGCTCCGAGTGTGGTGGACCACGCTGGTCGGTTAGGGGGACGTGATCATTCCCCTGCGTCATTGGGATCGATGCGTGTGTGCGCCCCCCAATGGGGAGATGCTCCGCAAGTTGCTCTGGTGGTTTTGCCACAAATTGGCGGGCGCAGCTGTTCGCTGACCGATCGGGGACCGACCGGGTCGGCTCCTTCCTCGACCGATATGAGGGGGCACGGGTCACGACCCACGAGCGGTCCTCGTTCGGTCGGCTCATCGTCACTCGATCGAGGCTTCAGGGCTCTAGGGCTATCGTCTAGGTAAGCATTCATACTCCCTCCTATTCTCATAGCTGAGTTTTTGAGTGTGACTGACTCACGCTTGTTTGACAGCAGCCAGGGGCTGGCGGGACTGGGAATCTCCCCACCTCCCTTACGAGAAGAGTGGAGACCTAGCCTGCAATGGGTCACGATGAGCGGTGGAGGAAGCAGGCTGGCGACGGCGCGACCTTCCTTACTGGGGGTTGCGTCTTCCCGGCCAGTTGCGAGCACGGCGGCAGCGGCAACGGCAGTGATGGTGGTGACCCCTGTGGTGATGGTGGAGGTCAGGTCGGAGGTGACTCTCATGGTCCCTTCCCCAACGGTTGCAGAGGAGGTGTAACAACCCAAAAATCCACACACACCAAAAATACCAACTAAAAAATTTTTCTTAAAAAAAACCCCCCCATGTGATGATGAGTGACATTGTAGAAACCTAACGTAAGAGCTGCATTAGAAGTAACCTAACCCAAATTAACACATAAGCATGGCATATCATTTGTTGATTATGTTATTTAATTTCTAACAAACAAAGTGTTGCATACATAGTTAACTCAAAGTATGATTTGGATTTCCATTTGCTTTATGTTATGCTTAACCACTCCATTAAAATAATAAACCATAAAGTAATTATTAATCAAATCAAAAGCATAAATGCTTAAAAGGGAAAACAATTTCTATTTTTGTATAACCAAAACAACATCTATTTTGTTAGGCAAAAATAGCTAAACAAAATTCCCTAAAACTCCAATGAATAAGTTACATCAATTTTTGAATTCAAATTCCAAACCAAATTTGAATTCAAACAAATGGAAAAGAAATGAAAAATAGAAAAGGAAAAAGAGGAAGTGGGCCTCGCAGCCAGCTTGGCCCAAGATAGCCAGCCCCATCGCGGTCGCCTACCACCCAGCGCACGCGCGGCTGCAGGTCGGCCCAACTCGCGCGCAGCCCACGCAGCCGGTCCAGCATGCCGCCGCTCGCCCGTGCGCCCGACAGCTAGCTACCACTGCCACTTGACCCCACGCGTCAGCCGCACGTCGCCCTCACCCGCGCGCCCTCTGCTCGCCTGATACCGCTGCCCGCTGGACCCCGCATGTTAGCTCTACTGTGCTTCTTCTCCACGCCGCGCTCAACCATCGCGCGACCAAACGCCGATAGCCCTGGCAGGGGGGCGGGACAGGGGGTCACGCCCGGGGCATGCCCCTGTCCCCTTGCGCCGCGCCCACGCAACCACGCGCGCACCATTGGATGCAAGCGTGCACCTCCGATCACCCCTTGGCCTCCATCCACCGATCACCGAGCTCCATGGCCGAGCTCAGCTTTAAAAGCCCCAGCCCCGGAGCCCTAGCGCTTGTCCCGTCGCCCCGCCGCCATCGTGGTGGCCATCCACTGTGCACCTGAGCTAAGAGAGAGAAGAGAGAAGGGGAATAAGGGGGGGGGGAAACGCCGAAGCCACTGCCGAGAGGAGGACCGGGAGCACGCCGAAGTTTGGAGCACCGCCATGGGTCGGCACTGCATGGCTTCTAGAGCTACATGGCCGCAACTCATCACGGCACCGCTATCCTATCGTCTACGACACCTACGGTGTGCCTCTCGCTGCTGAGACCCCTCCTAGCCCCATGGACGCCATAGCCGAGCACACGCACGCCACGCTCACGATGCCGCCGCCATGGCGCAGCCACCACTGGTGCATCCGGCCACCGTGCTGGACCAAGACACAACCGTCGAGGATCGCCATGATGCCTGGAGGCTAGCCGTGGGGACCGAGTCGTCGATAGCCGGCCATAGCACCCTGGCCACGAGCACTGGACCCTGGCCGGAGCTCCGCCATGCACCACCACCGTGGCCAGCCAACAGGAGCCGTCCAGCCACCTCGCTAGCGTCACCAGGACACTTGCCATGGTAAGGCCGAGCCGTTGCCCACCTTAGTTGAACGCCCGCACCACTGGAAGGGGCTCGTCGGCGAGCACCACCACGCCAAGCCGCCAATCGCCGTGGCCAACACCTTGGGGAAGCTCTGGCCGCCCCTTGAACCCACAGACGCAGTCGCCGTGACCCGAGGAAGCTTTTCCCCTCTCCAATCTGACGCCAGCACTGCCACGGGGGCTCACCGGGCGCTCGCCGCTGACGGGAGCACCGCCGCGGAAGAAAACAGGGGAACACCCCCCCTCGCCGACTGCCCGAGCGTGAGCTCGGTGCACATGAGCCAAGTCAGGGAGAAGAGACGATGGACTTGGTCCACCATGCGCCCTGCTGTAGGTCCATGGACCATGAGCGCTGGTCCACCGTGAACCACGCGGTGTGAGCCACGCTGTGGACAAAGCCCAATAAAGGCCCACGACCGCAACATGGCAGCATCACAGCGTGCCACGTGTCCGGGTCAACCCGGCCCAGACCGGCCCAACCCGAACCCACCAGAGCCTAGTTCGGACCCAGCCCGTATTGACCGTTGACCGGTCAACGTTGACCGTTGACCTGGCCCCACATGTCAGCGACACAGTGTTGTTGGACCCACACGTCAGACGATGACGTCATGCTGGCGTCGGGATGACATCACGCGGGACCCACATGTCAGAAGCTAGCGCAGCCGAGGTGACGTCATGCTGACATCACGCTGACATTAGCTGATGATGTCAGCAGCCCTGGCCCCACACGTCAGTGACCCTGATAGTTGACCAAAGACGTTGACTGTTGACTCGCCGTTGACTTTGACCGAACCCACCTGTCAGTGACTCAATAGCCTCTGGCCCCACCTGTCGGTGAGGATGACGTTGATGACGTCATGCTGACGTCAGCTGGACCCCACCTGTCAGCTCAGAACCGCGATGGCGACGTCATGCTGACATCATCAAAGCCACGTGGACCAACCCCAGCGTGACACGTGTCAGCCCAGGATTAATTCAGCCTTTTTCCATTTTCAGAAATAGATTTAATCTTTGGAAATTCATAACTAATTCATACGACCTCGGAAAAATACGAAACCAGGACCAAAATTCATCTAAAATCAAGCTCTACGCCATGGACCCATGTTTGAGTGCATTTGGCTCTTTTGAATTTTCATTGCTTCTTTGTGCTATTCTATAGACGTCGCTAACGCGACTATAATGCGGTCGTTTGCAGACTCAGAGGAGAACCGGACGGACGAGGATCGTGAGTACCGTGAGGAGTACGGAGATGACTACACTGAAGGTGCCACATCCCACCCAATCTCGTAGCACCTATTACGCATGGCTAAAGTAGAAATGCTAGTGCTTACTTTATTGTCATATCACACTATGGTAGGACTTGCATGGTAGTATGCTTTCTTGATGGCCTCTACCTTGACGCAACCTTTCCCCTGCTCACCCTGCTGTTAGGCTAGTCACACGCTTGCTATTACATTTCATTGCTTATTACTTCTACTACGCTTGCGCTATATTGATGCGTGGTGGAGACTTGTGTTAACCGAACTATGGAGAGGGTGATGCGTGTGTGACTTGGGTGCGTGGAGGGTGAGGGTTGTGTCGACCAAGTTAGAGTAGACGATGAGCCTGGGGCAAGTCTTACCATGGAGTGCTACCTGGGCACCCCTGGAATGGATACCTATGGTGGGTAAATGGTATATGAGGTGTCCCTGGGTGTGAACCTGTGATGGGAGGAGCCTAGGGTGGAGGTGCTGTGGTGGCACGATAAATGGAAACCCTGATGAAGACATTCTGGCTTGGTCATCCCTAAGAACTTACTAGTACTCAAATTCACTGGGAAGCCTTACGTACCACTCGCCCTATATGGTGCGGGACGGCCGGACTACTTGGTAGGGTATTGCCACTACTGCTAGGTTGATAGCGGACAGTGTGAAGGAGGTACGGGGTGCGGAGGATTTCCCCCCCACCCTTCCGAGACTTCATGGAGACCTTGTGGACCGGCTCATGACTCACAGTTTCAGCCACCCCAGACCGGACTTGGGGTGTACCAGGGCTGAATGGTAGAGTGGCATTACCCTAGGCTAGCAAGCGGCCGGAATCAGCCCAGTTGACGACGGTCAGCGAGGAAGGCGGATCTTGTGGTTATGTAAAACCTCTGCAGAGTGTATGGTTGATCGATCGATACATATGCCGACTTGTCGGCTATGGACCTTTCCTGGGTTTCGCTTAAACTAGATAGAGAGATGAGTCATTCTTTTCTCCCCTGGGAGTGAGTGTTCGGACGTAGCCAGGGGCTACGGGCCATGAGACAGTGCCGAGAGGGAGTTGGCCTGTCGACTGAGCGATGGTACGGGTGTGGTATGGTGATGGTGTGGATATGGTGGTATGTCGATCCCAGGATCGAAACCTGGCTTAGGAATGGGAAAAGGGGTGGAATGGGTGTGAATGGTGTTAAAACTTGACCAACTATTATTATGAACTTGATATGCTAATACATAGGAAACCCCAACTTTATAGGTTCTTTTTTATTATATCCAACTTGCATCCAATTTCCACAAAGCAATGCTCATAGGGTTGGGAGTGGCCAGTACAAATCGTACTGATAAATTTTGGCACAAAGGTTCTGCTGAGGAGTATAGCTCCGAGGAGTTTGACGGTTGTGGGGTTTGTTCCTACACTCGAGTTTGGCGATCCTATCTTCAAGGTGTTCTGAATGAATGCTACTTTTTTATTCCGCCAATGCGGCGATGTAATAATCTATGTACTTCCGCACTATTTGTACTCTGATATTATCGTTGTATGGATGTGATATCCGACTAGAATCTGGGTAATATGATCTACAATGATCTTATTACACTTCGACTCTGAGGATTTCCCTTCGCGGAAATCGGGGTTGTTTCAGTTGGTATCAGAGCCATACTTGACCATAGGACGAAACCTTTAGAAATGGACGATAGAATAGGAGGTGGACAACCCTTCTTTCGGTTATATACCGACCCTGCATTTACTTTTATGCAAGGCTTATCTATTTATTGACCTGCTAACACCTGTTCCTTAAAACATGCAGATGGCAACAGACGTCGAATGGCCGCCTCTAGGACCGCTACCTCTGGACCATGCCAAGCTTACCTTCGACCTACGTGAGCTCGGGGGGTTTGCACAGACCCTCTGCCGAGTTCTCGCCACGCTAGGAGTTCCCGACGAGCTTGTCAAGGTCACCTGCACCAGGAAGTCAACTCAGGGAGGAGGAATCGAAGGACCAGTTATCACCTCAGTCGAGTTCCCAGCTAGCACCACCTTAGCGACTGTCCCAGCTTTCACCGAGTTGACTATAGAGGACACAGTTGAGGAGGGACTGCGAGCTGTCTCACATAAGGCGCTTCGTAGAGTGATGAGGGATCACTACGAGCACCTGAAGACGACAGAGTTCCGTCTACTTCCCCAGGCCCTTGACCTCAGCCTTACCCCTAGTGAGTAGAGTTTTGCAGCTGGCAGAGTTATCCTTGCAGAGGAGGACAGATGCCTTCGTGTCTCAGCTATTCACCTACTAGAGCAGGACAGGTACGTGACCTAGCTTGAGTAGAAGAGACGTCAGGACCGGGCTCTTCTGTGGGAGTACCAGGAGCGAGACTCACAGGGAGCACATGAGCGAGCTAGTCTGCTCGAGGCAGTTGCCAAGCTACAGGACGAGCTCAACCATCGTGAGGAAGTCCACAGAGCCGAGGTCGTTGACTTATAGGACAAAGCAGCTGACCTAGGCAATAGGAACTGCTACCTCGACAGCAAGGTCTTGGAGTTGCAGAGGGAGTTGGACGACAAGAAGGCCGAGTTCAACTGCAGGGGAGACAGAGAGAGGTCCAAGGGGATTGATATGCTGAAAATTCACTCTCGGAACAAGACCCTGACCCAGGAGCTAGAGGAGTTTAGGAAGAAGGCCGTTCGCAACCAGGGTCACCTGATCGAGGCACTCAGGCAGACCGAGTACCTACAGGACAAGTGTGAGAGGACTTGGTAGGCTTGGCAGAAGTCTAACAAGAAGCGCCTCAGGGAGATGAAGGGAATGTGGGATCAGCTACCCAAGGAGATTCGCAGCAAGACGAAGCCGAGGATAGAGGAGTTTGAGTTAGCACCGACTCGCCTCAACCTAGACGCCTGCCCTACTCTACCTGGAGCCAAGCCTACTGAGGAGCTCACCGAGGCCTTGAAGTACATGTCCCGACTTCATAAGTCTGACGAGGAGATCGAGATCGAGAACAGTCGTATCCCAGCTGCGGTGTACGAGTTAGAGTAGATGACCCTGCGTGGTCATGAGATATGTCAGTAGCTTCCACGAGTTGTACCCCATGATGTACCCCTTATGAGATGTATTATGAGACACTATGCATAGTACGATTCTCGCACGTCTTCAAGTGTAGCTACTGGAGATGATGCTATGTAATAAAACCCATGTAATGAATGATTTGGATCTTATTGCATCTTATGGATCTTATTGCTTCTTTGTAATGAGTGTTGGATAGTATAATGATTTTTCTTGAATCGTCAAAATCATGTAATTATATTGAACTATAAGCACTTATGGCACAAGCACTAAAATTCTTATGGTCCGTGTTGCAGATGCCGAACCGTCGATCTACTCGCCTAATGAACCGGGGACATGCGCCCATCCCCGAACCAGCCGAACCCAACGGGGGCCGTGGTGGCAACAACCGTGGCCGTGGCTGTGGCCGTGGACGCGGAGGGATACCCTTCAACCTAGAGAATACCCCGCCGCCTGTTGAGGAGAACATTCCACCACCACCACCACCGAACCTGGTAGAAGTGATGGCACAGCAGACCCAGCTTCTTGCAGCTCTTGTTGAAGGAGCAAACCGTCGCCAGGGAGGTCAGCAGAATGACTTCCAAAGGAAGCTAGAAGGATTCCTGAAGCTAAGGCCACCTACCTATGATGGCACCGATCCTAACCCGCTTGTAGCCGATGACTGGCTCAAGGAGATGGAGAAGAAGCTTGACCTCACCACTTTCACCGACGATGAGTGTGTTGGAGCTGCCGCACACCAGCTCACTAGAGCAGCAAGTGCCTGGTGGGACAGTTTCAGTGATTCCCATGAGGACCCTGCCAATATCTCGTGGGATGAGTTCGCCGAAGCATTTACTGAGTATCACATTCCCAAGGGTATCATGGAGGCCAAAGCCGAGGAGTTCCGCAACATCAAGATGGGAAAGGACAAGGTGACTGAGTACACTACTTGTTTCACCAACCTTCTGCGCTATGTACCATCCTATGTTGTGAACTCTGAGAAGGAAAAGCTGTACTATTACCGCAAGGGACTTAACCCGCACATCAAGCTGAAGTTTGGCGGTATTGAGAGTAACACACTGCGTGCTCTGGTGGATCGCTGCATCCAGATTGAGAAAGACCATGCTGAAGCTAGAGAAGAGTATAGGGAGAGAAAGCGTAAGCCTGAGGAGTCCTTCTGTGGCCATGATCGCAAGAGGTTCCGCAGAGTTGCACCATCCAGGGAACGCTCACGCCACAACAGGGATGACAACCCTGGATCGAGTAAGGGAAGTGGAGGCTACACCGCCAAATACTCCCTCCCTGCTCAGGATCGTTACACCAGGGACCGTTATGCTCAGGACCGCAACACTCAGGATCGTTTCAACCGTTCCCGCTCAGCGAATGAACGCCCAGCAGGGAACCGCTCCGCACCAGGCACTGGAAACTGGAAGGCACCCGCGCCAACCCCTACAGGCGGTGCGCCTTTCACCTGCTTCGCTTGTGGCCAACCAGGTCACAAAGCCGCTGAATGTCCTCAGAACTCAGCTACTCAGAAGTCTCAGTTCAAGGGATCTGCTACCCGTGGACGTCTCAACCATCTAGACGCTGAGGAAGCACAGACTGCCCCTGACGTTGTGTACGGTATGTTTTTAGTTAATTGCAATACTGCATCAGTTCTATTTGACTCTGGAGCAACTTGTTCATACATATCATCCAAGTTTGCACGAGAGCATGATCTACCTGTAACCCCACGTGAAAAGCCTATCATCACCAGCTCACCTTTAGGAGACCTAAAATGCACCCACATCTGTAAGGGAGTGAGTCTTACCATTAAGGGTCTTACCTTTAAAGCCGATCTAACCCTGTTACCTTCCACAAACCTAGATGTCATCTTAGGTATGGATTGGCTAACCATTCACCGAGGTATCATATCATGTTCACCTAGATACGTCCAAGTGACCCATCCATCAGGCCAAATTATTAGATGTGAACCCCAGTCTGGAAAGTCCACCTCCATCCTATGTGCCCTTAAAGCAAGTTCAGTATCACAAGAAAAGGAAAAGACAGTTCATGATGTGCCTGTGGTCAGAGACTATCCCAATGTATTCCCTGAAGAATTACCGGGTATGCCCCCAGACCGTGATGTAGAGTTCATCATTGATCTTTTGCCGGGAACAGGACCCATTGCCAAGAGACCCTATCGCATGTCAGTCGATGAACTGGCCGAGCTTAAGAAACAGCTTGATGAGCTCATCTTGAAGGGCTATATCAGACCCAATGCTTCACCCTGGGGATCCCCTGTTCTGTTTGTTAAGAAGAAGGATGGCTCAATGAGAATGTGCATTGATTACCGGAACTTGAACGCAGTCACCATCAAGAACAAGTATCCCCTGCCAAGGATTGATGATTTGCTCGATCAGCTTAGAGGTGCCAAGTACTTCTCCAAGATTGATCTCAGATCTGGATATCATCAGATGAAGATTCGAGAGAGTGACATACCGAAGACAGCTTTCGTGACTAGGTATGGACAGTTTGAGTTCACTGTGGTATCCTTTGGACTCACGAATGCACCTGCATACTTCATGAACATGATGAATAAGGTTTTCATGGATGATCTGGATAAGTTCGTGGTAGTATTCATTGATGACATCCTTGTCTATTCACCTACCGCTGAAGAACACGAACATCATCTGAGAACTGTACTTGAGAAACTAGCCCAACATCAGCTCTACGCAAAGTTCAGCAAATGTGAGTTTTGGCTACAGGAAATTGCCTTCCTAGGCCATGTACTATCAGCTGAAGGTGTTGCAGTTGACCCAGCTAAGATTGAGGCCGTGAAAGAATGGGAACAATCCCGTAATGTGACAGAAGTCAGAAGTTTCTTGGGATTGGCTGGATATTACCGCTGATTCATCGAAAACTTCTCCAAGATAGCTCGTCCGATGACCAACCTTCTGAAGAAGACCAAGGAGTTTGAATGGACGCCCGAGTGCGAACAAGGCTTCTAGGAATTGAAATAGAAGCTTACCACAACTCCTATGTTAGCATTGCCTGATATCAGCAAAGATTTCGTGGTCTATTGTGATGCATCCCGTCAAGGACTTGGTTGTGTACTGATGCAAAATGGAAGAGTGATAGCATATGCGTCTCGACAGTTGAAAGAACACGAGAACCGTTATCCAACTCATGATCTTGAGTTAGCAGCAGTTGTGCATGCCTTGAAGATCTGGAGGCACTACTTGATAGGTAACAAGTGTGATATCTATACCGATCACAAGAGCTTGAAGTACTTTTTCACTCAAGAAGATCTGAATATGAGGCAACGCCGATGGCTAGAGTTGATCAAGGACTATGACTTGGAAATTCACTATCATCCGGGAAAAGCTAATGTAGTCACAGATGCTCTCAGTCGCAAGAGTTACTGTCACACTTTGATCACTAAATCCATACCACCTGAGCTCAAGGAAGAGATTGATAATTTCCAACTTGAGATACTACCGTATGGCTTGCTGAATGAGCTCCGCATACAGTATGATCTCACAGATCGCATCCGTCAAGCTCAGAAAAATTGTGAGGAGATTGAATATCTCCGTGGTCTGATGAAACTAGGCTACAAGACCAACCACCATGAAGATGAACAAGGAACCATTTGGTTCAAGGACCGAATCTGTGTACCTTCTGATCCAGCCCTACGAGAGGAAATTCTGTCAGAAGCCCATGATTCTAAGTACTGTATCCACCCTGGAAATTCAAAGATGTATCAAGACTTGAAGAAACACTTTTGGTGGAAAGGCATGAAGACAGACATTGTAGGACATGTGGCATGATGTGACACCTGTAATAGAGTCAAGGCTGAACATCAAAGGCCTGCAGGATTGCTAAAGCCTCTAACGTTCCCGAGTGGAAATGGGAGAGCATATCCATGGATTTTATAGTTGGATTGCCCCGTTCACAGAAAGGCAATGATTCCATCTGGGTGATTGTTGATCGTTTGACCAAGATTGCTCACTTTGTACCAATGAAGACCAAGACCAATGCAGAAAAATTAGCAGATCTATATATTGAGTATATTCTCAGACTGCATGGAGCACCCTCTAGTATTGTATCTGATCGTGGTCCTCAGTTTGTGTCCCGATTCTGGGAAGCTCTGCACAAGTCTATTGGGACTAAACTTGATTTCAGTACCGCTTACCACCCGTAGACAGATGGACAGACAGAACGAGTAAATCAGATCTTAGAAGACATGCTTCACGCTAGTGTGCTGAATTATGGATCTAATTGGGAGAAATGCTTACCCTATACAGAGTTCTCTTACAACAACAGCTACCAAGCCAGTATCAAGATGTCGCCGTTTGAAGCTCTGTATGGCAGACCTTGTAAGACACCTTTGATGTGGTCTCAACCGGGTGAAAGATCATTCTTTGATTCCGCTAAGATTCAAGATGCCGAAGAAGGAGTTGCTCAAGTAAGAGAGAATTTGAGGATTGCTCAAAGTCGATACAAGAGCTATGCTGATAAAAGGAGGAGAGAACTTGAGTTCAATGTGGGAGACTTCGTCTATCTCAAGGTATCTCCGCTACGCGGGACTGTCAGATTCCATGTGAAAGGCAAGCTTGCCCCTAGATTTGTTGGCCCAAACAAGATTTGCAAGAGAATTGGAAAGCTCGCCTACAAACTTGAGTTACCTGAGGAATTGACAGGTGTACATTCCATATTTCATGTATCCCAGCTACGCAAATATCTGAGAGTGCCCGATGAAGTGATCCCGACTGATACACTTGACATTCAAGATACACTTGAGTATAGAGAACATCCTATCAGAATTCTGGGCAGAGATACCAGAGAAACCCGAAGCAAGACTATTCCTATGTGCAAGATCTAATGGAGTAATCACACTGAGAGAGAAGCAACATGGGAGAAAGAGTCTGACCTCCGGCTACGATATCCTTACCTCTTTGAAGAGTACGTTACGCTTTAATCTCGGGGACGAGATCCTGTTAAGGGGGTAGGACTGTAACAACCCAGAAATCCACACACACCAAAAATACCAACTACAAAATTTTTCTTAAAAAAAACCCATGTGATGATGAGTGACATTGTAGAAACCCAACCTAAGAGCTGCATTAGAAGTAACCTAACCCAAATTAACACATAAGCATGGCATATCATTTGTTGATTATGTTATTTAATTTCTAACAAACAAAGTGTTGCATACATAGTTAACTCAAAGTATGATTTGGATTTCCATTTGCTTTATGTTATGCTTAACCACTCCATTAAAAAAATAAACCATAAAGTAATTATTAATCAAATCAAAAGCATAAATGCTTAAAAGGGAAAACAATTTATATTTTTGTATAACCAAAACAACATCTATTTTGTTAGGCAAAAATAGCTAAACAAAATTCCCTAAAACTCCAATGAATAAGTTACATCAATTTTTGAATTCAAATTCCAAATCAAATTTGAATTCAAACAAATGGAAAAGAAATGAAAAATAGAAAAGGAAAAAGAGGAAGTGGGCCTCGCAGCAAGCTCGGCCCAAGATAGCCAGCCCCATCGCGGCCGCCTACCACCCAGCACACGTGCGGTTGCAGGTCGGCCCAACTCGCGCGTAGCCCATGCAGCCGGTCTAGCATGCCGCCGCTCGCCCGCGCGCCCGACAGCTAGCTACCGCTGCCACTTGACCCCATGCGTCAGCCGCACATCGCCCTCGCCCGCGCGCCCTCCGCTCGCCTGATACCGCTGCCCGCTGGACCCCGCATGTCAGCTCTACTGTGCTTCTTCTCCACGCCGCGCTCAACCACCGCGCGACCAAACGCCGACAGCCCTGGTAGGGGGGTGGGCTAGGGGGTCACGCCCGGGGCATGCCCCTGTCCCCTTGTGCCGCGCCCACGCAACCACGCGCACACCGTTGGATGCAAGCGTGCGCCTCCGATCACCCCTCGGCCTCCATCCGCCGATCACCGAGCTCCATGGCCGAGCTCTGCTATAAAAGCCCCTGCCCCGGAGCCCTAGCGCTTGTCCCGTCGCCCCGCCGCCATCGTGGTGGCCATCCACTGTGCACCCGAGCTAAGAGAGAGAAGAGAGAAGGGGAAGAAGGGGGAAAAACGCTGAAGCCATTGCCGGGAGGAGGACCGCAACTCGTCACGGCACCGCTATCCTATCGTCTACGACACCTATGGTGAGCCTCTCGCTGCTGAGACCCCTCCTAGCCCCATGGACGCCGTAGCTGAGCACACGCACGCCACGCTCACGACGCCGCCGCCATGGCGCAGCCACCACTAGTGCATCCGGCCGCCGCGCTGGACCAAGACACAACCGTCGAGGATCACCATAACGCCTGGAGGCTAGCCGCGGGGACCGAGTCGTCGATAGCCAGCCATAGCACCCTAGCCACGAGCACTGGACCCCGGCTGGAGCTCCGCCGTGCACCGCCACCGTGGCCAGCCAACAGGAGCCGTCCAGCCACCTCGCTAGCGTCACTAGGACACTTGCCATGGTAAGGCCGAGCCGTTGCCCACCTTAGTTGAACGCCCGCGCCACTAGAAGGGGCTCGCCGGTGAGCACCGCCACGCTGAGCCACCAATCGCTGTGGCCAACACCTTGGGGAAGCTCTGGCCACCCCTTGAACCCACAGACACAGTCGTCGTGACCCGGGGAAACTTTTCCCCTCTCCAATCGGACACCAGCACTGCCACGGGGGCTCACCGGGTGCTCGCCGCCGACGGGACCACCGCCGCGGAAGAAAATAGGGGAACACCCCCCCTCGCCGACCGCCCGAGCGTGAGCTCGGTGCACATGAGCCAAGTCAGGGAGAAGAGACGGTGGACTTGGTCCACCATGCGCCCTGCTGTAGGTCCATGGACCATGAGCGCTGGTCCACCGTGAACCACACGGTGTGAGCCGCGCTGTGGACAAAGCCCAATAAAGGCCCACGACCGCGACGTGGCAGCATCACAGCGTGCCACGTGTCCGGGTCAGCCCGGCCCAGACCGGCCCAACCCGAACCCACTAGAGCCCAGTTCGGACCCAGCCCGTATTGACCGTTGACCGGTCAATGTTGACCGTTGACCTGGCCCCACATGTCAGCGACACAGTGTTGCTGGACCCACACGTCAGACGATGATGTCATGCTGGCGTCGTGATGACATCACGCGGGACCCACATGTCAGAAGCTAGCGCAGCCGAGGTGACGTCATGCTGACGTCACGCTGACATCATGCTGACGTCACGCTGACATCAGCTGATGATGTGAGCAGCCCTGGCCCCACACGTCAGTGACCCTGACCGTTGACCGAAGACGTTGACTGTTGACTCGCCGTTGACTTTGACCAGACCCACCTGTCAGTGACTCAATAGCCTCTGGCCCCACCTATCGGTGAGGATGACGTTGATGACGTCATGCTGACGTCAGCTGGACCCCACCTGTCAGCTCGGAACCGCGATGGCGACGTCATGCTGACGTCATGCTGACATCATCAAAGCCACATGGACCAACCCCAGCGTGACACGTGTTAGCCCAGGATTAATTCAGCCTTTTTCCATTTTCAGAAATAGATTTAATCTTCAAAAATTCATAACTAATTCATACGACCTCGGAAAAATACGAAATCAGGACCAAAATTCATCTAAAATCAAGCTCTACGCCATGGACCCATGTTTGAGTGCATTTGGCTCTTTTGAATTTTCATTCCTTCTTTGTGCTATTCTATAGACGTCGCTAACGCGACTATAATGCGGTCGTTTGCAGACTCAGAGGAGAACCGGACGGACGAGGATCGTGAGTACCGTGAGGAGTACGGAGATGACTACACTGAAGGTGCCACATCCCACCCAATCTCGTAGCACCTATTACGCATGGCTAAAGTAGAAATGCTAGTGCTTACTTTATTGTCATATCACACTATGGTAGGACTTGCATGGTAGTATGCTTTCTTGATGGCCTCTACCTTGACGCAACCTTTCCCCTGCTCACCCTGCTGTTAGGCTAGTCACATGCTTGCTATTACATTTCATTGCTTATTACTTCTACTATGCTTGCGCTATATTGATGCGTGGTGGAGACTTGTGTTAACCGAACTATGGAGAGGGTGCTGCGTGTGTGACTTGGGTGCGTGGAGGGTGAGGGTTGTGTCGACCAAGTTAGAGTAGACGATGAGCCTGGGGCAAGTCTTACCATGGAGTGCTACCTGGGCACCCCTGGAATGGATACCTGTGGTGGGTAAATGGTATATGAGGTGGCCCTGGGTGTGAACCTGTGATGGGAGGAGCCTAGGGTGGAGGTGTTGTGGTGGCACGATAAATGGAAACCTTGATGAAGACATTCTGGCTTGGTCATCCCTAAGAACTTACTAGTATTCAGATTCACTGGGAAGCCTTACGTACCACTCGCCCTATATGGTGTGGGACGGCCGGACTACTTGGTAGGGTATTGCCACTACTGCTAGGTTGATAGCGGACAGTGTGAAGGAGGTACGGGGTGCGGAGGATTTCCCCCACACCCTTCCGAGACTTCATGGAGACCTTGTGGACCGGCTCATGACTCACAGTTTCAGCCACCCCAGACCGGACTTGGGGTGTACCAGGGCTGAATGGTAGAGTGGCATTACCCTAGGCTAGCAAGCGGCCGGAATCAGCCCAGTTGACGACGGTCAGCGAGGAAGGCGGATCTTGTGGTTATGTAAAACCTCTGCAGAGTGTATGGTTGATCGATCGATACATATGCCGACTTGTCGGCTATGGACCTTTCCTGGGTTTCGCTTAAACTAGATAGAGAGATGAGTCATTCTTTTCTCCCCTGGGAGTGAGTGTTCGGACATAGCCAGGGGCTACGGGCCATGAGACAGTGCTGAGAGGGAGTTGGTCTGTCGACTGAGCGATGGTACGGGTGTGGTATGGTGATGGTGTGGATATGGTGGTATGTCGATCCCAGGATCGAAACCTGGCTTAGGAATGGGAAAAGGGGTGGAATGGGTGTGAATGGTGTTAAAACTTGACCAACTATTATTATGAACTTGATATGCTAATACATAGGAAACCCCAACTTTATAGGTTCTTTTTTATTATATCCAACTTGCATCCAATTTCCACAAAGCAATGCTCATAGGGTTGGGAGTGGCCAGTACAAATCATACTGATAAATTTTGGCACAAAGGTTCTGCTGAGGAGTATAGCTCCGAGGAGTTTGACGGTTGTGGGGTTCGTTCCTACGCTCGAGTTTGGCGATCCTATCTTCAAGGTGTTCTGAATGAATGCTACTTTTTGATTCCGCCAATGCGGCGATGTAATAATCTATGTACTTCCACACTATTTGTACTCTGATATTATCGTTGTATGGATGTGATATTCGACTAGAATCTGGGTAATATGATCTACAACGGTCTTATTACACTTCGACTCTGAGGATTTCCCTTCGCGGAAATCGGGGTTGTTTCAGGAGGAGAGGAAAACCAGGCTCCCTGCCTCGCCCGATGGAGGAGTGCATGGTTCGCCTGCCCGATCAGAGCTGGAGGGGTCCAGAGGAGCCGTGGCCAGGCCGGTGGTAGTGCATCCGCCGGTGGGCCGCGGGGTCCTATCGGTGAATATCCCTTCTTCGACAAGGAAGACACCAGGGTGGAGCCACCGACCATCCCGCCATCGTGGGAGCTGGTAATGATCTGGTCGTCGCATGGTACTACGGTGGCTGGATCTTCTAGCGGGTCGGGGATGGGCCATGAACTGGTGTGGCCTTTCCCTGGTGAGCCGGGAAAGGCCCGGTTCATCCTTCGTGACTAGGAGGAGGCGAAGCTCTAGCACCTACTCGAGGAGAGAGGACTGTCGATGGAGTCTGATCTCGCCCTTACTAAGGCAAGGCTCAAGGAGGCCTTGGAGAGGGTTGAGCTCGTCCATCAAGCCATGATAGTCGACCTATCGCACATTGTATAGGTAAGCTCTCTGTGTTTTTGGTGTTGTCCTTGACTCTTTGGCCTTTCAATGGTTGTCTCAGCATGCCTGCTTCTTGTCTCACAGGATCTGGAGATGATGTCTGTAACACCCTGGTGTTACGAGCTCGCAAAGCACTGAGATTATGGCCTGAGAGATAAATCTATCAATATAGTACTTAAATAAAATTCGAAGAATGAGTTTTGTGGCTTTTAAAATGTCGAGTAACAAACTTTAGTGCTTCAGTCGTGTTGAAAATATATAAAGTTGGCGTAAAAAATGAATTTTGAGAGCTAAAATGATATAGAATGGGGGTACAAAAACAATGCAACTTTTGTTTTAGTAAAATAATACTGTTAGCTAGTGTTCCAATGGCCTAGAAATGGAACTTGAATTTGAACCCAGCTCAATGATTTAGAAAATTTTCAAGTTAAAAACAGTTTGACAACACCAAGTTCATGAATTTATTTGGTGAAATCTAATTAATGAGTAGTGGCATGTTTTAGCTTTGGTTGATAGTCCAATGCACCTTCTTGAGCGTGGTTTAGATGGTCGAACCCAAACTGAGCTAGATGAGTTTTTGCACGTGCTTTAAATTTTGTGCATGAGCTCGGTCTCAGGCTGTTTGGCCTGTGGGCGTGGTCACCGCTCGCGGTCTCAGCGTCGCCGTGTCGGGCTCGCCCGCACGGGCCGACCGATGCCGACCTAGCCTGGCTGTGGCTGGTCGCTGTGCCTACCGCTGGCCGCTTGCTCGGCCAGCCACTGGCTGCTGCTTCCCGTCGCCCAGCCGTTGCCGCTCTGCCGCGCTGCGCCTCTGCTGCCTGCCCTGCCACGCCCTCACGCATCGTCTGCTGCTGCTGCCGCGCATGTTGCGTGCATAGGGCCGCGACCCGCACATGCAACTACTCCTGCCCGCGTCCTCTGCTGCCGCGTTCGATCGGTGGCCCGGCCACAGTGAGGACGGGACGTCTCCCTGCCCTGCTCTGCCGCTAGCCGACACTAGTGACCCCGCTTGGACCCCGCTGCTATGATTCAATGCATCGCACCAAGTTCTTCCCTATTCACTAGTCGCGCCACGTGCTCGTGGCCGCTATCAATCGGACCGCTCCGCCTTAACCCGCTCAGCTCAGAGTCTTTAAGTCATTTTCGTCATCGCTAGTCAATATGACCATCCCTCCCTCTCCTTCAAATTCATTGAGTACAAAACATCTCCATCCAATTCCTTCTAGCCAAGAGTGCTTTAGGTTCCTAGCTTGCTCATAAACGAGATCGTGGTGGGAATCGTCCACCAGAGAGTGCACCCGAAGCATCGCTGTCGCCGCTGGCCACTGTGGGAGCCGCACCAAGCTCGGCCATGAACCCTCCTATCCCTTCCCTTTTTCTTTGATCTTCTCGGTGTTATTGCTCTGCATTGATGCCTTGGACTCACCTATGAAACAGGTTCGCTAGAGCTCCAGTGGTTCACCGGAACAACGATGATGCCGCCATCACGCCAACTCTGATCCGCCCCACACGTGGCCAACCATCTTACCAAGCCTCGCGGCCTCGTCCAGCCCCTCATTCTAGCTTATGGTGAGTCCCTTGTGCTCCTAAGGTATCCGGTTTAACTAGTTGAGCCCTAGGAACGCCAGAATGCCTTTGCTGCCGGTGGTGAATTGGGCTGTCATGGCCGCTAACCATGGCCGGCACTGTCCCAACCTTCTCCAACCCAACCAATTATCACGACCGACCCTAGCTAGCTTCTGCATCATTCCCTACCCCTCCGTTCACCTGGTGTTGCTGCACCCATGTCGGAACGCGTGCGCCATCGTCGGTGAACCGTGCCGACATGGGCAGTCACGCCTGCCCATCGTCGAGTGCCCTGGTCCCCCCAGGTCGCTCTCCATGGCCACGTTGTATTCACACGAGGGCCCGTGCGCCTTGTCGCTCACCCCACGTCGCCAAACTCAGGCTCCAGAGGATCACTGGGACCTCTGCAACCCATTGCCCGGCATACTTATTGAGTCAGTCGAAGATGCGGGGCTTGAGTGCTTAGCGGACCATGCCATTGGCCCGCTCGACCTGACTGTTAGTACGAGAATGTTCGATTGAGGCCCAGTCGATCCTGATGCCGTATCCATCATAGAAGTCCAGGAACTTCTTCTCGGTGAAGTTTGTTCTGTGGTCGGTGATGATACAGTTTGGAACACCAAACTGATAGATAATGTCGAGGAAGAACTTGATCGCCTCTTCTGAGCGGATGTTGGTGATGGGCTTCGCCTCTATCCACTTGGTGAATTTGTCCACCGCTATGAGTAGGTGAGTGAAGATGCCTGAGGCCTTTTTTAGGGGTCCGACCATGTCGAGGCCCCAGACCGTGAATGGCCAGGTGATGAGTATGGTCTAAAGCTCCTGTGCCGGCAGATGAATTTGTTGAGCATAGAACTGGCATCCTTCACACGTGCAGATAACGTCCTCTGCATCTCGCAGTACGGTGGGCCAGTAAAAACCTTGGAGAAAGGCTTTCCTGACCAGCGACCTCTAGGCCGTGTGATGTTCATAGATTCCGGCATGGACTTCGAGGAGAAGCTATTTTCCTTGGTTGGTCGGGATGCACTTCGTGAGTACTCCCGACGGGCTCCGCTTGTAAAGTTCGTCACCAATGGCGATGAACGTCTTGGCGCGTCGAGCGATTCATCGTGCTTCAGTCCTTTTCGGTCGGAGAATCTCCTCAAGGAGGTAGGCGAGCAGTAGTGCTCTCTAGTCGACCGGATCAAGTGCCACCACGGTAACGTCGGCAGGCAACGTTGTCATGGAGGCACCAAGGTTAGAGCCTCCGAGCACCTGGTCGGGGTCGGGGCACATCGGGAGGTCAGAGCCCCCGGGTGCCAGATTGATGTCGAAGAGTGTCTGGATCAGATCCTTCAGAACGCGGGCAGATGGCTCATGGAGATCATTGTTGAAGACCCTATCTAGAGATGGCTCCTGCCTAGCAGCCAATTTTGCGAGGAAATCGGCGGCATCGTTGTCCTTTCGGGGGACATGATGCAGTTTGATCCCTCAGAATTTGTCCTCGAGCTTGCGCACCTCCTTGCAATATGCTGCCATGAGAGGGTTCTTGTAGGAGGACTCCTTCATGACTTGGTCGATGACCAACTCTGAGTCGCCACGGACGTACAGCCGTGTGGCGCCGAGCTCGACGTTGATGCGCAGTCCGTTGAGGAGGTCCTCATATTCCGTGGTGTTGTTTGAGGCTAAAAAATAGAGACAGATCGCGTAGCGGAGCCTGCTCCCATATGGGGAGATCATAACCACTCCAGCCCCTGAGCCGGGCGCCATGACCGACCCATCGAAGTACATCATCCAGTACTCATGGGTGACGTCTGGGCTCGGGAGCTGGACTTCCATTCATTCGGCAATGAAGTCAGTGAGAGCCTGAGACTTAATAGCGGTATGGGGGATATACCTGATGGTGTGACCCATGAGCTCGAGAGCCCACTTGGAGATCCATCCCACGACATCGCAGTTATGGACGATGTCTCCCAGCGGGTATGAAGTGACAACCATGACTTCATGGTCGGTGAAGTAGTGCAGGAGCTTCTGGGTCGCCATCAGCACGGCATATAGAAGCTTCTGAACATGGGGGTATCAAACCTTGGCGTCGGTGAGTACCTCACCAACGAAGTACACTAGTCTTTGGACCTTCAGGGGGTGTCCTGGCTCCTCCCTTTCGACGACCAGGGCGGCGCTCACAACGTGGTTGTTTGCCGTGATATAGAGGAGTAGGGGTTCTCCCTGTTTGGGAGCAACGAGGATTGGGATCGACGTCAGTGATGCTTTGAGGCTTTTCAAAGCCTGCCGTGCCTCCTCAGTCCAGACAAATGTGTCTGTCTTCTTGAGAAGTTTATAGAGAGGCATCCCTCGCTCACCTAGTTGGGAGATGAACCGGCTCAGGATGGCCAAATAGCTGGTGAGCCTCTGTACGCCCTTGACGTTGCGTATAGGGCCCATGTTGGAGATGGCCATGATTTTTTTAGGGTTGGCTTTGATGCCTCATTCGGAGATGATGTATCCAGGCAGCTTCCCCTTTGAAACCCCGTAAACACATTTTTCAGGATTCAATTTGACGCTGAACCTTCGGAGGTTTGTGAATGTTGCGGCCAAGTTTGTGATCAGGTCGCTAGCTTGAGCAGTTTTCACCACTATGTCATCTACATAGACGGCAATTGTTGGTTTCAACCGCTTGACTTGGTCAGGCTGGTCGGGCGGGTCGTTTTGGTCGGCAAAGCATCGCTGCATGCACCGTTGATAGGTGGCGCCAGCGTTCTTCAGACCGAAAGGCATGGTTACGTAGCAGTACGAACCATGTGGGGTGATGAATGAAGTCGTGAGCTGATCGGACTCTTTCATCATGATCTGGTGATAGCCTGAGTAGGCATCCAGAAAGGAGAGGATGTCCTATCCTGAGGTGGAGTCGACTATCTGGTCTATGCGTGGCAAAGGAAAATGGTCCGTTGGACATGCCTTGTTGAGGCCAGTATAATCAACACACATTCAACATTTCTCAGTCTTCTTTTTCACATGAACAGGATTAGCTAGCCAGTCGGAGTGGTATACCTCTTTGATGAATCTGGCTGCCAGGAGTTTGACGATCTCCTCGCCTATGATCCTATGCCTCTCATCGTCAAAGCGACGTAGGTGTTGCTTGGTGGGCTTTGAACCTAGAACAAGGCATAATGCATGCTCGGCAACCTCCCTTGGTATGCCTGGCATGTCAGAAGGTTTCCACATGAAGACATCATGATTGGTGCGTAAGAAGTTGGCGATTGGTTGGGAGCTTGGTCCCGATCCGCACCGTCTTTGTCAGGTCAATGGGGTCGATCCCCACCGCCTTGGTTTCCTTGATCGGGTGGAAGGCACTCGATGAGGTCGGCTCGTTGCAGTCTAGGACTGTTGGAGTCAACAAATTCCGGAGCTACGGGAGCTCGGCGGAGTTGATGATGGCAGTGGTGAGCTTGTAATGCTCGTGGTTGCACGTGTAGGCATGCAAAACGATGCTACCCACGGTGATGATGTCGTTTGGTCTCGGCATCTTCAACTTGAGGTAGGTGTAGTTGGGGATTGTCATGAACTTGGCGTAGCATGGCCGCCCCAAGATGGCGTGGTAGGACCCTCGAAAGTCCAGCACCTCAAAGGCGAGGACCTCTGAGCGGAAGTTGGCTCGATCGCCAAACGTGACGGACAGGTCGATCTTCCAAAGTGGGTACGCTTATGTCCCTGGGTTCATGTCGTGGAAGGGAGAGTTCACTGGGAGGAGCTTCAACCGGGGATGCGCATGGCGTCAAGGGTGTCGACGTAGAAAATGTTGAGGCCACTGCCTCTATCCATCAGCACCTTAGTGAGGCGCTTCTTACGAACAATGGGGTCGACGACAAGCGGGTAGCGACCTTGTTGGGTGACGTGGGAAGGATGGTCTCTCCGATCAAAAGTGATCGGGGAGTCCGACCAACTAAGGAAAGTGGGGACGGTCGATTCGGCGGCGCATGCCTCTCTGTAGCGTACCTTATGCTGGCGCTTGGAGTGGATGGAATCAGATCCCCCAAAGATCATGAGGCATTCCTTGGGGTTGGGGAAGCCATCGTCATCCTTGCCCGTCGTGCCTCCTTTTTAGGCCGCCTCCTCCTTGCCTTTCCCTTCCTTTGGCATGCCGGCTTGCCATAGAAAGCGCTTGAGGAACTCGCAGTCCTTATAGAGGTGCTTGATGGGGTAAGCGTGGTTGGTGCATGGGCTCTCCATGACCTTGTCGAAGTGGTCGGGCTGGCCCTGCTGGGGCTGCTTGCCCGCACGATCGGTTGCGGCGACCAAGGCTGGGTTGGCCGGTCGTCGCCGATCCTTCTTACTCTTCTTCCCCTTTTGTGTAGAGGGGCCTTCACCTTGGTCCTCGTGCTTGGCCTTGCCCCTGTCCTGGCCGCCACTAAAGACCGCTCCGACGGCCTTCTCGCTGGAGGCGTGGTTCATGGCGATGTCAAGTAGGTCGCGGGTGGTACGGGGCTTCACACAGCCAAGTTTGTGGATCAAGGACTCATAGGTTGTCCTAGAGAGGAGCGCGCTGATGACGTCTGCATCAACGATGTCAGGAAGAGAGTTGCACCGCTTTGAGAACCTATGGATGTAATCCCGTAGGGACTCGCTGGGCTCCTGCTGGCAGTTCTTGAGGTCCTAGGAATTCCTAGGACGGACATATGTCCCCTGGAAATTCCCGACGAAGATCCTCTTGAGATCTGCCTAGTCGCGGATGCTGTCGGGCGAAAGGAATTTGAGCCATGCTAGAACATGCTCCCCCACGCAGATGGGGAGATACTGGATGATAAAATGGTCATCATCCACTCCTCCAGCTCGGCAGGCGAGCCGAAAGTCTTCGAGCCATATACCGGGGTTCGTTTCCCCGGTGTATCTAGTGAAGTTGGTGGGTGGCCGGAAGCGCTGTGTTAATGATGCTTTCTAGATGCGACGACCAAAGGCCCATGGTCCCGTGCCATCCGAGCTGGGACTTCGACCGTTTGGTCGGCCACCATGCCTAGGGTGCGTGTCCCCACACTCCTCGATGGTCAGGCCGAGGCTTGTATCGCCTACTCTCGCCGCCACTCGATAGGCATCATCATCATGCGGGCATGGCATCGATTGTTGATGATGTTGCGAGCTTCACGGTTTGGCCCGAGGTGTTCACGCATAGGTGGTCGGTGTGGAGCGGGCGCCGGGTCGGGCTGCAGTGCATCCACGGCCTCCTCTCCACCCCCGGTAATAGCAGTGGTGAGTGGATGGAGCGATTCAGCTGGTGCAGCCCTAGTCCTTCGGTTGGGCAAGAGGCCGCGAGCCGGTGTCGCGATGCGGAGCTCTTCGCCTGTTGAATGGCGGCGGTCTCCACCAGCGCCCGGAGGTTTCGATGGATTGCTTGTTCCTGGGGGTCGGCCGGCTCAAGGAGGCCACGTAGAAGCATCGCTGCAGTAGCGATGTTCTGACCAGCACGAGTGAACTGAGGGGGGGCCATTCCCTCTGTCTAGGATATTGCGCTGGACCTAACGGGCGTGACCCCGGGCGTCACTCGTCGGGTTACGCACGTGTGGCGCAGCGTGCTACGCCAAGCGCGCCAACGTAGGTGGTGGCTGGCTCTACCACCTTTGTCGTAACTCCTCGCCGTGCCTCTGCGCACGCGCGAGGGCCTCCGCTCGAGGGTCCAAAGGGGTGTGAGTCTATAGAGACTCTGCTACCACCGGTGGCTATCCCGGAGCATCCGCCATTGCGCACTCCCAGGACAGAGGGTGGCCAGGTGCCATGACGTCACCAATGCTGGAGCTGTCGCTTTCGACCTCATCATCCATGAGGTCGTGAAAGGAGGCGAAAGCGTAGCCCGCCATCCCCACGAATTCGGATGTGAGAGGAGGCTGCGTCAGCATCCTTCGGAGCCCCATCGCGTACGCGTCCGTGGGAGACGCAAAGCCGTAGGGGAACCGGTCGCACGACGGTCGCGGTGGGGACAACGGGGTCCCTCCGGAGAGTTCGCGGAAGGTATTAAATAGCGAGTAAAGAACAACATGTACATTACTCACCGTGGAGTTTGAGCCCAGCATGGGCTCAAGGCGAAGCGCGAGTGTCTCGACGTTGGGCTCGTCGAGTGGCCCGGGGCCGGTGGAGAGTGCTCCTCCTCCAGTGGACGCCGGGACGAGCGCGTCTTCGCGGAGGCGTAGTACGTCGAGCCGGTCGGCGACGAAGTCCTGACTCCCAAAGAGGAAAGTCTGGAGCGGCTGAAAGACGGAAGGAACCCACATCCCAACGGGTGGGAGCGTAGGAAACTCCATTGAGCCGAAGTGAATTGTATCGCTCGAGCCTACCATGCCGAAGATGGTGGAAAGGTGGGCCATCCAATGACCAAAAGCGTGAACGCACGGCGTCCTCCCCACGGACGTCGCCTACTATCGGTGCGAAAAGTGACCAACAAGTAAATATTTATAATTTTGACGTGCGTTGTGATCGGATGTGGCCTAGCACTTAATGACACAGGATTTTATATTAGTTCAGGTAACGTGCCCTACGTCCAGTTTTAATCGGTCGATGACTTTATTCATGAGCCCAGGTGCTCGAAGTTTGCTGTGGGGTTACAAACGAGTAGGAATAAGAAGGGGGGTGTTAAAGGCCCGGTCGGACTCTGAACCGAAGGGTCGAGAGTGACGGGGGCTCTAACGTTCGCTAAGTATTGGAGCGTATGCTCTGTATAGCTTTAGAGTTCTAGAGCTATTGAGCTATTCGGGTTCTCTTTTTTGAGGAGAGCCAGAGAACCAGAGTCAGAATAGCCAGATCGAGAGAGAACCTCCTCCAGAGAGGTGAGAGCGTATCCCCTTTTATAGTTGAAGGGGATGGCCTTACAAGTTAGAGAAAGAGAGAATGGATACGTGTGCTACCTAGTCTTGTTGCCCACACTGTCGGGTACGTGACGATCGTCAGCGCCCACAATAATGTTAGGCTGGTACGGCAAACGTCGGCGCCTACAACACTGTTTGTGCTCTGACACGCCTGGAAGGTTGCATAGTGACCGTCTGGCATGGCCTGGTGGCACCGTTCTTATTTGCTTTGCCTGATCCCCGGGCCCTCACTGATCGGGGGTCCCCGGTCGGTCGTTCCCAGTTGGGCCCGACCGTGTCGATCGGGGAAGAATCATGAGCAGAGGTCCGACGTATCCCCGGTCGAAAAAGGAGGTCGGAGTTGAACTGTGTCCCACCTTAGCCAGGCCTTCCGGTCGGGGACCGGATTGTTGCCCTGGCCTATCTTTATGTATCTGGGCCGGTCCAGGAGGCGCGCGTTGTCGCAATACCGTCTGTTGGACCGAGTTTTTTTTAGGGAAGCAGATTCATTGGGGACCCCTGGGTATATGAACCGACACCTATACTCACCGAGTCTATAAGCGTTGATTAGCAAGTCCAACTGCTTGCGCACAAGCGTTGATTAGCATGTTAACTGCTATAGTATGATTATTATACGGCCGTTAAATGACAAATATTGGGTACGATTCGTTACAGTTGATGATAGTACTTGATAAAAAGAGACCAATAAGTCCCAATCGTGATCGAGCCTGGGATTTGTTCCAGCTCCTATGCTGCACTTTATAATGGCCATGCGATAACTCCAATTCTATTCTATTCTGTTGCACAGTACACATGTGGGCCATACCGAGAACGATAGCTAGTAGTGACAGTACGCGACAGTTGCTCTCTAAAGAAAAAGTGAACGAAGATGTTACAGGCTGAAAGAGATGTCAAAATGTTACACCAAGGATGGCGTAAGCTCTCGGTGCGAAAAATAATCAACAAGTAAATATTTATAGTTTTATTGTGTATTGTGATCGGATGTAGCCTACCACTCAATAACATATGATTTATACTGGTTCAGACAACATGTCATACGTCCAGTTTCAGTCGGTCGGTGACTTTATTTCTGAGCCCAGGTGCTCAAAGTTTACTGTGGGGTTACAGATGAGTATGAATAAGAATGGGGTGTTAAAGGACCGGTCAGACTCTGAACCGAAGAGTCGAGAGTGACGGGGGCTTTAACGTTCGCTAAGTATTGGAGCGTATGCTCTGTGTAGCTTTAGAGTTCAAGAGCTATTGAGCTATTCGGGTTCTCTTTTCTGAGGAGAGCCAGAGAACCAGAGTCAGAATAGCCAGATCGAGAGAGAGAACCTCCTTTGGAGCGGAGAGAGCGTATCCCCTTTTATAGTTGAAGGGGATGGCCTTACAAGTTAGAGAAAGAGAGAATGAATACGTGTGCTGCCTAGTATTGTTGCCCACGCTGTCGGGTACGTGACGGTCGTCGGCGCCCTCAATACTGTTTCTGTCAGACGCATGTGGCAGGCTCTACCGTGTTCACCTGGTACGACAAACGTCGGCGCCTACAATACTGTTTGTGCTCTGACACGCCTGAAAGGTTGCATAGTGACCGTCTGGTATAGCCTGGTGGCACCGTCCTTATCTGCTTTGCCTGATCCCTAGACCCTCACCGAGCGGGCGTCCCCGGTTGATCATTCCTAGTTGGCTCTGACTGTGTCGGTCGGGGAAGAATCATGAGCAGAGGTTCGGCGTATCCCCAATCGGAAAAGGAGGTTGGAGTCGGACTATCCCACTTTGGCCAGGTCTTCCGGTCGAGGACCGGATCATTGCCCTGACATGTTTTTATGTATCTGGGCCGGTCCAGGAGACGTGCGTTGTCGGAACGTCGTCTGCTGGGCCAAATTTTTTTTGCAGAGAAGCAGGTCCATCGGGACCGAGGTTTATGAACCCGACAACTATACTCAAAGTCTATAAGCGTTGATTAGCAAGTCCAACTGGCTGCACACAAGCGTTGATTAGCAAGTTAACTGCTATAGTATGATTATTATACGGCCGTTAAAGGACAAATATTGGGTACGATTCGTTACAGTTGATGATAGTACTTGATAAAAAGAGACCAATAAGTCCCACTCGAGACCGAGCCTGGAATTTGTTCCAGCTCCTATGCTGCACTTTATAATGGCCATGCGATAACTCCAATTTTATTCTATTCTATTATATTCCACGGTACACATGTGGGCCATGCCGAGAACGATAGCCAGTAGTGACAGTACGCGACAGTTGCTCCCTACGAATGAAAAAGTGAGATGTTACAGGCTGAAAGAGATGTCAAAATATTAGTGACCTCTTCGATGTCAAAATATTAGTGACATCTTCGCTGGATTGATAAGCTATGGTTAAAAGTATTGTTAGTTAATTTATTATGAGAAAAAAATATTGTTCGTTGACTGAAAAATACGGCTTATAAGCCAAATGAACAGGGCGGTACACATTTGTGCGTGGATCATTGTGGCCTGCAATGAACTACTGTGACAGATCTTTTCATAAAAAAACAACATTTAGTAAATAAAAATATGTTGCTAAAAAAGTAAATAAAAATATAACTGTACATATTAGCAACTCAATAAAAAAGATCACATATATTATTACTGCTTGGTTTGTGCCTCCAACTAATTATGCTACTAAAACGTGGGCAATGTCTAATTCTTTGTAGAGAAATTATTGTCATTAATAATTTGAAGGACCAGGCAACAGAATCCATTGTTAAGCTAGCAGAGGTATGGAGGACCCCAATTCAGCCTTTCTACCAGGGAGTCAGGCACCCAGGTCCAGGATTTAATGCCCTGCGAATCTTTTTAATATGCATATTTCATTCAACTGTAGGTGACATACTTGAAAATAGACAGTTTGGCCATATTTTGCTCAGCCCGCCACAGGTTCATACTCCGTACACTTCATAGCCAGAGTAAAAAAATCAGGTTCATCTGAGCTGAACTTTTTCACTGGTTTGGTAAGCCCACACAACCTGAGTTTGGTTAAAAATTACTCACTGGAGTAGTGTTTTGGCAAGCTAAATGGTAATTATCAGAGGATGTTTGGTTTCCAGCGATATCTTGTTACAACTAATCTTAGATAAGTGTGACAAACTTTAAAGCCAAAATTTGCCATGCCTAAAGAAATCTTGCCACACTTTTCTATTATATGACATGTGGAGCTCAAAAGACTCTCGTCTAAGTTTAGTTGATAACCGAACACTTGCTAATTTGATCGAACTTGTCTAAGACGAAGTGTGGCAACATGTAGCTAGCAACAAATAGCTCCTTAGGCGAAAAGGCATGTAGCCTAGTGGTTATAAGAGCCTCAGTAGCACTTTAGGTCCTTAGTTCAACTTCTCGTGGGGGTGAATTTTCCAGAATTTAACGGCGTTGCGCATTTAATGGTAGGCGACATTCTAGTCGACAATGGCCATATTCTTCACAAAACGATGTGATCGACTTTATCCTGTCACCACAAGCACTAGATCAATAGCTGAATAGCACCGTTAAGTCTCAGAGTAAATCTGAAAAAACAAGCAATTGCGTTATGTTGAAGATTTAGACATGGGTGGATAAGTTTCACCATAACGAACCTGGAGCTGAGCTAGGTTTGTATTTTGTTAAAATTAAGAAATCCCAATTAAGATCAAGAACGCGAATTGTTTTGCTGGCCACATTTACCATTATTCCACATCGCCTTTGGACCAGAGTTTGATCCAATCGCAGGAGACGCGTGATTGATACTGAATACCCATCTTGTTTGTCTTCGAATAAGAATATCTACGACCAAGCACGCGGTGGAGTGACAGTAGAAAGATACTGCCTCCCCTGCCTGTAAAATTCTTGATGACTCAGTGCAACCGTGAAAGCAACAACTCACACACAGGCAGGCAGGAATCCTAAATAAATAAGGTACGTAAAAACGGGACTTTCTCACTGCTAAACATAGTATATATTGAACAATTGCTCTCTCCATGGAGACATAATCCAACATTTAGTTACCAAAAATGGGAAGGCGTGAAATTTGGCTTATGCTGATGTTTATACTTAAATACTATGAAAAAAACACTATTCGTTCGCTGAAAAATACTGCTGAAGTAGTACTGCACAACAGAGCGGTCAGTAGCATTTTGTTGCTCGACCACAACGTTTGTCACTCATGAAGATGAAGGCATGCATGAAGCAGATACAAGCGACACGCAACCTGCCGGGTCTCTCCTAGTCCTAAGTAAATTAATTTTTCCCCATATGAGTTTCTAAAAAAAATGAGCATGCATCCTTTCCACAACTATCAATTTTAGATTGGGTCTACAGTCTACTGGTGCAGTCAACCGATGATATATTTTGACCGTTAAGCACAATAATACAGTTGGAAGAATAATGTAATTTGATCTGTATATATATATACACGAAACGTAACATACGTACGTCATGGAAATTTAGGTTTGCCGTTGTGAAAAAAAAAACATAAGTACGTTGAACTACATGGGCTATGTTGTCTTGTGAGATGTTCATGTGCTCTTTGACAATATTCCCTCTATTTTGAATATATAACTATTAGGACAACGCTAATTAATTTAAAATAAATTAATTAGCTCATCCTAACGTATATGTGTATACATTATTGCAATAATTAAAGGGAGTGCAAGTTTAAAGTTTTTTTACTGTATAAAGACACTTGCATTATGTTAAACCAGTAGGCAAATTACGAAGAAATCCCGCTCTGCATTTAAAATGGAAGAAATTTAAAACTAGATCCTAGGTCTGGTACTCTAGCTAGCTTATGGAGTTAGGGTTATCGAAGAGAAACAACGTTGAAGTTTCACAATAATACCAAACCTCGATTTGTATCTTATATACCCTATATATATGTACTGCTACTATGTTCAATAGACGACGACCAAGCGCCAAGGACAGCAACAGCGCTGTTAATTTCCCCGGGAATTACCGCAGTCAAAATAATGGCCGGTCGCGGCTCGGAATTAATAACCGTACCCGGCGCACGGTCCGGTCCGGTCGTCCGTCCAGCCTCTCCGTCCCAGTGCCTCTCGTCGTCGCCTCCTGGCTGCACGACGCATCGGTCAGCAGGGGCCACCCCCCACGCGTACGTACGGGAACGGCGGACGACGCCCAGTCGCCGGGCAGCAACATGGAGGGGCCCGGCGGTCCGGGCAACCCCGCGCGCGCGTCAGCTTCGGTGGCTGGCGCCCCTCGCGGTACGCCGATCGATCGAGCCGGTCACCGGCGTACGATACGTCGTTCCCGGCCCGTACCACCCGGCGATGAATGCGGCCGGCCAGCCCCACCACTCACGCATGCATGAATATGATCGCGCGGTACGTACGTACGTACTCTTTTTCCATCTGCTTCATTGCAATGCATGCACCACCCGGCGAATTTTTTATTATTTAGCCTTTTTTATAAAGTTTTTTACAAATATGTCTTGGAGGTATATTTTTAAAATCTGGACCCTAAGAGATTACACGTATCGGCGTGAAAGGGTTTGGCGTCTAGGTCGGGGGGCCACGTCGGCATCAAAGTAGAGCCGGGGGTGACATGGCAGCCAGCTCGGCACCGTGGATCTTGGCGTCAAGCTTGGCGCCGTAGATCTTGACGCCGAGCTTGGCGTCAAAGATCCTGGCGCCGAGCCAGCCTTACAGGTGGATCCGTTTCCTTTCTCTCCCACTCTCTCTCGCGCCCGACACCTCCCGCCGCCGGCGCCGCTCGTCCTCGCCGTCCCCCGCCTCGACCACCGTCGCCGCTCCCGGCCGGCCGTGCGCCTGCCCTGCCGACCGGTTCGGCACCCCGTCCTGCGCAGGCCGGCGCGACCGCGCCCCGCTCCCCCATCCCCAGGCGCTGCGCGCCGGCCGGCCGCCCCACCCGCCTCGCCGCGGCCGCTGCGCCCCGCCCACCCCGGCGTCCCTACCGTGGCCGCCGCGCCCTGCCCGCGCCGGCCGGCCTCCCCGCTACGGTGGCCCGGCTACCTCGCACCGGTAGGCCGGTAGCGGGGTGCCATTTGTTGGCCTCCTGTGGCCGCCCGCCCTTGCCCGCTTGGCCACTCCGGTTACCGGCCGGGTGCACGCGTGGGCGCACGACAGCTTCCCCGCCAGCCGTCTCTGCCTCTTGTCGACCGGTTGTGCCTCCCCTGCACTCGAGGTACATTAGTTTTTAAATTTAGTTATTTAACAGTGGTTATTAGTTGGTTAGTGTGGTAGTGATTTAGATAGGTAGAAAGATATTTAGATTAATAGGTTGATTGATGGATACTTTACATAGTTAGATATATAGTTAGTTACATAGTTATATAGTTAGTAAGATAGTTAGTTAAATAGTTATATACTTAGTTACATAGTTAGTTAGATAGTTACTTGACATAGTTTGTTAGTTGTACTTAGTAGTTAGTAGTGAATTGATAGTATCTATTTAGTTAGTTATTACATACTAGAGACCTTGTACTTAGTATGCTTCATTTATATTGGACTAAAGGAATTGTGCGTCCTTATATGTATGAAATAGATGGACAACCTAGTGACCATATATCATGGAGGCACCGTGGAAAGAGATCGCTATGGATATGTTGAGTTTATTGACACGCAAAGCGTACCTGTGTTATTCAATGAAAAGCCTTCATTTAGTGATTTGGTTGCAAGAGCTCGAGAGAAGCTATATTGCCATGATGATGATGGCATCGTAGTTGAGGGTGTACTTCACCTAGGTTTTCCTCCCAACATCCTTAGGAAGATTATCCCAATTGGGTGTGCAGACTAGTGGGAGAACTATGTGAGAAATGGACGCCGGTGGATGGAGGTACGAGTTTCTGTGGATGGAGGTACGAGTTTCTGTGCAACAACATGGCGGAGTCATTCAATAAGTTACTATTGGGGATACAGGGTATGCCCGTGAATGCAATCGTTCAATTCACCTTCTACAAGCTTGTTGCCTGGTTCAACGACAGACACGCCCATGCATTGAAGTTGCGGAGTGATGGAGAGATATGGGCTCTGAAACCAAAGGCACACCTAGAGAAGGCAAATGAAAGGGCTGACACACATGAGGTTACATGTTTTGACCACGCTACAAGGACTTATCAGGTTGAGCATAGGTGCGGTACAACGTCCGATGGTGAGGTCCGAAAGTCGATGATACATGTGGTAATCCTCCAAGATTTCACATGCACTTGTGGTAAACCAAGGCAGTACCACTTTCTATGTTCTCATTTGGTGACAGCAGCTAGGCATCGCACCTTTAATATCGAGAGTAGGATACCTCACGAGTTCAGTGTCGACACGCTTGTGCACACATGGAGCCCCCGCTTCATGCCTTTTTGGGACCATGGAGAGTGGCCTCCATATGATGGGCCAAATTACATTGCGATCCAGCTTACCGTTGGAACAAGCGTGGATCAAGGAAGAGGACGAGGCACATGATGGTTATGGATCAGGTACCCGAAAGAACGAGGCATGGGAGAGGAGCCCCATTTCTTACTGACCTCGAGCAGTATGAGTGCGGCAAGTGCGGTAGACTGGGCCACAATTCATGCACTTGTCATTGGCAGATTAGTGAGGTGTGACTATTGGTTGTTTTCATTATTTCATATTTATCGTATTCATTCAATTAATTATGCATGTCTCAATTTATGCTTGTAATTGTGTCAATTACTTGTATATTTCTAAGTTTATGTTTTATTGTATATTGAATTTCTATTTCATTGACTTTTTTTAGGATGGCGCACTTCCACCTGCTCGACCCGGCGTACGAGGAGACCCACCGAGGACGTCTTATAGCTGAGGGGCAGGTAATAATCTATACGTCTTGTTCAAATTTTTGTGAGCGTAGATGTGTTCGTGAAGTAATGGGAGACTATGTTTTATTCCATGCAGGACCTTCTGCTCCTTCGTCCTAGAGCCCACAATGGGTTCTTGGACATGTAGTACGACAATAGGTACACTCCTTTTCTGCAAAGAGCTGACCTAGATGTCATCTCTTTTCAGGTTCGTTGTGGGTTGCCCAAGTTCAACTCAGCGGCCATAACTGCGTTGGTTGACAGGTATTATCTTTAATCATTGCCTCTATTCGTGGCTATTTGTTCATGCGCTTGCCTTTTTGACATGTAATCTTCCTTGTCTAAAATGTAGGTGGCGGCCGGAGACTCACAACTTTCACTTGCCTTTCGGAGAGATGACAGTCACGCTCTAGAACTGTCAGAAGATGCTAGGTCTGAGTATTCACGGCAACATAGTGACTGGGCAGTGCAGGCCGGAAGGTTGGAGAGCACGAGTAGAGGCCTTCCTTGGACGTGAGGTTGACTGTATGGACCATTATTATCGAATATGAACTACTATGGACTATAATTATGAACTGTGTGGACTATTAATATGCTCATGTATATGGTTTCAGATGAATGTGGCATATATTTGTATGTTTGTACATGTTGTATTGAGGTTAAATATTCATCTCATATTTGTGTATGGATGGCATAAAAAATATGGGAAATTATGGCGAAATTTTTTGCCTAAAGTACGTATTAATCAGCAACATCAGTTTTTTCCGATTCAAAGTAGTGATTGAAGTCTGAAATCGAATAGGCTTTTCAGTCATGGAATCTAGGGAAAATAACCTTTACAGTGATTTGTCATGTCACCGACAGATAGACTTTTCAGTGTCCTTCGAAATAGTGATTGAAGTCTGAAATCGAATAGGCTTTTTAGTCGTGGAATCTAGGCTCTCCAGTGTCCTACGATGTAGGCTTTTCAGTGATTCTGAGTAGACTTTTTAGGAGCATTTACTGCACAATACAACGGCTAGCAAACCTGCCTCTGCCTATATATATACGTTCTAGGATGCATTGCTAACCAAAAGGAAAACCAAACTAGTATTCGGTTTTGTTGGAGTAGGAATATCTGGAGGGTCATCTAGATGAAAGGGTTTCAGGAGTGGGAGATGAAAGGAGGGGACGAAGGGAACTCCCATTGTGAGGGAGGGGTCTCTTGGGCCTGATTTGTTTGAGGAACCAGTGTATCAGTTTCCCTCCGAGAGCAAGAGTGAATTCACTAAAGAGTGCCCTCTCAGAGGATATGATAACAGGATGGAAGATTGGCCAAAATGCATGTATGGTGAGGACTGCTTAGTGCAGATGTTCACCGAGGGGATTGACGGAGGTCATCGCTTCTTCAAATTCCTACAAGCATGGGTAATTGCTATTACATTTTGTTTGTTAAATATGTTTCTCGAATAGCATTACAACTCACACAAACTACTTATTATAGTCTTCCGAGTCCGAAGAAAACTATGGGTTCAATAGGTGGGTCGATCCTCGACCAATTTATCCACATCAGCAGTACATCTACTACCTACAGGACCAAATCTTCGATCTACAAAGGAAAGTTAGCAGTGGGTACAAGGAAAACGAAGACGACGATAACAACAATGGTGCAAGTTCACAGGAGGCACTCTACAATGATCCATATTGCACCTGCCCTAATCACAAGAACAAGGGGCCTCCGCCGTCACCCCCGCCCCCACCGCCACCAACATTGGAAGGCTATTGTGGAGAAGGTGCAACACAATTTGCTATGTGGCCATAC
Organism: Miscanthus lutarioriparius; assembly: GCA_904845875.1. Taxonomy (NCBI): domain Eukaryota; kingdom Viridiplantae; phylum Streptophyta; class Magnoliopsida; order Poales; family Poaceae; genus Miscanthus; species Miscanthus lutarioriparius. The sequence goes on from CAJGYO010000003.1 coordinate 21,639,413, forward strand.
TACTAGGACGACCCTATCTTATTCACATGGCACATCCATGTGTTTGTTGTTTGGTTTAATTACCTAAGGCATGTTAGGTTTAGTCAAAGGAACTATGTACCCTTGTTTGGTACATGTTCTCACATGCTATTTCTTGTGCTCGTTGTTCGCTTCAATTCCCTAAGGCATGTTAGGTTTAGTTCATGACCTCTCTACCCTAGTTCGGTACATGTTCTCACATGTCATTTCATGCGTTTGTGTGTTGAATTATATAATGCCCTACTTCGTTAGGTTTTGTTTGCAGCACGTGATCACATTTCACTACGTCCGCAATATTAAACTGAATATTATGACTACAAATAATGAAAACAACTACTTAATGAAAAGTCCAATACTTTGACACATTAAACAACACAATAATACTAGAAGTACGTGACAACAAACTAAATAACGCAATACATGACCTAAGCATGCCGATACTTAAAGTGCATTACATGACAACACAATGAAAAGTCCAACAGTAGATAACATTGTTCATGAATAAACCATAGAACTAGCAAGTAATGGAGACTACTGAGTGCAACGAGGCCACTTTTCCTTCCTCAGGGCATCGGGATTCTCCTCCATCGCTGCTTTTGCTCGGCGTGCACACTCAAGCTTCTCCTCCCTATACGAAGCAACACGCCTCCTTTCCTTCTCTTCCTTGTGCTCCTTTTTTGCAGCCTCCTCTCCGCATCTCTTCTCCATCATCTCCTTGTCCTCTGCCTCCCACCGCAACAGTTTCTGCATCCATTCCTTGTCTTCAGGCTTGATCTCAGTGTCGATCCACTGCTCAAAATCACAGAGCGGTGGAGGGGTCTAAAAAATGCAATTGTTACAAAACGAAAAAAATCATGCAAGATGTCATATGACACAAACATCAATTCCTCACCATCTTGTTAATGCGGCGCTGACGAAGTATAGACTCAAACACAAAATTGGAACACATCCAATACCTCTGCCTATACGTGTCCTCTTCATTGGACTTGGCTACCTTGCAAGGATCGCTGCAAAAGCACATGGGCACTGGAACACCACTAGGCAGAGGCAATGGGGCGAAGGTATTTCCGGTCATCCGACCATAACTATAATTTAGCCATTTTCGTTCTAAGAACCGAAAGCAATTAACATTAAACCCTACACCTAGGGTTTCTCATTTAATCCACAACAATGAACCCATATCATAACAACGTGCGTTGAGGTTACCTTAGTTTGGTAGCTTTTCCACGCCATGGCATCCTACGGTTATATAATATAAATATTAAAATTGCATGAAACCCTAAGTAATGATGATTCTTAAGTTGAAAAATCCAACTAATATACACCGAATCGACTTAAAAAACTAGGAGGGAGCGAGAATACCTTGCTCTCGAAGATCTACGGATCAAATCAATGTTTCCAATGTCCAATATGCCGATTTGTGAGGTAGGGGGAAGTGGAGAGAGAAAAAACCCGAGAGGGAGGAGAAAGAAGAGGAAGAAGGCTCGGACAGGACGGTTGGGCGCCGGGTTAAAACACCACCTCAGCGCAATAGATCTTGGCGCCGTTTCGGCGCCAATAACCACGGCGCCAAGGTGCCTGCCAAGTCACCGCCATGTCTGTGCCGAGCCCAAGACCTAGGCGACAAAATCTATGGCGCCGAGACGTGTAAGCTCGACGCCACCAACGATGGCGTCAAGCTAAGGGTCCAGATTTTGAAAGCATACCTTCAGGGACATATTTGTGATTTTTTTTAAAAAAGCTAAAAAACAAAAAGAAATTCGGCACCACCGGCCCCCGGCCGATCGACCGCTCGCTCGTGCCTTGCGCTCCGTGTTCCACCCGGTCTCCACACCGGTCGCGCTCGGTGCTCACACGGGACGGCCTAGGCCGGTACGATTGGGGCTGGGGAGCACTCCTGGATTCTGTGGCTTCTCCGCGCGAGGACTGCTGCAAATGTTGCGTTGCGCCCTTGTGGGCGGCCATGCGGTGCCATGTCGGCGTGGCATGGCTAGGCAAGGGCCACCATGGAATGGAACACGACTGCGCGCAGCGCCCACCGGGCCCGCTGGCTACAAACCATATATGACAGTACGGTGGAAGAAACATGACGAAGCGACGTCGACGCAGCTGAAGCGCTAGCTACACGATCCTAGCTCTCATTGCTTTGCTGCAATGCTGCCTGCTGCGTGCTTCGCTTCGATGACTTGGTGACTCATGATGACAAAACCAAGTCTCTCTAAACTAGTAGAGCGTAGGCTTGCATGTTGGTATGTCTAGAAACCATAGGTACAGGTGGCCAAGCTATGATATTAGTGGTGTGGATAAAGATTTTGTAGCTCCAAACTTAGGGCGAGAAGGATAAGAACGAGGGACGATGGGTTGAGAGACAGAACATGAGTAAGGGATGGGGACGGGAGAAAGAAATTTATCGTTTTTAATATCAGATAGATACGGATCGTATAGGAGTGACGAAGTGAACATAGCTCAACTGGTTGGGTGAGAGATGTGGCAATACACCTAACCACCCAAGTTCAAGTCCCATTGTCGGTACAGAAAGTGACCAACTAGTGAATATTTGTAGTTTTGCTGTACATTGTGATCGGAGGTGGCCTAGCACTCAATGACATAGGATTTATACTGGTTCAGGCAACGTGCCCTACGTCCAGTGTGGGTCGGTCGGTGATTTTATTCCTGAGCCTAGGTGATCGAAGTCTGTAGTGGGGTTACAAACGAGAAGGAGAAAGGAGGGGTGTACGAGAGGCCCGGTCAGGTTCGACCGGAAGGGCCAAGGGCGACCAGAACTCCACTATGAGCTAGGTGTTCAAGCGTGTGCTTGAGGGGTTTGTGAGCTATTGATCTAGTTTGTTTGAACTCGAAGAAGTGGCCTGTTTCGTTGGAGGGAGCACATCCCCTTTTTATAGATAAAGGGGATGGCTTTACGGGTGAGAGGGAGAGAGTACGGATGTTTCTAAACCTTGTTGCCCACGCCGATGAGGGTAGCGATGATGGTAGGCACCCACAATATTGTTGCTGTCACTGTAGAATGTTAGGTGCACATGGGAGGTTGCGTTGGCTTCTTCAGGAAGGGTGGATGTCGGTACCTGCAAAATACTATTGGTATGTGAGGAGCCCTACCCTGTGTACTAGGTATGGTGAACCCTGGCGCCTACTATCGATGCCCAGAGGTATGCGGGGGCCTTTTTGCCGTATGGGAGCCCAATGGCGCCTACAATACTGTAGACACAAATGTTGGCGCCTACAATATTGTTTGTGTCAGGGCGGTTGAGGAGCACTGTTCCTGTAGGCATATAGGGTATGGCCCCGGTATCGTGGTTTTGACTTTGTGCACTGCCTTCTCCGTTTGCCCCTAGTCCCTTCCGAGCAGGTGTCCCTGGTAGGATGGCCCCAGTCGGCCCTAGCCGCGCCAGTCGGAGAAGAGTGGTAAGCAGGCTTCCTACGGGGTCCCCGATCGGAGACGTGGGGTTGGAGTAGGAAATGGAATTTTGGGCCAGGCCTTTCCGATCGGAGAGACCGCCCGGAGGCGGCTGGTGCCCAAAGCGAATGCTCTGGTCGGAGAGGTGGGCCGGAGAGGTTGATGAGCGAGCGCTTGTTTTTGGGTAGACCTTCCGGTCGACGACCGGACTGTCCCTCCGGCCCGTTGTGTTTTAGGCTCTTGGGCCGGCCCACGAACTACATGCTATTTTCCTGGGCTGAGCCCTAGCGTAGAAGCTGGTCCCCGAGGGATCCCGGGTTTAAGAACCCAACAAGAGCCCCCGAGCCCCTGGGCGATTTGAGCAGAATCATCTGGGGGATTTTTGTCGTGCCGGCGGGTGCGCGCGAGCGCACCCGTGGGTGTAGCCCCCGAGCCCCTGGGAGGTTTGGGCAGAACCAGCTGGGGGGTTTTCTGCGTTGTCAGTGGGGGAGGTTTTTCTGTTGTGTCGGCGGGTGCGTGCGAGCGCACCCGCGGGTGTAGCCCTCGAGCCCCCAGGCGGTTCGGGCAGAACCGTCTAGGGGGTGTTGTTTTAGCGGACGTGTGTGCATGTTTTTAGTTTTGAGACGGTGTTTTTTTTGTTTTAACCACGGTGTCGTTGTGCAGCCGAGGCGGTGAGGTGCGGGGATTTTTAGGTGTGGATGAGATAGAACTTACTGATCCCGGCGTCGGTGCGCGCCGCGGATTGGGTGAGAAGGTTAGTTCGGAGAAAACGCTGGCGTTGGTGCGCGCCATGGACGGTGGTAGCTCGGTTCAGACATGTCAGAGCTCACTGATCTTTGGCATCAATGCGCGTCGTGGGATCGAGTGAGGTGGAGCCACGAACGGACCCAGGCATCGGTGCGTGCCGTGGGCCGAGGGAGTTAGTTTATTTAGTTCAGGATTAGGACGAGCCGGAGCTCGTGGATCCTGGGAGTGTAGTCGGAAGTGAAGCCGTTACGCGAGTTTAAGAGTCGTGGTCCTATGGTTTATTGGAGCGCAGTGAAGCCGTCTGAAGCCGTTACGCGAGTTTAGGAGTTGCGGTCCCGGGTTTTATTGGAGCGTAGTGAAGCCGTCTGAAGCCGTTACGTGAGTTTAGGAGTCGCGGTCCCGGGTTTTATTGGAGTGCAGTGAAGTCGTCTGAAGCTGTTATGCAAGTTTAGGAGTAGCGGTCCTAGGGTTATTTGTAGAGCAGTGAAGCCGTGTGAAGCCGTTTTGAAGCCAAAGCATAGTTTGTTGGTTAAAGATTGGACGAGGCGATGCTCGTGGATCCTGGCGTTGGTGCGCGCCACGGGATCAGGCGAGTCGGACGCACCCGATGTGGACGTACGGCGGTCGGTCGGACCCGGACCACACGTCACCGGAGGATCTGCTGGACGACGAGATCTAGAGCCGCATCGATCGAGTGCTGCAGCTGAGGCCCAGAGAGACGGTTGAGGGAAACCCCATACCGTTCAATGCCTCGATCGTGCCCACACTGGTATGCTCTTTATTTTGTTCGTGCTCTTTCTCTGCTCCTTTCCCTTTTCTTTGACTTTGGTTCAATCGTTCCGTAGGGGCTCGAGACGTACAAGTCCCGGCCGCACCTCCCTAAGGGACCGGTGGGCCAGGCCCGGCAGGCCACCCAGAAGGAGGCGGCGGACGCTCGGAAGAAGAAAAGAACCACAGAGGTTCAGCAGAAGGAAGAGAAGAAGAAGGAGGTCGCCTGGTGCGTGAGGGCCGGGGAACGTAGGAGCGACGTCGAGTCAGAACTCGCATCGGATGATCCTACAGATTTGGATGACATGGTCTTCCCCAATGAGGAGGAGAGTCAGGAGGTCGTTGTGACCTCGGCAGTGCGTCACGACCCTTCGGCGACATCCGCTGGTGAGGAGCAAGAGGCCACGCGGCGTGCGGAGGTTCCTACGTCGAGGAAGCGTGCGGCAAGCGCGGACGCCGTTGGCGAGCGAGCGGCGAAGCGGACGCGGTCACCGTGCCTCTTGGCGGTGTCGCCGATCCCGTTATCACTTGTGGCCGACGCGGCTGAGCGAGCCGGGCGGTCCGAGGAGCGGACCGGCGCTCGTGCGGCAACGGGGCCGGTACCAACACCGGACTTGCAGCTGGAGGAGGCCTCGCCTGCCATGGGTGCGGTCGAGCAGTCCGAGCGGTCCGAGGGGCAGACTGGCGCCCAGTCGATAGGCGACTTGAAGTCGGAGGACGCCCCGCTCGCTGCTCCGGTCGGGGAGTCCCGAGCCAGAGGTCGCAGCGATCCGCAGGCCGGGCAGGAGCCGGTCGGGACAGCTCCGACCCCATCTAAAGTGAGGGCGCGTGGGTCGCTGCCTGGGAGCGGTCCTCGTCCCATAGGTCAGAGGTCGTCGAAGTCTGCCTTCCGAGTCATGCCGCTTCGCCACCGGTATGTTTTCTTTTGTTGCTTCTTCGATTTTTGCTGGTCGAGTCTTTTTTGGAGTGTGGCTTACCCGCAATTTTTGTCAGCGGCCGGGGGATGCCGGGGTTGAGCATCGCCCCGACCCCCATGCGGGAGGTTTGGAGGCCCACTTTGCAGCGTGTTGCGGCGAGCGAAGGGGGGAGCAGGGTGGCGGCGGTGAAGCCTTCCCTTCCGGGGGTGGTGCCCCCCGGGGCGGCTGCTGACAACGTGATAGTGGCGGCGACGTTGTTGGCGGCGATCCCGGTGCCTATGGCGGGGGTTGCGTCGGAGGTAACCCTCGTGGCCCCTCCTCCATCGGTCGCGGTGAAAGAGACGAGGGAGGGCGTGCTCCCTTCCTCGCCGGGTGGAGGGTTACACGACCTATCCTTGTCGTCGGAGCTGAAGGCGCCGGAGGGAAGTGTGGTCGGGACGGAGCTGGGACGCACGGCGGCGTCCTATGCGAACGAGGTGGTGGAGATTCCGTCTGACGATGAGGCGGATACCGTGGCGAAGCCGCCAGTGTCGCCGCGGGAGCTGGCGGTGGTCCAGTCAGAGGCTGGGCCCTTCGGCGGTTCGTCGGAGGGTGACCTAGAGTGGCCCTTCCCTAAGGACCCGTTGAAGGCGAGGTTCGTCCTCCGGGATTCCAGGGAGCGCCAGCTCTGGGACATTTTTGGCGGGGCAAGGGCATGCCGCGGTGTCCGAACTCACCAAGTTGTCCACGAAGCTTGAGAGCGCCTAGAAGCCAGCTTAGTTTGCTCGGCAGCTGGTTGAGGTCGACCTATAGCTCGCCGCGGAGGTGAGTTTCTAGTACTTACCCTCGCCCTTTGAATCTTTCGTCGGTTGTTTTGAGCATGCCTGTTTTTCACAGGAAATAAGGAAGGTGTCGTCTCGCAAGTCATACTTCCATCGGATGGAACACGCCCGGACGGCCGAGCTTGAGCGCCGGGGGGAGTCCGCTTGCCGCGAGTCCCAGGTCCGGGTGGCCGAGGCACGGGCGAAGGGGCAGTGTGCGGCGGAGCGGGCGACCGCTGTCGAGCAAGGGCTCGAGGTGGTGAAGGTCCGCCATGAGGAGACTGAGGTGGGGCTGCGGACGTCCCTAGTGAACACCGAGGCAGCGCTTTAGGAGGCCTTGGTGGCCCTTGAGCCAAAGTGGGCCGCCCTGGAGTCAGCACAGAAGGCCCCAGGGGGCGGAGCAGAGGGCCCGGTCGGAGGTGGATCAAGAGGTGCTCGCGCACCGGGGCCAGGTGATGGGGATGGAGGACGCGAGTGCCCGGCTGCACGAGCAGGTGGCTCGGCAGGTAGAGGATCTCTCTGCCCTTGAGGCCTCTCACACTGGTGCATACCTTTTTTGTTTTCTTGTGGTGTTGATTTTTCCCTCAGCCTGTTTCTGAGCTTGTCGCCCCTCTTCCAAAGCTGGGTGAAAAGGTGAGGGCACTGGAGCGAGACCTGGAGGCGACCAAGGCGAACTTCAGTCCAGAATGCCGAGGAGCTGGCCAAGTCCCGTGAAGAGCGACGTGCTCTCGAAGGGGAGCTTGGCCAGGTCTGCGACGCTGCCCAGCTCGTCGTCTCGGAAGTCAGCGGGTCGACGCCAAGTACCAGCGCGCCCACGGTCTAGCTGGTGGAGGTCCCGGACGTGGTCAAGGACCTTGTTAGGAGCGAGGCTGTTTTATGGAGCATCGGGGGCGCTGACCTCGGTGGCGACGCACCACCCGAACCTAGACTTCGACGCTATCTACAGTGAGTATGCTTAAGGTTTGAGCATGGAGGACATCCAATCAATCGGGGTGACACTATAACACAACATACTTTTGCCGACACTTTCTATTGTAGGCAAAGGGCACCTTTGCCGACAGATAACCTTCCACGAAAAGTTTTGCCGACAGTTTAGAAACAGTCGCGCTAGAAGCCGTCGGTGAAATTTTTGCCGATAGTTAACAGAATCCCCGACACTTTATGTGTAAGCAAACGGTCTACCTATGCCGACAGTTGAAACCTTTGCCGACAGTTAACCCTTTGCCGATAGTTAAGACCTTTCCCAACAGTTTGTATATTGGCCAAACTATTTCCAAGGTATTTTACAAACCATACCCTGCCCAAAAAAAACTGTCGGCAAAACTGCATAGATATAATTACAATTAAAATAATTTGACAAATCCACTTTTGCTCATATAGAAGGCATCACATTGAACAAATTCACTTGATTTTTGTATAAATAATATATTAGATCTTCCATACTAGTATATTAAATCTTCTATACAGGTCACAGGCATATAGCCAAATACATGTCCAAAATATAGATGAGTTATTCGCAAACATAGACTTATACTAAATTATTACAAGTTGTAGTGTAATTATTCAAATCAAAAACAGAAGTGTTGAGCAACACTATGCTATGGACTGATGCATTAGCTATCGGTCTTTGAGCTAAATGGTTATGGCTGGAAGGGCTGCCACTCCAAAACACTTGGAGCAGTTGCTTGCTTGTTCCACAAAAGGTTTGCCAACCCAAAATACTTGCAACACCTCATAGCTGAAGTACCTAACATGGAAAAAAGTTGAACTATCAGCATAATATGCTCTATGCTTTAAATTTGTGCCATGCAATTCACCTTGTTGTTATATCACATATAAGTCGAACTCTCCAAGTAAGTTTCAACAATACCTTCCAGCTATGATGGCCTTCCGGAGAGGTGTTGGACTACGAGAACTTGGAGATCCAATCCACCACTCGTCCTCTTCATCCTCAAGGTAATCTTCAATCGAGATCCAAAGACGCGAAGATGCCTACAAAACCAAAAGCACCAACCGTGAGCTTGAGATACGAAGACTTCATTTAAATGCTGCTATTAGTGCTCCTATTCCCCAATAAGGAAGAAGCGGGGCGGCGTGCAAGCTGGAAGTACCCCAAACCTGAGTGTAACCAATTAATTAACGAGGATCATTGCAGCCAAGACCATCACACGAGCATTCTACGAAAAAAGACATACAAATTCTCTCTTGACTGTCCAATATCTAGTTGTCTAAATATTCAGCTACCTATCTTTGCATGAGGATATATCTTTACGCAAACATATTTTACCAAAAAAAACTAATGATGAAAGGCATGCATGGGAGAACATTCCAAGTCCAACAAACAAGTAAAATAGAGTAAAGTAAAGGGTATAATCATTATCAATAAGCAGATGTGCTTTAAGGTAACCAAAACAATCAAGAGCCATACCGTCTGTTAGTAGAGTCAACATCAGATTGCCTTGGTGGAGAAGAGCCAGAATCACCTAAAAATAAGCAATTATAAAATCAAAAGGCATGTCAAATGGATTTAGCTCTGTTGGATTAGCAAGGCAACACGGAGGTGGCGGACAAGAATTCGCCGTGGATTTAGCTCTGTTGGAGGTGTGGAGGTGCGGGAAGGAAGGAAGAAGGAAATGGCAGGTGTGGTCTAATCCCAACCTCCTTACGTGATTTTTCAATTCGGAATTTTTCAACAATCACACTGCATTATAAAATATTGTCATAAATTGGATCAAAGCGATCAAGAAGAAAAAAGCGGTCTGAGGCGGGGAGGGTAGAAGCTTATTGAAATTTGCTGTGGTACTTCTCTACGATCGGCTAGCCTCAGGATCGCCTCTCTTCTCGCAACACGAGGCATGTCAGATTAAGGGTTCGATGATGTAAACTGAATAAAAAGCCAAATTGTCTCACAGGAAATGATGGAACAAGGCCATAGCGACCGAGAACATGTTGGAAATCATAGCTATTTGGGACATAGAATTGTCTTTGTCCAAAGAGAACTCAAACTAACAGAGTCATCAAATGTTATCAAGTACATATTTTATCTTATCGACTTCTTAAGGAAAAGCGAGAAAAACTATTATTATCCATGTCAAGTAGGGCACACATGTGAATCAATTGATAGAAACCAGCTCAACCAACTCATGTCAATTCAACCATATAAGATAGTTTTTCTTTTTGTAAAATTAACTAGGAAATAGTAACAACTTAGGACAAAGCACAATAAAATCAGATTGCCACAGTAACTTATCAAGGGCATGACCACATTGTTAACCATCGGCAACCTTACAATACCAAATACAGTTTTAAAAGAGACAATTGCGACTTCACGGTAAAACACATTTTATAGCTGCCCAAAGTCTTGTGATGGTACAAACTTCTTACGAGTCAAATGTATTATGTGATTCATAGAAATTAGTAAGTAAATCTCAAATATATGATCCTCCGGATAAGGAACCACTTGAGAAAAATCTCATACGACAAACCCAATGATCACTTTAGATTTTTCGGGTTGACTAGCTACTTGTATCATGTACAAGCTGCTTTGAATATCACTTTATCTAACACAAGCTTGAATGGCGAGCGCTAAGTCAAAGTACATATTGTAGTCACATATTACTTCTACCCAATCAACACCAAATACATAATCCCACAATAATCATTGGTGCTCAAAAATTTTGGCACGAGATATGTATAATTTAATCTGCGGTTGCTAGCTTTTAAAGAGAGGCAAGCTTGCCCACAAATCAAAGCAAATCACATAAGGAAACTCCACCAATCACGATCGATTATAAATATATTCAACTAGATGGAAAGTTGTTGGGTTCCTCGAGTACTACCAATCGCATAAAATTACCCTCCTAAATCAGTACAACGATCAATCATCCAAGCCACCAACAAGCAAGCAAGAGAGATCAACGGTTTTCTGAGAACCACAAAACCTAAAGGGGGCATGGGGAACATTATACGAACCGAGGGGGTGCTCCAGCTTGAACGAGCTCGTCTTGGCCATCATGCTCCTTCCTGCCTATAGGCACCAACCAATCCCTCAATCAAATCATCGAGAAAACCGCACATCAATCGAGCCGATCGAGCAGCAAAAACTAAGAACCAATCGAGTAAAACCTTACCAGTTGGATCGAACCGCGTTGGGGGATGCGAACGAATCGAGTAAATCCAAGGCGACGGATCCGGGGCGGTGCGGGGCAAGGAGGGGAGGGGCCAGGGCCGGCCGCCGGTGGGAGGAGAGGAGGGGGCGGCCATGGGCGCTGGCGTGGGAGGCGGCGCACGCGAGGGGCAGGAGAGAGAGAGCAGGTTGGATTGGGTTTCCCTTTGCGTGGGCTACGACTCCATCCGGCTATGACTCTGCGCGTGCATACGGTGAAAAGATCTAAAACCAGGATCTGGGCAAGACCGTATATCTTTTCGCCGACAATTAGATAGTTGGCTTATTTAGGAAACATCGACACTTATTCTGTCTAAAAACATTTGCCGACAGTTTCATTGTCCTAAGAGAAATGCCGACAGTTAATCTGTAGCCATACAACATCATTGCCGACAGTTTACATGACTTTAAAAAGGTTGTACAATTACCAACACATAGTGTGTTGTCAAAACCAATCATTTGCCAACAGATAAGTGTAGGCAAATGTGTGTCGTGGTGTAGTGTGAGCTTGTTGCCGCACGCACGGTCGGTGTCAGAGCGAGTCTCCACCGAGTGGGTGATGGACGTTTGCCGTGAAGACATGGCCCAAAGCATGCGTGGAGAGGACGCTTCCGAGCCTGCGGATAGCCCGGAGCTTGGTTTGGGCGAGAACGCTGCCTCGGCTCCGATAAACCCATGCGCCTTCATCGGCCGTGCCGCCAGCAGATGCCGCCGGGTCGGTTTAATAGCTTGCAGAATGTAAGTAGTTAGTAAACGTAAAAAGTTTAAGCTCGCGGGGGAGCCCCTGTGTAAAACGTTCGTGTGTGTTTTAAAGACTACAGTCTGCTTTTTGTTTTTGTGATGGAGTTGCTCCATTCGGGGAAGTTTGTTCCCTTCCGTTCCTTAGTTTTCCCTTAGCATAATTTTGTTTTTTATTTCTTTCTTTCTCATACCTGCCCATTTGTCCCGTAGGCTGCGACGTTGTGTGCCCAGGGCGTGGCCCGCAAGGCTTGGTCGATCGTAACCATAGGAAAAGGCGAGGTGCGATCAGTCGGAATGTTTTAAAGTAAAGCTACGTAAGGCAAATCAAAAGAACGAACTGCCCTTCTATTTGGGTAGGAAGGAGTTTTCTCCATATGAAAAAGAGTACTCAAGGTAAAAACAAAACAGAGGGGTAGTAGAGCCCCCTAGTGGAGCCCCCAAGCGCCCCGAGCCGAAAAGTGTTCGGGTCGAGGTGCTTTTGTAGGAGCGTTCACTAAGTAAACAATGGTAAAACTGAAACTTAGGGAAAGGAAAGAATGACATAGCTGTTCCAAGCATTTGGAGAGAACGTCGTCGTCGTTGTCTTTCAGTCGGTGGGCGTCCGGTCGGATCATTTCAGCCTTTAGCCGTCTAGATCCTCGCCCGTTGTGCCCCCTTCTTCTGTTGCTGCTTCTTCGCCTTTTTCTTTCCTTGGCCTGCCAGACTACCTTAGTAGGCGCTTGAGAAGCTGGTAGTCCTTGTAGAGATGGTTGACGGGATAGTTGTGGTTGGTGCACGGGCTCTCCATGAGCTCGTGAAAGTGTCCTGATCGGTCCTGCTGGGGCTGCGTGCCCAGCTGATCGGCCACGGCGACCGACGCGGAGTTGGCCAGTCGACGGCGATCCTTTCTATTGTTTTTCCCCTCTGCGTGGAGGGGCCTTCGTCTTGATCCTGGCGTTTGGCCTTACCTGTGCCGTGGCCTCCGTTGAAGCGCGGCGCTTGCTGGGGGAGTTGGGCAAAGGTCGGTGGTCCCAGGCTGTCAGTGCTAGGACTCCGGTCGCCGCTGCATGTGCCTCGGTTTGATCCGAGCCGCGCGTATATAGGCGGTTGGTGCGGAGCGGCCATCAGGTCAAGATGAGGTTCCGTTGTGGCCTCATGTGCCACGCTCAGCGGTTGTTGCGGTGACAGGGTGTACTGCCCCATCTGCTGCGTCCCTGTTCCCCGGACGGGGAGCGAGGTCGCGAGTCGGTGTCGTGATACGGAGCACTCCTCTTGCTGAACGGCAGCGGTCTCCACCAGTGCCCGGAGGTTCCGATGGATCGCTCGTTCGCGAGGGTCGTTCGGTTGGCGCCAATGTTTTGACTGGCCTGAGCAAACTGCGGGGGATCGGTCACCCTATCTAGTGTGTTGCGCTAGAACTGACGGGCACGACCCCGAGAGTCATTCACCGGTCCACACGGATGGGACGCAGTGTAGCGCACCGAGCGCACTGGCGCAGTCGGTGGCTGATGCGGCCACTGTGGGCGTAGGTCCTCCCCGTGCTCTCGTGTAAGCTCGGGGGCCTCCGTATGAGGGCCCGGAGGGGCGTGAGTCCGTGAGGACTTTGTTGCCCCTGGCGGCTGTTCCGGAGCGTCCGTCATGGCGCACTCCCGGGACGAACGGTGGCTGGGTGCCATGTCGCCGATGCTGGAGCCGTCACTCCTGACGTCGTCGTCCATGATGTCGAGGAAACAGGTGGGACCGTAGCTCGCCATCCCCACGAACTCAGACATGAGAGGAGGTGGCGCCATAATCTTTTGGAGCCCCCGGGCGTACGCGTCCACGGGAGACGCGAGGCCGTAGGGGGACTGGTTGTATGGCGGCCGCGACGGGGACAACGGCAGCCCTCCGGGTATTTGGCGGAGGATAGAATGTAGTAAGTAAAGAACGACATGTATATTACTCACAGCGGGGTTTGAGCATAGAGTTTGCTCGGAATGAAGCGTAGATGCCGCGCCGTTGAGGTCACGCGTCCCGGAGTCAATGGAGAACGTCTCTCCGATGGGTGCCGGGTCACGAGTCTCCTCGCGGAGGTGGAGTACGCCGAGCCGGTTGACGACGAAGTCTAGGCTTCCTAAGAGGAAGGCCTGGGATGGCTCAAAAACAAGTAGAACCCGCATCCCCATAGGCGAGAGTGCGGGATACTCCAGTGAGCCGAGGCGAATCGTATCGCCTGAGCCCGCCACGGTGGGGGTGGCGGAAAAATGGGCCATCCGATGACCAAAAAGTGTTGAACGTACAACGTCTTCCCCACGGACGGCGTCAACTGTCAGTACAGAAAGTGACCAACTAGTGAATATTTGTAGTTTTGTTGTACATTGTGATCGGAGGTGGCCTAGCACTCAATGACATAGGATTTATACTGGTTCAGGCAACGTGCCCTACGTCCAGTGTGGGTCAGTCGGTGACTTTATTCCTGAGCCTAGGTGCTCGAAGTCTGTAGTGGGGTTACAAGCGAGAAGGAGAAAGGAGGGGTGTACGAGAGGCCCGGTCGGGTCCGACCGGAAGGGCCGAGGGCGATCGAAACTCCGCTATGAGCTATGTGTTCAAGCGTGTACTTGAGGGTTTTGTGAGCTATCATTCTAGTGAGTCTGAACTCGAAGAAGTGGCCTATTTCGTTGGAGGGAGCGCATCCCCTTTTTATAGATAAAGGGGATGGTTTTATAGGTGAGAGGGAGAGAGTACGGATGTTTCTAAGCCTTGTTGCCCACGTCGATGAGGGTAGAGATGATGGTAGGTGCCCACAATACTGTTGATGTCATTGTAGAATATCAGGTGCACATGAGAGGTTGCGTTGGCTTCTTCAGGAAGGGTGGATGTCGGTACCTGCAAAATACTATTGGTATGTGAGGAGCCCTACCCTGTGTACCAGGTATGGTGAACCCTAGCGCCTACTATCGATGCCCGGAGATCTGCGGGGGGGCTTTTTGCCGTATGGGAGCCCAATGACGCCTACAATACTGTAGACACAAATGTCGACGCCTACAATACTGTTTGTGTCAGGGCGGTTGAGGAGCACTGTTCCCGCAGGCGTAAAGGGTATGGTCCCGGTATCGTGGTTTTGACTTTGTGCACTGCCTTCTCCGTTTGCCTCTGGTCCCTTCCGAGCGGGCGTCCCCGGTCGGATGAGCCTAGTCGGCCCTGGCCGCGCCAGTCGGAGAAGAGTGGTAAGCAGGCTTTCTACGGGGTCCCCGATCGGAGACGTGGGGTCGGAGTAGAAAGCGACGTTTTGGTCTAGGCCTTTCCGATCAGAGAGACCGCTCGGAGGCGGCTGGTGCCCAAAGCGAATGCTCCGGTCGGAGAGGTGGGCCGGAGAGGTTGATGAGCGAGCGCTTGTTTTTGGGTAGACCTTCCGGTCGACGACCGGACTGTCCCTCCGGTCCGTTGTGTTTTAGGCTCTTGGGCCGGCCCACGAACTATATGCTGTTTTCCTGGGCCGAGCCCTGGCGTAGAAGCCGGTCTCCGAGGGACCCCGAGTTTATGAACCCGACACCCATCTTGAACTGAATTTAGGTGTCTATTTCTCTTTTAGTGAAAAAAACACCTAGTTCCTCCTAAGTTGGATTTCTTTTTTTAGGAGTGAGGAAATACGGTGGAGGGATTTTTGCGGCTTTTGATATTAGGTATAGACTAGAAAATGTATCCGTGCTTTACAACAAGTTACGCTCGAGGATTGATTTGACAATCACATCATATGTTTCAATTTTTCTTGAGGACTTGCGCTGATCTAACTCGTATATTGAGACTTAGCATGCTTGAATACACTATCCTAACTTATACGGGCATCGGAGAGAATAACAGCCAATGACGAAAACACTTTGTATTTCTATTTTTTTAGAATTAGACTCTGCATCTTACTTGTACGCACTACTCTACCAAGCGCGACACCGATGTTTAGGTACACTATTCTAACGGTATAAGCACTAGAGAGATTGAGTTCGTCTAATCTTATGTGGAGGTTGTGAGCAATGACAGAGAAGTGAAACTTTCTCCATTTAATAGAAGTAGTAGGGGGAGAAAGAATAATGTCAGTTGAGATTTATTTTCCTTGGATTTTCGATCGAGAGCTCGGCTGTCTAATGTTTCTACGCTTCTAGTGCAGGAGATCTACATCCCACATCTCCCTAATGGATGTATATAGGGATATATACATTAGCACTCAGCCATATACCGATGTACATGCGCAAGTGTATGCATACGTGATACATGTACGTACACGTACCAACCGTGGTACGGGGCCCACATGTGCGTCGTCCTGCCTCCACACACATGGCACCCGTCTTTATATCCCTTTCAACATTTTTCTAGCCCACTACTTCTCCAATCTTCCACTCATGTTGAGAGCCTAGGAAGGTAGCACAGCTCCAGGCCTCCACAGAGCTCCGATCCACCCTCGCTAGCTCTCGACCGCGTATGCCCGACTCCTCCTTCGCCGACACCGGCATGGCCCCCTCGAGCTCGGCGGCGGCATCCATGGCCGCGCTCGCAGCTGCCGCGGCGTCTGGCGACGGCTCGGATGACTCCGGGGCGGCCAACAACGGCGCGCTGCCGCCGCCGCACGGGGTGGAGGACAACAACCCCGCGGCCGCGGGTGGCGCCTCCAGCAGCTCCTCCCGGGCAGCGGCGAGGAGGGTCGCAGCGGCTGCTGGCGCCTCCGGCTCCTCCCCGGTGGCGGCGGCGGCGAGGAGCAGGGGCGCCGGCGCCGTGGCCGCCGCGGCGGGCGCCGGCGGCGGCGTCGGGCCGAGCTGCCAGGTGGAGCGGTGCAACGCCGACATGGGCGTGGAGAAGCGGTACAACCGGAGGCATAAGGTGTGCGACGCGCACCGCAAGGCGTCCGTCGTCCTCCTCGCCGGCCTCCGCCAGCGCTTCTGCCAGCAATGCAGCCGGTAAGCCCCGCCTCTGCTCGCGGCACATGGGTCATGGGGTGCAGTGCAGTCCGGCGTGCGTGACATGCTCAAAAGCACCGTCCAACTTTCAGTTCGTACGAGTACTAAATTAAATGAGCTTAATAGAATCTTAAAAAAAACTTAGTGCCTGAAATGCGTCGGATCTCTTGAGAAAGCTCGCAGCTTTTTCTTGGATCATGGATAGCATGATGAGCTGTTGGATGGATCCTAGGTTGCTTTCAACTCAAGATCTTGCAGCAGCCTCTCTCATGCAATCTCTTTTGGAAGTTGAACCGTGCTCCTCTGTTTGGGTTCCTGTTCTTATTTCGGTCACGGCATGCCGCACAGCCACAGTCTACGAAGCTCTCTGCCTCTCCCTCATTCTTGACCCCGTCTGCTTGCAGGTTCCACGAGCTGTCGCACTTCGACGACACCAAGCGGAGCTGCCGCCTGCGCCTGGCGGGGCACAACGAGCGGCGCCGGAGGAACCCGGCGGAGGCGCACGACCAGAACGGCGGCCGGGGCGACCCTGCTGGGAACCACCACCTCCACATCAGATAAACCTATCTAAGCATGCTCTCTCTCTTCTGTCATGCAGGATGCACCTAGCATCACCGATCGATAATCCGATATGTGTCTCAGTGTGTGTCTGCGCGCTCGCGCGCCGCCTAGCCTGTCCTGTGTCTGTGTTGCGTATGGTACGTATTGCTACTACGTGCTGACTTAATTAATTGGCAGTGCACAGCACATGACCTCCTGTAAGCAATGTGCTTTGTATGTGCACCGACCGGAGGCGTATGTATGTGCTGTATACTGATCTGCCACAAAACCTAGTTAATTAATTGTGCTGATTGTAAGGTAACCTGCAGTCAATTAGGCAGGCGCTGTTTGTTAGCGTAATTGATTGTGCGTATGAGTATGGATCGATTATCGGATGTGTAATCCTGTGGCGGCCTGTGCCAGAGAGTAATCTGTGCAGGCTGTGTATCGATGTTGTACTCTGATAATATAATTATATTGTGGTAATATGTTATTTAATATTTATTCGAGTAGTAATATAATGTGCACTGCGTGTATTTGTGTCTAACACGTGATTCATATGTGCATGTTTTTATTTTTCGAAGCTGCTCCTATTTTGAATTGTCTATTTCGGATGTAATATTTTCAAAAAAAAAATCCTAATGGACGCGTCATCTGTCACTAAACGAATAGTGATGTTTCTTTTTGGACTAAATTCATTAAAATGCACGCACCCAGTGTCCAAATTGGGGTCATATGAAAGAAACTTCATGACATCTATAAACACCTTTGTCATAAACATGTATGTTACTATAAACACACCCATGTATGTAACCTTTTTAGTTACTTTTTAATAAAGTAACTAAAAAGCTTACACTTGTATTATATTGTTACTCCTTTGTCATAAACATGTATGTTACTATAAACACCTTCATGACATCTATGTCTTCGTTCATATCACAAAACGACATTTGCTGAAGGAGGGACTGTCAAGTTGGTGAAGCGCGCTGTTTTGGTGTTTCAGGAGGGTGTTTTTCTTGTAATTTTCTCTTTTTTGCTGGACTGCGCTCTGGGTTGCGGTTGCCGGTGGTGGTGTGTTGTGGTAGAGGTGGTGGTGTGTTGTGGTAGATGGCTGTTTTGGTGCGGTTGTGTAAGCTGGTAACCCCAACAATATTATATGTTAAGATTTCAATGCAAGCTGGCCCAAAGCCTTTGGTCTAAAAAAAAAATCACAAAACGACATTATGATCGTTCACTGAGCAAGAAGTAGGTCTATGATGATGTCGATCCATACGTAGGACTTTGTACTATGGCCTCATGGAATGTTGTCCTTTATTGAAAGAGTCAGAGAGATTTTTTTACAAAATTCAAACCAATGTCGATCTCTCATGTAGTTCTCACTGTTATTGCACATATATGTTTTCTTTATCTAGCCAGAGTGATGCGGATATAATAGATTACTCCATTTGTATGCCCGATATTCACTCCAATTATTAATTGTGCATGCATCCGTGATTAGTTCTGCATATATCCATCAGTTGGTCCAAAGGTAAGGGGACACAATTAGTGGAACAAATTTAAATGCTCGAATGTCAATCTTTGTAGGAGAGTGGTGGTTGTGAAGACTTAGGATCGACTAGCAATAGATCTAGTTGATAGATCTAGTTGGTGGTGTTCTTACATTTGGGATAAAGCATCCTAGAACATGAACTAAAAACGAGAAAGATAGAGAGAGGATGAGAGTGGAGAGGTGTTACCGACCATCAGCGGGCTTGGCACTGGAGCTCGAGGTCGCCATGGCGAAGGTGTGGCGGCGCGCGTCGGTGGAGTTGCAGCGAGGTCCAGGAGCGACGGCTAGTGGACGTGAACGGTGGCGGCGCTTCCCGCCGCTGCTGCGCTGCCTTAGATCGGTTGCTAAAACATGTCATGAGCATCATACTTAAGTGATATTGCATGTGGTGTGATGGATAGGTAAAGCATTGTAACTTAAACGAGTCGTAAAAACGTAAAACAAAAAGTAAATTCATGATTTATAAAGTTAGCAAGTAGAGATGTTAACTATTTTTTATTGAACAAAAACGCTATAAAACACATTGGTGACGTCTAAATAAAGTTTGAAGTACAAACTTTGTAGATGACAATGCAACTTTGCCTTTCAAGAATATGGGTTGTTGATTAGTACTTTTAGGAACTTAGAATTTGAATTAGAAATTCGAGTCAGCCTTAGCTTTAAATTCTTCTAAGTCTAAAAGTTGGTAGTGTCAATGTTACTTTGGCAATTTAATTCTAAAAATTGTATTAAACATTAGTATTATGTCTTTCCTTAGTGGGTTGCATCAAAGTGAGTACTTTTCAATGGTATAGGGGTTGGTTTAGTTGGTATGTGTTTTGATCATCAATTAATTGATACAAAAAGTTAGAAAATGATGTTTGGACAGCTAGTCTAGGGTCTTGGGCGCCAGTTGGCAGCACTAACTTGGCATGCCCATATTTTCTTCTCTAGTCTACCTTGGTCCGAGTATTTTGCTCTATCTAGTAGCCTTAGGTACCATCTTCAGCTTGGCCGAGTTGGTTGGGTCATAACCGAGCTAGATGGGTCATGGTTGAAGCTTTAAAATTCATGCATGTCACAGTTCGAGCGGTCTGGCGTCGTGGGCGCGATCACCGTGTGGACACCCCATGCCGTGCACTTGGTCACATCTCGTGCGCCGTGCCATCGCATTGGGTCAGTCGAGCCGCCTTGGCTTGGCCGAGGTCGGTCACAACGGGCCACTAACCCCATCCCGGGCCCATTGCCCTGCCTCGCGTTGCTGCCATGATGCCGCGTCGCAGCACAGCCGCTGCCATTGTCATCACATCACCGCGCTGCTGCTGCTGCCCTCGCGGTCACCCATCTTGACGATGTTGCCCGTCGCATCTCCGAGCATGTGGGTTTGCCCCTTGCTGTCTCGCACCGTCGCCTTGCCATTAACAGTGCTGTGGCCGTTCATGCCATGCTACCCCACCGTCTGCGCGCACATGTTTTGGTTTTGGCTCCTGAGCACGTGTCGCCCTTGTAGCATCGACCGCACCCTGCCAAGGCGAGGATGGACCAAGCCGGACCTACCTCTCCCCCCTCCTTGGCTTTTTCTTCCCTATCGCCATGGCCGATGAAGCCACTTCCTTAAATTCGGCAGATATAGGTCACCTTATGTCGATTCACTGCCTCTTTGGCTCAGCCTGTGAGTCGTCTAGCCGCCTGACCCTACCCCACCTTGACTCACGTCACAACAAACTCCAATTTTGGAGTCGCTCGCCGCCGGACCTCTAAGGCTGCATCGGCAAATGCCGAGAGCATTCATCCACCATAGAGCCGCTCACGTTCAACCAATCGCATCACAAGCTTCGCCTCCCTCTCCACTTCACCCTATGCACCACTACCTAACCTCTACTGCCTTCACACCATAGCTAACACTACCGTGCCATCGCGGAGCACCACCGCACCCCTCTAGTCGCACGCGACTAGCCTTCTTCGCCACCCTGGCTCCAACAAACGCTACGGCCGAGTCCAGGGTAAGCTAAGGATGCTCTTGCAATAGCTAGATAGCTGTGCGGTGGTCTAGGGTGGTCGGTATGACCGCGCCACCGTCACGA
Source organism: Miscanthus lutarioriparius (assembly GCA_904845875.1). Classification (NCBI taxonomy): domain Eukaryota; kingdom Viridiplantae; phylum Streptophyta; class Magnoliopsida; order Poales; family Poaceae; genus Miscanthus; species Miscanthus lutarioriparius. The sequence goes on from CAJGYO010000003.1 coordinate 21,660,040, forward strand.
GCGATCGCTCTCCGTGGCCACTGCTTCTGAGAGCTCCGCTGCTCCTGTACCCCCGCTTAGCTTAGGCGCTAGGACCGTAGATGGAGGCCGGCCCGCTAGCTGGGCCAATGAGAACCTTAGGTGGCTGGCATGGCCAGCCAGTGCCGTGCCGCCATGCCGTCGAGCGTGGGGGTGCCTAGGACCTCCCCGATGCGAAGGTGAATTATTATAGGGTCATTAGTGCATGATTGCTGACTGTGTGAATAGTGCGCATAGTGGACGCACGATTTCGTTAAGCGTGGGGACTGTTGTGCAAATGTGTCAGCACGCATGGGCTCCCCCTCGTGTGGGCCATGCCATCATGGGCCGCGTCTCGTTGGACCGCGAGGCTGAATTTGCTTTTTTTCCTAAGAAATTAGAAATAGTTATATCATTTTATTTTTGTGATGATCTTTGATAATTAATATCAATTCATATAAGTGTCCAAAAATTATGAAATAAATTTTGTTGAGTTTCTAAAAATGTTTTCTATCTGATAGTATAGTTAGTTTATACATGTTTGTGTTGATGCTAAGGTCTATTAAATCATTTGAAAGTATTTAATGTTATTTAGATTAATAATTGTAGGAATTTTTGTGGCAAATTGGTAACAACTTTGACCATGAAATTTTTATAGTAGATTCATTATATTATTATGTGTTCACTGTAATTTTTGTAGCCTTAGAATAGGTTGAGAAATATGGTAGATCAGTACTCCTTGTTTTAGTATATATGAAATCATAAGCAAAGTAAGAAATGCATTTTTGTCGCTAAGATAATACTTTATTGTTTCATGCATGTTAAATGGAAAAGATGGGTGGCTTAGCACCTTAGTCATTAGAGTTAGTTTAGCAGCTAAGTGAATATATTCTTAATTTAAGACCTGCTGTTGCAAAAATGCTAAGTGTTACATCATCATTGCATGCATGTAGAGAACGCGTTGGTGGAGTTCATGACCGCCGGAGAGTAGGAATACGAGGAGGTGATTGAGGAGTATGAGGAGGAGGTTCTCGTATAGGAGGGAGCCCTAGAGCCACCAGTGACTGACTTTGCTGACACCCTGCCTGTCCAAGGCAAGGCCCGGTGCATACCTCTTATTTTGAATAATCACTGGATATATATATATATATGATGTGCATTTACGTTACAGGCTTATTGTTGAAACTACATGCATAGATATACCTACCTATGAGTCCTACTAGCTTAGGTCGAGTAGCTGCTATGCTTATGTTTTTGGTAGCGTGAGGAACCTGCCGTTACTCACAATAGGTGATTATTATTACTCTCATAATAAAATGGTGAAAGGAAAATGGAGACCGGGCAGGGATATGGTACGGGTATTGGTGGGTGTAATAGGTTGTGTCCTGTGGCCAACGTGGGCATAGCTTGGTTACATTGTTTTCTCTGTCCATGTCGGTTAAGGACCGTCCGTTGCTGTGGATTCTAGTCAGGTCACAGACTTATTATCCTGAGCACATACTTGCTTATGGGAGCGGGAAGGCTCATTGCTCTCTTGTTGTGGGTTCTGGCTCTTTCCGGATCGACTGATTGGAGGCAGGGATGGTGGAGGTCTCAGCACCACGCTGAGTCTGGGACTCAGGAGTGGGGGCTTAGAGTCCAAGTGTGGATGGGGACCTAGACCCCTTGACAGGAGAGTGGTGAGTTGGTCTTGCTTATGCTTGGGGTACAAGCGGGGCATGTATTTTAGGGTACCCAGCTAGGATACATTGGTTCATGAATCACCGTGTGATACGGTATGGCTTAGCTACGATCTAGCACCGTAGTAAGAATTGGAAGATGAAAGGAAATGAATAGACCAAATTGCTCAACTCTTGCTTGAAAGTAGAACATGTGCTTACATATAATGGTTAGATAATGAACTAATCAAGACTGCTAACAAAAACATACATAAGGATTCACTATTAGTAATGCTTTACGCAAAAAGGAAACCCCGTAAACCATAAAGATTATCATATCCTTTGGAGTCAGGAAATTATTCTCACTAGTTGGGTAAGTCTTGCGAGTACATTATGTACTCAGGGGTTATTCACCCCTTGAAGGGGACCGTGACGCCTAAGAGGGGGAGGGGAGAATTAGGCAACTTAAAAATCTAACTCAAAACTATGGCCTCTTTTTCTAACCTTAGCAAAACCTGTGCAAAAGATAAACTATCTAAAAGTGCAACTACGGTTTTGCTAGTGTGTTACTATCTCTATCGCAAAAGGAGTAATATAATCAATGTAAATGTGGACGCTAAAGAGCAAGGTAGAGATATACAAACTCCCGTCGATGACTCCAGTATTTTTACCGAGGTATCGAGAAGCGCGCAAGCTTCCCCCTAGTCCTCGTTGGAGCCCCTCGCAAGGGCCAAGCTCTCGGTCGGGTAACTCCATGGATAGCCTTGAGCCTCCCCCACGCGCAAGTGGGTCTCCGACGTGCCTTCCGGCAAGCCTCTCCCGGATGCTCCCCACCGTCTTCACTATCAAGCTTCCGGCCGAAACGCCACGGGCCTTGTTCTCTCCGGTACACGGTGGTGGCCACACCACAAACGCGGTTGGTGTGATCTCGCAAGACTACAAGCCCTCCGATATACAACAATAGTGCGCGCAAGCACCGAGTGGTAAGAGGTATGCAAACCTCACTAAACACTAAGTCTAAACCTAGAGCAAGCGTATAGGCGGTGGTCTAATCAACCTAAGCACTTCGCAAAGCACCTACGCTAATCACCTAATGAAACACTAAGCACTATGCAAGTGGAGATCACTAAAATAGTGTATCAACACCCTTGGTATGTTTTCTTAGCTCCGCCACTCTCAAATGGTCGGTTGGGGGTCTATTTATAAGCCCCACTAAGAAAGTAGCCGTTGGGGACAAAATCCTGCTTTTCTGCTACTGACCGAACGCTGATCACGTCCTGACCGGACGCGTTCGGTCGTCTCGACCGTTGGAGCCACGATTAACTGATCGGACGCTGCTAGCGTCCGGTCACATGCCACCGGACACGTCCGGTCGCATTTTTGCCGCTCTAGAACCTCTCTGTACTCGACTGGACTCTGCTATCCTGCGTCCGGTCGATCTACCGCCAGCGTCCGGTCCAGCGTCCAGTCACTTCTTCTGCTGAGCCTCTTGATTGGTCGTCCGGTCACTGTGGTACCAGCATCCGGTCCAGCGTCCGGTCACTTCTATGAGCTCGTTTCTTCAAGATCTTGCGTACGGCTTGGTTCGTATCTTCATGCTTGGACTTTGCTTGATATCTTGGGTCTTCTCTTGTGCTTCTAGGGTCTTGCTTATGGTGTTGATCATCGGATCATCACATCGCCTTTGTCCAAGTCACGTCTTGCATCCTATTGAACTACAAAACAATCACTTGCAACTTCATTAGTCCAATTTGGTTGTGTTGATCATCAAACACCAAAATCCAAAGTAAATGGGCCAAGGGTCCATTTTCCTTACAATCTCCCCATTTTTGGTGATTGATGACAACACGACCAAAGCAAGCAAATAATAAAAATTTGCAATTTAAAATCTATCTACTTGCTAGGATGCAATGCAAGGGGCAAGGTTATATGATACTAAAGGATACTACTTGTAAGACTAAAAGATACTACATAAAAAACTTATCTTGCCTTTGCAAATGTCCCCATGTGGCATTATGGATTTAAGCCTTGCTTCCTACAAATTCTCCCCATTACATAGACAATCCATAATTCACTATCCTCACTTTCTCGGACCATTACCACTTGTAAATTATTATGATCTAGCTTATGGCCCTACAAATTAATGCTTGCTTTTGGTCCTCTAAATTCTCCCCCTTTAGAATCAAACACCAAAAAGGAAGACATTAGTAGCACAAGGGAGGGTCAAACTTTGTGATCCTTTGTGTGTAGAGTGGAATAGGTCACAAAATTTGACTCTCACATTATATAGATTAAGCTCCCCCTAAATATATACATACATATGGTAGAAAGTAAGGCATATGCATATTTGGCAAATTATTGCTCAAGGGAATTTAATCTATATAATGCATGGAAAAAGCATATAAATATCAAAATGAAATCAATATGATGATATTGGTTTAGAAATACCACATGTGGAAACTAATTTGATTTCTACCACTTGCAATAGGTGGTGAATATTTGAAGTATTATGCTTAACTCCAGGGACTCCATTTTTCTTGCAATGAGACTACTACACATATGATAAGCTTGAAAAGGTGTTAGTCTCAAAGCATCCAACTTGTAGAGTAACCTCCCCCTAAATTTGTGCACACAAGTGTGGGATACTTGTTGAAGTCATGCACATTGATTTTAGAATCAATAATACCACTTGAAATTATGACATCTCATGAATGTGAGAATCATTTTTGAAGATGATATTCGGGAGAAATTATCTACAATTTGGACTTTGGCACATATTAGATGAACAATCAAAAGACAAGCTATGTGTTGTGCTCCTAAACAATTTTAAACCATGTAGGTTTGCTCCAAGGGTTAAGAATAAAACCGATCAAGCCTACCATAAGATATACCTAGTGTATGTATGATAAAAGATATAAGCATGCAAATGCAAACATAGGCATGACAAGTAACTAGATGCTTAAAGATACCAATTTGTAAGAAATGCTACTTGTAGGAAATGCAAATTGATACTACTTGAAGGAAATTGAATCTAGTTACCTAACACGGGAAAGGAAATTTAGGTCCATAGTATTCACTAACCCACTTGGCAATGATTTTGTCCATCATGATGCACCCCATGAAATACACCCATACTTTGCCAAGTCTCCAAATTCCCCGATGACCATCGAACTTCTCACTTCCCTTTCGGGATCCAAACCTTCTTGGTGCTCTTCATGTGGGAAATGATTTCCTTTGGCACCCAAAAGCGTTTGACCCCATTGTTGGCTTGCTTGTTCACCTTGATGGCCACCACCTTGTCATTTTTCTTCTTCTTTAGCAAGTATGGTGTGGAGGCCTTCTTGTCCACCTTGTTGGTGTATGTGTTGGAGAGCTTGCTTGTTTGCTTCTTCTCTTTCTTCTTTGCTCCTCCCCCATTCTTTACCTTGCACTCATAGGAAATGTGACCTTCCTTATGGCATACATAACAAACCATGGTTTGTCCTTCATCAAGCTTCTTCACTCCCTTGATGGTGTTATCTTGATGAAGTTGGGCTTGCTTCGCCTTGCCTTTCACTTGAGTCAAGTCCTTGGTGAGGCGAGCTACTTTTTGCTTGAGTTGCTCATTCTCCTTTGCAACCTCTTGTGTGCATGTATCTACAACAACTTTCTCAACATAATCTTGGTTGCATGAAGACGAGTCTAAACATAAATCATTACAAGAAGTAGAGGCATTCTTTTTAGACATATTAAAGATAGAACTTTTTTTAGATGCCTTGGTGGAGGTTGTACTAATGGCTTCAAGATTAGCAACTTTATTAGTTAGCTCATCACAATGTTTGCACATGGTTCTCATTTTAGCAAGCAAACTTTTATAAGCATCTTGTGAGCTAGCTAACTTTTCTTTTAATTTTTCATTTTTCTTTACAAGTTGCACATCATTAATTGTGCATGCATTTGTTATTGCACTAGCCTTAAGTTGCTCAATTTTAGTAGACAGTTCAACATTAAGATTAGCAAAGTTCTCATATTGTTCAAGCAAAGTTTTGTATGCTTCTTGTGAACTAGCTAGCTTTTCTTTTAATTTCTAGAGCTTCTTTTGTTGACTAGTGCAAACTTTAGCATAATTAAGATTTTGTTGCACAATTTCATCATAAGAAGGCATTTCATCATCACTATCACTCTCACTAGAGGATGAGCTTTCGTTACCTTATGCCATAAGGCACATACTAGAAGAGCCTGATGATGAGTGCTTGCGCCCTCGCCTGTTATGATGGTGTTCTTCTTCACTTGAAGAATCATCACATGACCTTATTGATGTGAGGTCTTGGTTCTTGCATGCCTTCTTCTTTGTCTTGGGTGTGGGCTTGTTTGGATAAACTTCCACAAAGTGCCCCAATTCGCCGCATCCATAGCATCCTCTATTTCTTTGCTCATTTCTTTGATTGGTAAAAATGAGATCTTGGATTTGGATGGGCACACCCTTAACATTGAGCCTTTGGATCATCTTCTCCACTTTGTTGATTAGTTTGATTGATTCTTCATCAAGGTCGGAGGTGGAGGAGGAAGATTGATCATCTTCACTTGAATCTTCATCATCATCATCATCGTCCTCATCTTCTTCTTCAGCTTCACTTGAGGAGCTTGAGCTTGAGCTTGTCTCAACTTGCTTGCCCCTCATCTTCTTTTTCTCACTACATGCGAGAGCTTTGCCTTTGCTCGATGAAGAGGCTTCGTCTTGACCCATCTTACGTGACATTTCAAATGCCACTATCTTGCCAATGACTATGCCTAGGGTCATGGTGCTCAAGTTCTCCATATTGTGAAGGATGGTGATGATGCTTGCATATTTCTTTTGTGGTAGCACGGAGATGATCTTCCTCACGATGTCTGCATCATCTAGCTTTGTTAATCCTATGGAATGGAGCTCATTGATAATTAGATTCAAACGAGAATACATATCACGAACAAGTTCATCATCATTCATTATAAAGGAATCATAATTTTGTTTAGCTACACAATGTTTTTGCCCACGGACGTTAGATGTGCCGTCATGGAGCTCTTGGAGTTTTAACCAAATTTCATATGCCGTATTTAAGGTGAACACTTGGTTAAACACATCCATGCTAAAAGATTCAAACAAACAATTCTTAGCTCTAACATTGAAATGTATTTCCTTTTCTTCACTCTTTGTGGGTTTATCGGGATTCTTAATGAGTTTTAAACCGTCACGAGTGACTCTCCAAACTCCTAAATCAACCGCCTCAAGGTAGCAAGCCATTCTAGCCTTATAATAAGGGAAGTTAGTGCCGTCAAAGTGCGGAGGCCTAGAGGTATCCATTCTAAACTCTCTAAATAGCGTCGGCTCAACGACGGTTAAGCCAAAGGTCCAAATTGAGCCAACCGGCTCTGATACCAATTGAAGGGGACCGTGATGCCTAAGAGGGGGACGAATTAGGCAACTTAAAAATCTAACTCAAAACTATGGCCTCTTTTTCTAACCTTAGCAAAACCTATGCAAAAGATAAACTATCTAAATGTGCAACTTCAGTTTTGCTAGTGTGTTACTATCTCTACCGCAAAAGGAGTAATGTAATCAATGTAAATGTGAAAGCTAAAGAGCAAGATAGAGATATGCAAACTCCCGTCGACGACTTCAGTATTTTTACCGAGGTATCGAGAAGCGCGCAAGCTTCCCCCTAGTCCTCGTTGGAGCCCCTCGCAAGGGCCAAGCTCCCGGTCAGGTAACTCCGTGGATAGCCTCGGGCCTTCCCCACGCGCAAGTGGGTCTCCAACGTGCCTTCCAGCAAGCCTCTCCTAGATGCTTCCCACCGTCTTCACTATCAAGCTTCCGGCCGAAACGCCGCGGGCCTTGTTCCCTCCGGTACACGGTGGCGGCCACACCACAAACACGGTTGGTGTGATCTCGCATGACTACAAGCCCTCCGAAGTACAACAATAGTGCGCGCAAGCACCGAGTGGTAAGAGGTATGCAAACCTCACTAAACACTAGACCTAAACCTAGAGCAGGCGCATAGGCGGTGGTCTAATCAACCTAAGCACTTCGCAAAGCACCTACGCTAATGATCTAATGAAACACTAAGCACTATGCAAGTAGAGATCACTAAAATGGTGTATCAACACCCTTTGTATGTTTCCTTAGCTCCACCACTCTCAAATGCCCGGTTGAGGGGTCTATTTATAAGCCTCACTAAGAAAGTAGCCGTTGGGGACGAAATCCCGCTTTTCTGCTACTGACCGGACGCTGATCACGTCCTGACCGGACGCATCCGGTCGTCCCGATCGTTGGAGCCACGATTAATTGATCGAACGCTGCCAGCGTCTGGTCACATGCCACCGAACACGTCCAGTCGCATTTTTGCCGCTCTAGAACTTCTCTGTACTCGACCAGACTCTGCTGCCCTGCATCCGATCGATCTACCGCTAGCGTCCGGTCCAGCATCCGGTCACTGCTTCTGCCCAGCCTCTTGATCGGGCGTCCGGTCACTGTGCTACCAGCATCCGGTCTAGCGTCCGGTCACTTCTATGAGTTGTGTCTTCACGATCTTGCGTACGGCTTGGTTCCTATCTTCATGTTTGAACTTTGCTTGATATCTTGTATCTTCTCTTGTGCTTCTAGGGTCTTGCTTATGGTGTTGATCATCGGATCATCACGTCGCCTTCGTCCATGTCACGTCTTGCATCCTATTGAACTACAAAACAATCACTTGCAACTTTATTAGTCCAATTTGGTTGTGTTGATCATCAAACACCAAAATCCAAAGTAAATAGGCCAAGGGCCCATTTTCCTTACACCCCTGTTGTAGGTGCAGCTTGAGAAATGGCTGTTGTAGGGTGGATTTTTCAGGTGGGCACAGACAGATCCTTGTATCTTATCGTTAGATATTTATTTTAATTCTGCTGTTAAATTCCGCACTCTAAACTTGGTATTGTAATAATGTATTTTTTAGAACTCTTGTTGTATGAAATGATCTAAGTATTGTAAACTCGTTCTCATTATTGGATCCTAGATGAAAAACATGGATTGTTCAAGTTCTCCCTTGGGTGTGCTCGACGTTACCGTCTGATGTAGCCAACTTTCGGGGTGCTTAGTGTCTAGTGGAAGACGAGCGCCTTCGAAAGCGTGCCATTTCGAGCGGTTCTGCCACATAGCGAAAGCTGCATTAGTCTCATTTGCTTCCCTCACCGGGATCACTGGCTTAGTGGGACACGGAGAGATAAGTGCTAGATCATTGTCGGACAGCGCAAGTGCTATCTCAAGCTTCTCTCGCCATACGTTATAGTTGCTTCCTGTGAGAGGCAGAATGGATGAGATAAACATCATTGGGTTGTAGCCTGAAACAACGTTAGAGAAAGTGAGAAACAATTGACATAATAATTGCATGCCGTAATTTAACGTTGGTCAAATTTAAAACATACAATATGCTTCTGCATCACCGTTGGACAGAAATAGAACTAATGCGTGGAAAAACTCATGAATAAAAAATTATAATATTGCTATTATCAACGTTGGTCAGAAAAATAACAATATCATAATTTACTGAATACTATAACTACTCTTTAAAATTAAATCCCCCCGTTGGTTCAAATTTAATTAGAAGATAATAAACATCAACTTTGTAGCGAAAACATGAAAAAATAATCTTAAAATGATATTATCAGAAGCATTTCCATGTACTTAACTACTCTCTGAACAGATCATCCCGTTGGTTCAAATTTGAGCAAAGATTTAAACGTCAAAACTTAACATAATTCATCAAAAATGGCTTCGAAAAAAAATAAAACAAGATCAAAAGCCCTACCGTTCTTTTGGCCCAGTTGCGAAAACGGCCCGTGGCCCAGCCGCGCGCGTCGCCCTCCCCGCGCCCAAGCCGTAACTAGGGCCTAGGACGGGAAACCCCTTTCCCGCATGGGCCTAAAGCCGGCCCTAGCTCTGTCGGCCGTCGATCACGATCCGACGGTCGTGCACACCGATCGGGAGAACAAAAACGCCCCCTCCCGGCCGGCCTCCCCTAACCCTAGCCTCATTCCTCTTTCTCCCCCTCGACCCTCTCTCGCTGGCGGCGCCCAAAGATGACAGAGTGACGGCGGCACGTGGTAGCCGAGGAGGTGGATACGGCGCCGCCACGGGGCGCGCTCCCGATTGGTAGAGCGCGCCGCCGTCGAGTGGCCTCGCGTCGGCGCCCTGAGCCCGTGAACCTGTGCACACGGCGTGGCGGAGCGCCGGCGAGCCGGCGGCTTGGTCAACCCTTTCTTCCTGCGCGATGACGGTCGTGACGGCGGGGAAAGAACCCATGTATGTCCCTTCCTCCTCTCCGTTCTGTGATCTAGGGTTAGGGTTTGGGAAAACTTAGAAATCTTTCATCCCCTTCTAATTTCTTTTCACTTTTCTACCCCAGACTCAATCTACACACTAGATTAGGACACTGATACCATTGTGAAGACTTAGGATCGACTAGTAGTAGATCTAGTGGGTGGTGTTCTTACATTTGGGATAAAGCATCCTAGAACATGAACTAGAAACGACAGAGATAGAGAGAGAGAGAGAGGATGAGAGTGGGGAGGTGTTACCGACCATCAGCGGGCTTGGCGCTGGAGCTCGAGGTCGCCATGGCGAAGGTGTGGCGGCGCGAGTCGGTGGAGTCGCAGTGAGGTCCAGGAGCGATGGTTAGTGGACGCGAACGGTGGTGGCGCTTCCCGCCGATGCTGCGCTCCCTTAGATCGGTTAGGGTTAGTGTCGGTGGGGTGCTTTGGCAACTGGTGAACCTCGTACCGTGAGCCGTCGGCCCCCACCTCTTTATATAGCGCAGTGCGATAGGGACCCATCAACCATGATTTGGTTGGGCGCCCCTGATCAGAGCGCGGATCATGGCCCAAGTTAGCCGTTAGGCCGACTTGGTGGAATTCAACCTAACAGTGGTAAGGCATTTTAAAAAAATAGCTAGAGAGATTTCTTTAGAAGGAAAATATTATGCATGAATATTTGGACTACATAGATCACATAAACATATACTCCATCCATCCCAAATTGTAAGACGTTTGACTTTTTTGGCTCCAAGTTTGACCACTCGTTTTATTCAAAAAATTTGTGCAAATATAGTCAAATTTAAGTCATTATTGAAGAATTTTTATTAATAAACCAAACCACGACGAAAGAAGTGATATTTTACACAAATTTTTGAATAAGACGAGTGGTCAAACTTGGTATCAAAAAAATCAAACGTCTTATAATTTAGGATGGATTGAGCACTATAATATGCTCCTCGAGGACTTCTATTAGATGGTGACAGTGGCAAATCTTAATGAAAATGTTTCTAGGAAAATGGTTTAGAAACTAACTACCAAAAAAAATCTTTCAACGCTCCATGCACATAATACCATAAATTTTACTTGGCCGTGTGTAGACATACGCATACGGCATACGCACGCTGGCAAGGCATGTACATGCATACATGTACGTACACGTACCCGCTGTGGTACAGGGGCCCACATGTGCGCCTTTCAACCCTTTTCCACGCCTCCTACTTCTTCGTCTTCCACTCACATAGTCACATGAGAGCCACGGCACCAGAGCTCCAGCTTCACCTCGGCAGCTCTCGGGCCGCACCTCGATCGCCCAGGCCGGTCTCCTCCCTCGCCGGCGCCTCCATGGACCGCAAGAGCAAGTCCTCCAAGGGCTCCGCGAACTCGGCAGCGGCGTCCATGGCCGCGCTCGCTGCCGCCGCGGCGGCCGGCGACAGCAGCTTGGACACCGGGGCGGCCGAGGAGGACAACATGGCTGCGAAGATGGCAGCCGTGGGAGACGCCTCCAGCTCCTCCCCGGTGGCGACGAGGAGGGGTGTGGCGGCGGGCGCCGCCGCCTCCAGCTCCTCCCCGGTTCCGGTGGCGGCGAGGAGGGGCGCGGCGGCGGCGGCATCTGTCGCGGCAGGAGGAGGCGGCGGCGGCCCGAGGTGCCAGGCGGAGCGGTGCAACGCCAACCTGATGACCGACGAGAAGCCGTACAACCGGAGGCACAAGGTGTGCGAGGCGCACTCCAAGGCCCCCGTCGTGCTCGTAGCCGGGCTCCGCCAGCGCTTCTGCCAGCAATGCAGCCGGTAAGCCCCACCTCCCGCCCGAAACTTGCCGAGACACTTTGAGTTCGTACTACTGAACTTTAGTTCCTTTTTTATTAGTTAGAGTCTTAGAGAGAGAAAAAAAATCTTAGTGCCTGAAGTCAATGGATCTTGAAAAGCTTATTACAGCTTTTTCTTGGATCATGGATAGCATGATGAACCTGTGTAAGATTTGTATTAGCTCCGTTTTTCAGCTAAAATCTTGCAGCCTCTCTCATGCAAGCTCTTGGATTGATATTGAGCAGTGGCAAAATATAAAACAAGTTAAATAAACAGGATAACAGTATTAGCCATTAGGGCATAGTCTTCATCGCATACTCCAGCGTCACATTGCATCCGGAATAATCTGGATATATGTACATATCAGTTCCTCTTTTGGTGACTGCAGCAGCCACTGTCGCGCTGGCTAGTGGTCTAATCATGTGAGCCTAACCGAGATAAGATGATCCCGTACGTTACACACCCTGACGCACTCAAAAATGGATCAGTAGAAGTTACTGTTACTGTTCTAGGACGATGTTCATTAGTAGTACTAGTACCAGTAACCATTAACCAAATCATGTGTATTGTGTACTACCTCCGTCCCTTTTTAAATGTCATTCGGAGTATTCAACTTTAACTAAATATATATACAAGAAATTATTAATATTTATAGTACTTAAGCATAGCAAGTATCATTAGATTAATCATGGACTATATTTTACAATACACTTATTTGAAGTTTAAATATTACTAATATTTTTCTATAAATCTAGTTAAATTTAAGAAAGTTTGACATGGACGAAAATCCAGTGAGACACTTGAAAAGAGACGGAGGGAGTATAGTTAAAAAAAAGAAGAGAAGCAGGATTAGAGGACGGACTAGGTTTTCATGCTTTTTGGCTGCCTCAGCAGATTATTATTCTTGCTTTGCTGGTGCACCACCGCCAAAGCACCCACATTCGTATTTCGGCCCTTGACATGTACTACTACATGGTGATGGTGGTGGTGGACATCATTGTCCTTTCCCCTGCCCGCCTGCTTCGGCTTTGAAAGGGCAGTGGGTTGTGTTGTGCTCTCCGTTGGGCCCTGGGCCCTGGCCCTCTTAGCTTTTTTGCCCTTGACATCTTTGGCATAACTGATGATCAGTAGTAGCAATGATTCGGCGTACGTGGAATGTTAGACAGGTATTAGTTGTCCTACTTATCTTAGATAGATGAGTTAAGTTTTTGGTCTCTGTCCCTGATGCTTTGCTTCTTGGGCCATCTAATTTGCTCCACGTTTCTGAGCGAGAATAAACGAACTTCAAGTGGCGAGCACTTGCAGCATTTGGAGGACAATGCCATGCTGGGACTTCCCCCAAATCAGACTCCAGTCGTCATTCACTGCTGATCTGGTTCTCCTCGATCGATCCTGTGGCTTTCAGCATCTTGCTGCTGCGACTTTTCTCAAGTCTTCAATCTCCATGTGCACCGCATGATGCATGAGCAGCTCGTCCGGCCGGCTGGCTTTGGTAGCTAGCCTGATGTTAATGTGCGTGATGACAAGTTCTTGTTGGTCCATGCTCGCAGTACTAGTACTGCTCATGCTGTCCTAGTGCTGTTGAGCCACTGACAATGACATATGCATATATGGCGTTTACACTACTAGACTAGTCATTTCATAATGGCTAGCTCACAAGTGATCATATCGGAGTTTTTTAAATTAATTAAGTGGAACAAACAAAACTTTTTGCGGCCCTTACATTGATTAGAGCTAGTGTACGTTCATCATCTTCACAGTTCTTCATGATTCTCCTCACTAATCAGTTTCTTGGTGACAGACAGTGGCGAGTGCTTTGCTGTGAATATGTTTGTGCTTTGTACATATAGTAGAGTTCCATCACGAGTATGCATCAAAGAAAACGTACATTAATTGGTTCTGTGTAGAAAGAAAAAGGAAACAAAGAATCTCTAGTTGGGGTATATTGCAAATTTGGTACACTTGGCTAAGGTAAGGTGTTCAAAATCTCACACTAGAGAGTCTAGAGAATCTTACCATACTTTTTTTTAGTTTTAGTGAGCGTCACGTATAGAACCTAATTTACTGAAGGGGAATCTTGTCACACCTTGTAGCAGATAACAGTTAAAGTTGGAATAAACGTTCCTAATCTTTACAAGTTATGGCTAGCAACCAAACACCTAATTAACTTACATTTCCAAGCATATATACCATTGAATACAGTCTTGTAAATTCTCATTTTGGCAAAGACAGTCTATAACTGAACTACTGAAGTGGCAGCAGACAAGACAAGCTGTGTTGTCTGATCTTCAGGTGCTCTTTATCCAACATTTACTGTTTGATCGAACTGCTTGGAAATTTCAACGCTGCTTTTGGATCTTTTTTATGCTGTGATGTGATATGCATGGACAGGGCCGTGGACCTTGCCTGGGATCGACCGATAGTGCTCAAAATACGGCCCCTTTTGTTGTCGCCGCTTTTGCGCGCACGCGCATGTGCACACACACGGACACACGCATAGCACCAGGTTCCGGCAGTGAATTCTGAATTGAAGCCCCCCCACACTTCCTGTCGATGCCATGCCCTCGCCGCAGTCTCATTCTCACCCCGTGATCGTGTCGCCGTGCTCCTTCGACTTGACGGCAGTACGTGCGTGCTTTTGGATCGTAACGACGTAAACTGCATCTGGAGTAAAAATCACTGCTCCAGATGCTGTGGATTTCACGTCGTATGTTGCTGCTGCTGCTGCTGCTGTTGTTTAACTTGTGGTGTTTCCAGGTTCCACGAGCTGTCGGAGTTCGACGACATCAAGCGCAGCTGCCGCCTGCGTCTGGCGGGGCACAACGAGCGGCGCCGGAAGAGCTCGGCCGACGCGCACGGCGGCGGCGGCGGCGGCGGCAGCAATGGATTCCGCCAGCACCCCGACCAGAACGGCCCGGCCGGGAACCACTTCCAGATCAGATAAACCTATCTAAGCATGCGCTCTCTCTCTTCTGTCATGCAGCAGAATATGCTAGCACCACTATTACCGATAAATATGTGTGTCGATCGGTCGTCTACCCTGTGTTGCGTACAAATACTACGTGCTAACTTGAATCATGTCGGCCGTAGTGCACATGAACCTCCTGTAGTGGTAGTGTGCTTGTAATGTGCACCGGCCGGCCGGAGGTGTACGTGCCTATATCCCAATCTCTGCGAGAAAACCTAGTTAATTATATATGCTGATGATTGTAACCTAACCTGCAGCCAATTAAGCAGGGACTGCTACGTACTCTGCTAGCGTAATTGTTCGTGTGTGAGTAGTATGGCTCTGGACCATCGGACCTGTGTAATCCTGTGGCCTGTGCAAACAGTAATCTGTGCTGGCTGTGTGTATTGATGCTGCTCTGGTAATCGTGGTAATATATGCTATTTGTTCAAGTAGTAATATATATTGTGTTTAACACATGTCAGTGATTTTGCGCATGTTTTTTTTTTTTTCCAAAGTCGCCTCGATCTATATCTAGATTGTCTACTTGTTGTCAAGGTTTCAGACATACCATTTTATTTCTATCGACCGTGCCGTATCATGTTTTCATTGTAAGCTACCGAGCCAGTCCCAAGTGGAATTGAAGTCCTTTTGCAGTTAAGAAATGCTATACAACACACATGTGTTTTAACAAAAAAAAACACATAGATTTTTTTTTATCTCTCTCCCTCTCTCTTTCTCACCGGTGACCACCGGCGCCGGCGACCCGCGAGCTCGCCCCGGCGCCCACGCCCGCGCCCGGAACGCCTCCCCGCGCCAGCACCGGCCATGGCAGTGGCGGTGGCGGCGGCGGATTTGTGATTTGTCCTTTCATAGAAAAAAAATTGTGATCTGTGATCTGTGGAGGCTGGAGGCTAGAGGTAGAAAAAGGGTGGAGACTGTTGGATCTTAATCCTATGGTGCCGAAAAATTCATGTGTTAAAACTGCATAAAACAAATGATTGTGTAGTAGACAGACTTTTTGCAGTCAGTATCCTGTACTTTCACAAAATGGAATTTTAACATTTTGATATCGATGTGGTGAAGAATGAAATGGCAGTGCAGAAAACCACAATGCCCTGGTAGAATGTTTTCTGTAGTAGGCAACAATGGGTTGCTGGTAAAATAGGCAAGGCATATCTGGAGTACTTGTTGGATGAAAAAAAAAACTAGACCAAGTAGTTCTAGAAAAAATAACTGTACAAATTATTTCAGTAGAAAAATAGCCATGCAAATTGTTTCGGTGGATCAACGAGACTGCGAGAGCACTGGAGGAGCGGGCGCCCTCGTTGTGCACATATGACACACTTCTCCAAATTGGGTTTATCTACGGCCCATGTACTTTGTTGTGCAGTCCAATTCATACGGCCCAATCCAACCCACGCAAACGATTGGAATTTCAATGCATCTAGCATCTTCCACTTGCTCTATAATTCTATGTGGGTGTTTAGATTGAGCTGCTAAAGTTTAGCTGGCTAATTTTAGTCTCATTTAGTTATTTTTATCTAAACACTATGACTAAATGGGACTAAATGAGCATTTAGCCAATTAGTCACCAAGGAGTTGCTAAATGGGACTAAAACCCAGGCTGCCTCACCTTTTAGTCACTTTGATCCAAACCCCCGACTAAAAGGGACTAAAAGACCTCTTTTAGTCTTTTTTAGTCCACCAAACCAAACATAGGTGGCTAAAGTTTAGCAGCTGATTTAGCTGGCTAAATTTTAGCAGCTTTAATCTAAACAGGTCCTAACCCACATCACAGTGTCGATATCTGTGCTAGATGGATGATTTGATGAGAATGAGATAACATAGGGGAGGAAAGCAAGTGAAAGATGATAGATGCATAGAAATTCGGATCATTTATGTGGGTTGGAACTGAAACCTCCAAGTTAATTCTAGCGAGAGACACTAGAAACAAAAAAATATTTAAAAAATCATAAACATTTGGCTTTTCATTTAGTAGACTATCATCATTGCTAATGATAATCACTGAACCTATTCTATTTTATAAAAAATATCCACCTATGAAATTCTTAAAAAACTAAAAATACATAAACCCTTTAAATTTGCATCTAAATTACTTATTTTGGATATGGTAAAAGATAATTTAAAATAACACCCTAAATTTGTGTCTTAATTTCCACTATGTCACTATGTAAGATAGTTTAAAATAAACCCCTAATCTTTATCTAAACTATCCACTCTAACATTATGGAAGATAATGCACAATGACACCTTAGTTTTTGTATATAAATTACCCACGTCGCCCATTATGAAAGATATATAAAGCAACAACTTTAATTTGTATCCAAATTTCGACGTCTACTGTTATAATTAAAATTTCCTTAGGAAACAGAATCCACATTTATTTAGGAAACCGAATCTAGCTTAACAGTCAAACAATTTCACGAAGTGATTTTGATTCACCAAAACGTTTCTTTACATAATCTAGATCTGAAACGTTTCTATGAGAATCTGGAACATTACTAAACACCCCCTTAATTACGCACGGACACAACTAAAAAAGAGAAAATAAAATTATCGGCTAAAAAAATAATAAAACAAAAGCAAAAAAAACGTTGAAACCAAGAAACTCTTTGTGGGTTCAATATTAGGATAGAATAAGATAAGATGAGATAAGATATAGACTATGTTGACAAATCCGTCATGTTCGCTTGAACTGTTTTTCAACCATAGAACAGTATTTTCCTTTCACAATATTTTAGCATAAGCATCAGCATAAACTAAATTTCAGCATAAACGAGCGGTGTCGCATGCCACTTCTGCAGTGATGTTTTTTGGGTGCCGGGTACGTGGCTTTGTAGCATATCCTGCACCACTGCCTGCATGGCAGCGTACGCCGATCCGCCCTTCTCCACAGTCTTCCGGCATGCCGCCTTCATCTTCCTGGCCTTCTCCTTTGACTTCCTCCCCTCCTCTGATCCGCCCATCAAGCTCCGTATCGCTCGCTCCAGCTCCGCTGCCTCCACGAAGTTGTCCCTTCTCGTGCAGACCCTAAGCTCAACAGCGACACCCATGCACGCGACGAGCTCGAACGCGTTAAGCGGCTGCTCGGCGTACAGCGGCCACGGCGCCATGGGCACGCCGTGCCACAGGCTCTCCAGCACCGAGTTCCAGCCACAGTGGGTAACGAAGCCACCCACGGCGGCGTGGGCGAGGATCTCCAGCTGCGGGGCCCAGCTCGGCCACACACACCCCTTCGCCTTCGTCCTCTCCAGAAACCCGTGGGGAAGCAGGTCACCGAGGTTCGCGTCTGTCGGGTTCTGCGAGATGCCGGCCGGTGGGCCGCGCAGCACCCACAGGAACCTGTGCTCGCTGCGCTCGAGGCCGGCGGCCACCTCGTGCGCCTGCTCCGCGTTCATCCACCCCATGCTCCCGCAGCAGAGGAACACAACGGACGCTGGCGGCTGCGCGTCGAGCCACCGGATGCACTCCTGCGCAGACGACCGCCCCCGAGCATCGACGCGCGGCTTCAGCGAGAGCACCGGGCCGATTGGGTAGACCATGGGGGGAGCACGGCCACCGGGCGTGCACCGGCCGCCGGCGATTGACGCAAGAACGCCTGGCTCCAGCTCGGCTGCCGTGTTCACGACGATGCCTCTGGCTTCCAGGAAGCGGCGGCCGTAGTAGGCGAACCACGCGTAGTCGTTCACGTCCGGAGACGGCATAGAGGCCACCGGCACCGGAGGCATCCCTGGCACGTCGACGACCCCTCCCTCCTCCCGCAACGTGGAAGCCAGCTCCTCCTGGATGGCCGGTAAGCACAGCATGAGCGCAAGCGTGGCGCCGGTGGACGCGAAGTATACGTAGGCCGGCACGGCGAGGTCGTGGGCGACGTTGAGGAGCGGGGTCCCGAAGAAGTCGACGACGACCGCTGCCACCGGGGCCGCCAAGCCCGTGATGGCCGCCTTGACATGCGGCGCGTAGAGCCGGATGTACTCGGACGGGTGGACGAGGTCGGTGCGGTGCTCGATGGCCGGGAGGTGGTGGAAAACGATGCCGTCGCCTGAGGCCATCTCACCGTGTACCTGCAGGCTGGCCGTGGTCTCGGACGACGACGCGGCCATCGGCGGGGGCGTGACGAGAACAGTGAGGCTGGATGCTGCACTGCCGCCGGCGCTGCACAACAGCAGCCTCTTGCCGGCTTCGAGCATCGACGAGAAGTGGCCGGGAGCCCACATCGGGAGGAGCACGATGGTTGGGCTCGGCATGTCGTCGTCTATTCCTCGACGAAGGACGTGCAGCATCCGTGAGATGATGCACGTTGTTGGTCCAGACAAGGTAGTAGGTACTGTACAGTAGAGACCTCCAGAGGCAGACCCCGAGCAAGAAATCTGACCGTGCACACCACTGTGGTCCAGCTTAATTACACATCGTATTCAACACACATGTCAAAAAATGCAAATACAGGTGCTCACACAATTAGCTAGTCAATTACTACTACTTCAGGTTGGCTGTAGCACCGATAGCTGTGGGGGGACGGGTAGGATAACGATGCGACCACAAGGAGCCGCCGGTCCGTGTTGACAACGTGGCGCAGGCGTCACTAAGTTTGTGGACGCTTCTACGCTAAGTCGCTAATGGAGGCATCAAGTGCATAAATGGCACACGGTGAAAGCTGACATTTTGGCCGAGAATAGCGCTACAATGGGAGATGCGTGTTGATGACTATGGCCAAATGGATACCGATGATCTGGCTGTCCACACGAAGATGCCAAATACTGTAGACAGCTAGCTACGTTTTCTAGCTAGTTAATGAGGATCGTCAGCAGTTAGGCGTTGGCCCACGAGCTCAGAATGTGCACGCCCGATGGGCGGAAGAAGTCGTTGGTGAGACGGACGGCCGGGCGCGATTGAAACGGGTGAGGTGGGCGTCGGGGCACTCGCCATGGGTGTCTAGAGCTCTCTACTTGGCAAGGAAGATGGCCTAGTGCTGCCGTCGTTGGCGTTGCTGGAGATTTTTTTCTTATCTTTTTAACACGGCTGCACGGATTTGGGGAGAGGAGACATGTGGTGAAGAGAGAGGGGTCGCCGGGTCGGGGTCAAGTGGGGGCACAACGAATGGTTGTCCTTTGAGAAAGGGCATAAACCGTTCGAGCAAAATGTGTAACAGCGCAAGCTGACCAAATGGTGCCATACATTTGTAAAATCTGACAGCACAGTGGTACTAATGGGCTCGAACACTTGATTCTCGACGCATAAGGGACGTAGATTTTTTAGATGGCAGAGATGAAAGAGTAACCTTTTTTTTATGGTACACAATACAAAGGGACGTGAGAGAAAAAGATACTTCTTTTGCAAAGTTATCTTATAAGACAAAACCTAGAAATATTGAGATAGCTTATGCACCATTCAATATTTTTTTTGTCACGTAAATCGCAAGTTAAGGCGCAACGGGTCGCGCAATCAACCTCCTGATGTGCCCCTCCTCCACCGCCCATGCCTCCTCTCCCGCCGCAATCGGCCACGGTTGCCACGTCGCCGGTCGGCCCGCCCACCATCAGCCCCTGCCTCCTCGACCCCACCCTCCACTAAACTCAAGGAAGTCGCCGGAGCTCCGCTGTCGACCACGCCCTCGCCCCCCCTAGCGGCCGATGGCGAGCCGCCCGCCACGCCACCCACAACCCGCCCCCACCCCTTGAACTCGCTCACCCTAAACACATCACCTCGCTAGTGAGCCCCGCCACGACTTCCCGCCGCCAACCCCGCCCAACCGGTTATCCTGTGCCGCCTGCTCAGCGGCACCGCCGCCGCCTCGCTCGCCGCCCTTCAACCGACCACCACCGCTGTGTCGCAACCGCCTCCTCCCGAACCTCCTTCTAGAGCCGCCGGTGTTAAGCTTCCCGAATCCCGTTGGAACCCTAACGCCGACGAGATGCTCGTCTCCGACGCCGACGACCTCCTTCTTATTCCTCCCAGCGCGAGCTCCTCCTTCCGGCGTGAGCAAGGGTGGGAGCGGACGCGTGGGCCGGCGTGTCGTGCGGTCACGCCCCAGCACGATGGGTCGCTTAATAGATTTTGCGTTTATAAATTTATTTAGGAGTTGCAAAGTTTACTATTAGGTAAGTAGACGCGGTTCGCTGCGCCCTACTTCCTCTGTCCCATAATGCTTGTCGTCGTAGGAGTTGGAGGAGATTACCAAAGAAGCCAACAAATGACCTGGTTGCCCCTACTTCCTCTGTCAAAAAGCTGCTGCTGTGAATGGACATGTAGAGAGAGGGTGCCGAGCAGATACAGAGTGAGCGGGTGCCGAGCACATGGGCCAAAGGCTGCTGCGCATGCACTGATGGAGGAAGCAAGCTAAAACGTCATATATTTTGATACTTCTTTTGAACGCTTGGACGTCCAGTATTCTAGGACGGAGGGAGTATCTTATTTGTTTATACGGTGATCGTATTCTGTTGGTGGTGTTGTTTTTACGGTTGTCTTTGTTAAGTTTGGTCTAGCCGTTTCCTGTGATGGACAGACAAGCTAGTAGGTACAGTACAGACCAGAGACGTCGAGAGGCAGACCCCTGCACGAAATCTGACCGCGCACGCCACTGTCCAGCCTACACAAGTAGTACACATCGTAGACATGTCAAAATGCAACTAATAGCTGCTCACCGTTCGCTCCTGCAGTCCTGCTTGCAGCTGCAGCAGTTATCGCTACAGTAAAACACAGTTCAAAATTTGCAGCCGCAGCCAGAGCAGCTGCAGCAGCCGCTGTCCAGGATTGGCTGTAGTACCGATAGCTGTCGGGGCGGGCAAGGGCACTCCCAACCCACAAACCACGTGCAGTCTGTTCGGGAGGCCGTATCGGATCGTGGATTATTTACTGCTGGCTGGTTTGGTGTGAGAGAAAAACACTGTTACCGGCTGAAAATTTACGATCGTTTATGAGCAAGCGAACAGGCTGATGGTTTCTGATGTCAACTAACCAGAAAATGACGCGACACTGTGAATTAAGGAACAGAGATTAGGAAATTATTTCTTAATAAGAAACCATGTCTACACGGGAAGCAAGATATGAAGAGATGTCCATATTCGCTTGAACTTATCAGTCCGGCTTATCAGACATGGTATGGTATTTTCTCTCACAACAAAACAGCATCAGCCAGCTCATCAGCCGTAAAAACCATCAGCCGAACAGCTCTATGATAGGTAGATGAATGAGAGTGTTAGAAGTATTCACTCCGACAATACGGATCAGCGTATATGCGCACAAGGAATCAGATGGGTAGCACACAAAATACAGGATTTATACAGGTTCAGTTACGTGGTACCCTACGTCCAGTTTGAAATAGATCTCTCTCTATTTGTATGCTCGGTTACATAGGTTGCTGATTATAGCTATGTGATAGATGCAAGTAATGGAATGCCGATCAGGGGGTCCCTACCCCTTCTTATATAGGCTGAGGGTAGAGTTACATGAGATCTGATAGGCTACCAATTGTATGTTTCCTAGTTTGTTACTTGGAAAGCGTAACAAATCATTCGATCATATCCCACAAAGAGTGAAATGCAAGCTATCAACGCTTGGTAACTTGATCATCACGTCTACTGTTGCGTCCGGGGTACATGGGCCTCATATTGGTCATCTTCGGCCGTGGGTCGAAATACAGGCGGTGTGGTATCACGGTCCCATATATCCAACAGAGAGAAGATATGTGATTGGACAAAACATCATTCTGTAGAAACTATTTGTGACACAACCGTCTAATCTAATGCCTTTCAGGAGTACTTGTCTTCCATTAGACACTAAGTACCCAAGAGATGACACCAAACTACGTAGTTCCATCGAGCACACCTTAAGGAAGAACTCGAAAATCCATATTTTTCCATCAGGATCATAAATGAGAGAATAAAGCTTACAACATTCTTAAGTTATTTCTTACATCACTTTATTACAGTACTAGAATATTACCTCAATTGATTATAATTGCGGAATATAATAATGTTATCAGAGTTACAGAGGAAACATGATTAATTTTATGACATGGTGGAGGACTAACGTAGTGGACATTTTTATACAAGAGATGCCAACAGATTTTACATCTTTTCTTATAAAAACCTTTAGTGAAGGTTATAAATAAACACTACGGTCGTAGCATGAAAGAAATCATCTCTGAGCCCACCAAGAGGGTTCCACACATAAGAGTCAGCTCTAAGTATTTTTGTGGCAGAACCACCTAAAATAACGTAATTACGGGGGCGCTTGTCTTCCACTAACACTAAGCACCCCGAAAAAAGCAAGCTACATCGGGCAGGTTTCATCGGGCACACCCCAAGGGAGAGCCCGAAAAGTCCACATTTCTCCCCAAAGATTCAATAATAAGAACGAGTTACAATACTTAATCCATTTCATACATCCAGAGTTCTTAGAAATATATTATTACAGTACCAAATTCAGAGTGCGGAATATTAAACAGCAGAATGATAATAAACATCTATCGATAAAGAATAAGGATCCGTCTGAGCCCACCAGAAGAATCCTTCATACAACGGATGCTCCTCAAGTTGAACCTGCAACAGGGGTAAATAAATCCTGAGTACACAATGTTCTCGCAAGACTTATCCGTCCAGTGGAAATAATTTCCTGACTCCAAGGGATATCATAAGTTTTATGGTTTGCTGGATTTTTTTTAAAAACAATTCTAATAGTGAATCCTTATTGATGTTATCATTAGCAGTCATGATTATTTTATTATCTAGCCATTCTATGTAAGCACATGTTCTACTTGCAAGCAAGGGTTGAACAATCAGTTCCATTTTATCACCTTTCATCTTTCAGTTCTTACTACGGTAGTAGACTGTAGACAAGCCGTACCGGAATGTCGGTGATTCGTGAATCAATGCCCCCAGCTAGGTACCTAGAAAACACATGCCCCGCTTGTACCTCGGGCACAAGCAGGACTAGCCCATCACTCTCCTGTCATGGGGTCTAGGTCCCCGTCCAAACTTGGACTCCAAGCCTCCGCTCCTAAGTTTCGGACTCAGTGCAGTGCTTAGACCTCCACCATCCCTGTCTCCAATCAGTCGATCCGGAAAGAGCCGGAACCCATGACAAGAGAGCAACAAGCATTCCCTGTGCCCATACCCAAGTATGTGCTCGGGATAATAAATCTGTGACCTGCCTAAAACCCAATGCAACGGTCGGTCCTTAATCGACACAAACAAAAAAAAGTGTAACCAAGCTATGCCTTGTTGGCCGCAGGACACAACCTCTTACACCCACCAATACCTAAACCATATTTCTACCCGGTCTCTATTTTCCTTTCCACCATTTTATCATTAGTGATCATAATTATCACCTATTGTGAGTAACGACAGGTTACTCACGCTATCGATACCCTGAGCATAACAGCTACTCGACCTATACTAGTAGAACTCATAGGTAGATATATCTATGCTTATAGTTTCCATAAAATACCTGTAACGTAAATGCGCATCATATATATATAATAATCATTCAAAAATAGGGATTATGCACCGGGGCTTGTCTTGGGCAGGCGGGGTGTCAACAAAGTCAGCAACGAACGGCTCTGGGTCTCCCTCCTATACGAGAACCTCCTCCTCATACTCCTCAATAATCTCCTCGTAGTCATGTTCGTCCGTAGGCACGAACTCTACCAACTGCAGGCACAAACTCTACCAACTCATGATCTACATGCATGAAATGATGATGCAACACTTAGTAATACGGCAACAACACTCTTAAAATACGAATACACCTGTCAAGCTACTAAACTAGCTCTACCGACTATGGTGCTAAGTTATCTATTGTTACCACTAACAAGTATGAAACATGGCATGTACTATCTTAGCAACTAAAGGTATTCTTACTCTTAATATCAATTTACTATATATATACTAAAACAAGGAGCATTAGCTACCCTATATATTAGTCTATATAAGGGCTACAAAAATTATAGTGAGCACATAATAATCTAATGAACCTACTGTAAAAATTTCATGGCTAAAGCTATCACCGATTTGCCACAAAAATTTCTACAAATTCTAAGCTAAATAA
The DNA here is from genome assembly GCA_904845875.1 of Miscanthus lutarioriparius. Classification (NCBI taxonomy): domain Eukaryota; kingdom Viridiplantae; phylum Streptophyta; class Magnoliopsida; order Poales; family Poaceae; genus Miscanthus; species Miscanthus lutarioriparius. Next base: position 21,684,825 of record CAJGYO010000003.1, read on the forward strand.
TACTAAGCTTTCTAAATTGAATTTATGAATATACTATTATCACAGCCAACTATAAACTATCTGCACTAATAGATAGATAGCATTCTTGTGAACCTAACAAATTTTATTTCACTATTTTTGAACATCTACAGAATTTACTATAATTTTACAAAGATCAATTCAAAACTAAATTGAATAAACATTTATTAATTTACTGGAAAAATAAAACTGGAATCCACCACGCGGCCCACAACACGCGGCGCAGCCCACGTCCGCTCGACGTGCGCGCGCTCCACCGGCGCGGCCCACGTGGGGATGGGGCGGCCCCGCCGAGCGATGACAGCCCCCGACGGGAAGGCCCGCGCGCATCGGTATATTCGCTAAAACGCTCTTTCTCTAATATCGAATCCAACCGAGGTCCACAGCACTATAACATCAGTCAGCTATCTTACAATTACGTCCCTCTCCCTTTCCTTCTTTACCATGGCCATACCCTCGCCCCCCCCGCCCCCGCGCGCGCACCGGCGTGGCGGCGTTGGCACCGGGCGGTTACGTCGGCCAGACCAGCCCCTCCCCGCCCCCAATAGTGAGCCAATGCTCACCTAGACACCAACTCGAAGCGGTGGGAGGTGAAACGGTGAACGGAGATGATGTCCCGAGCTCCCTCCACGGCGGCGGACCTCCTACAGCGGCGGCGGTCGTGTTCCCATGAGACAAGGCGCAACCGAAATGATAGGACTAGAGGTTGGGCATCAGCAACTCACCCAAAACCTACCAGACGTGATGGCTTGACTGGAGACAGGCCAAGTGAGTCCGGCCACACGCGCATGGCAAACACGGCGATGGCCACGGTGGCGTGACTGCGTCAGCGGCGCTAGGCAGGCAGTAGCAGGGCAATTTGGGGTGCGCACGGGATAGAGGGGAACAAGGTGAAGAGACAGTGACAATGAATTGAATGGATGTGGACGGTGCGAGGTGAATTGGACGAGCGTTGCCGTGGGGTCTTAAGATGGCCGACGGCGAAAAAAGCTTCCAATTGGGGCTCGACACCGGCTGGCAGCAGCAGTGGGAGGGTTAGGCGCATATCTAGGCTCCTACTCAATCCTCTAGTGTACGCAATTGCATGGATTTGACCGGCGCTGCGAGCTGGCCTTGGCGTGGCTCAGTGATGCCGGCGCGGCGCCATTAAAGGTAGAGGTGACCGAGGTGCAGAGAGGTGCACGCCACTCAAACGAAACGGACAAGGGCACACAGGGAAGACACACATGCTCGTACGAGTTGGCAAGGCTTGGGCGACCACTGCGCCTTAACTCGCAAGCCGACCGTGACACGGCCATGTGCCGGTGCAGCGGCTTAGGCGGATGAGACGCGAGCGGTGTAGGCGCACGCGGGTGATTCAACACTCGACCATGACAAGCAGCGGCGCGAGGACACAGCGAGGCAGATGGCAGCGGACCAACTAGGGCATCGGGCCCACGATGACAGTGGCGGTGGCAAAGCAGCCAGGCGAACGCGACGCAAGCAGTGCGAGCGCACGCGGTGACTCAGCACTCGTGGCCATGGCTAGCAGCAGCACGATGACGCGATGCAACGCAGGCGGTGACACGACGAAGCGGGCGACAGCGGACTGGCCAGGGAAACGGGCCCACGACGACAGCGGTGGTGGCAGAGCGGCTAGGCCCGTGGGGCGCGGCGTGCAGCGTGCACGAGACGCATGCTAGGGCGCAACAGCGGTGGTGCGGTTGACAGTGGTTAGCAACGCAGCACCAACGGTGCAGCCGGCTCGCGGCAGCCAGAGGCAGGCCTAGGCAGCGGTGGCCAAAGGCCGGCTCGCGGCGATGCATGCACATCGAGCAAACCAACGCAGCGCGTCGAGCCAAGGCATGGTGATCGCGTCTAGACGCTGAAGCCGGCCGGGAACATGCCTTGCACGCTTTTTAAAGTGCCCCAAAAATCTAACTCGATGCTTCAATTGCTAAACCACATATTTTACACTCGAGATGGCATGTTAGGCTACTAAAACAAGCCCTAAGATCATACCACTACTTAACCTGATTCTTCTACAAAAATTGCCGAACTTAGCTTCATCAAAGCGTTTTCTGACTTAAGAAATTTGACTAAGTCTTGCTCGGTTTCGCGTCAAATTCGACTTCCAAGCTATTCGCTACGCTAGCTAGTGAATTCCTTTTGCGATCTCAACTATTTCATTGTCACCTATGAAGTTTGTACTACAAACTTTATTAAAATTATGTATATACATTCTATAGCATTTCCGCTTAATAAAAATTTGTTTACAACCCTAATTGACATAACGCGACATTGAATGTAACTTTCGTTTCGCGTTTTCGATGAACGTTTCGGGTCACATAATTTGATTTACACACTAAATTACATACATGATCACATAAACATGATGCTCATATAGTGTTTTAGCAAAAGACTATATAGTGTAACACCGAGGGTGTTACAATTCTTCGATCACCTGCAATAGGGGGAATAAAACCCTGAGTACTAGATTGTACTCAGCAAGACTTACCCGATAGAAGGAAATAAAAGACCCTAAGAATATGCAAGGCTATCTGGCTTATGGGTTATTGTATCTGCGGAAGCATTACTAAACGTGCGTCCTTATATTCAATTATATTAGCAGTCATAATTAGTTCATTAACTAACCATTCTATGTAAGCACCTTTGCTACTTTCAAGTAGGTGATAAGCAATCAAAACTATTTTATCACCTTTCAAGTTCTAGTTCTTACTATGATGCTAGACCATAGCCAAGTCATAACGTCTCACAGAAACGGTGATTCGCAAACCAATTTATCCCAGCTAGGTACGCTGAAACACACGTCCCATTTGTACCCTAGGCACAAATAAGACCAACCCATTCCACTCCTGTCACGGGGTCCAGGTCCTCGTCTAAACTTGGACTCCAAGCCCCCACACTTGACCCAGTCTTAGTATGGTGTTTAGATCTTCACCTTTCTCCGCCTCCAATCATTCAGTCCGGAAAGAGCCGGAACCCACGACAAGAGTGTAACGAGCCTTCCCGCTTCTATAAGCAAGTATGTGCTCAGGATAATAAGTCTGTGACCTGACTACCATCCACAACAACGGACGGTCCTCAATCGACATAGGTGGAACAAGTGCAATCTGAGCCTCGCTCGAATGCCTAGTCAACTCTAGATCTAAAGTACCATTCCGCCCGGTCTCCAATTATCATTTATATCATTCCATGTGATAGTAATATAATAACAACAATAATATCTTTTCTATCTCTCGCGAGTGACAGGTAATTACTCGACTTCTATCGGATCATGTAGCATAGCAATCTACATGATCCTAACATATTAGTAGGACTCACAGGATAAGGATGTATATATGCAAGTGGTTTCATTCAACTCCTTAAAACTTAATGCACAAGCATAAAATAAAGTGCAGAATAATAGGCGTTATGCACCGGTGCTTGCCTAGGTAAGATATAACCAAAAGTTAGCATTCCATCATGGTGACATGATCATTAAGGCACCATCTTTTCCGCTACCTCGGTCGACTCCATGATCCATCGTTGTTCCTATTATGATATACGTGGATGCAACGCTGAGATGTAAATAATCAACGGCAACTGTAACTCTAAAATACGATTACGCTCCGCAAGCTAACGAGCTAGCTTAAATGACTAACGTACTAGTCTTTGTATCCACGCCGTTAAGTAAGGCTTTGTCTCCAGAAAAATGTTCTAGTTTAAAATCCTAAGGTGTTTCGACATTTTATTGATTAAACATATATTTTCGAACTATGGCTCATTTAGCTACCTTAGCAAACTAATTATTATGGAGCTACAAAAATTACAATGAGCACCTAATAATGTTGGGAATTTACTGTAAAAGTTTCAGAGCCAACACTATCGCCAATTTATCACAAAAATCCCTACAACTTTATATCTTACAATATTAAGCATCTTAAATTAATTAGATAACTCCTGAAAATATTATAAAACTATGTGAACAAAATATGCTAGCAGATAGATCATGATTTTAGGAACTTAACAAAATTGGTTTCATAATTTTTTGTTAACTACATAATTTTATATTGAATCTACAAGTTTACCTTAGAAATTAAATTAGAAAATGCATTAGAAAAAGGAAAGGACCGGCAGCAACACATTCTGGCCCGACAGCCCAACGCGACGTGGGTACGCGTGCGTCGCGACAGCCTAGTACGGCCCAAGGCCGGGGGCACCCACGCGCGTTGGCTGTTTTACAGAAAGGCCCCCGAGCTTTCAGATATTAATACAACTACTATGCGCACTATTCCTACCGTCAGTAACTTTGCAACCAAACCCTTGGATGTTTTTGCCTTTACTACGGGGAGATCCCTGGAAACCCCGCGCAAGCCGATGCGGTGGTCGACGGCATAAGGCGGTTACGCTGGGCAAACTAGGCTCGCTACGATGGAATTAAGGGGCTGACCACCATCTATAGCTAAACGCGCAAGGATGGGTGGCGGTTAGGGACTCGGAGGCACATTGTCGCCGACTGTAGCGGCGAGCGGCTATCCACGATGGCGGCGCGACTGTTCCAGCGAGCCTACGCCCTCACGGCAAGGTAGAGATGGCGAAGATGCATCAGTAGCTCACCATGGTGCATCCCCACTGACAGTTGAAGCAGGGGAGCGTTGTGGCGGTCTGGCCACGTGCGCTCGCACCGCACGACGGCGCTCCGAGCGTGGCACCGACGCGTCCACACTCCGTCGACAAGCACCCTAGCCAAAGTAGCATGAGCACCGGATGGAGGGAGTCAAGACGAGCTCAGGGTTACGAGCAATCGAACTGCTACCACTCCTACATGCCTTACCACCCATCCTACCGATTCGGCGGCGCCCACGGCCGGTGGCGAGCAAAACGCCAAAGTGCTGGTTGGTAATGATCGGACAGGCTTGAGGAAAACAGGGCGCCTAGCTGACTACCTATGCCACCCACAAATGCGAGGAATTGTGCTGCGAAGCCCGAGCTAGGAATTTAGAAGGGGATGGTGCGCTACCGCTACAACATCGTGGTCTACGACCCCGACTTAATGCGGACCGGCCAAGACATGACGAGGGCACAACCACGTGGGGACATGATCGTGGAGGCAGTAATAGAGGCACGTCAGTGAGTGAGGGGATAACAACGAAAACAAAACAAGCAAAAGTGCTAGGCGCAGCGCGCCAAGGCAACAACGGCACATGAGCGGCAGGGCAGTGGGGGCAAGATTGCAGCACTACAAGACAGCCAAGGTAGGCAGTGACTCGATGAGTAGGTGAATTGAGCAGCGAGACGAGTGCCACGACAGCCAGACAGTGACTGCCGCGACGTCAGCTTGGCCCCACGCACGGCCAGGCCGACAGCGCGCACTCGGCAAAGATAGTGCCACTGGACAGGGCCAAGCAGCGGCGCAGGATTACAGAGAGCGCGGACGCGACGACGCCGCCAGCAGGGCACGCCCACGCGTATGATGGCGAGAAGGACAACAACAGCACCATAGCGCGAGGCGGGAAAGGCAGTAGCGGGGGCAGTAGCACGGCGGCCAGCCAATGCAGGGCGATGACAGTGGCCCGCCAGGGCCGGTCACGGCCACCGACAGCCAGACAGGCCGATCGAGCTCGGCACCGCGGCTAGCCGCGCGACACCGAGCGACCGCGCGCGGTGACCGCACGCACAGGTCAGACATATGACATTCATGAATTTTAAAGCGAGTCTAAAAACTAACCTAACATAGTTGAAACTAAACTACCTCGACCATGCTAACGAGGGTATATCAGTCTACCATAAGGAGCAAAAACACAGCCTTGACCTTTAGCTATATTTTCTAGAATTAATTCACCAACATGGCATTGTCACACTGTTTTCAACTTAAAATTTCTTCCAAGTCTTGAGCTGAATTTGACTTCAAGTTCTATTTCCAAACCATTAGAAATACTAGCTAGTTATATTATTTTTCTACAATAAGAGTTGCACTGTCATCTACAAAGTTTGTACTTCAAATCTTATTTAGGTGTCATACACATGTTCTATAATACTTTTGCTCAATAAAAATTGGTTTTCCACCCTACTTGACATAACATAAGTTATCGAATAAATTTTCATTTAACATTCTTATTGGTCATTTTAGGCTACAAAAATTTATCAACACCTTCTATCACATGCATTACCACATAAACATGATGCTCATAACATGATTTAGTAGTTTGTTTAGAACGTAACACCGAATGTGTTACACTATTTATTGGAAATATAGTTTTTATGTGTAATATCTACACAAATTAAATAGGTATAGAAACTACTTTTGTTTTTTAGCATTAGGACTGCCATAAGACTAACGATGCGACCACTATGAGCAGTCCACGTTGACAACATGGCACAGTCACTAAATTTGTGGACGCTTCGAGACAATAATACAACCCTCTGTTGGTTGTATAAATATTTGCAGCTTATTATTAGCCCACTCATATAGTAATGACTAGGAGATACTTCATTATTAAACATAGTCTACTTTCTTCTCTCACAGGGTTTAGCGAAACTCTTGCCTCAACCAACTATAAATATACAGTCTGCTTCTCTTCTCTCTTCTTTTCTCTCATTCACCTTAGCATAAAGCCTGCTATAAAACCCTTAAAGCAAGGCTAATAATATAGCCACAGCCGCCTTGATGGCTGTAAAGTTCCTTGTAGCCTTCTTAGTCCATCCATATAGTAGTTAGCTCTTTACTGTTAATATGTGGCCCACTTGTCTCTCTCACAGAGTTTCTTAGTTTTTATACCCAAACCGCTGTAAACTTACAACTCGCTTCTCCTCTCTCTTCTTCCATCTCTCATTCACCTTAGCATTTAGCTAGCTCACTATCTGTTATTATACTTGCTCTTAGGCATCCCCAACCGGTACTAAATCAACAGCATAGCTGCAATTTCATTGGTTGCGGAGGAGCCAGAGCAACAAGCTAGCGCTTCCCATCTAGCTAGTCTCGCACGGATCTCAAGGATGCTCCCTCTCTCAGCTCTGATGATCCGCGTGCACTAGATGTTTTTATTACTTTTAACTTTCACCTCAGCTAGCGATTTGGAATTCTCGTTGAGGACGCCCTTATTATGCTTGCTCAAATGGGAGGCATCAAGGGCATGTTTAGATGCTGCCTCCCAGGAAGGCCCAACGCCAGGCAGCAGTGGCGGAGTCACCGGCATACCCTGCGATTCCGGCAAGTAAGCACGCATATATACGTATTTATATAAAAAAAAAGAAAAAAAAACACTCATATGATGTGTACTTGAGAACCGAGGCTGAGCGATGCGAGCGCCGAGCACGAGCGAGAGGCAGGACGCGAGCGAGCGTCAGGCCCACACGGGGCACGCGCCCCATGTGGCCAGCGACGACGAAGACGCCAATAGCCCAATACCGATCGAGGCAGCGCCGCCGTATACTTCGAGTCTTCTATGCTCGACGGTACGTCTAATCATCTTCATCACGATTCACACGTCCTGCGTGGCTGCGCGCCTAGATCACTCACGTCGTCCGCCGCCGCTGGCTGTCACCCGTGGCCCATCATTGTCTTGTCATCCTCATGACCTCGTCCCGTTCGTCGTTCGGCACTTCGGCCTTCACCCTGCCCTACGACCGCATCGACATTTGTGATCAGAATTGTTCAGCCGTTCATGTGAGATTCAATCCTTGTTCTTCGGCTTTTTTAAAAAAAATCCTATGTACTTTAATTGCTAATTGTTTAGCGCTAAAATCATAAAATCATCCATCACGCAGCGAGGTCGAGGATTTGTCCCAACATCAGAGTCATCTAGATTGATCTTTTGTTCAGTACTCGTATCATGTGAGTGATCCATAATCGCATGTGAGAGTTCAATCGAGCAAGCATAATTTATTTAATCTGGAACTGGATTACATCAAAAGATGGGTTTGCCTAGGCCTGGAGATACTCGATGGGGATCTCATTACAAAAGTGTATGTAGCATCATTACTATGTATGAAGCAAACCATGATGTAATGGTTGATCTTAGGGATGATCCTGCATATAAGGACGATTGGACCAAAATACATTTTGTGACCGGAGCATTTGAGAACTTTGAATTTATTTTCTTTGCACACTTAATGTATATTATTCTTGGATATACAAATGAGTTATATGAGTGTTTGCAAAGAAGGTGCCAAGATATTCTTAATGCAATATCACTTTTTAATGTGGCAAAGAAAAGAATGCAATAATTGAGATCTGATGGTTGGAATAATTTTCTTGAGAAGGTCACTTTATTTTGCGATAAACATGGTGTTGAAGTTCTTGCTATGGATGATGATTATGTTCCTTATGAAAAATCAGCGAGGAAAGCTCGTGCCCGAAAGCAAACCAATGATGACCACTTTAGAAGAGAAGTATATATTGGCATCATTGATCAAACAAGTCAAGAACTTGATAATCGGTTTGACGAGATTAATATGGAGTTGTTGTCTTGTATGTCGGCCTTCAGTCCTTCCAAGTCATTTGCTTCTTTTGATGCACAGAAGCTACGTAGACTAGCTGAGTTCTACCCAAAGGAGTTCTCAAATAATAATTTGCTCAAACTTGAATTGCAGCTACATAATTATATTGATGACAAAAGACATGATGATAATTTCAAAGGTCTAGACAATATTATTGATCTCTTAGTTAAGCTTGTTGAAACAAAGGGGTACAAAGTGTATGATATGGTTTATGAGCTCCTCAAATTGGTATTGCTTCTACCTATGGCAACCATCAGCGTTGAAAGGGTATTTTCTGCAATGATTTTTGTGAAAACAAAGTTAAGAAATAAGATGAGAGATAGTCTTTTGAATGATTGTCTAGTCACTTTCATTGAGTGGGATATTTTCTTTGAAGTTGATGAAGATGATATAATCAAGACATTTATGTCCCTTCGAAAGTATCGAATAAAATAATCACAAGAATAGCATTGTAAATCTCCGGTTCTCTTTTATGCCTTATTTCAATTATCGATATGGCTTTTGAACTATTTATACTATACTTAGTGGATGGTTTGAACTTAATCCATGAATTTAAGCCTTATTGTGTTATTTAGTGCATATACACCGAATCATGTTGTCAATTTTATAATTATTACCGAATTGTTGAAATAGATTTACCAAATTGTATATGAAAATTTTTGGACGGCATACTCTTAGACAAAATCCTAGATTCACCACTGCCAGACAGTGTCTCCAAGTGTTGGATTTCGATCGCCTGGGGCTACGATTGCTTGCCTGGCAAGCAAGCCCAGACGAGGGCGGCATCCAAACATGCCCCAAATGCACAAATGGCACAGGGTGAAAAGCTGACATTTTAGCCCAAAACGTGCGCTTGTTCGCTTGAACTTATCAGCCGACTTATCAGCTAGAATCTACAATATTTTTCTCTCACAACAAAACAGCTTCAGCCAACTTATCAGTCGGCTTTAATACCAGCCGAACAGGCCTAGCCAATTATGCAAGGTACCGATACCAAATAAGACAGCCGTTCGTTGTCCACACGAAAATGCCAAATAAGACAGCTACGTTTGTAGTCAATTATGCATGGTACCGATACCGTCTGTGTTTTTGTTTTTGGTTGTCGTTGTTGCTAACTGTGGTAGAAAAAGACCATTTGCCCTATTTACGTTAGCTTCAGGTTTCGTTTCCCTCAGAAGCAGGCAAGCAGCATGATGAAGATCCACCGATTTACCGCGAACAGGTAATATCTACAATCTACTGCTTGAACTGAGCAACAGATCCCCATTGCACGAAGCAGCCTATAAGGGTTTGACGTGAAATGGAGAAATCCACCGGAAGAACGCCCAGTATGGGTGATCAGCACCTCACTCGACTCATCTTGCGGTGTCAAACTCAAATTGAGCAAAGCCGGCTCATGGAGTCCAATTTCCACCTCGTATCATGGCATCATGTTGCGATGTCTCTTTCATTAGCACTCTTTTTTTTTACTTTATATAAATAAGAAACTTAGGTCATAAACTACACTTTTAAGTACTACAATAACATAAACAATGATTCAAAACCGGCATCAGGTTGCTGAAAATCAGTGGTACACCTTGAAAGGTGATCTTGGATGGCACCTGATATCATTTAAAACATGTATATTAATATTAATAGAAGTGGGTAATATAGAAACATATATATGCTTTATGATAATTTTAAACAAATTTTGTAATAGAAAATATTGATAATTTAGTTGTAGACTGAAGAGGATATTTAAGTTTTTTTTAATTAATGAATGAAGTGGTATTTTAGATGCAAATTTCAGGGACTATGTATATTATCTATCATAATATCATATGGGTAATTGCATGCAAATTTAGTTTTACTTTAGATGGTGTTCTTATTGTTATAGTTATAGGTGGGTAACTTAAATGTAGATTCATGGCTTACCTTATGCTGATTTACACAGTTGGTAATTATTTATTAGAAGATAGCATAGAGCCAACAACTATCATTCTCGATGGTGATATTAGCCTACGTAATTTATGGCCAGATAATTTCTGTTATTTGTGAGAACTTCTAGGATTTTTTCTTGTGGGGGTCGTGGGGATTAACATGCAGGGTCCATTAATGACCTCTAGTTAGAACTTATAGGATTTATTCCTAGCGTGATATACTTAAGCTTAAGTTATATAAGCTCTTGTTGCATCCCTTTCTATGACACCATGAATCTATAGTTTCATTTTAATTTTTTATCTAGTTGTTACAATTTTTCTATCCACGTGTTAAGTTAAAACTCTTAATATATATTTTATTCAAAAAATTATTTCCTATTTTATTCAAAAAGATTATAGGTTCTCGGTTGCCCTCTTGGTTCTTACACCATGGCACTCAACATTTGAATTTGTTATATTATATAATTTTATATGTAGTAGCTTTGTTTTATAAAACAAAGGGTGCTTAAAATTAATACCAATATTGATATGGCAAAATGATTCAGTCCAAATCTATAAAGTTATTCAAAATAATAACTTATGAAATTTATTATCATGGAGTATTGATATAAATTAAAGTGTGTCATTACTATGTGGTTCGTTAAGAGAACATTTTTTCATGTTTACATGGTTTTCACGGTGGAACACTACATTACGCTTACTTTTAACTTAATAGTAGTAGAAGTATATAACTTAAAAATATATATAACATACTTTATAGATATTAAATCATTTTCTATGATACCTAATATTAATATTTATATGTAGATTTGAGATATATTTTTGTTTACTTTTTATGGCGATCGAGGTGGATAATTTAGATAGAAATTAAAATGTGTCACTTTGTATTTTTCTTTCATAATGGTATATGGTTAATTTGAATGCAAACGTAAGGTTTATTTTGCATTATCTTTCATAATGACAGATGTGGGTAATTTATAAAAAATATTAGTATATTATTATAAATTATCTTTCATACGACGAAGGTGTGGGTAATTTAGATACAAATTTAGGAGTTATTTTAAATTATCTTTTATATATGTAGAGGTGGGTAATTTACATGAAATTTAGAGAGTTATATTGAATTATCTTTGATAATAACGGATGTGGGTAATTTATAAACAAAATTAGGGGGTCATTTTTAAATTATCTTTTATAATGACATTGGTGGGTAAAATTAGGGGTTACTTTATGTATTTTTCATAATGTAAAGGTGGGTAATTTTTTAACACAAAATAAAATATATTCAACAATTATTATTGACGATGATGATTTGAGTCTACCAAATTAAAGGTCAGATGTTTCTAATACTTATGAGAATTTCAAGGATTTATCTTTTTTCTAATGTGCCAGGTGAGAATTAACAGGGAGACTTCATTGGAGCCTAAAAAACTTGGTCTGTGGGGGAAGACACCCTAGCATTTCGCTTATGGTAGAAGACTTCTCACGTAGGTCAAAAAAATCTCCGAACCCCATGCCTGGCCCATACAAGGTGACACAGTTGCCATGTGAGTGCACTGGTCCTTAGACCTGGGTGAGGAGATTTTTTTTACCTCCGCCCGGCGAACACGCCCCCGTAGGGATCTAACCCGAATCGCTAGGGTGCTACTGGAACGCCTTGACCATCCGGTCTAGGCGCCGTTCACACTTTATTGGAGCCTCTAGTTAGTAAGATGAAGGTTGGAGTCTATCAAATTAAAGGCTATATGCTTTTTATTTTTGTAAAAAAATAGAATTTATCTTTCTTTAGCATGTTTGGTAAGAGTTAACATGAAGATTTCTTTAAAGCCTCTAGTTAATAATAGTAAGATATTGTGGAGTTTTATGGCACGGACAAGTGGATGCACATAGACGACTAATAACACTGACAATAACGAGAAACCCAACGTAGCCCTTACCCGAGTAGCCACCCTAGGCCCGCTCACGTCTCGCGACTGAGCGCCGCCACCGCCCACCACCGCCACCACCGCTGGTCCCCCTCCCTCACTCCTCTGGCATATCGCCGGAGGCCGAAGAGAGTGGGGATCCATCGTTTTTAATAAGTTTTTTTTAAGTAGATCGAGTCCTTAGGGTTAGGGTCTCTCCATGCCAAGTTTTTTGGTTTTGGGGATTTATCTCCTCCTCCTCCTCTCCAGCGACGACGAGAGGGCAGGGTGGAATCGTTTTATCCATGGCTGCTCTGTTGAAGATGGGGGCGACAATTACGGCGTCAGCATCTTCACCGGTACAACAACATAGAGACTTTTATTTCCGGACGACGACATCAAGACGGAGATGGTGTCGTCGCCATGGAATAATTTTCTCCGATCTCTTCTCCGTTTTATTGTGATTAGATCTGGCCACGATGAAGGACTAGAAAGAATAAGTTTCAAATCAGTCTTTGTCATTCTTCGGTGGCAGAAAGAAGAAGAAGGAAGACACCAGAAAAAAAGAAGTTTCTCAACTCTTCTCGTATGAATGTTGGCCGTCGTTTGTTGAACATCTGTTCTCAGGCCTTTTACCGAGTGTTTGCATGTACGGTCATCCATACTGTAAAGTGTCGGTTTTGAGATTTGGAGCTATTCACGGTGTGGGTACAATTTAGATGAGAATCAGTTTCTGGATATTTGTGTAATCCGGAGTGCTTGTAACGTGTTGATATCCTCAGCTATTATCTAATATAATTCTTCTTTCGTCGAAACAAAAAGACGACTAATAACACTCGATCTCAACACTGATTCCTGTTCTTTTCTTTTTAAACATTGTTAGCCTTGTATGTAGCACATTCTTTCTTCACAGCCGGTTCATCCATGGAACTATACAAAATTCTCTAGTACTGGTATATATGATATGAGCCGAGCACAATTGCACAAGCAGATCACAGTACTACGGAACATGCTCATACGTAAGCCAAGAGCTATTGCACGATGCCACGATCCATGCAAAAAATCCATCCTGCACCTGGTTCCCCTGCACCTACTAGTACTACACTAGCAAAACCCATGCCCGCAGCTGCAGGATGCAGAGTCGCGCCTTGACGCCCCTCCGAGTCCCGAGATCTCGCGCATCAGTCTCTGCAACGCGGCACACGACGACCCGCCCTCCTCTGCCGCGTTCCGGCACGCGGCCTTCGCCTCGGCGGCCTTCTCCCTCGCCTTCCTCCCCTCCTCCGACCCGCCCATCAGCGCCCGCACCGCGCGCTCCAGCTCCGCGTTCTCCACGAAGTTGCCCCGCTTCCTGTCCACCTCCATCGCCACGGCGACGCCCAGGCCCGCCACAAGCACGAACGCGTTCATGTGCTGCTCCGCATACAGAGGCCACGTCACCAGCGGCACGCCGTGCCACAGGCTCTCCAGCGTCGAGTTCCACCCGCCGTGCGACACGAAGCCCCCGATGGACGGGTGCGACAGGATCTCCTTCTGCGGCGCCCATCTCGGCCACACGAGGCCCCTCTCCTTGGTCCTCTCCAAGAAGCCTCCCGGGACCAGCTCCTCCACGTTGGCGTCGGTCGGGTACGGCGACCCGGCTGGCGGCGGGCCACGGAGCACCCACAGGAACCGGTGCTCGCTGCGTTGCAGGCCCTCAGCGATCTCGTGCACCTGCGGCATGGTCAGGTTGCCCATGCTCCCGAAGCAGAGCAGGACCACGGACGAACGCGGCTGCGCGTCCAGCCAGCGCAGGCACTCGTGCGACTGCTCGGCAGGCGGAGCAAAGGCGATCACGGGACCGATCGGGTAGATGGTCGGGACGCGGCGCTCGGGCATGCACCGGCCGTCAGCGATGGCCGCGAGGGCTTCCGGCTCGAGCTCCGCCACCGTGTTGACGATGATGCCGGCGGCCTCCATGAACCGGTTGGCGTGGTACATGCTCCACGTGTAGCCCGAATCCCTCTTCATCACGGCATTCGGCAGGAAAGCCGCTGGCACCGGCGGCATACCAGGCACGTCGAACGCCGTTTCCGCCTCCCCAAAATCCCCCGCCACTTCCTGGTCCAACGCCGGCAGCCGCAGCATGAGCGCGAGCATGGAGGCCGGGGACGTGAAGTACACGTACACCGGCAGTGCCAGCTCGCGGGTGACGTCGAACAGCGCGGTGCAGAAGTAGTCCATGACGACGGCGGCGACGGTGCATCCCAGGCCGGCAATGGCCGCCTTAGCGTTGGACGCTTGCAGCTGAATGAAGCTGGAGATCATGTCCTCCGGGCCGGAGAAGGCGGGGAGCTCCACGTCAGGGAGGCGGTGGAAGCGGATGTCAAACCCCGAGCCCGAGGAGGCCTCCTGCTCCACGATGTGCGCAAACCTGGCCATCGGCAGTGGCGCGAGGAGCACGGTGAGCGACATGGCGCGGTCGCCGCCGCCGCTCATCAGCATCCGCTTGCCGGCTTGGAGCATGGACGTCAGGTGGCCGGTGACGCAGAATGGGATGAGCACCACCGTTGGTGTTCCCATTGGAGGAGATGATTATTTGATTGGTTTCCCTTGGTCACCAAGAATTCCAGTACAAAAGTTCGGGGCTAAATGAAAATCGTCGTCAAGAACTAATCTTAGTTCCATAATCTCGCCTGATCTGAAGCACCTTTCTTGGTACTGCTAAATGAAGTTCACGGCAAATGTGCGCGGCTTGCCGCACGTAGCTGTCAAAATACAGTATCCACATCTAAAAATAGAAAAAAGAAAACCCAGCAACTCTTGGAATGCCGCCATATCAAAAAATGATAAAAACTACACGCAACAACTGCCTGTCTCCTCCATGCATACTAACATTTGTCTCCAAATAGGTTTACTATGAAAATTTATTTCATGATTCATCTAATGATAATTATTCGACATCATAAATTTCTTACAGATTTGGTCAAACTTAAAATTATCTGACTCATCGAAAAATGAGAATTGCACTCTTTTGGAGGGACTACTTGTCAAAGCAGAAACAGTTTGATTGGATGACCTTTGAGTGCTTGTATTTTCCAGGCCGTATATCCAACTCATGTTTTGTTTGCACCACTTGAGAGTTATTCTTGTTGGGTTGGTGTTTGAGGTAGAAGAAATGGCAGAGCATAATGAAATGGGAGAGGATGCTGATGTATATATGCTTCTCAAAGATGAATGAAGATAGAAATTTGCAGGATTTAGGGATTCAAATGGGACAGGTTGATTTTGTAACAATTCAAGAGGCCACGGAGGAAATTGCTAGTGGCATGGGAATGCTGAATTCATGTTGAAAGAATGACTCAAAGACGTCGTTAGAGATGACAGTCCGACAGTGCATGATATGGAAAATAAATCAGTGTCGGGACCTGATGGTTTTTCAGTTCTGTTCTTTAGAGAATTCTGTCCTCAAATTAGACTAGAGGTGTTTGAGATGCTTATAACAAACTACATGAAGGTAATGTGGACTTAGCCAGATTAAACTATGGAGTGAGTGTTGATTCCAAAAGGCATAGGAGCCAATTTAATTCAAGCTACAAGTTATCTTCAATTTTAGTTCATCATTTGCAATATGTTCTGTAATCTTCCCCTCAACTTGTTAATTTACCTACATTTCTTCCTCAGGTCACTTCACTATGTAAATATGCATATCCATGGATGTTCTTTTACATTAAGTGACCCTAGTGTATCTTTTTCTAGGATGGTAAAAAACAGTTGCAATATTTAGGAATAACAGACATGAGCAAATGATGGAAAAAAACAACTTGCTAAAGCAACTGTTTGTCAGTAATATTTGAACTCTACTTGACTTCGTATCCCTAATTACAGGTTCTGGAGAGCATAATGGATGAAGAAGGGGAAGAACTAGAGGCCCTCATTGGGCTTAGTTCACAAATATGTAAACTCATTCGTGTAAACTTTGATCAAGAACTAGAGAATGGTCAGAGTAAGGAAATGTTTGGGAAGATGCTTGTTGACTCCCTGAAAGCAAATATGAACCCAGCGGTTCATTGTCCTGGAACTATGAGGGTAATAATTGAGTAAGCCATATATTTGATGAAGTACAATTCTCATAATGCAGAGCTTTTCAACCAGTACAGCATGATGAAAGCATTATTGATGGTAGAACAAACACCCTCAAGGGTTGAGAGGCACACGATCTTCTTGGGGAATGCAGGACTCATAGAGCACAAAAACTCTTGTGGCTAAAGCAAAAGAATTGATGCGCGTAGCAATGTCTTCTGACAGGTTAAGGAGGAAGTAGTAGAACTTGTAAGTGCGTACAACTTTGTCATTTCCATATCGAAATCGTACGAGGGCTTACTTTCCTTCAACATTATATGAACTGTGCTTTCTCTGTTCACAAAATAATGTAATTATGGATTCCGTGTCGGTCAAACTAGCTCAAATTTAACCAAATTTATAGTAAATAGTATTAGCATTTATGTCTTCAAATAAATTTGTTATTAAAATATATTCTATAACTAATCTAATGATACTTATTTTGTATCATCAATGTTAATATTTTTTTATATAAATTTAGTCAAGTTCAAACTGTTTGACTCCTCGAAAAAAGAGAATTACATTCTTTTATGGATTGATGGAGTATTTGTTTTCTTATCAAGGTGCTAATATGCTCAGATTCATCTTCACCTAGTAATACCGGTTTTATTATGGACGATCGTTTGTTATATTTTGTGTTCTCAAACATATGTCATTGTGGTTAGATTTGTTGTATGGACTCGTGGTCCGATGGTGATGTATATTTTGAGGCATTATGTATGTTCTGGGCATGATGTAATCCAAATACTAATGGTATTATTATTTTGATATATTAAAATTATATTATGAAAAATGCAACATCTCACCGCCGGCCTATCCAAATCGTTGGTGATATGATAATACCGCTGTTGATGATAGTAGCAATACCGCCGGAAAAAACGCCACACCGGTGGTGATAGACAAGACATCACCGCCAGACCAAACTCAAGGGCGACGATGATGTCTGCTCAATCACCGATGGATCGTATGCCAGAACGACGGTGATATATCCGTCATTGAGATCGAACGCCAACCGGTTGCGATAGTTACTACATCACTGCCGAATCATACACTAGGCCGACGTTAATGTATCCATCACCGTCGGATCGTATGCCCAACCAACGTTGATGTCCCCAACATCACCGCCGGATCATATGCCAGACTGACGTTGATGTCTTCATCAACACCACTATATCGTACGTCCGACCGACGTTGATGTCTCCTTCATAACCGTTAGACCATCGTTGATGCCTCCATTGTTAACGCTAATGCTTCATACGTTCGACCGGCGGTGATATTCAACGTATTGTCACTGGATCGAACTCCGACGCAGCAATGATGGTAACGACATCACTGCCGAATTGAACGTCGATCTGGCGCTGATAACCGAGGTTATCACTGACGACTTTCACAAACAACCAGTGGCAAAGATAGAATAAATTAGAGGGGGTGCACTTCTCTTGTAGGCGTGAAAATTTAAGCTACAGTCATGGTGAAAATTTGATCCTAATAGTGATTTTTCAAAAAAAAAATTGTGGGTGCCACCTATGTAGCTTCGCCACTGCAAACAATGGCAATAACTGGCGGTGTTGGGGTGGGGGTGGGGGGTGGGGGTTAGAACCGTCGGTGGTGTAGTGCTTATTGTTCAACACGTGTTCACACCGTCGCCTGATGGTTATGTAGATTTTTGATGCGCCTGCCTGACCTTTTTTTTTTGACTAATAATATGTGGTGTCCTGTTACAAACATAGCACCAAACTGATCACGACGCATGCCGACGGCCCTTCTTCGTCCGTAAAACAGCGAGCCTCCCCAGCCGTCACGGCGACGGTGCCCCACCGCCGGGGCAGAGACCGCGCATGAGCTGCCGAAGCGCAACGTACGATGACCCGCCCTCCACCACGGCATTCCGGCACGCGTCCTTCATGTCCGCGGCCTTCTCCTTGACCTTCCTGCCCCCTTCTGTCCCGCCCATCAGGCCCCGCACCGCCGCCTCCAGCTCGGCTGCCTCCACAAGCAAGTCCGCCTTGGTGACGTCCATATTCTTGAGGTGGACGGCGACGCCCATGTCCCTGGCGAGCTCGAACGCGTTCAGGTGCTGCTCCGAGTAGAGCGGCCACGGCACCATCGGCACACCGAACCACAGGCTCTCCAGGATGGAGTTCCACCCGCAGTGGGTCACGAAGCCGCCGACGGCCGGGTGGGCCAGGATCTCCTTCTGCGGCGCCCAGGCAGGCCACACAAGCCCGCGCCCCCGGGTCCGCGTCAGGAACCCGGTGGGGAGCACCGTGTCCAGATCGGCGTCCGTCGGGTGGCGCGAGCCGGCGGCCGGCGCGCCCCGCAGCACCCAAAGGAAGCGGTGGCCGCCGCGCTCCAGGCCAGCGGCGACTTCCCTGACCTGCGCTACGTCGAGGACCCCGTTGCTTCCGAAGCAGAGGAACACGACTGAGGCCGACGGCTGCGTGTCGAGCCACTGGACGCACGCGTGCGACTGCTGCTCAGGCGCCGCGGCGGCGAACCAGATCACCGGGCCGATGGCGTAGACGGTCGGAGCCGGGCGGCCCGGCACGCAGTGGCCGTCCGAGATAGCGGCGAGAACCCCAGGCTCCAGCTCGACCGAGGAGTTGATGATGATGCCGCTGGTGTCCATGAGGCGGCGCGCGTAGTACTCGAACCACTCGTAGTTGCCGATCTTACTGCCCGACAGGCACGCCGGCATGTAGGACACCGGCACCGGCGGCAGCCCCGGCACGTCCACCGTGCCTTCTGCCTGCTTGATCCTGACGATGAGGTCCTCACGGATTCCCGGCAGCGGCAGGCGCAGCATGAGCGCGAGGAACGCGCCCGTGGAGGCGAAGTACGCATACCGGGGCACGGCGAGCTCGCCGGCCACGTCGAGCAGGGGCGTACAGAAGAGATCGAAGACGATGGCGGCCACCGGGGACGGTAGCCCGGCTATGGCCTCCTCGACTTGGGGCGCCTGGAGCTGGATGTACCTGAAGTTGAACTCCTCGGGGGCCACGCAGTCGGTCGGCGGCTCCACGGCGGGGAGATTCAGGAAGCGGATGTCAAGGCCAGACGACGACTCACGGCGCACGTGGTCCTCGACCTCGGACGCCTTGGCTGGCGTCGGGGCCTGCATGACTAGCACGGTCAGGGAGAGGGCACCACCGCTGGCGTCGAGCATCCGCTTGCCGGCAGCGATCATGGACATGAAGTGACCGGATCCCCAGCATGGTAGGAAGACCATGGTTGCGGCAGCCATTGATCATGGGCTAGGCCAACAGCGTGCTCTTTTGCTGGACGTGTTGGAGCCTTTGGAGGGATTGCAGCAGAAACAAGAATCAGAATATTGGCTTTGTTTTATACGAACATGGAGAACCAGATCGACGTAATCCTACTCCTGCAAGATATTTGTGGCCGTTGTTCTCGTCGATGATACCAGACTGGCATCAATCGAAACGACACCAGACGATAAGTGTGGCTCTAGTTTTTGCTAGTACATACTGTTGCGAGTATTTACCATTAGCATATGTGAGATATCTCCATTAATTCGGCTGTCAAGTCTAATTTTTTTAGGTTACACACCACAACTCAGACACTTATAACGCACGCACACTCACCCCCTATAAATACACGTACGCAAACCATACCCCTATGACCATCTTCGAAGACTCGGCCGGCAAATCCTTGAGATTGATGAAGTCATCGCATCGCTGTCGACGGGAATGTCGCCTACTACTGATACCCCTATGAGCGCCTCGCTGTCGATCGGAACATTGCTTACCACTACTACTCCTATGAGCATCTTCGAAGACTGGGCTGACAAATCTTTGACGAAGTCACCATAAGTGCATCGCTGTCGACGAGAACGTCGCCTACCACTGAAAGCACAGCGTGCTAGATTCTGGAATATTCGCTCCCATGGGGAGTCATACACAATCAAGAGTGCTATCTGATCCAATTTGCCGAGATACAAACAAGCTCAACATTAAAAGGACTTCGATGGCTTAGTAATCTACTTATGGTGGAATGTGTGAAATAGACAAAATAGGAGAATTTTTCAGCAAAACGGAGGACCACAAAAAAGCGCCATTTTTATGTCAAAGAAACCAATTGAACAAATCTAAATTGCTGAGTCAATAATCCCTTGGTCGCTCTCGGCTTTGTTTGGTTCTTTGTTCTTTGTATCCATGGCTTTCTTAGTTTCTTTGGACTTGGAGGTGTGCTCGGTAGTTTTGTCTACGATACGTAAATATTTGTGTAATTGTGTTCTCTTTATTTGTGCCCTTTTATATTTGTCTTTTACTCTTTTAGTAAAAATATGAAGGAAAAAAAACTCATGCTGTCATTGAAAAAAAAATACTGGTATGAAATTAAAACATAAGCAAAAGCAACTGCGTAATCCCTAGTTTGGAGCGAACATATAATGAAAGGGCAGCATGGATCTTGCCGTGAATTTTTGTCCACTGACTGGAGACTATTCTTAGACTTACGTGGCGAATTGTTTGTCCAAATATGAATGTATGATCATTAACAACCTTCATTTTTTTCGTAGACGCTGCTCTCTCTTTCGCCATTGGGTTGAGTCCATCGTTCCGCCTTGTCCTGTAGCCAGATTGCCAGAACTGCCCAGACAGCTGATTTGTTGCCTAGGCATAGACGCACAGTAGAACGGTGTGTCAATGTTGGTGTGTGGATCAAAAGGTGTATTGTATCGTTGTGACGACGTGGCCTTTGGGTGTTCCAAAGACCTCGATTTCTCACTTTCTTCCGTGCCAACGTATCGGCTTCGGAATGGCAGAGAGCTATTGGATCAAGAGATGAAGCAGAGGCCAATTTAACATTCTTCAACTATTATAGATCAGCGTGATCTCGTAACAGGGATGACAGTTGTTGCAGTTAGACTCGCGGGTGCCGGTGTCCACACCTTAGAGCAAGAGAACACAGAAGAGAGGTGGGCTGTGATTTTACGGCTAGCCGAAGCACAAGAAGCAAAAACATTGCAAGGGAAAAAAGAGTGGGTCATAGGTTAGCCAACTACTACCTCCATCCCAAATTATAAGACGTTTGACTTTTTTGGCTCCAAGTTTGACCGCTCGTTTTATTTAAAAAAATTATGCAAATATAGTCAAATTTAAGTTATTCTTGAAGAATTTTTATTAATAAACCAAACCACGACGAAAGAAGTGATATTTTACACAAATTTTTGAATAAGACGAGTGGTCAAACTTGGTGTTAAAAAAGTCAAACGTCTTACAATTTAGGATGGATTGAGTACTGCATATTTAAGTGGACTCATAAGTGGGTTGTATGAGGGCCTGTTTTAGTCAAATAAGTCACCTACTTATAAGTTAAAAAGTGAAAAAGTGACTTATTTTGTCAAACACCACCGGGCTTATAAGTTTTAAGTTGGTTCACCCCTGCTTAAAACTTATAAGTCACCCTTTTTCGCGTGGGGCCCACACTTTTAATGAGCTTATAAGTCATCTACAACCAAATAGACATGACTTATAAATTACTGGTTTTCAATCACCTGAGTTAATAGGTCATCTAACTTATGAAAACCAAATAGAGCCGGAGTCCATACAGCCAGCCGAAGACTATTTTATTAGTCTTGCTGTAAAGTGTGGGCACGGGTGTCAAATTGTAGTCTTGGGTCGTACGTATTGGATAAGGACTTGAGATGAATAATGATGGGTAAAATGAAGATGGATAGTTACATTTTCTCGGGATAGATAACCATCGCTTCGTGGACCCTAAGGTCCAAGCTGCAGTCGCCTCGGGGGCCCTCCCTCCTCCCCGGCTTGGCCGCGGCGGTAGCGAGAAGGAGAGGGTCCCACACATTATTTACAGTTAAGCAGTCTTTATGTTTATTCTAAATAAATTTATTGGTGGCATCATCACTGTGGTTTGAACGGGAGCTTGGTACCTGCAATAATGACTTCGATAATGACAATGATGACATCGATGGCACAAGAGTCGATTTCATTGGCAGTGTAACACTTTGTTGTTACACCATAAATCATCTACTGAAACATGTCACGAGCATCATGTTTATGTGTTAATACATGTGATAAAGTGTATAGATCAATTTTTGTGACTCAAAACGATCAACTAAAATACGAAACGAAAGTTGATTCGATAGTCATGTTATATCACTTATGGTTTAAAACTAATTTTTATTAAACAAAAATGCTATAGAACATGTATGTGATACTTCAATAAAGTTTTAAGTACAAACTTTATAGATGACAATAAAATACTTACGGTCGAAAAATGATATTACTAGCTAATATTTCCACTAGTTTAGAAATGACAAATGGAAATCAAATTCAGCTCAAAAACTTAGAAATTTTCAAAGTCTGTCAACATTTAGACACTGCTATATTTAGCAATTTATTGTGAGAGATTGGGTTAAAGGGTGGTGTAGTGTTATAGCTCGATTTGGTAGTCTTATGTGCCATCTTGAGCATGGTGAAGATGGTTTAGGTCCTAAAGCAATCGTTTGGTCGTGTTGAACGCTTTAAAATTCGTGCGTGTCACGTCTCGGGTTGGTTGGCGCCGGGTGCGCGGTTACCGCACGGTCTTCTCACGCCGTGCACATGGACGCGTCCCGCGCGGTCAGCCGTGCCGCCGCGCTTGGCCGGTCGAGCCGCCTAGGCTTGGCCGAGGCCGGCCGCAGCGAGCCGTTGGCCCGCCCCGCTTTGCTTTCGCCTCCGCCGCTGCCGTCTTGGTCTTTGTCGCGCGGCGCTTGCTGCTGTCGGCCGTCATCCGCGCATCGCTCACTACTACTGCGTCGCGACGCTGCCGCTGACGTCGCATTGTCATCGCGTTCGCGCTGATCCGCTGCACCTCTGCGCTGTTGCCGGTCCTGTGCATGTCGCCTCTGCCACGCGCACATGGGTGAGCCGCCGTCGCCATGCCATTTTTGGCACTGCGGCGTGAGGGCCACGCCGGTCGGACGCGCACACACATGGTCCGTAACGCCAGAGCGTGGGCCTCCCATTCTCGCCGCTCGCATCCCGCCAAGGCATGGACGAGTCGAGCCCACTGCCGCGTCGTCTCTCTCTTTCCTCTTTCTCCCTCTGTTCTCCGCCGCCGTCGCGTCGCGTCACGGTGAACCCAGAAAGCGAGCACCTCTCATCAATTTCTCGTGCTCGCGTCTCCACCTTCACGCCCCCTCTCCAGCCAACCTCACCCCACCTTGACTCGCATCACGCCGAGCTCCAATTTTGGAGCTTTGCCTGTGCGTGCCGTTAAGGCCCATCACCACCCGTGCCGTGGCCAGCCTTCACCACTTCACCCGTGCTAATTCCTTTGCACCACTAGCTCGCCTTGGCTCCCTCTCCACCATGCGCACACTAGTGGGAGCGCTACTGTGGCAGAACCGCCCGAAATAACATACTTACGGAGGCGCTCGTATTCCACCAGACACTAAGCACCCCGAAAGCAAGCTACAGCAGGTGGGTTTCGTCAAGCACACCCCAAGGGAGAGCCCAAAAGATCCACATTTTTCCCAAGGATCCAATAATGAGAATGAGTTACAAATTTAGTTCATTTTATACATCCAAAGTTCTTAAAAATTACATTATTATATTACCAAATGTCAGAGTGTGGAATATTAAACAAAGAATTTAAAAGAAACATCTATCGATAGTAAGCCAGGATTCCGTCTGTGCCCACCAGAAGAATCCTTCACACAATAGTACTCCTCATGTATTACCTGCAACAGGGGTAAATAAACCCGAGTACACAATGTACTCGCAAGACTTATCCGACTAGTGGAAATAATTTTCCGACTCCAAGGGAGATAATAAGTTTTATGGTTTGCTGGTTTTCTTTTGCAGAAAACAATACTAATAGTGAGTCCTTATTTATGTTATTATTTACAGCCATATTAATTTATTATCTAGCCATTCTATGTAAGCACCAATTCTACTTTCATAAGTGAAAGTTGAGCAATTAGTTCCATTTCATCATCTTCCAGCTTTCAGTTCTTACTACGATGCTAAACCGTAGACAAGCCATACCGGATCGCCCGATGATTCATGAATCAATGTTTCCAGCTAGGTACCCCAAAAATACATGCCCTGCTTGTACCCAGGCACAAGCAGAACCAACCCATCACCCTCCTGTCCTGGGGTCTAGGTCCCCGTCCAAACTTAGACTCCAAGCCCTCGCCCCTAAATCCTAGACTTAGTGCGGTGCAAGGACCTCCACCATCTCCGCCTCCAATTAGTTGGTCCGAAAAGAGCCGAAACCCACGACAAGAGAGCAACAAGTCTTCCCTGCACCCATACCCAAGTATGTGCTCGGAATAATAAATTTGTGACTTGCTTAGAGCCTTATGCAATGGCCGGTCCTTAACCGACACAGACGGGGAAAAAGTGTAACCAAACTATGCCCTGTTGGCCGCAGGACACAACCTCTTACACCCACCAGTACCCAAACTATATCCCTATCCGATCACCACTTTTCCTTTCTACCATTTTATCATGAGTAATCATAATTATCATCTATTGTGAGTAACGACAGGTTACTCACGCTACTAAAATCCTGAGCATAGCAGCTACTCGACCTATATTAGTAGGACTCATAGGTAGATATATTTATGCAAGTAGTTTCCATAAAATGCCTTGGGCAGGCGGTGGGTTAGCAAAGTCAGCACCAAAAGGCTCGGGGCTCCCTCCTACACGAAGATCTCCTCCTCATACTCCTCAATGACTTCTTCATAATCATGTTCGTCCACGGGCACGAACTCTACCAACTCATGATCTACATGCATGAAATGATGATGCAACACTTAGGAATACGGCAACAGCAACTCTTAAAATAAAAATACATCTATCAAGTTACTAACCTAGTCCTACCGACTAAGGTGCTAAGTTACCTATTATTACCACTAACTAGTATGAAGCATGACATATATTATCTTAGCAACTAAAGGTATTCTTACTCTTAATACCGATTTACTCTATATATAATAAAACAAGGGTACTAGCTATTCTATTTATCAACCTACTCTAGTGCTAGAAAATTTACAGTGAGTACATAATAATTTAATGAACCTACTGTAAAAACTTCATGACTAAATCTATCATCCATTTGCCACAATAATTCTTACAAATATTAATCTACATAATACTAAGCTCTCTAATTTGAATTTATGAAGCTATCATGATCACGAGTTAACTATAAACTAACTACACTAACAGATAGATAGTATTTTTGTGAACCTAACAAATTTTGTTTCACTATTTTTGGACATCTACATAATTTACTATCATTTTCCAAGTTCAGCTCAAAACTAAATTGAATAAGCATTTACTAATTTACTGGAAAATGAAAAACCGATTTCTATCACGCGGCCCACGAGCGAGCGGCTCGGCCCAACCCGACGCAACACGCGCGTGCTGCACCGCGCGGCCCAATCCGCGCGACGACGACCCATGACGGGAAGGACCCACGCGCCGATCATCTTACGGAAACACCCTCGACCTTTCCGGTAATAACGCGAGTACTAAGAGTACTATTCCCCAGTCTATGATTACGCAAAACAGTCCCTAGAATAAAATATCTTCGCAACGGCGATACCCCCGGGCACCCTCGTGCGTACCGGCGTGGCGGCGCTGGCATTGGGCGGTTTCTGGACACACAGCCCTTCCCCGCCCTAACTATGGAGCCAATACCTACCTAGGAGTGAACACGAAGCACTAGGCGAAGGAAGCGCGAGCTGTGACGCCGCAGCAAGGCCGGACCATGGTGGCGGAGATCCTGCATTGAAAACGATGATGTTCTAGTGAGCTACAACAACGCTTGGAGAGAATTGGGGTAGCTAGTGAGCTCAAAGAACTCACCACTGACATAGGCAAGGTGATGGTTCGACCGGAGGTGGCCCGAACCGAGTTGGCCGCGTGCGCACGGACGGTGCGGCGGCGCACGACGATGGTGGCAAGGCTGCATCAGGGGAGGCTAGACAGAGGTAGTGATTTGGCAAAGGTGCGCAAGGTGATTAGCAGGCGGAGGCAAAGCTAGCGGTGCAAGGAATTGACACAAGCTGCACTGGATAGGGAGCTTGCCTTCGACGCAGACTGACATGGTCTTATTGACCCGGCGGAACGACAGCTCCAAATTGAAGCACGGCACTGCGAGGCTCGCTGCAAGGTGGGGTCTGGTGGGTGGGTGGCTACTCGGTGGAGCCGAGGACGGGGTTAATTGGATTGAGGTGGCTCCACTACGATGAATTTAGAGGAGCGGGTCCGGTGACCACGGCGCCAGAGAAACAGGGAAGATAGGCATGGCGTGTCTCGTCGCTGCCGTGGCGCGACACGACGGTCAATCCGGTCTACACTCATGTACGGCTACAGGGCGATGGGGAAATGGCCAACGCGCTCAGGACAGTGGGCCGCACGGCCATAACCGCAAGCCGACGACGGCGCTCGGTCAGGGGAGGCAGCAGAGCAGCATCACAACGAGCGCGGATGCGATGACAAGGCAGGCGGGCAAGGCAACATGCGGGCAGGGCCAAGTGTGGCCACTCACTCATGGCACCGCACAGATGAAGCGTGAGGCGGCAAGGCGGCAGGCGGACGTGACGGCATGGTAGAGCGCACACGACGACTTCGCACAAGCGACCACGGCTAGCAGCAGCGAGTGGTGCGACGCGCGGGGTCAGCGACACGGTGAAGCGGTGCCAGTGGTCGAGCTAGGGCAACGGGCCCACGACGACGGCGGGGCTGGCCGAGCGACTCAGGTCGCAGGGAGCGGCGTGCGCGTGCGTGTGCGTGTGTGGGTGCTTGCATGAGCGTGGTAGTGGTGGTGCGGGGTGCGTGTTAGGGCACGGGAGCGGTGGGGTAGGTGCGCGCCTGGGCAAGCCAGCCATGGCATCGAGCCGAACCGTAGCCTGGTGACCGCGGCCAGGCACAACACCCGCTCGAGAATGTTCCTTGCACGCTTTTTAAAGCGTCCCAAAAACCCACCTCAAGGCTTCAATCGTTAAACCAACTATTTTACGCTCAAGATGGCATATCAAACTACTAAAACAAACCCTAGGACCATGCCACTACTTAACCCGATCCTCCTATAAAAATTGTCGAACTTAGCTTCGTCGATCCATTTTCCGACTTAAGAAAATTGACTAAGTTTCAATCGGTTTTGCGTCAACTTTGATTTCCAAGCTACCAACCATGCTAGCTAGTGACTCCCATTCTCGACCACAAGTATTTCATGTTACTTAGGAAGTTTGTACCACAAACTCTATTAAAGTTTCATCTATGAGTTCTATAGCATTCTCGTTCAATAAAAATTCGTTCAAAACACTAAGTGATACAATGCGACATGAAATATAACATTCGTTTCGCGTTTCCAACGAACGTTTCAAGTTACGTATATTGCTTTACACCCTATATTGCACATATTTACACATAAGTATGATGCTCATGCAGTGTTTTAGCAAAAGACTGTACAGTGTAACACCGAGGGTGTTACAGCTACCGCCTCCCCGCTGCCGCTGACGTGGCCGTGTCCGCCGTGGATCATCGCCGTGCTCGTCGCGCGCACGTGGCCAGCACTGCTTAGGTAGTCGTCGGCCGAACTACCACTTCAACCGGGTTCACAGTGTGTCCCTAGTGCTTATCTCCTATATATACCGTTCTGTTAGCGTTGTGGCTCCCGAGACGCGGTTGCCGCCGTTGCAGGTCGCCCGTCGCTGAGGAGAGCCCGCTTTACTTCACCCCGTTCATGTCACCACCGCCCATCACTTCATGTCAAACCCTAGGTGAGCGTCGGCCTCGTAGATAGGTTAGTGTGGGTCCCGTGTGGCCGACGCAAGCGCCAGTGCCACCGCTCGCCGCGCTGGAGCGCGCGGGGGAGGCCGGGGACCTTGCCGTTGTAAAGAGGAGAAAGGTCCGAGGGTTTTGTTGCAAAGTCGTTGTCTATAGAAATAGTAATGTGGACTACGGGTTGTTTTGCTCATAGTTTAGGGGCGTTTTTGCTAATGTGCCAGCACGCGCGGGATTCCACCGCCGTGAGCTGCCTCGCGCTGTAGGCTGGCCTCACGTGGGCCATGCCTGTGGGCCACCGCGCGCTCACGCGCGCGCTCGTTGCGCCGTGTGGGCCACGTTGGGCCAAAATGAGTTTAGCTTTTTTTCATGGAGAATAGAAATAGCTTTTTATTTTAATTCTGAGCTAAACTTTGATAATTAATATAAAATCATGTAGGTATCAAAAATTGTGAAACCAATTTTGTTAAGTTCCTAAAATTATGCTCTACTTGTTATTGTATTTAGTTCATATATATACTTGTTCATACCAGGAGTTATTAAATCATTTGAGAATGCTTATTATTATTAGGTTAAATATTGTAGGAATTTTTGTGGCAAAATGATGATAGCTTTAGCTTTGAAAAATTTACAGTAGCTTCATGGTATTATTATGTGCTCACTGTAATTTTTGTTGCTTTAGAATAGGCTTAACATAAGGGTAGTTAAATGCTCTTTCTTTTAAATATACATTAAATCATTAGTAGAAATAGAGATATATCCTTCATTTGTAAAGCTATGTGTTTGTTAGTTGAACCCAACACTTTACTTGATGAAGATGATAGTTAGCTTAGTATCTTAGTCATTAGAGCTAGCTTAGTAGTTTATCATGTGTATTCTTATTTTAAGAGTTGTTGTTGCCGAAATACTAAGTGTTGCATCATCATTGCAAGCATGTAGAGAACGAGTTGGTGGAGATCATGACCATCGGAGATCACGAGTTTGAGGAGATGATTGAGGAGCATGAGGAGGAGATCCTCGTGCAGGAGGAGGTCCCGGAGCCGCCACTGACTGACTGAGCTGACACCACGCTTGCCCAAGGCAAGCCCCGGTGCATAACCCTTATTTTGAATAATCACTGGATATATATATGTGATGTGCATTTACATTATAGGCTTATTGTTGAAACTACATGCATAGATATACCTACCTATGAGTCCTACTTGCTTAGGCCACATAGCTGCTATGCTTAGGCTATCGGTAGCGTGAGTAACCTGTTGTTACTCACAATAGGTGATTATTATTATCACTCTCATGATAAAATAGTGAAAAGAAAGGGAGACCGGGCAGGGATATGGTATGGGTATTGGTTGGTGCAAGAGGTTATGTCCCGCCGCCAACGGGCATAGCTTGGTTACACTGGTTTTCCTTTCCGTGTCAGTTAAGGGCTGACCATTGCATTGGATTCTAGTCAGGTCACAGACTTATTATCCTGAGCACATACTTGCTTATGGGGATGGGAAGGCTCGTTGCTCTCTTGTCGTGGGCTCGCTCTTTCTGGACCGACTGATTGGGGCGGGATGGTGGAGGTCTAAGCACCATATTGAGTCCAGGACTCAGGTGTGGGGGCTTAGAGTCCAAGTTTGGATGGGGACCTAAATCCCTTGACAGAAGAGTGATAGATTGGTCCTGCTTGTGCCTGGGGTACAAGCGGGGCATGTGTTTCGGGGTACTCCAGCTGGGCTACATTGATTCACGAATCGTCGTGTAATATGGTATGACTTGTCTACGATCTAGCACCGTAGTAATAACAGGAAGATGAAAGATGGTGAAATGGATCTGATTGATCAACTCTTGCTTGAAAGTAGAACAGGTGTTTGCATAGAATGGTTAGCTAATGAACTAGTCATGACTGCTAATAAAACACATACATAAGGATTCACTACTAGTATGGCTTTTTGCACAAAGAAAACCCAGCAAACCATAAAGTTTATCATATCATTTGGAGTCAGAAAATTATTTCCACTAGTCGGGTAAGTCTAGCTAGTACATTGTGTACTCATGGTTTATTTACCCCTGTTGTAGGTGCAGCTTGAGGAGTAGCTGTTTGTATGGAGGATTCTTCTGGTGGGCATAGGCGGATCCTTTTATCTTATCGTTAGATGTTTATTTTAAATTCTAGCTGTTTAAATTCGCACTCTGAACTTGATATTGTAATAATGTATTTCTGAGAATTCTTGATATATAAAATGGACTAAGTTTTGTAAACTCGTTCTCATTATTGGATCATAGAGGAAAAACATAGATTGTTCGAGTTCTCCCTTGGGGTGTGCTCGATGGAACCGTCTGATGTAGCTTGTTTTTGGAGTGCTTAGTATCTGGTGGAAGACGAGCGCCTCTGGAAACGTGTTATTTTCGGACGGTTCTGCCATAGGCAGTCCGTCATTTGTGGTTACTATGTGCAAGGGTACACATCGACACTCCCCGTGGGAATATTAACTCCAAGTCATCAACCTCATCGTCGATGGTCGTGGAAAAGAAGAAATCAGGCATCCAACCTGATGAGTTAAGAATTAGAGGTGCTAAATCTACGAACAATATTATATTTAATGATTCAACGGCCGATGTTCTTTCATCATTTAGATGCCACTCTCTCCCCTTCCTCCTCGCCGCCGCAGGAGGGGGCTAACAGCAGGGCTGTGCAACAGTGAGGATGGTGGCGGCGGGGATTTCTCCCTGCTGCTCCTAGTGGGGGGCTCCCTCTCGGCAGCGGCTCGCTTGTCCCTGGTCACCGGCGCGTGGACCCACGCCATGGCAACCGGATCCGGTGAGGCCAAGGAAGGATATGGAGGGCCCGCGGTGGGCTCCGCCTGGTGAAGCTTGCGCATCGCATCGGAGGTGGCGGCAGCGGCTCGTTGTGGTGGCCGACGCTCAGATCCATGGCTTCGACGACCGATGCCGGCGAGGCAAAGGACGGATCTGGTGAGCCCGTGCACTAGGCGAACAATGTGCCGTCGGTTGTGAGGAGGCTCGGCGCTAGCGTGCACCAGCCACGAGGGTGCTCGACGACGTTGAGTAGCAGCCAACGAGGCGAGAGTATCGGATATAGAAGATTAGGCCCCGCACACGCATCGCTGGCTAGGCCAGGTGGCAGTCGGGTGGCTAGTTCTACGGTTGAAGCCGCGCGCCTCTGCCGAGTGTCTCAGCCCCCGTGAGCACGCACGCCGGCTAGGCCAGGTGGTGGCGGATAGCCACGGCCGCTACCAGAGGCCCGCGCATGCCACTGCGCCCGTGCGCTCGCTAGCTAGGCCAGGCAGCCACCGGGTGGTCGGGGATGCAGCCAAAGCCACGCGCTCATGCGTGTCTGGGTTCGCGTCCGTGTATGCTGATCGGCTGGCGGCCTAAGCGGCGACGACCAGTCCTCGGCAAGGAGAAGGCGGATCTAGCGGAGGTGGTTTTGTAGGCAGCGGTGGCCTGGGAGTCCAACGAAGCGGACGTGCATCCTTTCGGCTCGCGTCTGATCATCTAGTTTCGACTGGACGACGACGGATGAAGGTGGGCTAACCGGTGACACATGGCGTCACCTCACTTGAAGCAGATGAAGATGGCACCAACGGAGATTCGTAGCGATGGCACACTAGGGGTGGCGACGACTTGGCGACTTCCACTGACCGAATCTGGCCCTTCTAGGAGAGGATGTTGGGAAGCACAGATGTGCTGAAATTGTAGTTTTTTTTGTATATATTCTCCTCTTTGTTGAGGCGTGAGTCGTGGATATAGAGGCCGGATTAATGAAAATCCATTATAAAAAAAAGATGTGTTTTAGTCTGGTTCTAAAATGTAGGTTCCTGTGACAATGTTAACGTTTTGGGATTGGTCAGTGAATTTCGCATTGAGGACTGTACTCTAGCTTAGGTGATCGACAATGCTTTTTTCACCTAGAGCATTGATCAAGGCCACTAGGGAAGAAGATGATGTAAGGACTTACATAGAATATTGATTTAGTTTTAGGTTCTTTCATATGTAATTCAAGGATGTATTGTGTCAACTTTTAATACAAATTTTCATTCGCTTCGGGAAAAAAGGATTAGGTGTGGGTGCCTATCAGGTGCGAAATATAAAGGTAATCAAGCATCTAATAGTTACCAACAATAAGTTTAGTACTGTGGCCTTAGATTTTCAATTAATTTTAAGAACAACTCCAAAAGACTAGATAAAATTAGATGCTAAATTATAAAATTTAGTCATTATATAAAATAAAAATATAAAGTTTTACAATAGTCTAGCTAAATTTTCTCTGGTCTATATTTAAAACGGTCATGTCATCTGTTTTTTCAGGAAGATCCGATCGGTTTCGCCTTCGTCGACCGCGTGAGGCCCTAGCTACGTCCCATGGAGACAGCCAGCAGCTGCGCGTGCAACTGTCAGCAAGGTCTGTCCCATGGCCAGCACCGCCTGTTACCTGTCCCCTAGCATACGTGCTGCTTCCAGGAAGGCCCAGGCAGCATTGCACCAGCCAGCAGGGCTCGTGCTCGTGGTGGTCAGCGGCAGCCGACCGGCCGCAAGCCCGCAACACTGGCAGTTCGTTTGGCTAAAAAAAAAAAATTAAAATACTATTTTGATTGATTTGTTGTGATAGAAAAATATTGTTGTGGCTGAAAAGACAAGCCGAAAAACGAACAGAGCACACACGGGAGAGGGCGGCGCTTGAGAATTGATTGGCTAGACAGATAGACTCGCTATGAAAATATGACCGACGAGAATGGTGGGACATTTAGCTGAGCAAAATGAAAAACAATATAAATAGACTATTGAAATGTTTTTTAGAGCACAATAATTATAAATAACTTCATAAATACATCTGCCTAGTCCTTTGGAGTTGCTCCTAAGGTACTATAAAATACGATGGTTTCGAGCACTAGGTAGGCCCGTGAAACGAACATGTGAGTTTATTTGGCGAAATTTCAAGCTACTACAACCTCATTTTCCCATTGAAATCCAGTTATTGCTGGGACTTCTAGTATTACTGCCCACTTACATCAATGGCTCGGGGTAATGGGCAGGGTTAGAGAACTCAAAACAGAATACAAGGAGTACACCATTGGATGGCTGATGGTTTCATGCCGTGAAGGAAATGCACAGAGGCCAGAGCCTTGTCATTGAACTCTGTCGGCATCACTTTCTCGGGTGCACGGCACCTTCGACGAGCGCATGACAGAGACTCTGCAGCGACACGTTCGATGATCCGCCCTCCTCCACTGCCTTCCGGCACGCGGCTTTCATCTCCATGATCTTGTCCCTAACCTTCCTCGCCGTCTCGCCGTCGCCCATGAGAGCTTTGACCGCTCGCTCCAGCTCGGCCGCCGCCACAAAGTTGTTCCTCTTCCTTTCCACGTCCATCGCCACGGCGACGCCCATGTCGGCCACCAGCGTGAACGCGTTGTAGTGCTGCTCGGCGCCGAGCGGCCACGGAACCATGGGCACGCCATGCCAGAGGCTCTCGAGGACCGAGTTCCAGCCACCGTGCGTGACGAAGCCTCCCACGGCGGCGTGGGCGAGTATCTCCTTCTGCGGCGCCTTGGTGGGCCACACGAGCCCTCTGTCCTTTGTCCTCTCCAAGAACCCCGCCGGAAGCAGCTCCGCGAGGTTCCCGTCCGTGGGCATCTTCATGCCGGGCTCCGGCGGCCCGCGCAGCACCCACAGGAATCGATGCCCGCTGCGGTCCAGGCCGTGCGCTATCTCGAGCGCTTGCGGCGCCGTGAAGCAGCCTTTGCCTCCGAAGCAGAGGAACACCACGGAGCCCGGAGGCTGCGAGTCGAGCCAACGCACGCACTCGTGGCGCGCCTGCTGGCCGGCGGCGGGTGGGGTGAAGGGGATCACCGGCCCGATCGAGTACACCGGAGGGGCCGGGACACCGCGCGTGCACCGCCCGTCGGCGATGGCCGCGAGGATGCGCGGCTCCGCCTCGGCAACGGTGTTGAGGACGATGCCTCCGGCTTCCATGTAGCGCCTGCCGTTGTACAGGAACCAGTTGTAGGTCGTGATCTTCCTGTTCTCCAGCCCCGTCGGCAGGCAGGACGGCGGCACAGGCGGCAGCCCCGGCACGTCCACGCCGCCTTCCACTTCTTCGAACTCGACGTCGCCGGCGACCTCCTCATCGAGCGCCGGGGAGCGCAGCAGGAGCGCGCACATCGCGGCGCTGGCGATCAGGTACACGTAGGCCGGCACGCCGAGCTCGAGCGCCGCGTCGAACAGCGTCGTGCAGAAGATGTCGACGACGAGGCCGGCCACCGGGCACGTCAAGCCGGCGACGGCCGCCTTGACGTGGGGCGAGTACAGCTGCACGTAGCGGGATACGAACTCCTCGATGCCCGAGCTGTCGGTTGGGGGTGCCACTAATGGCAGATGGTGGAAGCGGATGGCGAGGCCAGTGGCTTCCTCCTGGCGTATGTGCTCGGTGATCTCGGACGCCCGCGTCGCCTCAGGCTCCGGCATAACGAGCACGGTGATCGTGAGGGGCCGTGCGCTGCGTGCGAGCAGCCGCTTGCCGACCTCGAGCATTGGCACGAAGTGGCCAATGCCCCAGACGGGCACCAGGACGACGGTCGGAGTAGCCATTGCTGGATCGGCGTTTGTAAAATGGGACAAGGAACAAGATGGGTGGGGGAAGTGGCTAATAATACGAGCGAATTCATCATTGGAGCGGCTTTGTTTTGGTTTTATTCCAATCCAAAAAGTAAAAAACAAAAACAGAGAGGCAAATAAAGAAATCGAGGTTGGGGTCCCATATATATGGTAGGTGAGATCAACGATGATAATCTCATCACCCGAATAAATGGACGGTGAGAAGGGCCGAGCTCTAACGTCTATGTCGGATCGGAGGGACTGTACCCATCTAAGAGGACATTATTAGCTTGATTTGGTGCAGGAACTGTCATTTTCGTGCGTGTATATATATGGTCCACACGTGCTCTGTTATTTACTGGTTAATTCCGTGAGACCAAGCTTAATTCCGATTGCACAATAAATTAGTTATTAGAGCTTCTCCAGCAACATTCACTACTAGACCTTCTATCCCCAATTTCGATAGTAGGGAAAAAAAAAGCTCTGGCAGACCCTCTACTAACAACATATTCGCTTGTTGGTTTCAGCCAGAGTTCATCAGCCAGCTAATATTGTTTTTCTCTCATAACAAACCAGCACTAACCGGACTTATCAGCCCAGAAACCAACCAGCGAACAGCCGTAAATCTCAAGATTTGTTGGTCTCCTATTTTCCTCCTACTACCCATTCATGTCGGGCCCTACTGGACTGCCTGAATTTTTCATCCCCATGACCGCGACTCCTCCTAGCGCCTTCCCTTCCCCCTGGCGCAGCTGGCGTGGCAGGGTCCTACCCCCGGTGTGGCACCTGTATCCCCGGCGCGGCGCCTGCCCCCGGCATGGGTGGTCGTCCCTACCTGGCGTGGTGGCGAGCCCTACCCCAACGGCGCGGCTCCCCTGGCGCGGTGCTCGTCCCAGCGTGGGCGTCCATTCTTGGCGCGATGCCTGGCCAGTGCGGGACTGCCCCAACGGCGAGCCTTGCCCCGATAGCATGGCCTGCCCTAATGGGCAGCTATCCCGGTGGTGCGGCGGGCCTGCCGACCTTGCCCCGTTGGACGTGCACCACCACCTCTGCTTTGCTGGTGTTCATCTATGGCAAGAAGAATATGATAGAGATGTGGGTCCTACATGTCATTCTCTATAAGGACGGATTTGAGAGGCCTGTTTTAGGTGGCGTTGCTGGAGAAAACAACAAAAAATGAGTAGTGTTAAAATAGATGGCTACCCAAGCAAACAAGTAGCGAGTCTATTCCGGGTAGTATTGTTGAGAGATGCTCTTATGCACCTGAGGTTGCATACTTACATGTCCACTGCCTTACTCCTTCAACTACGAAGTGAAGATACTGGGTTACATGCATTGGATTTATTTGATTGTTGACACGTTATAGCTTATGTATATTATGTTGTCACAAGAAAGGTTGTGCACAATTTAACTTTGTTATAACATGTACAATTCTCTAGATTCATATCTCTACATAAGGATAAATGCTAACATAAAAACATGGAGCTACTAATTCTTGCAAGATACTGATCGTCCACAGCCAAACCTCCACTGAGGCACTCAATACAAAATAAGCCAGGGCACACATCATAAGTGTCCATGTCCACTACAAGGCGCAGGTGGCTTCTTTAGGTTTGTCCTTGATTTAGAATGTGAGGTGAACTCTTCTTTACTTGTTTTTTTACCAAATAAGTTTGTTACATAGACGGAATAGAATGGAGTATGATCTTTTAGAGCCTATGCAATGATCTTGTGTAGCAGGATTTTTTTTATGTAGGCACAAAATACATATCATTGCCTTCTCTATATTTTTGCTTAGAAAGGTCCGGCAAACTAGCAATACAAAATATGTGTAATTTGGGACAGCCGCAGAAACATCTTGAGCTTTGGTTAGAATAATATCGGTTGCCTTTTCTCTGACTTTGCTTAAAGTTGTCGCTAATAGGATATTCATATTGTATTTCGGGCCATCCTACGAGGTGCTAGGTAGCATGCCTGATGGTGTTGGCAAGTTCAAAGTGCTCATGAAAGTTGTGTTTTGTTTTGAACTTATTAGAGATATAACTATGGGATTGTTGTTAGTGAAATCTGAGCAAAGAGTTCTATATGTTAGTGAGCTAAGCTTTTATCACAAATGGTGGATGCATAGCTTTTGGTCACAGGAGGTGGAGGTAGGGCCGTAGAGATATTGATGGCTCGCTCATGCGCAAACTTCATGTTTGTGAGCTTCTAATCTATTTTGTACTTATATGAAAATGTTCAATCTGACATTACATTCGGCCAAGCTCATATATGAATGAATCAATGTCCATGTATGTATGCTCGTATTAATCGATGTCCATGTCTGTATGGTTAATATACGTTGTAATGGATGTCCGCGCATTGATAATAGAATAATAATTTTGGGGTCATTATGTACAGATTAGCAACATGGAGCCGTCAATTTGGGGTTGTGGTGTAGTGCAACAAGTGTCAATGATGATCCAACCAAGTGTGACGTGACTTTACCATCGTCTAACCATACTCTCCCGTTCTTACAGTGAGAGCACGGATATACTATTCCCTTCTGATTCTCCCTTAAACATTCTCCTTTTCAGTGTCAACAAACTTTGGCACTTCTTCAACGCCACACGATGCCAACTTCGATGTATTGCACATCTATCTTGATCGCTAAATATTTGGGCTTCCCGCACTCGATTTTTCCAACCGCCAGATCCGTGGTCGTTCTGATCTCGTGCATCGTCATGGGTCCTCGTCATGGGTCCTCACCAACGCCCAGGCTAGTGGAGTTCAGCGTGTTGCCGTGTTGGAGACCGCACCTGCATGCGTGACGCCAGGGCCTCGCCGTCTGTGACTCTGTGTGCCTGCATGCGTCCCTCGCGCATTCTGATCCAGTGCAGCAGCCCATCCATCGTGGCCGCAGAGGATCCTGAGCGGGGATCCCCATGAGGTGACCATTTTATTTTTTGTATGTTTTATTTGGACCTCCTTTGAAAATTTTCAATTTGGCAAATATTTTTCAATTTTGCTTCCATAAAAATAATCTGGCTAATTTTTTTGTTTTGTTTATTTAATATTTTTATATTATTTGGATAATTTTTTGTTCATTTCATCTGGATCTAATGGTCATATGAATGAATAAAAAACAGTCAATTTTTATTTTTATTTGCAATCGAATGTTTTGCATGCCATCCACGCTCAGGTGTCACGTGCCTCTAAAACACCAGAGCGTAGACTAGACAGGCCCATCTGCCTATATATTTAGATTCGGTTTGGCAGAGCTTTTTCATCAGTTTCAGAAGTTGTTTGGAGCCGTTTTCTGCTAAACAGGGTAAAGTGAAATAGCTTTACTGGTGAAGCCCCTAAAAACATACTCTCACAATGATTTGGGGTGGGATTGAGTCAAAAAAAAGTGGCTTCTCCCGGCTCCTCCTCTAGGCCCCTAAAAATATGCTCTCACAGGGAAGCCATTTTGCCAAACGGTTTATCAAAATCGTTTCAGCTCCACCGGTGGAACTGTTCGTGGAGCTGAAGCCAAAAAAATGACTTCACTAGTGAAGTGAAGCCCTGCCAAACGAGGCCTTAGCTTCGAGCCAAAAAAATAATAGATGCATCATTGAATCTTATATACTAGTATATATGGATAATTTGTGTTGAATATTATATGGATTTAGGCCCATATTTTATTTAATAAATAAATTAATTCTAAGTTCATATTAAATGTTGTGGTATAATATAGTTTTAGTCTCGTATGGGATTTTGACTGATCGTTGACTCGACTTAAATAGGTTACATACGTGTGCACCTATAGAGAAGTTGAAAGAGGCCAAAGACACGCTGCTGCAGCGCCACCGTCGCCGATCAAGGCTTTTTGGCGATTTATTTGTGGTTTTTTGTATGTGTGGGTTGGTTTTGCCACTTGGGCTGGCTAAGGAAGAGGAAGGGGTACATGCGCTAATGTGGACGAGTTAGTTACGGATCAGTTACCATTCACTACGGTGGTGATTACTCGTAATCACTTCGACTCTTCGTCTCCCTGTTGCCTCACGCAAGCCTTACCACACCTCCCTCCTGTCGAGTTGCATCCGAGTACTCCCCGTCCCATCCTCTGCGAGCACAGAGTGTGGGAGAGCAGGCCTCCGGAACCGGCGTTCACATCGGGACACCTGCTCGGGTGTGTGCGGGCGATCAGATTTTTGGGGAGCATCTCCACGACTGCTCACCGTCATCTTCATCTCCTTCCTGGTGGTGCCTATACTTCCTCGGATCAGCTTCATCTACTTCCCGGTGGACGTTTGAGGGACGGCACTCCATCCCATCCTCTGCGCGCACGGAGTGTGGGAGAGTAGGCCTCCAGAATTGGCGTTCGCATCGAGACACTTGCTCGGGTGTGTACGGGCTATCAGGTTTTTGGGGAGCGTCTCCACGACTGCTCGCCGTCTTCTTCATCTCCTTCCTGGTGGTGCCTCTACTTCCTCGGATCGGCTTCGTCTACTTTTCGGTGGACGTTCGAGGGACGGCACTATGTACATCTTCCTACATCAACTACGGTCCATGACTTTGAGCAACTCACCATGAGTGGGTCTAGAGCCACCGGTGCCTTGAGCATGGGTCTCTCCGCAGGGTACATCTCTATTATCAAATTGGTTAAGTTTAATCTCTTTTTCGCCATGATCAGTATGATGTTCATCAACATATTTGCTACTAATTTGAGTAGTAGTAAAATCACACAAGTGCACATATTTGTCATCACAATTTTGCTATTGTTTTTCTGGATTAATTTTAACATGAAATTGCCTAAATTCCTAACAATCCAAAAACCTGATATTAGGTAATTTTCTATTAGTGGTTTTGTTGCTGCTTTGAAGCCAAATGATTTTGATGGAACAAATTACAAGATATGGCATGCTAAGATGGTGTTGTGGTTAACTGCTATAAATTGCTATCACGTTGCACAGGGGAAGCCTGAACAATTTACTTCTGAGGAGGAGCAAAAGTTCTTGGCAAACGGTAACCTATTTTGAGACGCCATAATTAGTGCACTTCATAGCAAGTATGAGAACAACTACATCACTTGCACGACAGGCAAGGATTTATGGGATGCACTTGATGCAAAGTTTGATGTTTCTAACGCCGATAGCGAGCTGTACATTATGGAGCAATTGTTTGACTACAAAATGTTTTACAAAATGTTTGACTACAAATTGTTTGACTACAAAATGTTGAGGAGAGGGCGAGAGCAAAAGACACGCGTGGAAAAGGCGTTGAGTCTTCTAGTGACAATATGGTGCAAAAGAAAAAATTCAAATGCATCTCATAATAATAATAAGAAGAACAAGCAAGGGAACAACTCGAAGCCTAAACAAAC
The DNA here is from genome assembly GCA_904845875.1 of Miscanthus lutarioriparius. Classification (NCBI taxonomy): domain Eukaryota; kingdom Viridiplantae; phylum Streptophyta; class Magnoliopsida; order Poales; family Poaceae; genus Miscanthus; species Miscanthus lutarioriparius. The sequence goes on from CAJGYO010000003.1 coordinate 21,724,960, forward strand.
AACCACTTTTAAGAAGAAAAAGAACAACAAAGATGGTGGTTGCTTTGTTTGCATGAGTGATGAGCATTGGGCAAGTTCGTGCCCAGATTGCAAATTTAAGCAAGAGAAAAAATCTGCAAACATGGTTGTTAGCGAGGCTGAAGGAGGAACATCTGGGTATGGTAATTCTTTATGTATTGTTTTTTAGTTTGTCATTCGCTTGAGTGGTGGATGGACACTTGGGCTAATATTCATGTGTGGGCTGATGTTTCTTTATTTTCTTCTTATCAGGTCAGCGGGACTGGCGCCTTGCTAATAGGGAACGGGTCCCATACGCATGTTCTTGGTGTTGGTACAGTCATTCTGAAGTTCACTTTGGGAAAGATGGTGCTGCTAAAGAACGTGCAGCATGTCCCCTCCATAAAAAAATTTGGCTAGTGGCTCTTAATGTTGTCGAGATGGTTATAAAATTATCTTCAAGGCCAATAAATATGTATTATCAAAGTATGGAGCTTTTGTTGGTAAAGGTTATGATTGCGGATGCTTGTTCCGCTTATCCTTGCATGATGTGTGTAATAAGATTGTGAACAATGCTATTATTCCTGATGAGTCAAATATTTGGCATTCACGTCTTTGTCATGTTAATTTTGGTTGTATATCGCGGCTTGCAAATCTAAATTTACTTCCAAAATTTAGTTTGGTCAAAGGTTCTAAGTGCCATGTATGAGTGCAATCTAAGCAACCTCGTAAGCCTCACAAGGCTGTGGAGGCGAGGAACTTGGTGCCATTAGAACTAGTCCATTTCGATCTATGCGAGATGAATGGAGAGTTGACTAAAGGTGGTAAAAGAAACATCATGACTTTTATAGATGATTGTACTATATTTTGCTATGTGTACCTGTTAAAAATAAAGGATAAAGCGTTGCATTATTTAAAGATCTATAAAGCTAAAGTAGAAAATCAACTTGAGAATAAAGTTAAACGGTTAAGGTCTGATCGTGGTGGTGAATACTTTTCAAGTGAATTTTCTTAATTCTATATAGAACATGGAATTATTCATGAGAGGACACCGCCATATTCACCACAGTCCAATGGGATTGCCGAAAGAAAGAACCGCACTCTAACTGAGTTGGTTAACGCCATGTTTGAGACAGAGGGTCTATCTAAGGAATGATGGTGTGAGGCTATTTTGATAGCGTGTCATGTCTTGAATAGAGTTCCTACTAAGAATAAAGAAATCACACCATTTGAGGAATGGGAAAAGAAAAGATTAAATCTCTCATATTTGTGCGCTTGGGGTTGTTTTGCCAAAGTGATTGTGCCAATTAACAAAAAGTGCAAACTTAGACCTAAAACTATTGATTGTGTTTTCCTTGGTTATGCTATTCACAGCGTTGGATATAGATTCTTAATTATAAATTCTGGGGTACCTGACATGCATGTTAGTACTATCATGGAGTCCAGAGATGCTACATTTTTTGAAAGTGAATTTCCTATGAAAAATGCACCTAACACAACTAGTCATGAATCTATAATTCCGCATGAGCAATTTATTTCGATAGAACATTCTGAGGAACCCCATGTGCACAATCCTGAGGAGGATGACATTGTAGTCACTCGAAAGAGTAAGAGACAACGGACTGCAAAGTCTTTTGGTGTGGACTATATTGTGTACCTTGTGGATGATATACCAAGAACCATAGAAGAGGCATATTCCTCTCCTGATGCAGACTTGTGGAAGGAAGCAGTACGGAGTGAGATGGATTCAATTATGTCTAATGGAACTTGGAAAATTGTTAAACGTCCTTATGGATGTAAACCAATAGGATGCAAATGGGTGCTCAAGAAAAAGCTTAGGCCTGATGGTATAATTGAGAGGTACAAGGCAAGCCTTGTGGCCAAGGGTTATACCCAGAAAGAAGGTGAAGATTTCTTCGATACTTATTCACATGTTGCTCGATTGACCACAATTCGAGTGTTACTTTCTCTGGCTGCCTCTTATGGTCTTATCATTCACCAGATGGATGTAAAGACAGCTTTCCTAAATGGAGATTTAGAGGAGGAGATCTATATGGATCAGCCAAATGGATTTGTAGCAAATGGTCAAGAGGGCATGGTGTGTAAATTTTTGAAGTCCTTATATGGCCTGAAACAAGCTTCTAAACAGTGGCATGAGAAGTTTGACAGAACTTTGACATATGCCGGCTTTGTTGTGAATGAAGCTGACACATGTGTGTACTATCGGTATGGTGGGGGCGAAGGAGCGATCTTGTGTTTATATGTTGATGACATACTGATCTTTGGAACCAACCTTAATGTGATTAAGGAGGTTAAAGACCTTTTGTCCAATAATTTTGAGATCAAAGACTTGGGAGAAGCTGATGTAATTCTTAATGTCAAGCTGCTAAGAGAAGGCAATGGTAAGATTACACTTTCACAATCTCACTATGTCGAAAAGATGTTGAGTCGCTTTGAGTTTAGTGACTGTCAACCTACTCCTACGTCTTATGACCCTAGTGTGCTATTAAGGAAAAAATCAAAGAATAGCAAGGGATCAATTGAGATACTCCCAAATTATTGGTTCTCTTATGTATCTGGCTATAACTACAAGGCCTGATATCTAATTTGCTGTGAGTAAACTAAGCCGATTTGTGTCAAATCCAGGAGATAATCATTAGTGTGTTCTTGAGAGAGTACCGCGCTATCTCAAAGGTACTATGAGCTATAGCATTCACTATATTGAGTACCCGAAGGTACTAGAGGGTTTCTGTGATGCTAACTGGATATCTAATGCTGATGAGATTTATGCCACAAGCGGATATGCGTTCTTGCTTGGAGGTGGCACTGTTTCCTAGAAGTCTTGCAAGCAGACTATTTTAACAAAGTCAACTATGGAAGCAGAACTCATAGCATTAGACACCGCTGGCGCTGAGGCCGAGTGGCTTCGTGAACTTCTTATGGATTTACCGGTTGTAGAGAAACCTATACCGTCTATTTCTATGAACTGTGTAACACCTCGGGTGTTAGCCTTGCATAACTTGACTTGCATAACATAAGCATGATCATCACGCATTCATAAACAAGCATTTACAATTGAAACATTTGATTGAAACGTCTGCAACATTGTTATCGCATGTTTCTTTGTACATATGCAAATGATCATGAATGAAAGCATGTACTTGGTAGATGTGAGTCACAAAAACATGTAACCACACTTGGGTTAGCAATTAGAGCATTGTTCATGAAAGTCACTTTTCATAACCTAAGCCTTTAAGTCATGTTTCATGTGATTACACTAAATGGCCCTATGAGTGACTACTAAATGAAATGATTGAATGACCTTGCAAATTGCTTAAACATGCTTAGGATATCTTCATGAACAACTTTGGTATTTAGGGCTAGGGCTAGTTTGGTCATTAAGCCATGCTTTGATGTGTTTCATCATTTAAAAGTGACATGTTTGACTAAAGTTGAACTAGGTGCTAGAGACCTTGCATGGAGGAGCTCACTAAAGCAAAGTTGTAGTGTTTGACATAAGGAACAACTTTTATTTTTTGGTCACTAGCTGATTTAGCTTCTAACATGCTTGAATAGGTCCCACAAAAATCAGCAAAATCATGATTTCAACACTTAAGGAATTTTTCTAAGTCTTACCGGACAGCTCCAAACCGAACTTTGGGATGATTTTTCCATTTCGTGGCGAATTGCACGTGATCCTTGAATGAAAATTGTAATGGTACATTATACTTCAACTTTGATGTACTAAGTTTTCATTTGAAAGCCATTAGTCACGAAGTTTTCATCGTTGCAAAAACGCGTCGCCGTTATTAGCTTCACGTGAACGAATCGAATCAAATCGACATGGCCGATCGGCCTCATGAGCTGACCGCCCAGCGTGGACATAAAGGTGGCCAAGCTTTGCCCCATCATGTAACCGGGCTAGAGCTGGCCATAACCACCTGTACGCCGCTCCCCCGCGCCGCCATTTCTCCTTTTACCCTGCCTTCTTCTTCGCTTCATAAAGAGAGCCTCGGCACCATAAAGATCGCCAAAAAGCTAAAGTAGAAAACCACTTATAGCTCCACCACCACCCCAAGTTCCTCCGATCGGCCGATAGCCCTTGGTAAGCGCCAAAGATCACCGTGGTGGAGAATACTTCGCCGCCAGTGGTACGTTTTCTCACCATTATGGGATATGTGTTATAGGTTCGCCATAGTCTAGAGATGCTCGTCCAAGCCTTAGAGAGCCACCGTAGCTTCCACACGGCACCTCATCAAACCACCACTAATCCACCATGGTCACCGCCGCCGCCGCTAGAGTCGAACCGCGCAAGTAATGCAAACGTTGGTTCACGAGAACATGGTGAAGAGATAGGGGCGAACTAGCTCTAAGTCGATGTTCTGAGGTCGTTTTGATAGCGTGTCATGCATGTCTCTTGTGTTGAATAGGTCCCGCTTGTCTACATAAGAAAGAAAGCTAGTTCAAATGATTTAAACACCATTTCATGTGTTTTGTTATTTTTATATCTCCAGTTTAGTAGCTCCTAAATTTGTGAAATAAATTGTGTTGTGTTCCTTAGGAAGTGTAGTATTTAGTAAAAATATATTCTGAACATATACAGTAGAAATTTTGGGATATTTAAATAGAGATTTGAAATGTGTTTTTGAATGCATTCAAATTTGTTTATTTTATATCTAGAGTTCCTGTGCTCCAAAATTTATGAAATTTTTGTGGTAATCTAGTATTAGCATGTATGAGATCTGGTAAAAATTTGAGGACCAGTGCATGTGTAGATTTATAGTTATGGATTTTTCTTTTATGAATAGTTAATCCTTGCATGAATTTTTATAAATTATTTATGAGTCCAAAATTAATGAAATTTGTTGGAGGTAATCCTAGTACTATATGGATGCTAAGAAAAATAGGAAATCTGTTGCTTGACACTTTTCAATAGGGTTTTCCATTTATGCTATTTCAAGCCTTGCTGCCTTGTCATTTTTGCATAGGTTGTTCTACTTGGTAAAATGACATGAAATTTTTATAGTAGTCCTTTGATAGCATTAGTAAGGCACTGTAAATTTTTAAGAATTTATTAAGTACATCTGATATATATTTATTATTTAACCTAGATATATAAATAAAATAATAAAGGCAATTAAATAAATAGTTTGGGCTTCACCATTATATGATCCTAAATGTAATTGGTATGCTTAAACTGTTGGTGGATTCTATGTTGTCAAATTTTGAATGATTACATGAAGTAGAAGTATCGTTACTTTATGTTGCATGTTGAATAGTTTCCGGACAGATTCTGTAGTTTGATGAGTTGCATGTGGAAAATGATGTGTACTGTAAAAATGGTTAATAAACAAAGTTGTAGAGAATTTGATAAGCTTTCCAGAAAGTCCAGGATCACTGTATTTGGATTAGTGGAACTCCAGTTATGAGTGAAACAAGTAGCTCTGGTTTTGGGGCATAGTCGATGCATTGTAGAAGTAGTTAATTAATAATCAAGAAGAGATATGCACCTACTCAATAAACATGATGCACGTGTTAAACATATATGCATTCCTAATACTTATGCCATATTCATGCATCTAGAATCGGAGGAAGAGATCACGTTCTTTGAATTGAAGAAGTAGAGGTTACTTTCTGCAGGAGGATCCTCATGGTCTTATCACTCAGGCGTGGATGGAACCTCAAGAGCTTCCGAGTTCCGACCACCGCCCTACTTTTAGAGGAGGAGCAATCTATATGGAGCATTATAAGTCTAGATTTAATTTACAAATGTTTACTTACGTCTTATGATTGATGCATTAGGTTATAAGAGTTGAATGAAACCACTTGATGCATGTAAATTCCTTGTCCAGATATTAACCCTTTAACCGGTATAGGTTCAGGATCGAATATATGCTTAGCCATGCTTAGACCGGTAGAAGTCGGGTGATGTCCTGTCACCTACGAGATGTAGGTGGATACCGTAGCATGGTTGGCTATATCTCGCTATCATGGAATGAACCATGAGGTAAAAGTAAATCGAGACCGGACGGGAAGTCGATAGAGAAGCAACAAGACATGGAGGTCTTGGGTGTGAATGTATCCCGTGCTCAGGTGTCGATTAAGGACCGTATCGTTGTTGGCGCTTCGACAAGATTGAGCGATGCCTCTCACTTTGTTGGCCGGATAATAATTTTGAGATCAAAGTAATTCAACTGGGAGAACCGTTCACAGCGCTCCTTCCGGGGGAACGATCGACCGAGCCCAAGGGCGTGCTTAAGAACATCAATGGTGTTCCAGATTATGACGGACCCGCGAAATGTGTACTGAGTTGTATCAAAGGTGACCTAAGGCTATCGTGGTTTGGTAGACTGGGTTTGTGGTAGGAATAAATTTCAGTGGTTGAAATCGATTGAATCGTCGTCTCTCCGGATAGTGAGAAACTTGGCTAGTCCCAATCGTAGCAACTATGTTATGAAACATGATGGTTCAAGGGATGAATATGAAATTCCAATACGCTATGCTATAGTTATTATTGTATGCTTCTAAATGATATACCACATGTTTGGCACATGATAGTTGCTAATCTAGAAATGGATAGTTATACTTAACCCGATAAAGAAATTGTAACTACCATGACTCAATCGCTTTTATGCAAAAAAATGTTGTCGAGTTACGATCCAATCATTTGCATAATCCTTGAGAGTCATTTTATTTCCGGTTCAAAGGGGTAAGTCTATGAGTACCTTCTCGTACTCGTGGTTTATTTTCCCATTGTTGCGAGATGGCACTTGTGTATCATGGTTATTGCAAGAGTTGCTTCTATCCCGCTGTGGATGAGGAGTAAGCCTTGGCGAGAGCTTCTTTAGTAATTTCTATCTTTGCTTTTGTGGACCGTGATCTAGCTTGGCAAGCGTATCAAACTATGTTGGAAACTTTATCTTGAACTTATTTGCTTCCGCTTTATTTATCAAACTCGGTTTGTAATAACTTTTTTAACAAAGTCGATGATGAAAAGTATCTCGTGAACTTTATGTAATATGTGACATGTATGTTGAACTCGTACGATCTTGGTTGTTGTAAATCGTTTATCGAGAACCGGTACTCGACGGACTACCGGGTTTATATGGGTTCAAGTATGACAGTGCGACCGCTTGCGGATTGCCATTGTACTTGTATTCTTATAAATTGGTCGGTTCTGCGACAAACTGTGACAACCAAACTGTGATAACTAAGGTAACCAATTCTAAGGATAACATGAAGTCTACAAGACATGTTAAGCGGAGACTAAAATCTATCAGAAAACTGAGAAACTCTAGAGTGATATCGTTGGACTATGTCCACACATCTAAAAATATGGTAGATCAATTCACTAAGGGACTGTCACGTAATGTGATAGATAGTGCATCGAGTGAAATGGGCTTGAGACCTACATGAAGTCTATCAGGGTGGTAACCTGTTCTATGTGATCGAAGATCCCGTGAAGTAGGATGGTGAAACAAGCCAAAGGTAGGCTATGAGGAAAGACCTTTAACTAAACACATGTCAGATGCACTTCTTTTTTTTTCTGTAAGGCAGGTTGGTTTTATACCTTAATGTATTTCAAAGTGGCTTGTTGAAGTAAAGATGTTGTCCTACAGAACATCTTTTGAGAAACACACCTATGTGAGTTTCACTACTAGTCATAGTCTATGAGATTTGGATGATCTCTACATACTCATGAATGAGCCAGGAGTATGACTTTTATGCTCCGACCGAGGGGGATGTTTTTTGCAACCTAGTATATGTAAAGGGTCTAGATGAAACTTATTTCGCACAAAATTCTCAATTCAAGGCATTGTCTATGTATAGTTGTGAGTAAGCGTAACCTTTGCTTTAGGTGGAAGTTCAACTTAACAGTCTTCATCAAAACACTGTTATATCAAACGACAGAGAAAATTGAGAGCATTTCTTATGTGCCATAGAATTTAGTAGGGATTGTTGAATATTATATGGGTTTAGGCCCATATTTTATTTAATAAATTAATTAATTCTAGGCCCATATTAAATGTTGTGGTACAATATAGTTTTAGTCTCGTATGAGATTTTGACTGATTGTTGACTCAACTTAAATAGGCTACACACGTGTGCACCTATAGAGAAGTTGAAAGAGGCCAAAGGCGTGCCACACGCGCGCGCGCGCCGCTGCCGCCGAGCCGAGGCGTGGCGTGGCGAGCGAGCGATGCGTTGCGTGCGTGTCGTGTCGTGCACGAGCGCGGGTTGGTTTTGCCACTTGGACTGGCTAAGGAAGAGGAAGGGGTACATGCGCTAATGTGGACGAGTTACTTATGGATCAGTTACCATCCACTACGGTGGTGATTACTCATAATCACTTTAACTCTGGAATCGGCGTTCGCATCGGGACACCTACTAGGGTGTGTGCGGGCGATCAAATTTTTATGGAGCGTCTCCGCGACTGCTCGCTGTCTTCTTCATCTCCTTCCCGGTGGTGTCTCTACTTTCTCGGATCGGCTTCGTCTATTTTCCGGTGGATGTTCGAGGGACGGCACTGCGTATATCTTCCTGCACCAACTGTGATCCGTGACTTCGAGCAACTCACCATGACTGGGTCTGGAGCCACCGGTGCCTTGAGCATGGGTCCCTCCACAAGGTACATCTCTATTATCAAATTGGTTAAGTTCAATCTCTTTTTCGCCATGATTAGTATGATGTTCATCAACATATTTGTTGTTAATCTGAGTAGTACTAAAATCACACACGTACACATATTTATCATCACAATTTTGCTATTATTTTTCTAGATTAATTTTAACATGAAATTGCCTAAATTCCTAACAATTTATACGTTAAAAAGCAATATTAAACTAATTCGTCACAAAGATATAGGCATTATAGAGTTATATCAGAAAATAGAGAATTATGGAATCAATATCTAATTATTTTTTAGAAAACTATTAAATAAATCTCACGTAAATACAAATGCTCTAGGCTGCTGCAAAGACCATCGGGGAAGCGTCCCAGAGGCCAGAGTGGAGTGGGGATCGTTGGAATCACAGCTTTGGCAGCTGGGGTCGCCGAGGAAGGTGACCGTGTGCACGTAGTGAGGAACGTCGCCAACGAGGATTCTTGTGTTGCCGAAGAGGATGTCGACGCGGACGCCATGGGGTGAATCGCGTCGGTCACATCCTGGACGACATAGTCTGTAAAGGCGAATGTCGCCGATGACGATGCCATTTTGCTCGCAGCAGTGGTGGCGACCTGCACCGGGAGCTTGGCGCGTCACGAGTCACGATCGGGATGGAAGACGAGGCCGCATGGTCGGCGAGCTTGGTGATCTTCTTCGTGGCGACGTACTGAAAAACCGGAAGGAGATGGAGTCAGCGGCGGTGCGTGGAGGCGACGCTGGTGTTGATGCCCGTCACACCCAAAATTTCTGATTTTGGGTCGTACATAGAAAACACTAATTAAAATAAATATTTTGGTATTTTGATAAAATTTTCCAAATTTAGTTTAGGATAGCGTCAAGTAGTTATAAGAGAAATGTGAATCTTCAAACTTTTCTGAACTAATTTGATGGGCTATTGCTTGATGAGATGTTTGCTTGTTGTTTCTTTATGTGTTGAGAATGAGCAAAGTCTTTCAAATACGTTTAGTAGGTCGATTTTCCATTTTCGGCATGCCTTTACCTTTTTCTGCAATCAAATTCTTTGTTTCTCGGCTCAAATTTCGTTGGGAGCTTCCTAAAATCTTTTCTTTGTAACGCAAATCACTCCTTTCAGTTTCTCGTCCGTCAATCAATCTCTACAAACTTCTCGAAAATTTTTCTAGTTTTTTCTGGAACTTATTCCTACTTGTCTGTGAGCATAATTTAGATGCTCCAAATTATCTTATCATGAGCTCTAAATATTTTATTTGAGTTCTTCATCCTTCAATCTATCTCCAAGATTTTTCCAAGGATTTTTCAAAGTTTCAGAGCATCTTTTGTGATATAAATGGTAGTTCTAGACTTTCTAAAATTATTTTTATTTTATAAAATTAATTAATTTCGAAATTAGAATAATCCTAAGCCCAAAATCTTCATCGATCCACGAAAGCCATGTGCAAAATCTAAAATAATTTTAAAGTCCGGTGTCTTTATTTATTAATGGGCTTTAATGTTTATTTAGGCCCATTAGTGCAGGTAGACGGTGCAACGTCAATTAGTAACATATCGCTAGTTGATGTGAAGGTGGAGAGTTTTTCTATCTATATATATATGTGCCAATCAATTAAGCAAAGCACACTAAAACTATTGTAAGGGGAGCTCCTAATTTGGAAAATTCCTCGTATAGCAAATTAGATTTTTCTCCTTCTTTTGTCGTCGTCCGCCGGTCCGCCGTTGTCCCGGCCTGTTCCCCTCCCGCCAACCAGGGCCCTACCCAGCTGATGGGCCATGGCATGGAAGCACTCACGTTCCATAGGTCATGCACAATGCTGAAGACCAAGTAATTATGAGTTTGCCACTGGTTCGTATTATCTCCGCTCGTTTTTTTCGTTTTAATTCCGATTCGATTTGTTCAAGTTGCGTTAGATTCGTGTTGATGCGCTCTACACAGAAATGCTAATATTTTTTTATGTCACTTGTTTTTCCATATATAGTTAAATATTAAAATGATTTAATGTTAATGCAACTAGTTTTATAATTAAAATCAATATGGGTTTTCTACTGCGTTGTTTTATATACAAATATTAATATAATTATTAATTGCTAATATAAATATGATTTTTAATTATTAATTTTCTTAGCTTAAACACGCATCATATACAGCTTGTTTAGATGTTCTCACATACTTATTCATTTTGTAAAGATTAAAGTTTAACTTGCTTAATAAATTACATGATAATATTTATAAGATAAAATATGGTCAGCTTCAACTCGATTTTATGTATAAATATGATTTGTTTAAACTGAATTAATGACTCTTACATGTTTTTGTTTAACTAAAATAAATCAAGCTTGTAGTTGTAGGCTTTTTCTTTTATATAATATAAACTTCTGGTAGTCGTTTGTTTTAAGATAGTTTCGGTTCCGATGTTTCTTGTGATCTCGTAGCACTAGCTCTCTTTTAGTATGTTGTTTTATCTCGTGTGATGTACTGCTCTTAGTTGTCTTCTTATATGTGTGCTTGGTGTGCTACGGTCTACGAGTAGAAGAAGAGCTATCCGAAAGTGTTGGAGACTGAAAGAACAGAAGATTGAAGGTTCTACGAAGAGTTGATTATTAGTTGTAAAGCAAGTGAAAGGCAAATATAGCATGCGATCTTCCTTATTGTTCTATACACCTTTAATTATTTAATTCATACTGCATGTGTCTACCTTGACTACCACTAAGGATTTTCTAATAGTTTGTAACCTTGTACCTTGATTCCTATGGGTTTATGCATTTGGATAATGTGATGCTAGCGCTCAATTAAATAACTATGATCTTATAACTTGACTAATGGTATATGTAATAAATAATAAAAGATGATTTTTAGCAACATGGCTCAAGAGGTCTAGAGCATTGGGCTGTTATAATGGTGCTATAGATTTATCTCTTTAAGGCCTTATCAGTAAGTGGTCAATCGGGACTTATAGTACAACCATAAGTGCTGTGAAAAGAGTGGTGTCAACCTTACCCATTATGAACTCTTTAGAGAGTAGTAAGTCCATCAATCTCTTATACCATGCTCTAGGTGCTTGTTTCAAGTCATACAATGTCTTCTTCAACTTGTACACATGGTTGGGCTTCTTGTCATCTTTAAAACTGGAAGGATGCTCAACATAGACTTCTTCATTAATGTAGTCATTGAGAAATGTACTCTTGACATCTATTTGATAGAGCTTGATGTTGTGGGCACAAGCATAGGCTAGCAAGATTCTAATTGCTTTCAATCTATCAACCGGGGCATATGTTTCTCCAAAGTCAAGACCTTCAACTTGTTATAGCCTTTTGCTACCAATCGTGCTTTGTTCCTTACTAATATCCCATCTTGATCTTGCTTGTTTCTATAGACCCATTTGGTTCCAATCACAATGTGGTTCTTTGGTCTTTCAACTAACTTTCATACTTGATTTCTTGTGAAGTTGTTCAATTCTTCATGCATAGCATTCATCCAATCAACATCTATCAATGCTTCTTCTATCTTATTTAGTTCAATGGATGACAAAAATGAAAAGTGCTCACAAAATTATGCTAATCTTGATCTTGTTTGTACACCTCTAGAAATATCTCTAATAATAGTGTCCAATGGATGATCTCTTGCAATATTGGTTGGTTGGTTGGAGTATTGGGATATTGTTGCTCTCACTTGCATGATCATTAGATTGAGATGATGTACTAGCCACTTGATCTTCTTTATTGTCATGAGTATCATATTGCACATTTGGGTTAGAGAGCACTTGCACTTGATCATCTTCTTCATCATTCATTTGCCTAGACCTCAATTCACCAATATTCACGTTCTTCATGGCATTTGAAAGTTGAATGCCTCTAACACCATCAAGATTCTCAATCTCATCTTGGGAACCATTGGTTTCATTAAATTCAACATCATGCACCTCTTCAGGAGTACCACTTGTCAAATTCTAAACTGTGGTAGAACCACACTAATTATATGGCCCACGTGCACGTGTCATTGTCCTTAAGACCTCTCACTGCTACACACGAGAGCCAGATAACTCAGGTAGTCTGTCGGGTGTCCTCGGGGAACCCCGAATCATCCACATTTTTACAACTCATACAGGATCAACATGGACTTGCAACAACATTACAACATTTGGTACAAAAATAACTTATATCAGAGTGCGGAAGAATTATAACACTAGCTTACACAACCTGTTCAGGTAAGATCTTTAGCTAAGTTCCAAATGATGAGTAGAACTGCGGAAGCAACTTAGGTAAACATCTAAGGTAGAAGAGGTGGCTAAATCATGTCGAGCCCACTTACATGACCTCCATTAGTAGCTCAAGTCAGATCCTGCAACAGGTGTTAACAAACCCTAAGTACTTGAGGGTACTCAACAAGTCTTACCCGACTAAAAGAAAAGACTCCAATGGCATGCTGGATTTAAAGGAAAGTTTGAAGCAAGAATTACTTTTGCAGAAAAGCTACTATAAGTGGATCCTTACTTTCAATGTTTTAGCTGTGTATTCAGTCATTATCAGTATCCCATTAGCACCTGGTCTAAATCAATCACTTCATTAAGCATTTCAACTCGTTTCATCTCATATCCATAAGTCACCATGTTCCATTGTTAAACTACGATGAGTGGTCGAAGGATCGAGTCTTCTTCTCTGAGAAGCAGCGGCGATTCGAATTGGTTTGGTCCAGCTGGGGTTTTCTTACCACACGACATATGCAGGTCTAGGTCCGGACCCGAACCTACATATATCAACCTTCACTCGGATCCTCTAAAATGTGAACTGGTCTGCTCTACCCGAGAGCACAGCACTCCACCTCCCAGCACCACTCCTAGTGGATTCATAGGATGGGTACATGCTACTCTCACCATATCACATGCCCAGTGCGCAGTTGTCTTTTCACATAATGGAATAGCTGAGGTATCAGGCTTACCGGAGTATGTGGCCAGTAGTGCAAAGTCTCGACCACAACAGGCCTACAGGCCTACAACGAACGGTCCTTAACCGATACAGGCGGGACGAGCACAACCAGGCGAACTTGTTTGCCCAAGAATACTTACCTTAACAACAAGTCTCGCCCGGTCTCAATTTAGTATTATCATCGTCATGGTATTCTCATGGTCCAAAAGTGGAGCCGAGGTAAGCCTATTTTCCCACGAATGATGAAACCATCATTCGACTTCTATCAAAGTCTAAGCATTACTAAGCATAAAAGGTAGCGACCTATTCATACTAGTAGGGTAGAACTATGGATACCTTTATATCAAGGTAATCATGCATCAATGGTATTCAACCAACTCCTAATCACTTAATGCACATCTCACAAGAATTAAAGTGTAATAAAGCTTTGTAAATACTAGAGAATGTTAGATTGGTTAAACTAGGCACCAACACCACTGATGGATGGACCTTCTCTGAAACTTCATCAACCCGAACCTTCTCACTCTCGTAAGCACTACACGTAATAAATGATGCTTTGCTTAACACGATGGAATGCATGACATGATGCATGATGAAAGACACACAAGTGCATAGTAGAACTTAAACTAATCTAAGAAAGTTGAATACAACTTTCCTTCGCGGTACAACTAAGATTATTACTCGTAAAGCACTTTTATTTATTTAACTAACAAATGTGATTAGTGGTTATCATGAAAGCAACACTTACCACATTCTACTAGTCAAGCAAGGCAAGGTATTTAACTAACATTACATAAGTTCAAACATGAGGGCAAACAAGGATCATTACATGCCTTAATCACATGCATTCACTAATTAATCATTTGAGTAAACCATTTTATTTATTAACTAACAAGTTAATTAGTTATCTACCATGAAAAGGGATTACACTACCATGGTCCAGCAAGAAATTAACATTTATCTTAACTCATGATCATTATAAGGGATTCATAAAGCTAAACTAAATATTTAATAAAACCATTTTAATAATTAAATAAACAAGTTGATTATAAACATATCAAGGAAAGAAATCAAGTTGCCAAGGAACAGTAGGGGTTTAGTGTTCCAAGGTCTACAATCAACTCCAAAATACACCAAGGTTATTTTATGATTTATACTAACTATTTTGGTAATTATTAATTAATAAATAAAGCTTGTACTTAAGTGGATAAATTAAAATTATCAAAACAGTACCATCATTTTTATGAAGATAGGTCTAAGCATGTAAAGCATACACAAAAAGTTTCATGATTAAAAGATAATTATATTAGCCTATAAAAATCATGAAAGGTGCATTTATTAATTAAAAAATAATTTTTAAGCATACCAAAATTATTGAAAATGACCAATTCATATTTTTCCTAGGTAGAGTACATGATAACAAGCATACACAAAAAATTTCATAATTTTATAACCACTAATTATTTAGTTATGAATAAAACAAAAAACTGCACTTTTATTATTTTTCCAAAAAAAGATAAAAACATTTTCATGCACTGAAACCTTTTCTCACCCAATTTTGACCAGCCACAGAGACCGACCAGTGGGGCTAAGGTCACAAGACAGTCTACCGTCCGGTCTTCACCATGGTACACATCTGTTTGATCGGTGGTGTTCACCAAGACAGTGACCTTGCGCATGTGAGACCAACCCTTCCGCACTCTCCACTCTCTCTTGCACATGCTGGCGGTGCTAGTTGAGTCTCTAGCACATGACAGCACACATGGCGGCTCACCGGCGCTTCGGTGAGGTCCAGAGGAGACCGATGGTGAGGCTACCGGTGATGGGGAGACCACCAACACGTTCCCCAAGACCTATCGGACCTACTCATGGTGATGGTTGCACGAACTAGGGTTTGGCTCGAGCTTGGCTACAGCCATGGCGGCACGGCGGAGCTCCGGCAGTGCGGTTACGCCCAATGGCGAGCTCTCTAGCGACGCGAAGGCCACCAGCACACTCAACTCTCTCTTGCGCACACACCTGGGGGGTCTGTCGAGTGCACGAACAAATGTATCCCAGCTGGGTACCTCGAAACACACATCCCGTTTGTACCCTAGGCACAAATAAAACCAACTCATTCCACTCCTATCACGAGGTCCAGATCCCGTCCAAACTTAGACTCTAAGCCCCCACATTGATATCCGGTCTCAGTATAGTGCTTAAACCTCCACCTTTCACCGCCTCTAATCAATTGGTCTAGAAAGAGCCAAACCCATGACAAGAGCGTAATGAGCCTTCCCGCTCTCATAAGTAAGTATGTGCTCAGGATAATAAGTCTGTGACCTAACTATCATCCACAGCAACGGACGGTCCTCAATCGACACAGGCGGAAGAAGTGCAATCCGAGCCTCGCTCGAATGCCTAACCAAGTCTAGATCCAAAGTACTATTATGCCCGGATCTCCAATTATCATCCATATATATTCAATGTGATAGTAATATAATAGCAACAATAATATCTTTCCTATCTCTCGCGAGTGACAGGTAATCACTCGACTTCTATCGGATCCTATAGCATAGCAATCTATACGATCTTGATATATTAGTAGGGCTCATAGGATAATGATATATATATATATATGCAAGTGATTTTATTCAACTCCTTAAGACTTAATGCACAAGCATAAAATAAAGTGTAGAATAATAGGGTTATGCATCAGGGCTTGCTTGGGCAAGATATAACCAAAGATTAGAATTCCATCATAGTGACACGATCATCAAGGCACCATCTTTTTCGCTACTTCGGTCGGCTCCACGATCCATCGTTGTTCTTATTATGATATATGTGGATACAAAGCAGAGGCGTAAATAATAAATGGCAACCACAACTCTAAAATACAATTATGCTCCGCACGCTAATGAGCTAATTTTAATGACTAACGTACTAGTCTACATATCCACTTCGTCAAGTAAGGCTTTGTCTTGGAAAAAAATGTTTTAGTTCTAAAACCTAAGGTGTTTCGGCATTCTATTGATCAAACATATATTTTCGACTAGAGCTCATTTTGCTATCTAGCAACTAATTATTATGGAGCTACAAAAATTATAGTGAGCACATAATAATATAATGAAGCTACCATAAAAATTTTAGGATCAAAATTAACACCAATTTACCATAAAAATTCCTATAATATTTAACATAACAATATTAAGCACTCTCAAATGATTTAATAGCCCCTAGTATCAACATGTATATATATGAACAAAATACACTAACCGATAGAGCACAATTTTAGAAACCTAACAAAATTTATTTCACAATTTTTGGACACCTACATGATTTTATATGATTTACCAAAGATTAGCTCAAAAATTAAATTATAAAGCTATTTCTAATTCCTTATGAAAAAGAAAAATGAATTCGCCCGTGTGGCCTATGGCAGAACCGCCCGAAATAACACACCTTCGGAGGCGCTTGTCTTCTACTAAACACTAAGCACCTCAAAAGCAAGCTACATCGGACGGTTCCGTCGAGCACACCCCAAGAGAAAACTCAAGCAATCAATATTTTTCCTTCAGGATCCAATAATGAGAACGAGTTTATAATACTTAGTCCATTTCATACATCAAGAGTTATCATAAATATATTATTACAATATCAAATTTAGAGTGCAGAATTTAAACAGCGGAATTAAAATAAACATCTAGCGGTAAGATACAAGGATATGTCTATGTCCACTAGAAGAATCGTCCACTCAACAACTACTCCTCAAGTTGCACCTGCAACCGGGGTAAATAAACTCTGAGTACATAATGTACTCGCAAGACTTACCCGACTAGTAGGAATAATTTCCTGACTCCGAAGGATATAATAAGCTTTATGGTTTGCTGAGTTTTCTTTTTCCAAAAAGCAACACTAGTAGTGAATCCTTATGTATGTGTTTTATTAGCAGTCATGATTAGTTCATTAGCTAACCATTCTATGGAAGCACCTGATCTAATTTCAAGCAAGAGTTGAGCAATCAGATCCATTTCACTACCTTTCATCTTTCAGTTCTTACTACGGTGCTAGATCGTAGACAAGTCATACCGTATTACACGGCGATTCATGAACCAATGTAGCCTAGCTGGGTACCCCGAAATACACATCCCGCTTGTATTCACGAACAAATGTAGTCTCTTCTATCAAGGGGTCTGGGTCCCGTCCAAATTTGGACTCAAGTCCCCGCACGAGTCCGGACTCAATGTGGTGCTTAGACCTTCACCATCCCCGGGACCGGTCGGTCTAGAAACCACTCCCACGTCAAGGTGTCAATGAGTCTTCTCGCTCCTATAAAAATTTGGATAATAAGTCCCTGACTAGAATCAATGCAAGTCCTTAACTCACGGGGAGGGAAAAGCAGTGTAACCAAGTGCCCGTTGGTCATGGGACCTCCACCAATATTTCCCTACTGCCCTGGGTCTCCATTTCTTTTCACCATTTATCATAAGAGTGATAATAATAATAACCTATTGAGCGGGTTACTCACGCTATCGATAAAGAGATAAGGATGAGTCGAAATATCCCGAACCGAACCGCATCGTTTCTATATTTAATCCGATCGAATCCGCATTTTTCTTGTTCGATTTTACCATTTTGCTTTCAGGATTCGGATAAGTTTATTTCAAATGTAAAAGTAGAAAATAGTTTACAATTTTTACTGCGTTTACTACTTTTCTACTTTTAATTTGAAATAACCAATTCAAAATTCGGGGAAAATAGTATAATTAGTATGCTCACCAGCTATGCCGCGTTGGTCATGGGACACGACTCTCTTATTACTCATCTCTCTTATTATGTATTTGGTCATGCACTTGTTTAATGCTATGCACTTGAACTAGATCATGCACCTGAACTTGTTATGTATTTGGTCGGCACTTGTTTTCTTTTCACCATTTATCATGAATTTTCGCATACCGGTGAGTGATAATAATTCCTTTCGAATTGGTTCGTTTCGAAATTCTAGATAGTAAGTTCGTGTTACTGTGTAAAAGCTTACTAAAACTTACGCTTTTGTATTTCGATAAGCGGTTGAGGAAGCATAGTTTTCATCCTTACACCATGACTACTCGACCTATGCTAGTAGGACTCATAGGTAGGTTTATCTATGCATGTAGTTTCAACAATAAGCCTGTAACGTAAATGCACATCACATATATATATATCCAGTGATTATTTAAAATAAGGGTTATGCACCGGGGCTTACCTTGGGTAGGCGCGGTGTCAGCTCAATCAGTCAGTGGCAGCTCCGAGGACCTCCTCCTACACGAGGATCTCCTCCTCGTACTCCTCGATCACCTCCTCGAACTCATGGTCTCCGATGGTCACGATCTCCGCCAACTCATTCTCTACATACATGCGATGATGATGCAACACTTAGTATTTTAGCAACAACAGCTCCTAAATTAAGAATACACATGGTAAACTACTAAGCTAGCTCTAATGACTAAGATACTAAGCTAACTATCATCTTCATCAAGTAAAGTGTTGAGTTCAACTAACAAACACCTAGCTTTACAAATGAAGGATATATCACATGGAAACCAATTTTACAGGAATATAAACAACAACCATTTATTTCAGCACCGGCAAAGGTGGGCGTCAATTTGACGGCATGAAATCATGAATCCCTTATCCAAATAACTGCACATGAGACCATTTCTCTTGGTGTGCATCTTGTGAAGAAAGGAGTGGAAACATACATGCTTCTCAAAAGAAAGAAAAAACATGCATGGTAGCGAACACATACAGGCTGCTAGTGATAGAACAGAACTAAAGATATTACATGATGAAGATTGCCTTGAAGTAAACTATGGCACTTGCATTGCAAGGATATGAAATCAGCTGGGCAAGGAATATTACTCCCCTAGATACTTTCCATCGGAAGAATGACATGTAACTCAAGATCATATGTGCCCAAGATGAGATTATCATAAATGGGTGCTTAGAATAGTATTCAAACTCTAGAAAAACTCGGGGCGTCTGCAGAGACTCGGAGGCCGCATAGCCCCACACGCGACTCGGAGGCCGCCGCCGCCGCTCCCCGCCTCCACCACCGTTGGTCCCCCTCCCTCCCTCTCTGGCATATCGTCGGAGGCCGGAGGGAGTGGGGATCCATCGTTTTTAATAAGCTTTTCCACTAGATCGAGTTGTTAGGGTTAGGGTCTCTCCATTCCAAGTTTTTTGGCTTTGGGAATTTATCTCTCCTCCTCTCTTCGGCGACAGCGAGAGGGCAGGGTGAATCATTTTCTCTGTGGCGGCTCTGTTAAAGATGGGGGCGACAACTACGGCGCCAGCATCCTCACCGGTATGACGACATATAGACTTTTATTTCCGCACGGCGACATCAAGGCGGAGATGGTGTCGCCGCCATGGAATAATTTTCTCCGATCTCTTCTCCGTTTTATTGTGGTTAGATCTGGCCACGATGAAGGACTAGGGAGAATAATTTTCAGATCAGTCTTCCTCATTCTTCGGTGGCAGAAAGAAGAAGACGGAAGACACCAGAAAGAAGAAGTTTCTCAACTCCGCCTACATGAATATTGGTCGTCGTTCGTTGGGCATATGTTCTCAGGTCTTTTGCCGAGTGTTTGCCTGTGCGGTCATCCATACAGCGTAATACATATTTGGTTTTAAGATCTGAAGGTATTCATAGCGTGGGTATAATTTAGATGAAAATCAGTTTCTGAATATTTATATAATACAGAGTGCTTATAACATGTTAGCTATTATATAATATAATTCTTCTTTCACGAGAAAAAAGACTCTAAAAACTCATGCAAGAACACGGAACCTATTGATGCATGGCCAGTACTAAATCCCACATCCAACACAATATGCAGCACCTGGTCCCTACATGTTGTCCTTAGCGGTCCATCCAATTTAATTCGGTTCAGCTTGCGGGCCTCACGTGTCGAAATTTTCGGACGAGGTGAGAACAACCTCCGGTTTCAACTGGGAGTCCTCGCAGTCGCGCGTGCTAGCTGCGGCCGCACAACGCTGCCTGGTGGCGGGCTGTTGCTGGCTAGCTAGTAAAGACAGAAAGAGACACCCGGAAGTCCCAGCAAGAGTTCTTAAACTTTCTCCTAATCCTTGATTTTTAGAAGAAAAAAATAAAAAAATTCTTTGCAACAACTTCTAATACAACAAATATTTTAGAAGTTGAAAAAATCCTCTCGTCCACGAAAAACTACGTGGACTCTCGTCACGTGGAAAGAGGTTCCTTTGCCTCGTCCATCACCAGTTCGCGAGTTCATTCGCGTCGTCCAACACTCACCATCGAGGGTAGATGACGACGCGGACATAGCGACGAGGTACGTACTCCATCGATCTTCCTTGTTTTGTTGTGGGCTTGTTGCACCACCGCTGTCGCCGCCACCGCTAGGTTGGCCTTGCCCGCAGTCGGCTGTGTGCTTCTTGCTGCCGCCGGGATTGCCGTGGATTGCTGGCGTCTAGTTGATCGAGCTAGCGTCATGCGTGTCCAGCCTAGTTGCCTCCGAGATTGCCTGACGAAGGACGGGCGCGAGTCGCGACATTTTGCGGTAGCGTGCTAGTAGTAGTATATGTCTTGATGTACATCTAGGCATGAGTAGCAACATGCGGATCGATGATCCATCTCGCGATGCGGTGGTCGAGTCGAAAGGGCAAGCGGTGCATTGTGTGTGCTTGACTTCTTCTCGTTGATTATCTTGAATCGATGGTTCTCTGCGTACTCTTTGTGATCCTAGTAGATGGCGGCAAACTTCTGCTCATTGTCGATGGCTAGCTTGTTCCTACTACTAGGCGATATCTAGTCGATGCACGCGCATGATTCTTTGGTGGTCTTGGGTGCGCTAGGAGGTGGTCACGCCATTTGAGACTGCAGGGCTAGGGCACAAGCCGCACGACGAAGGAAGGAGGAGCAGCGGTGGCGTCGAAGAAAAAAAATCCAAGTGGCACCAAATTTTAATTTTTAGAGTGGAATATTGGGTACTATTGGAGATGGATTTCTTTTTTCTTCCAATATCTTTTTAGGAGTTGAAAAACATGGTGTTTTTAGGAAGAAAATTTAGGAAACTCTTGGAGATGCTGAGAGAGCATCTCCAAGAGTTCTCTAAATATTTCTCCTAAAAAGTCTATGTTTACCAATTCATAAAAATGTTTTAGGAGAAAAAAAGAAGTTCATCTCCAATAGTTCCTAACTTCTAAAAAATCAAATGCTAGCCCCATTTGACGTTTTTTTCTGCAGTCTTCTTTTTTTCACGCGAACCTCTTCATCGCCGCACATATCCACGCCGCCGTCGCCTGCATCCGTCATGTTACCCTAGCCCAGCAGTCGACAACCAGGCAAGCAGGCAACAACGGTCGGCCACCAGGCAAGCAAACAGAGCATGCATACATTACCATACAAGCAAGCAGGCGGGTAGCAACCAGACAAGCAGGCAACCGTAATCAAATGATGGAGGCCATGATGATACGATCGGCGTATTCAGAGCTGAGCTGAGCTTGGGGACCCCCCCCACCCCACCCCCCCCCAGTAGGTTGAGAGATACAGCAGCTGCAGCGGCACCCCCGCCCCGCTGTAATAATTGCTGGGCAGGGCAGCTACTCGCGGAGCGAGGAGGAGGAGGGATACATAAATAATGGCAGACCGAGTCGTCGTCGTCGCACCCGTACTTCTTCGCTAGTTGCACACACAGCACCAAACAGAGTACGTGTGCTCCTCCAGCTGCTGCTGAGACAGAGAGAGCAGGCTCCTCTCCTCCAACCCGGGATTCCCTTGCCATGCCATTCCCATGTGATTGATGCTCTTCCTCTCATCCTCCTCCTCCTCCTGCCGTAAAGGTTGAGCACGCTCGCCGGCGCAGCGACCTTCCTCTCAGGGTCAGGGTCAGGTTCAGGCTTTTAGCTCTCACATCACATCCAATCCCAGCCAAGGCCGCGCTCCACCCCAGCCCGGCGATGGAATCTGCCGCCGTGGCCATCGTGACGGTGCCGTTCCCGGCGCAGGGCCACCTGAACCAGCTGCTGCACCTATCCCTGCTCCTCGTTGCGCAGGGGCTCCCCGTCCACTTCGCCGCGCTGGAGCCGCACCTCAGGGAGGCTCGCGCGTGCCTGCACGGCTGGGGCCCTGGCCCCGACGCCGCCCTCCCCGTGGCGGTGCGCTTCCGCGTGCTGGACGTCCCCGCGCGCGAATCCCCCGCCCCGGACCCGCGCTCCCCGTTCCCGGCGCACAGGCAACCGCTCTTCGAGGCCTACTGCGGCGGCGCGCGGGCCCCGCTGGCCGCGCTCCTGGCGGAGCTCGCCGCAACGCACCGCCGCGTCGTCGTCCTCCACGACCGCATGGCGGCATTCGCGGCGGCCGAGGCCGCGCGCCTGCCCAACACCGAGTCCCTCGGCGTGCACTGCCTCGCCGCCTCCTACAACGTCGGGTGGGCGGACCGGGAGCACGCCCTGCTGCGCCACCACGGCCTCGTCTTCCACCCGCCCGACGCCGCCGCCCTCCGTGCGTGGCTTGTCCGCCTAAAGTTACGCGGAAGGGGGATTTCTGAAGTCCTAAAAGATTAGAGTAAATATTAGGAGTTGTTGGAGAGAGATTTTTTTCCATCTTTCTAATAAAACAAAGATTAGAAGGATGTTTAGGGACTCTTGAAGATGCTCTAACAAACTTCCTATCCTGGTTAACGAAGAACTCGTCTGTTCGCTGCCCTTGCTTTGCTTCTTCGTCCTCAATTCCGATTCCTCTGCTCCTCTTCCTCCCTGCTGCTAACAGAAGCCTGCAAAGCACGGTAAAATGTGGGCCTCTAAAATGGATGTTGGATAGGTGCAGTGTCACGCCGATACAAAGTAGGAAAATGTCGGTCTCCAACAGTATGTTTGGTTCCAAGGCCCTACTGGAGTCGTCTTCCCAAAGAATCGAGACATGGGAATATAAAATGTGATAACACTACTGATTTAGCGGCATTATCTGTTACAATAGGTTCGTTTGGTATAGATCCTCCTACCATTCTAGAGCTATTATACACGTTTGCGTACGAAATGGATAAAGAAACTGCCGCTCCTCCTGTGAATCTCCGAAAAATCGGGTCACACAAGTGCCCGGTGGCTAGCGAAGCTGAAAGAACTAGCTTCGCCCAGCTCCTCCATAGGGACGCGCGGCCCGTGCGAGCAAGGCACGACAGACGTAGACGCCGGTCGCTAGAACAAATGGGCCGGAGCATGTGTAGTCGGTCGTCGTGGAGTCGCGTCTAGGTGGAGTAGCGTGCGGTTGCGGGGGTAGCCGAGCCGGAGCTGGAGTAGCCGGCCAGGGCGAAGTTGCGTGCAATCGAGGGGGAGCGGGGGTGCACGGCTGCCATGGCGTTGCGGTCATTAGGTCTTCAGGCCGGCGAGGCACGCGGGCGTGCAGGTAGGGCCGTCGATGCTGTCACGTGGAGGGGCCCGGGCGCCGAATCTTCAGCCAGAGAAAGGTGCATTCATACATAGCCCCTTTCGAGCGGATAAGGGGACAAGAGATAAGAACAAGAAGGACGAGAAAGAAAAAAAAAAGGAAAAAAGTGATGTATTTTTTATATTTCACATTTTTAACTACCACGAGAAGCCATTCTACTTATCGTTTCACCAAAACAGCTTTCTCCTCACCGGTGAAACTGCTGTGGAAGTTATCAAAAAAGTTGCTTCACCAATGAACAGAGCCACCTGTCCAATGGCCGCACGGTCATACACTTCACTCCACATCAGAGATAGATTGCATAGCTGCACAAAAGCACAAGGGTTCCTAACGTATTTTTGAATTTTCAATTAGCCTTTTTCATCTGATTATTTCCTTGCATAGCTGAGTTGAAGGGGTTTTTTTCTCTCGTGAACCTCTTCTCTGCATGTCAGCTTCTTAAGCTCCATTTTCTTGCAAGAATTGCTCATAAATATCTCTAGTTAGCTCTTCTCCATCCCTCTTTTCTTACATAAATGTCCATAGATATCTCTAATTAGTTCATCTTTTCTATTAATTTCCTTACATGGGTTATTCACTTCATCTGCTGTTAACCTCAGCAACAAGTGAGAACTCACGCTTTGCTGCCACGCCTCCGTGGTCTCGAAGCTAGCACGGCGACGTGGCATCCAAAACAAAATAAATTTTAATTTAATTATAATTATCTCGATGCTTTAAGATTAGTGTAACTTTTTCAAAGAGGACCACCGGAGCAAAACTCAAATGTTGTTTAAATAAAGAACTAATAGTACAGCAAACAAACTAGCTACCTTCGAATTTGTGCGGGCCAACTTGTCTTCAACACAGACATAAAAGTTTTAGGGTTAATACGAACCATGCCATATCAAATGTCACGGTTTGGAGATCAACCATTACTATTAGTCTATTTGTAGATATGTCATTATAATTCAACCTCCGTTTGAACCATGCCATTTTATACGTCTTCGGTGACATCGGGTCCATGTGCAGACGTATGTATCCCACTACATTTTTGTATGTTCCAAAATATCCCTATACTCCCTCCCTCTCTGTCTCACTTACAAGCGGGCCCATCCTGCCATCCCCTTCATCTCCCTCCCAATCCATCTTCTTCCTCGCTCTCAATCTCCATGGCCATGCCTGGCTGTTGCCCGCGCACCCCGCCGTTGACAGAACTCCGAGGACCGAAGGATGCGGCGGTGGCGGCTCGTGCTCACCATGGTGGGCTGCACCCTGGTGGCGGCGGGACGTCCGCTCCATGAGGCCGTGATATGGCAGGTCCAAGACATTCGCGCGCTCCATGGCTGGCAGGCGCAGAGCCATGATAACGATGCGGGCAGGAGGCGACAAAGGCAGGTAGGAAGGCGCGGCCTTGGTGGCGAGATTGCCGTTGCGCACAGCAGCAACGGGGGTCAGCGTGCGGTGGGGCAGTGTGTGGCACATAGGCGACCTCGAGCGAGGCGAACGATGTGTGGCATAGAGGCAAGCTCGACAAGGACAGAAGGGCGGTCCAGTCACCGACCGGAAGGTCTAGCCGAGGAGGAACAACGCCCGCTTGTCAACTGCTTTGGCCCATCTCTCCGACTGGAGCGCTCACTTCGGCCCACCTCTACGACCGGAACGCTCACTTCGGACTCCAGTCGCCTCTGACAGCCTCTCCGATCGGAAGGCCAGGCCCAAGGACTACTTCCGACTCCGACCCTGCGTCTCCGATCGGGGTTCGCAAAAGCCCTGCTCACCGCTCTTCTCCGACTGGCACAACCAGAGCCGACTGGGACCAACTGATAGCGGACGCCCGCTCAGAAAGGACCAGGGAACAAACGGAGAAAGCCAGGCAAGGCGCACAAATCAAACCACGATACCAGGGACCATACCCTGTACGCAGGAACAGTACTCTGCAACCTCCCTGACACACACAGTGTTGTAGGCGCCGACATTTTCCCTACAGTATTGTGGGCGCCATTGACTCCCATACGGTAAGGCTCCCCCCACGTGCCTTTGGGCATCGACAGTGTTGTGGGCGGCGAGATTTACCGTACCGAGTGCACATGGTGAAAGTCCTCACAAGCCTCTGGGCAACAACAGTGTATGCAGGTACCGACATCTGCCATACCCAAATAAGACGACGGACCTCCCATGTGCATCTGACATCCAACAGTGTTGTGGGCGCCTACCATCATCCTGTACCCATCGGCGTGGGCAACAAGGCTTAGAAGCATTCGTACTCTCTCCCTCTCACTTGTAAGGCCATCCCCTTCATCTATAAAAGGGGATGCGCTCTCTCCTGGTAAAACAAGGTTGATTCAAGCTCAGTCCCTTTAGATTCATTAGATCGACCAAGTTCACTAGTCCACAACCACAGAACCACTAGTCCCTTTAGATTCATTAGATCAACCAGGTTTGGACCTCAAACAAACGCTTGAACACTTAGCTCATAGCGAAGCTTCTATCGCTCTTGGCCTTTCCGACCGGAGTCCGACTGGACCTCTCGTGCACCCCATCTTTCTCCTTGTTTGTAACCCCACTGCAGACTTCAAGCACCTGGGCTCAGGAATAAAGTCACCGACTGACTCAAACTGGACGTAGGGCACGTTGCCTGAACTAGTATAAACCCTATGTCATTGAGTGCTAGGCTACCTCCGATCACAACGTACGCCAAAACTACAAATATTTACTAGTTGGTCACTTTCTGCACCGACGGTTGGCCAGAAGGGCGATCCAGTCATCGACCAGAAGGTCTGACCTTACGACCTTGCAGCTGCCCATGTCTCGCCTGGACCACGCCACTGGAACCTTCATTAAGCTTAGATGCATCCAGGATTGCCTAGCTTGGTCTTTGGAGTATTTACATATGTGTCACATTTCTAAGAAGGAATTAATCATCTTAAAGCTTGACTTTGAAAAAGCTTTTGATAAAATAGAACATCAGCTCATGTTACATATAGGGAAAGTATTCCACTATAGAAGAGGTGTTCGTCAAGGAGACCCTTTACCTCCATTACTCTTTGTCTTGGCAGCAGATTTTCTTCAAACTTTGCTCAATGCAGCTCAAGTTTCTGAGGATCTCCATCTCCCTTTACCTCTGCAGCATGATCAAGATTTCTCCATCTCCTTTTCTCAAGAATATCTTACACCGGTTTGTAGAGTCTATAGGTCTAAGAGTGAATTTTGACAAATATTTCATGGTGCCTATCAATGTTCCTGCAGATAAGTTTCATATGCTTGCCAACACCTTTGGCTGCTCCAAAGGTTCTCAACCGTTCACATATTTGGGTTTACCTCTGAGCATTACTAATTCTTCAGTGGCTGACTTCTAGCCAATTGTTTCAAGATGTGAACACCGACTCATTAGCACTGCATCTTTCCTAAGTGAGGCAGGTCGCTTGAAAATCACTAATGCAGTACTCACCACCCTTCCCACTTTTGCTATGAGCACTTTTCTTTTGCCAAAGACAATCATCAAGCAGGTGGACAAATTCAAGAAGCATTGTCTTTGGTGAGGCTCTGATGACAATAATCGTAAGCCACCCAGGACAGCTTGGCCTATGGTCTACGTTCCGAAGGATGAAGGAGGTTTAGGTGTTCTGAACCTTAGAACACACAACGAGTGTTTACTTCTTAAGCATCTGCATAAATTTTACAACCGTTAAGATATCCCATGGGTTCAGTTGGTTTGGCACCTATATTATACAAATGATAGACTTCCCAAGCTTTCTGCAAATTTTCGTGGTTCCTTATGGTGGCGAGATCTTCTGAAATTCTTGGACTCTTTCAAAGGTATGGCGACGGTGTCAGTCAAAGATGGCAAGTCAAGTTATTTGTGGTTACACCTCTGGAATGGAAGATTACTGCTCCAAGATTATCTTGAGTTGAACTCATTTGGCAAGAATCAGTTTATTTTAGTTAATGTGGCTAAAAACATATCGGTTCTTCACTCTCTTTTCCACTTACCTCTCTCCAGCGAAGCTTATGAGCAATTACAGGAGCTACAGATCCTGTTCAACAATACGCATCTTATTCAAGATCCTAATCAATGGACTTATCTATGGGGCTCGTCGATCTTCTCATCAAGGAAGGCCTATGGAGTCTTGCTTGGTCATCATAAAATCCCACCTGCTTTTTCATGGCTTTGGAAGTCCGTTTGCCAAAACAAGCATAAGTTTTTCTTCTGGCTAGTGCTAAAAGACAGATTGAGCACTAGAGATCTCCTACAGCGGAAAGGGGTGTTTCCACCAGATTACACCTGTGTGTTTTGCTCATAGAATAGTATTGAAACTTTGTTTTGCTCTATAGTTTTCAGACGACAGCCGCGCCTTCCTTTCTTCGTGGAGATAATTGTTACCATGTGCTGGTCTATTTGGACGACCAGAAATGATATCATCTTTAGGGGTTTTTAGGTTTCTTTGCAGCGATGCAAGACCATCTTCAAGTTTGAGTTTGCTCTAGTTATTCTAAGAGGAAAAATCGCATATCGTCCTTTAATTGATTTATGGCTAGAAGTCTTTACGCACTTCTTCTTGTTTTCTTTGTAACCTTTTTTTTCATGAATGATGCTCTGTATCGGATTTTGTATCTTTTGCAATAAAATCACGGTAGGGCCCAAAACCCCGCCTCTTTCACTTAAAAAAAACACGCAAGAACATAGCGGCCGTGCTTCACTTCTTGGGTATCACCGCGCCGTGGTGGAGCGCCTCGGCGAGCCTCTGCAGCGCTGCGTGCGACGACCCGCCCTCCTCCACGGCCTTCCGGCACACGGCCTTCATATCCGCGGTCTTCTCCCTCGCCCTCCTCCCCTGCTCGCCGTCGGCGTCCATCAGGGACCGCACCGCGCGCTCGAGCTCCGCGGCCTCCACGAAGTTGTCCCGCTTCCTGTCCACCTTGAGCGGCACGGCCACGCCCATGTCGGCCACCAGCTCAAACGCGTTCAGGTGCTGCTCCGCGTAGAGCGGCCACGGCACCACCGGCACGCCGTGCCACAGGCTCTCCAGCACGGAGTTCCAGCCGCCGTGCGTCACGAAGCCGCCGACGGCGGGGTGCGCCAGGATGTCCTTCTGCGGCGCCCACGTCGGCCACACCACACCCTTGCCCTTGGTCCTCTCCAAGAACCCCTCCGGGAGGAGCTCGTCGAGATTCGCGTCCGTCGGGTGCTCCGACCCGTCCGGGGCGCCGGCGCCGGACGCGTCCGAAGGTGGGCCCCGCAGGACCCACAGGAAGCGGTGGCCACACCGCTCGAGCGCCGCCGTGATCTCCACCACCTGCGGCGGATCGAACCAGCCCATGCTCCCGAAGCAGAGGAACACCACTGACCCCGGCGGCTGAGCATCCAGCCACGCGACGCATTCGTGAGACGGCGAGCGGTCGCCGAGCGACAGCACGGGGCCGATCGGGTACACCGGCGGCGCGGGGCGACCGGGCACGCACCGGCCTCCGGCGACGGCCGCTAGGGGCCCCGGCTCGAGCTCGTCCGCGGTGTTGGCGATGATCCCCGTGGCGTCCATGAAGCGATCGCCGAGGCGCAAGAACCAGGCGTAGTTGGGGCTCTTCTTGTCCACCACGGGGCACGGCATGGACTCCGGCGGCACTGGCGGCAGGCCCGGCACCTCCACCTCCCCTTCCACCTCGTCGAACTCCACGGGGACGGACTCATGGAGCACGGGCAGGTGCAGCATGAGCGCGAGCAGGGCGCCCGTGGACGACATGAAGACGTAGGACGGCACCCCGAGGCCCCGCGCCACGTCCACCAGGGGCGCGGCGAAGATGTCGAGCACGAGCGCGGCCACGGGGCACGCCATGGCGGCCACGGCGTCGCGGACGTGCGGCGCGTGGAGGCCGATGTACCGCGCGATGAACTCCTCGACCCCGACGGCGTCCGAGGGCGCCTCCACGGCGGGGAGGCGGTGGAAGCGGATGTCGAGCCCGGACGCGGCCTCGCGGCGCACGTGCGCCTCCACCTCGGAGGTGGCCTCGGCGGTGGGCGGGCGCATGACGAGCAGGGTGATGGAGAAGGCCTTGCCGCCGCCGCCGCTGAGGAGGACGCGCTTGCAGGACTCGAGCATGGACATGAGGTGGCCGGAGCCCCACTCCGGCAGGAGCACCAGCGCGGGCGGCGCCATTGGAACCGTCGGTGTAAGGCTGTAAGCGTAACTTCAACTTCACTGCTTTTCCTTTTGACTGCTGCACGGGTGCACGGCGAGTTCCACCGTATATAGCTAGGATGAAACGAATGTGATTGCAGATTGCTGAACAGCCAATCGACAGTGACTGGCACTGATTCGGCGGTGGAAGGTGATCACCCACCCCCACCCAGGGATCAGTCCCCCAGCAATCGCATGACAGGATGGGCGAGCACGGGACTTGGCACCGTGCTTTCTTCAGCAGATTTGGCACAGCGCATCACTTTTCTGCGTAGACCTGGTCTCGTTAGGCACGCATGTGGCCGAGTGATGCTATCGCGAGGTATCGCAATTCATTCGTAGGTGTCGCAGCGCCGTTGAAGCCACGCTGCAACGCTCCAGCTTGGACCGTGGTCCGTGGCTGTCGAAGCTTTTAGGTGGGAGTGAGCTGGTCCTCTTGTCATTGTCTGAAGGTCCGTGTCAAAAATGTTTCCACCTCCACCGGGGAAATCATATCCGCTTGGCTCTCCGGCCGGCGTGGAATTGCGGAGGTGGGCGCCGGCACAAACCCGGCAATGACTCCACCCACCATCCGAGCAAATCTATAGTAGTATCTTTTATGAAGCTAATGGCTGCTAGAAGCCTACCTTAATGTTGGAAAATGGGATTTCCAGCGAGTAAGGATTTGGGAAACCTTCGCCTAATCGGTGCCCTAGGCGAAGGCTCGAGGGGTGGAAAGCGGAAGGTCTTCGCCTAGCCGGATGCCCTAGGCGAAGGTATGGAAAGTGGTAGGTGGGCCCAGGCACAATTAGGATTTCATAAATGTATACACCAACCTCCGTTTATAGAATTTGTACCCCTTTTTATAGGGCATTGTTTGCTGTTATTTCTCTTTACATCTTTGCCCTTTGACAACTGTAGTACTTCATCGGAATATTCCTATGCTATCACATGCTTCCAAGGGTAATCCGAACATCTTCTTCCTCAACCGCCCCTGCTTGCTGGGCTGCCGCTGAGAGCCCATTAACGGCCCACGATCCCATGCCACCGCCTGTGCGGAAGCCCATCGAGCTTCCCGGACCTCGGCTTGGGGCGCCCTTACCAAGGGCCTTCGCTCCTGCTGCACGA
This sequence comes from Miscanthus lutarioriparius, assembly GCA_904845875.1. NCBI lineage: Eukaryota > Viridiplantae > Streptophyta > Magnoliopsida > Poales > Poaceae > Miscanthus > Miscanthus lutarioriparius. The sequence continues at coordinate 21,756,221 of CAJGYO010000003.1, forward strand.
GCCTTCGCCCTCGGCCGCGCCCAGACACCTTCGCCGCTGCCTCCAGGCCTTCGCCCGGAATGCCCAGTCAAGCGGAGGTCTCTCACCTTTTCCTGCACATTGTCCAAAGAACACTCGGACTATTAGTTCGTATTACTTATTGTGAACTTGGGCCTCTGCGGCTTCGTAACTGTGTCCCAACACTTAACATGCAAACCATTCACATTATTTCGCACTAACTATCTACATCATCTCCTATAATGGACATGGCACTCCACTAATTTTTGACATCTTAATTGCAAGCTATCCACGCACATTATCTGTACTCAATTTTATTTCAAGTTCTTCGCAATCTCTGCCAGGTAGAAAGTAAGGCCCTGTTTAGTTTAAAAAAACTTCACCCCAAACTGTCACATCGAATCTTACGGCACATGCATAGAGTATTAAATATAGACGAAAAAAAATTAATTGTACAGTTTGGTTGGAAATCGCGAGACAAATGTTTTAAACCTAATTAGGCCATGATTAGGCCATGGATTAATTAGGTTTAATAAATTCGTCTCGCAGTTTATAGGCGACCTATATAATTAGTTTTTTTATTAGTATCCGAAAACCCCTTACAACATCCCCGAAACATCTAATGTGACATCCAAAAATTTTCATTTCGCGAACTAAACACACCCTAACGCGGGGTCCTGCGACGCTTGATCAACGAACAGCAGCAGGCTGCAGCCTAGTGCCAGACTGTCATGTAGCGACCATGACGCTGATGACGCACGGCAGCCCGCGGGCCGGACGGGGCTGGCATGCGCTGTTCATACAAGGAAATCCATTTACGAAAAAATCGTTGGGCCAGCTACAAGGTAGGACTTGAAAGCATGGTCAATCCATGCTCGAAAAAATCGTTGGGCCAGCTACAAGGTAGGCCTTGAAGGCTTGGCGGGCCGACCAACGTGCAATTGCATTGCTGGCCTGCTCTATATATAAACGGAACGAAGGCCTGAACAGTGGGGCCAAGGGGCCATAGCGTAAGTCCACCGCAGAGGTGGAATTAGGTCGTGAGTCCACCAGAGGTGGAGAATTAGGTTGTATATGGGCATCTAAACCCAAAATGAGTTGAAAGAAACTCAAAATCGGCCTTTAACAGAGTACCTATACGGGAGATATATTTTAGGTTGTCTAAGAGACACAACCCAAATATGAGCATTCTCTCTCTTGAAAACTCATTTGCACAAAAGATTCTCTTTTGGGTTCTGTTTTTGGAGAAGATGTCGAATGGGTATTGAACCATTTGCCTATAACGCTACCCAAACGTCGAATAAGTCTTGTATTTTGGGTGTTGTTGTTGGAGATAGTCTAAACCAAAAACAAGTTGGAGTCAATGAAATGGAGCTAATCATTTTGGTGGATCGAAAAAACTCCAAACAAACCCATTATCACCAGTCTCTCAGGCCACGTGAAATATGAGCAATTGTGCCTCTATCATTTTTGCCTCGACTTGAGTACATATAGATGGGTTTCGCAGATACAAGGAAAATTTGCCGTTGAGGACATGCAATTTCGCTTTCAGCGGCTCCATCGGCTTGGTGGTCACGCTCTCGACCTCTCGCACTGTAGGCACACAGCCTTTCGGACCATGACGCGTGAGCACCAACACCCATGCATATGCATGATAAATAAGCAGGGTTGCTATGCTATAGAAGACAACAGAGGTTTTCCCGTTAGAAAAATACTCTCTCGATTCCAAATTTTAAGACATTCTGGCTTTTCTATTCTAGATATATAGTTTAGTAACTGAGGAATGAACTAAATTACGGTGTGGCAAGATGGTAAAGTAGCTAACATAGGTAATGTAAGATTCAAAATTAAAATTGTTCTATACACATGCAAATGTATTGATTTTCATTTGCCAAGTACGAAATAATATATAGGCGAAAGTGTGTTAAGAGCAGAAATTTCAGTTGATTTTATATTATAAATTGGCCATCTACAAGACTACAATAATGATACAGGCACTTAGGTAGGGATGAAGACAAGCAAGCAGGCATCACACGCCGTCCCTCTATAGTGCACTCTCCATTCGAGTTCTTCCTCTATCGGCCATCTCTCGTGGCGAGCAATGGAGGAACGACTACTTGTCCGGCGCGCAGCTAGCGCCTCGAATGGGAGAGCCGGTGCGACGCAGCGCCTGATGGAGAAACAAGGGGCTAAGCGAGATGTAGTTGCCAACGGTACGGTGGTGTCCCTCTTGACAACGGCGGTGGACGGTGGGTGCTGTCGGGCATGTGCACGGTCGTGGTCTGCCGTTTGGGGCCAGCTACAGCCAGTGCCGGGTCTTCAGCAAGGACGACAAAGTCTAACGTATTGCAAGTGGAACTAAGTAGTGTTGGCGTTGCCACTGACAAGATGACCAAAACAAATGGGGTGTGATGACATGGGGTCCGCTAATATTCACGAGTGATAGTGTCAATTTGATTTACCGGGACAAATATGTAGAAACACAGTGACATCAAAAGACACAATATTTGTTGACAAGATTGAGCAAAAGCTTATATTCCAATAAGCATAACTACGGGCACTCATCTCTAAACCCCCAGCACGTACAGGGTCCTACCAATACAACCTCCCTCATGTGAGACTGTCGCAACGTCATGTGGCTACAGGAGCAACTCTGCTCTCATATATATATATATATATAAAGTAGACCAGTTTATACAAAACTCTGACTTTGATTCTACCTTATGTTGAATTAGAATTCAGACTAACATGATCTTAGCTTAGCCTAAATATGATCACTAACTCTAACTTTGATTCTACTATAGATTGGGGCTTGATGCTTCTAGTTGGTGAAGAATGTGATGTAGATCTGCAACAGTACCCGGACGTGGATAGACGACCTTCCTAAACCCTCCGGCGCCTAATAGATCGGTTATGTGAATAGTCACGTGGATTAGAGAGCTAGTGACACTAGGGGTGCCTCTCTTATTTATAATCGCGTTGTGGATCAGGGGCCGAACCCTTAGAATTCTAAGGGTTGCCGCCGATCACTAGCAATTCTTATTTAGTTGGAAATAAATGATGAGCGGGTGGACCAAAAGCTTAACGCTTAATTAATCCCGTAATTAAGTTCGGAATTAGCCGAACCGATCACATTCCAACACCTTATACTGCTATATATAACTCAAGCTAACTAACCGATTTCTAAATAATATCCAATACATATCTGATGAGACAGCGTTCAACTCCTAGTTCTCAGATGCCCTCTTGATGCAAAGTTCAACATCTATAGTACTTCCGTGGATCCGCTAGCTGCGTATGCCACAAGAACGTGTGGCGCAAAATCATCCACGGCATGTGGTTTGCAGTTATATGATACCGAGGGTGAAGGGTTAGCTAGACCAGTCATGCATACATACACATGGTGTGTGTAGGAGACATTAATTCCCCTCCTTCCATTATACTCCGTATTGCGCACAACGAAGATAGCCTCTGCCTGACTGCCTACATCAACGTACGGCCGGGAATGGACCTAGCTAGGGCAGAAAACCAGACTACAATTCGTCCGTAGTACATTCTATCCACCCACATCACATGTTGCACAACAGTCGTCATGCACACAAGAGCTAGTGCGATCGGTAGGTTGTCTAGATCGCGGCAAGTTTTGTGTCCTCGCCAGACAGTGTCAAATGGTCAAGGACCATGGGGAAGGTTAACGTCCTTCTCCCCAAGTCCACTGTCCACCAGCCTCTAGGTGAGCAGTCGGCCGCGGCTTTCAAGCTGTGCATGAGGTAGCTGGTAGCGTGTAGCCCACGAACCGCAGGATCGATGATGACCTGCGGTGTTCATGGCAGCTTGGAAGCGAGTACAGTACTATTAGAATCTTATACAGCGGTCCTGTCGCGCAGCCGCCGCAACTACCGTGATTGGAGCCATTCGTTCATTGGGTTATCTTGGAGCTAGTCATCGCCGTTCACATGCATTCTAGTCTAGACATAAAGGATGACATAAAAGAAGTTTCTCTGTCTCCAAAGGTAAGATTCTAGATTTAAAGTAACTATCTTGAATTCGATCATATTTATAGAAAATAGTAGCAATATGTATGATCCTAAACAGACGGATTTGTTTATATCTCACTTGAGTGATGCATCACACGAATTACTATTCATCTTCCTCCTCCTGACGAATCACTATTCATCTTCCTCTTCGCCACTGTCGCCGACCACCACCGTCCCGTCGTGGTTGTACCAAAAAAAATGTAAAAAAAAATAGGCTGAAATTTTGTCTCTTTATTATTAGATATAGATTTAGTGGATGATTTCAATTAATCCTTAAATTTAAGCCTTATCATGTTACTTAGTGTATGTACAAAGTGTCCCGTTGCAAATTTTATAATTGTTACCAAATTATTACTAAATGGATCTATCAAACTGTGTATGAAAATTTCCGCCACTGACCACGCATTGCCGCTACCACACTGGAGAGCTGGGTCCTGACTGTTGATCAGCAGTGCAGTGCTACTTTTTATAGTAACTAGCTGGAGGCCCCGTGCTTCGCACAGTTTTTTTTTTAATTTGCAGGTGTGAACGCAAAAAAAAACCAAAAAGGTTGGTACTGTTCCTTCGCGGGTCGGGTATTATTCATCGTGATCTTGTTACTGTTCGTCTACAGTGATTTGCCGGATGAACAGTGATGTCGATGTGACCCCCTCAAAATTATATTCTTTTATAGATAGATAGATCAGCTACTACTGACGGCAGTGCGCCTGTCCGGGGGCGAGCAGGTCGGCCGCGGCGCGCGTGGGGCCGTGGGGGGCAGCCCGGCAGGCCCCTGCACGGTCGACGGTGGCGGCCAGGGCCCGGCCCCTCCGCGCGGCCGAGGGTGGTGGCCAGGGAGTGGCCCCCTGCACGGGCGAGGCGCCCAACGCTGCCTTCTGTGTGGCCGTGGGCGCCGGCAGGGCGTGGTCCAAGACTGATGATCCGTTTCCGGCGCACGAAGGCGAACACGTAGGTGCCGTAACCCGTCACTGGCCATGCCCGTTTCTAGTAGAGGCCCGTCGCTAGTAGAGGCACGACCCACACCGAGTGGTATTCCGAGGACATGTGAAACGAAGGCATTGGCTGTGGAGACGCAGGTGCTCTCGTTGTCCTCCAATTCTTTGCGTCTTTCTCATCGTCGGGCGATTTTTTCGCGTAGATCTAGTTATTAAGTACTCGCTCGGTAACCAATTATAACTCATTTTAACTTTCTTGGAGTGAGTAATTACACCTTTTATTTGAAAAATGGTAAGAAAAGAGAGAGAGAAAATGCGCGTGAACGGACAAATACTCATTTTAACTTTCTTGGAGTGAGTAATTACACCTTTTATTTGAAAAATGGTAAGAAGAGAGAGAGAAAATGCGCGTGAACGGACAAATAAAAAGAAATGCCTGACACAACACAGGACCAAGGCGCTATTGTCCAAGCATCAATGATCTCTTGACATGTCACATAGGTAGAGCTGCCTCTCATCATCAGTGGTTCGTGTCGACTTTGCACATCTCCTCTGATAGCCTCCGCAGCGCATCGTAGGATGAGCCACCACCCTCCACGGCGTTCCTGCAGGCGGCCCTCATCTCCATGGCCTTCTCCCTCGCCTTCCTCCCCTCCTCGCCACCGCCCATCAGCTCCTTCACCGCTCGCTCCAGCTCCGCGGCCTCCACGAAATTGTTCTCTTCCTGTCCACCTTCATCGCCACGGCGACGCCTTTGTAGGCCACCAGCGTGAACGCGTTCAGGTGCTGCTCGGCGTACAGCGGCCACGGCGCCATCGGCACGCCGAACCACAGGCTCTCGATGACCGAGTTCCAGCCGCCGTGTGTCACGAAACCCCCCACGGCGGCGCGGGCCAGTATCTCTTTCTGTGGCGCCTTCGTCGGCCACACCAGGCCTCTGTCCTTGGTCCTCTCGAGGAAGCCGTCGGGGAGCAGCTCGGCGAGGTTCGCGTCCGACGGTAGCAGCTCGCCGGGTGCCGGTGGGCCGCGCAGCACCCAGAGGAAGCCGTGGCCGCTGCGCTCCAGGCCGTGCGCGATCTCGTGCGCCTGTGGCGCGGTGAAGAACCCTCCGCTCCCGAAGCAGAGGAGCACCACGGAGGCCGGAGGCTGCGTGTCGAGCCACCGCACGCACTCGTGCGACTGCTCGGTGCGCGGGCTGAACGAGATCACCGGCCCAATTGGATAGACCGTCGGGGCACGGACACCGGGCGTGCACCGCCCGTCGGCGATGGCGGCAAGCACGCTCTGCTCCAGCTCGGCAGCCGTGTTGACGATGATGCCGTCGGCCTCGGCGAAGCGCCTGCCGTGGTACACGAACCACGTGTAGTTGGGGTGATTCTTGTCCATCACTGGGTTGGGGAGGGACGACGGCGGGACCGGCGGAAGCCCAGGCACATCCACGGCGCCCTCCATCTCCTCGAACTGGACCGGCACCTCCTCGTGGAGCGACGGGAGGCGCAGGAAGAGCGCGAGCATCCCAGCGCTGGCGGTGAAGTAGACGTACGCGGGCACGGCGAGCTCGCGGGACACGTCGAGCAGCGTCGTGCAGAAGAAGTCGATGACGAACGCGGCCACCGGGGACGCCAGGCTGGACATCGCCGCCCTGACGTGGGGCGCGTGCAGCTGCACCAGCCTGGAGACGAAGTCCTCGATGCTGCGGAAGTCCGGGGGCTCGACGGCGGGGAGGCGGACGAAGCGGATGTCGAGGCCGGAGGCCTCCTCCCTGCGTATATGGGCGTCGACGTCGGCCGCGACCTCCTCCGTGGGCGGTGGGATGAGGAGCACGGTGAGCGAGAGCGCGCGGCTGCCGCGGGTGATCAGCCGCTTGCCGGCCTCGAGCATGGGCATGAGGTGGCCGGCACCCCACACGGGCAGTAAGACGACGGTAGGGGCTGCCATGGATGGATGGGGACGGGGCAGGAAGCTGAGGTGCTTGTGCTTGGATGTGGAAACTGCAAGAGAGTGAAGTGCTCTGAGCTCCACGATGAGTGGCAAACGTGCAAGAGGCAAAGCTGTGACAGATCACAAGTCACATCAGAGGACCTGGCAACTGCTATCCAGTTTTCTCCGCTTGAATGGCTCAGCGTGCGCATCAGGCAAAGTTAAATGAACAAGCCGGATTAAGAGATCGGAAGCTGTTACGGCCCCTTCCTCTACGTCGCTGTCTACTGAAGGCGTGCCGGGTGAGCTACCGGCAGATGGAGAAACCTGGAACACCGAAGAGAGCCCAAGTCAGGAACCGTCATGTTTTTGGGCCTGAATGGGTCAATGAGTGAGCCCAGTTGGCAAGTGTGTGCGTGTGTCTTTCATATATAGGCTAGCACCTTCTTGGATGAGGGGTCATGAGAATTATTGTAACAAACTTCCTATCCTGGTTAACGAAGAACTCGTCTGTTCCCTGCCCTTGCTTTGCTTCTTCGTCCTCAATTCCGATTCCTCTGCTCCTCTTCCTCCCTGCTGCTAACAGAAGCCTGCAAAGCACGGTAAAAAAAGGTGCATTCATACATAGCCCCTTTCGAGCGGATAAGGGGACAAGAGATAAGAACAAGAAGGACAAGAAAGAAAAAAAAGGAAAAAAGTGATGTATTTTTTATATTTCGCATTTTTAACTACCACGAGAAGCCGTTCTACTTATCGTTTCACCAAAACAGCTTTCTCCTCACCGGTGAAACTGCTGTGGAAGTTATCAAAAAAGTTGCTTCACCAATGAACAGAGCCACTTGTCCAATGGCCGCACGGTCATACACTTCACTCCACATCAGAGATAGATTGCATAGCTGCACAAAAGCACAAGGGTTCCTAACGTATTTTTGAATTTTCAATTAGCCTTTTTCATCTGATTATTTCCTTGCATAGCTGAGTTGAAGGGGTTTTTTTCTCTCGTGAACCTCTTCTCTGCATGTCAGCTTCTTAAGCTCCCTTTTCTTGCAAGAATTGCTCATAAATATCTCTAGTTAGCTCTTCTCCATCCCTCTTTTCTTACATAAATGTCCATAGATATCTCTAATTAGTTCATCTTTTCTATTAATTTCCTTACATGGGTTATTCACTTCATCTGCTGTTAACCTCAGCAACAAGTGAGAACTCACGCTTTGCTGCCACACCTCCGTGGTCTCGAAGCTAGCAGCGCGACGCGGCATCCAAAACAAAATTAATTTTAATTTAATTATAATTATCTCGGTGCTTTAAGATTTGTGTAACTTTTTCAAAGAGGACCACCGGAGCAAAACTCAAATGTTGTTTAAATAAAGAACTAATAGTACAGCAAACAAACTAGCTATCTTCGAATTTGCCCTGGCCAACTTGTCTTCAACACAGACATAAAAGTTTTAGGGTTAATACGAACCATGCCATATCAAATGTCACGGTTTGGAGATCAACCATTACTATTAGTCTATCTGTAGATATGTCATTATAATTCAACCTCTGTTTGAACCATGCCATTTTATACGTCTTCGGTGACATCGGGTCCACGTGCAGACACATGTATCCCACTATATTTTTGTATGGTCCAAAATATCCCTATACTCCCTCCCTCTCTGTCTCACTTACACGCGGGCCCATCCTATCATCCCCTTCATCTCCCTCCCAATCCATCTTCTTCCTCGCTCTCAATCTCATGGCCATGCCTGGCCGTTGCCCGCGCACACCGCCGTTGATAGAACTCCAAGGACCGAAGGATGCGGCGGTGGCGGCTCGTGCTCACCGTGGTGGGATGCACCCTGGTGGCGGTGGGGCGCCCGCTCCACGAGGCCGTGATATGGTAGGTCCAAGACATTCACGCGCTCCATGGCTGGCAGGCGCAGAGCCATGATAACGATGCGGGCAGAAGGCAACAAAGGCAGGTAGGAAGGCGCGGCCTTGGTGGCGAGCTCGCCGTCGCGCACAGCAGCAACGGGGGTCAGCATGCGGTGGGGCAGCGTGTGGCACATAGGTGACCTCGAGCGAGGCGGACGATGTGTGACTCAGAGGCGAGCTCGACAAGGCCGGGCGGCGAGCGGCAGCCTTACGACCTCGTCGCGCCGTGCCTGCATCTTACAGCTGCCCACGTCTCGCCAGGACCGCGCCACTGGAACCTTCATTAAGCTTAGATGCATCTAGGATTGCCTAGCTTGGTCTTTGGAGTATTTTCATATGTGTCACATTTCTAAGAAGGAATTAATCATCTTAAAGCTTGACTTTGAAAAAGCTTTTGATAAAATAGAACATCAGCTCATGTTACATATAGGGAAAGTATTCCACTATAGAAGAGGTGTTCGTCAAGGAGACCCATTATCTCCATTACTCTTTGTCTTGGCAGCAGATTTTCTTCAAACTTTGCTCAATGCAGCTCAAGTTTATGAGGATCTCCATCTCCCTTTACCTCTGCAGCATGATCAAGATTTCTCCATCTCCTTTTCTCAAAAATATCTTACACTAGTTTGTAGAGTCTATAGGTCTAAGAGTGAATTTTGACAAATATTTCATGGTGCCTATCAATGTTCCTGCAGATAAGTTTCATATGCTTGCCAACACCTTTGGCTGCTCCAAAGGTTCTCAACCGTTCACATATTTGGGTTTACCTTTGAGTATTACTAATTCTTCAGTGGCCGACTTCTAGCCAATTATTTCGAGATGTGAACACCGACTCACCAGTTCGCGAGTTCCTTCGCGTCGTCCAACACTCACCATCGAGGGTAGATGACGACGCCGGACATAGCGACGAGGTACGTACTCCATCGATCTTCCTTGTTTTGTTGTGGGCTTGTTGCACCATTCTTTGTCGCCGCCACCGCTTAGGTTGGCCTTGCCCGATCAATGTGTGCTGCGGTGCTTCTTCGCCACGGATTGCCGTGGATTGTTTGGCGTCTAGTTGATCGAGCTAGCGTCATGCGCGTGTTCACCTGATTGCCTCGAGATTGCTCGACGAAAGGACGGCGCGCGAGTCGCGACGCAGCCGCAGCGGTAGCGTGCTAGTAGTATATGTAATCGATGTACATCTAGGCATGAGTAGCAACATGCGGATCGATGATCCATCTCGCGATCGCGGTGGTCGAGTCGAAGGGCAAGCCGGGCTTACCGTGGTGCTTCAGACTTCTTCTCGTGATTGTATTGAATCGATGGTTCCTGCATGCTCTTCGTGATCCTAGTAGATGGTAAGCAACTATTGTCTTCTTTGTCGATGGCTAGCTTGTTCCTACTACTAGCCGATATCTAGTCGATGCACGCGCATGATCCGCCGGTGTGGTGCTTGGGGTCGCTAGGAGGTGGTCACGGCCAGCTGAGACTGCAGGGCTAGGGCACAAGCCGCACGACGAAGGAAGGAGGAGCGGCGGTGGCGTCGAAGAAAAAAAATTCAAGTGGCACCAAATTTTAATTTTTAGAGTGGAATATTGGGTACTATTGGAGATGGATTTTTTTTCTTCCAATATCTTTTTAGGAGTTGGAAAACATGGTGTTTTTAGGAAGAAAATTTAGGAAACTCTTGGAGATGCTCTAAGAGAGAGCATCTCCAAGAGTTCTCTAAATATTTCTCCTAAAAATCTATGTTTACCAATTCATAAAAATGTTTTAGGAGAAAAAAAAGAAGTTCATTTCCAATAGTTCCTAACTTCTAAAAAATCAAATACTGGCCCCATTTGACGTTTTTTTCTGCAGTCTTCTTTTTTTCCACGCAAACCTCTTCATCGCCGCACATATCCACGCCACCGTCGCCTGCATCCATCATGTTACCCTAGCCCAGCAGTCGACAACCAGGCAAACAGGCAACAGCGGTCGGCCACCAGGCAAGCAAACAGAGCATGCATACAGTACCATACAAGCAAGCAGGCGGGTAGCAACCAGACAAGCAGGCAACCGTAATCAAATGATGGAGGCCATGATGATACGATCGGCGTATTCAGAGCTGAGCTGAGCTTGGGGGACCCGCCCACCCCCACCCCCACCCCCACCCGAGTAGGTTGAGAGATACAGCAGCTGCAGCGGCACCCCCCGCCCCGCTGTAATAATTGCTGGGCAGGGCAGCTGCTCGCGGAGCGAGGAGGAGGAGGGGATACATAAATAATGGCAGACCGAGTCGTCGTCGTCGCACCCGTACTTCTTCGCTAGTTGCACACACAGCACCAAACAGAGTACGTGTGCTCCTCCAGCTGCTGCTGAGACAGAGAGAGCAGGCTCCTCTCCTCCAACCCGGGATTCCCTTGCCATGCCATTCCCATGTGATTGATGCTCTCCCTCTCATCCTCCTCCTCCTGCCGTAAAGGTTGAGCACGCTCGCCGGCGCAGCGACCTTCCTCTCAGGGTCAGGGTCAGGGTCAGGTTCAGGTTCAGGCTTTTAGCTCTCACATCACATCCAATCCCAGCCAAGGCCGCGCTCCACCCCAGCCCGGCGATGGAATCTGCCGCCGTGGCCATCGTGACGGTGTCGTTCCCAGCGCAGGGCCACCTGAACCAGCTGCTGCACCTATCCCTGCTCCTCGTTGCGCAGGGGCTCCCCGTCCACTTTGCCGCGCTGGAGCCGCACCTCAGGGAGGCTCGCGCGCGCCTGCACGGCTGGGGCCCTGGCCCCGACGCCGCCCTCCCCGTGGCGGTGCGCTTCCGCGTGCTGGACGTCCCCGCGCGCGAATCCCCCGCCCCGGACCCGCGCTCCCCGTTCCCGGCGCACAGGCAACCGCTCTTCGAGGCCTACTGCGGCGGCGCGCGGGCCCCGCTGGCCGCTCTCCTGGCGGAGCTCGCCGCAACGCACCGCCGCGTCGTCGTCCTCCACGACCGCATGGCGGCATTCGCGGCGGCCGAGGCCGCGCGCCTGCCCAACGCCGAGTCCCTCGGCGTGCACTGCCTCGCCGCCTCCTACAACGTCGGGTGGGCGGACCAGGAGCACGCCCTGCTGCGCCCCCACGGCCTCGTCTTCCACCCGCCCGACGCCGCCGCCCTCCGTGCGTGGCTTCGTCCGCCTAAAGTTACGTGGAAGGGGATTTTTCAAGTCCTAAAAGATAAAATATTAAGAGTTGTTGGAGAGGAGTTTTTTTCCATCCTTCTAATAAAACAAGGATTAGGAGGATGTTTAGGAAACTCTTGCAGATGCTCTATCAGACTTCCTATCCTGGTTAACGAAGAACTCGTCTGTTCGCTGCCCTTGCTTTGCTTCTTCGTCCTCACTTCCGATTCCTCTGCTCCTCTTCCTCCCTGCTGCTAACAGAAGCCTGCAAAGCACGGTAAAATGTGGGCCTCTAAAATGGATGTTGGATAGGTGCAGTGTCACGCCGCTACAAAGTAGGAAAATGTCGGTCTCCAACAGTATGTTTGATTCCAAGGCCCTACTGGAGTCGTCTTCCCAAAGAATCGAGACATGGGAATATAAAATGTGATAACACTACTGATTTAGCGGCATTATCTGTTACAATAGGTTCGTTTGGTATAGATCCTCCTACCATTCTAGAGCTATTATACACGTTTGCGTACGAAATGGATAAAGAAACTGCCGCTCCTCCCGTGAATCTCCGAAAAATCCGGTCACACAAGTGCCCGGTGGCTAGCGAAGCTGAAAGAACTAGCTTCGCCCAGCTCCTCCATAGGGACGCGCGGCCCGTGCGAGCAAGGCACGACAGACGTAGACGCCGGTCGCTAGAACAAATGGGCCGGAGCATGTGTAGTCGGCCGTCGTGGAGTCGCGTCTAGGTGGAGTAGCGTGCGGTTGCGGGGGTAGCCGGGCCGGAGCTGGAGTAGCCGGCCAGGGCGAAGTTGCGTGCAATCGAGGGGGAGCGGGGGTGCACGGCTGCCATGGCTTTGTCATTAGGTCTTCAGGCCGGCGAGGCACGCGGGCGTGCAGGTAGGGCCGTCGATGCAGTCACGTGGAGGGGCCCGGGCGCCGAATCTTCAGCCAGAGAAAGGTGCATTCATACATAGCCCCTTTCGAGCGGATAAGGGGACAAGAGATAAGAACAAGAAGGATGAGAAAGAAAAAAAAGGAAAAAAGTGATGTGTTTTTTATATTTCGCATTTTTAACTACCACGAGAAGCCGTTCTACTTATCGTTTCACCAAAACAGCTTTCTCCTCACCGGTGAAACTGCTGTGGAAGTTATCAAAAAAGTTGCTTCACCAATGAACAGAGCCACTTGTCCAATGGCCGCACGGTCATACACTTCACTCCACATCAGAGATAGATTGCATAGCTGCACAAAAGCACAAGGGTTCCTAACGTATTTTTGAATTTTCAATTAGCCTTTTTCATCTGATTATTTCCTTGCATAGCTGAGTTGAAGGGGTTTTTTTTCTCTCGTGAACCTCTTCTCTGCATGTCAGCTTCTTAAGCTCCCTTTTCTTGCAAGAATTGCTCATAAATATCTCTAGTTAGCTCTTCTCCATCCCTCTTTTCTTACATAAATGTCCATAGATATCTCTAATTAGTTCATCTTTTCTATTAATTTCCTTACATGGGTTATTCACTTCATCTGCTGTTAACCTCAGCAACAAGTGAGAACTCACGCTTTGCTGCCACGCCTCCGTCGTCTCGAAGCTAGCAGCGCGACGCGGCATCCAAAACAAAATTAATTTTAATTTAATTATAATTATCTCGGTGCTTTAAGATTTGTGTAACTTTTTCAAAGAGGACCACCGGAGCAAAACTCAAATGTTGTTTAAATAAAGAACTAATAGTACAGCAAACAAACTAGCTACCTTCGAATTTGCCCTGGCCAACTTGTCTTCAACACAGACATAAAAGTTTTAGGGTTAATACGAACCATGCCATATCAAATGTCACGGTTTGGAGATCAACCATTATTATTAGTCTATCTGTAGATATGTCATTATAATTCAACCTCCGTTTGAACCATGCCATTTTATACGTCTTCGGTGACATCGGGTCCACGTGCAGACACATGTATCCCACTATATTTTTGTATGGTCCAAAATATCCCTATACTCCCTCCCTCTCTGTCTCACTTACAAGCGGGCCCATCCTATCATCCCCTTCATCTCCCTCCCAATCCATCTTCTTCCTAGCTCTCAATCTCGTGGCCATGCCTGGCCGTTGCCCGCGCACACCGCCGTTGATAGAACTCCAAGGACCGAAGGATGCGGCGGTGGCGGCTCGTGCGCACCGTGGTGGGCTGCACCACAGTGGTGGTGGGCGGGCGCCCACGAGGCCGTGATATGGTAGCGCAAGACATTTCACGCTCCACGAGGCCTGAGTGATATGGTAGGTCCAAGACATTGGTGGCGAAGCTCCATGTGGCGTGGCATAGGTGACCTCGAGCCATGACGATGCGTGAACGAGCTCGACGCAGGCGGCGGCGGCAGCACGAAATGGCAAAGGCGTACGTGCATCTTACGGTACTTACGTCTCGCCAGGACCGCGCCACTGGAACCTTCATTAAGCTTAGATGCATCTAGGATTGCCTAGCTTGGTCTTTGGAGTATTTTCATATGTGTCACATTTCTAAGAAGGAATTAATCATCTTAAGCTTGACTTTGAAAAAGCTTTTGATAAAATAGAACATCGACTCATGTTACATATAGGGAAAGTATTCCACTATAGAAGAGGTGTTAAATCAAGGAGACCCATTATCTCCATTACTCTTTGTCTTGGCAGCAGATTTTCTTCAAACTTTGCTCAATGCGACTCAGTTTATGAGGATGACCTCTGCGACATGATCAAGATTTCTCCATATCCTTTTCTCAAAAATATCTTACACTAGTTTGTAGAGTCTATAGGTCTAAGAGTGAATTTTGACAAATATTTCATGGTGCCTATCAATGTTCCTGCAGATAAGTTTCATATGCTTGCCAACACCTTTGGCTGCTCCAAAGGTTCTCAACCGTTCACATATTTGGGTTTACCTTTGAGCATTACTAATTCTTCAGTGGCCGACTTCTAGCCAATTATTTCGAGATGTGAACACCGACTCATTAGCACTTGCATCTTTCCTAAGTGAGGCAGATCGCTTGGAAATCACTAATGCAGTACTCACCACCCTCCCCACTTTTGCTATGAGCACTTTTCTTTTGCCAAAGACAATCATCAAGCAGGTGGACAAATTCAGGAAGCATTGTCTTTGGCGAGGCTCTGATGACAATAATCGTAAGCCACCCAGGACAGGTTGGCCTATGGTCTACGTTCCGAAGGATGAAGGAGGTTTAGGTGTTCTGAACCTTAGAATACACAGAGTGTTTACTTCTTAAGCATCTGCATAAAATTTACACCCGTCAAGATATCCCTTGGGTTCAGTTGGTTTGACACCTATATTATACAAATGATAGACTTCCCAAGCTTTCCGCAAATTTTTGTGATTCCTTATGGTGGCGGGATCTTCTAAAATTCTTGGACTCTTTCAAAGGTATGGAGACGGTGTCAGTCAAAGATGGCAAGTCAAGTTATTTGTGGTTAGACCTCTGGAATGGAAGATTACTGCTCCAAGATTATCTTGAATTGAACTCATTTGGCAAGAATCAGTTTATTTTAGTTAATGTGCCTAAAAACATACCGGTTCTTCACTCTCTTTTCCACTTACCTCTCTCCAGCAAAGCTTATGAGCAATTACAGGAGCTACAGATCCTGTTCAACAATACGCATCTTATTCAAGATCCTAATCAATAGACTTATCTATGGGTCTCGTCGATCTTCTCATCAAGGAAGGCCTATCGAGTCTTGATTGGTCATCATAAAATCCCACCTGCTTTTTCATGGTTTTGGAAGTCCGTTTGCCAAAACAAGCATAAGTTTTCCTTCTAGCTAGCGCTAAAAGACAGATTGAGCACAAGAGATCTCCTGCAGCGGGAAGGGATGTTTCCATCAGATTACACCTGTGTGTTTTGCTCCTAGAATAGTATTGAAACTTTGTTTTGCTCTACAGTTTTCAGACGACAGCCGCACCTTCCTTTCTTCATGGAGATAATTGTTACCATGTGCTGGTCTATTTGGGCGACCAGAAATGATATCATCTTAAGGGGTTTTCAGGCTTCTCTGCAGCGATGAAAGACCATCTTAAGTTTGAGTTTGCTCTAGTTATTCTAAGAGGAAAAATCACACATCGTCCTTTAATTGATTTATGGCTAGAAGTCTTTACGCAGTTCTTCTTAATTTCTTTGTTACTTTTTTTCATGAGTGATGCTCTGTATCGGATTTTGTATCTTTTGCAATAAAATCAGAGTAGGGCCCAAAATCCCTCCTCTTTCACTTAAAAAAAACACAAGAACATTGCCATGTTCGCTTTCTGATAAGTTATGGTTGAAAGTAACGTCGCCTGATTTATTGTGCTGAAAAAGTAACAGGGTGCATAGCGGCTGTGCTTCACTTCTTGGGTATCACCGCGCCGTGTTGGAGCGCCTCGGCGAGCCTCTCCAGCGCTGCGTGCGACGACCCGCCCTCCTCCACGGCCTTCCGGCACACGGCCTTCATATCCGCGGTCTTCTCCCTCGCCCTCCTCCCCTGCTCGCCGTCGGCGTCCATCAGGGACCGCACCGCGCGCTCGAGCTCCGCGGCCTCCACGAAGTTGTCCCGCTTCCTGTCCACCTTGAGCGGCACGGCCACGCCCATGTCGGCCACCAGCTCAAACGCATTCAGGTGCTGCTCCGCGTAGAGCGGCCACGGCACCACCGGCACGCCGTGCCACAAGCTCTCCAGCACCGAGTTCCAGCCGCCGTGCGTCACGAAGCCGCCGACGGCGGGGTGCGCCAGGATGTCCTTCTGCGGCGCCCACGTCGGCCACACCACACCCTTGCCCTTGGTCCTCTCCAAGAACCCCTCCGGGAGGAGCTCGTCGAGATTCGCGTCCGTCGGGTGCTCCGACCCGTCCGGGGCGCCGGCGCCGGACGCGTCCGAAGGCGGGCCCCGCAGGACCCACAGGAAGCGGTGGCCACACCGCTCGAGCGCGGCCGTGATCTCCACCACCTGCGGCGGATCGAACCAGCCCATGCTCCCGAAGCAGAGGAACACCACTGACCCCGGCGGCTGAGCATCCAGCCACGCGACGCATTCGTGAGACGGCGAGCGGTCGCCGAGCGACAGCACGGGGCCGATCGGGTACACCGGTGGCGTGGGGCGACCGGGCACGCACCGGCCCCCGGCGACGGCCGCTAGGGGCCCCGGCTCGAGCTCGTCCGCGGTGTTGGCGATGATCCCCGTGGCGTCCATGAAGCGATCGCCGAGGCGCACGAACCAGGCGTAGTTGGGGCTCTTCTTGTCCACCACGGGGCACGGCATGGACTCCGGCGGCACTGGCGGCAGGCCCGGCACCTCCACCTCCCCTTCCACCTCGTCGAACTCCACGGGGACGGACTCATGGAGCACGGGCAGGTGCAGCATGAGCGCGAGCAGGGCGCCCGTGGACGACATGAAGACGTAGGACGGCACCCCGAGGCCCCGCGCCACGTCCACCAGGGGCGCGGCGAAGATGTCGAGCACGAGCGCGGCGACGGGGCACGCCATGGCGGCCACGGCGTCCCGGACGTGCGGCGCGTGGAGGCCGATGTACCGCGCGATGAACTCCTCGACCCCGACGGCGTCCGAGGGCGCCTCCACGGCGGGGAGGCGGTGGAAGCGGATGTCGAGCCCGGACGCGGCCTCGCGGCGCACGTGCGCCTCCACCTCGGAGGTGGCCTCGGCGGTGGGCGGGCGCATGACGAGCAGGGTGATGGAGAAGGCCTTGCCGCCGCCGCCGCTGAGGAGGACGCGCTTGCAGGACTCGAGCATGGACATGAGGTGGCCGGAGCCCCACTCCGGCAGGAGCACCAGCGCGGGCGGCGCCATTGGAACCGTCGGTGTAAGGCTGTAACCGTAACTTCAACTTCACTGCTTTTCCTTTTGACTGCTGCACGGGTGCACGGCGAGTTCCACCGTATATAGCTAGGATGAAACGAATGTGATTGCAGATTGCTGAACAGCCAATCGACAGTGACTGGCACTGATTCGGCGGTGGAAGGTGATCACCCACCCCCACCCAGGGATCAGTCCCCCAGCAATAGCATGACAGGATGGGCGAGCACGGGACTTGGAACCGTGCTTTCTTCAGCAGATTTGGCACAGCGCATCACTTTTCTGCGTAGGCACGCATGTGGCCAAGTGATGCTATCGCGAGGTATCGCAATTCATTCATAGGTGTCGCAGCGCCGTTGAAGCCACGCTGCAACGCTCCAGCTTGGACCGTGGTCCGTGGTCCGTGGCTGTCCAAGCTAGCTTTTAGGTGGGAGTGATTTGGTCCTCTTGTCATTGTCTGAAGGTCCGTGCCAAAAATGTTTCCACTTCCACCGGGGAAATCATATCCGCTTGGCTCTCCGGCCGGCGTGGAATTGCGGAGGTGGGCGCCGGCACAAACCCGGCAATGACTCCACCCACCATCCGAGCAAATCTATAGTATCTTTTATGAAGCTAATAGCTGCTAGAAGCCTACATTAATGTTGGAAAATAGGATTTCCTGCGAGTGAGGATTTGGGAAACCTTCGCCTAATCTGTGCCCTAGGCGAAGGCTCGAGGGGTGGAAAGCGGAAGGTCTTCGTCCAGCCGGATGTCCTGGACGGTATGGAATGTGGTAGGTGGGCCCAGGCACAATTAGAGTTTCATAAATGTATTCATCAACCTCCGTTTACAGAAATTGTACCCCTTTTATAGGGCATTGTTTGCTGTTATTTCTCTTTACATCTTTGTCCTTTGACAGCTATAGAACATCCTCGAAATATTTCTATGCTATCACATGCTTCCAAGGGTAATCTAGACATCTTCTTCCTCAACCGCCCCTGCTTGCTGGGCCACTGTTGAGAGCCCATTAACGGCCCACGATCCCATGCCACCGCCTGTGCGGAAGGCCATTGAGCTTCCCGGACCTCGGCTTGGGGCGCCCTTACCAGGGGCCTTCGCTCCTGCCGCACGAGCCTTCGCCCTCGGCCGTGCCTAGGCACCTTCGCCCGAAATGCCCGGTCAAGCATAGGTCTCTCACCTTTTCCTGCACATTGTCCAAAAAACACTCGGACTGTTAGTTCGTATTACTTATTGTGAACTTGGGCCTCCGCGGCTCGTAACTGTGTCCCAACACTTAATATGCAAAACATTCACATTATTTCGCACTAACTATCTACATCATCTCATATAATGGACATGGCACCACTAATTTTTGACATCTTAATTGCAAGCTATCCACGTACATTATCTATACTCAATTTTATTTCAAATTCTTCGCAATCTCTGCCAGGTAGAAAGTAAGGGTCCTTTAGTTTAAATCAATTTCGAACAGCTGCAGGAATGCAGTCAGTGCCAGAGTATTAAATATAGATGAAAAAATGACGCTGATGATTTGGTTGCAGAAATCGCGAGACGGAATGTTTTAAACCTAATTAGGCCATGAAGGCCATGGATTAAAAATCGTTGGGCCAGCTACAAGGTAGGAAAGCGACCTATGTAATTAATTTTTATTCGAAGTATCGTTGGGCCAGCTACAAGGTAGGACTTGAAAGCATTGGTCAATCCATGACGAAAAATTTTCGTTGGGCCAACTAAACACACCCTAACGCAGGGTCCTGCGACGCTTGATCAACGAACAGCAGCAGGCTGCAGCCTAGTGCCAGACTGTATGTAGCGACCATGACGCTGATGACGCACGGCAGCCATAGCGTAGGCCGGACGGGGCTGGCATGCGCTGTTCATACAAGGAAATCCATTTACGAAAAAATCGTTGGGCCAGCTACAAGGTAGGACTTGAAAGCATGGTCAATCCATGCTCGAAAAAATCGTTGGGCCAGCTACAAGGTAGGCCTTGAAGGCTTGGCGGGCCGACCAACGTGCAGTTGCATTGCTGGCCTGCTCTATATATAAACGGAACGAAGGCCTGAACAGTGGGGCCAAGGGGCCATAGCGTAAGTCCACCGCAGAGGTGGAATTAGGTCGTGAGTCCACCAGAGGTGGAGAATTAGGTTGTATATGGGCATCTAACCCAAAATGGATTGAAAGAAACTCAAAATCGGCCTTTAACAGAGTACCTATACGGGAGACATATTTTGGGTTGTCTAAGAGACATAACCCAAATATGAGCATCATCTCTCTTGAAAACTCATTTGCACAAAAGATTCTCTTTTGGGTTCTGTTTTTGGAGAAGATACCGAATGGGTGTTGAACCCTTTGCCTGTAGCGCTACCCAAATGTCGAATGAGTCTTGTATTTTTGGTGTCGTTGTTGGAGATAGTCTAAGCAAAAAAACAAGTTGGAGTCAATGAAATGGAGCTAATAATTTTGGTGGATCGAAGAAACTCCAAACAAACCCATTATCACCGTTCTCTCCGGCCACGTGAAATATGAGCAATTGTGCCTCTTTATCATGTTTGCCTCGACTTGAGTACATATAGATGGGTTTCGCATATGCAAGGAAAATTTGCAGTTGAGGACATGCAATTTCGCTTTCAGCGGCTACATCGGCTTGGTGGTCACGCTCTCGGCCTCTCGCACTGTAGGCAGTAGGCACACAGCCTTTCGGACCATGACGCGTGAGCACCAACACCCATGCATATGCATGATAAATAAGCAGGGTTGCTATGCTATAGAAGACAACAGAGGTTTTCCCATTAGAAAAATACTCTCTCGATTCTAAATTTTATGTCATTCTGGCTTTTCTAGTCTAGATATATAGTTTAGTAGCTGAGGAATGAACTAAATTACGGTGTGGCAAGATGGTAAAGTAGCCACATAGGTAATGTAAGATTCAAAATTAAAATTGTTCTATACACATGCAAATGTATTGATTTTCATTTGCCATGTACGAAATAATATATAGGCGAAAGTGTATTAAGAGCAGAAATTTTAGTTGATTTTATATTATAAATTGGCCATCTACAATACTACAATAATGATACAGGCACTTAGGTAGGGATGAAGATAAGCAAGCAGGCATCACTCGCCGTCCCTCTATAGTGCACTCTCCATTTGACTTCTTCCTCTATCGGCCATCTCCCGTGGCGAGCAATGGAGGAACGACTACTTGTCCGGCGCGCAGCTAGCGCCTCGAATGGGAGAGCCGGTGCGACGCAGTGCTTGATGGAGAAACAAGGGGCTAAGCGAGATGTAGTTGCCAACGGTACGGTGGTGTCCCTCTTGACAACGGCGGTGGGCGGTGGGTGCTGTCGGGCATGTGCACGGTCGTGGTCTGCCATTTGGGGCCAGCTACAGCCAGTGCCGGGTCTTCAGCAAGGACGACAAAGTCTGACGTATTGTAAGTGGAACTAAGTAGTGTTGGCGTTGCCACTGACAAGATGACCAAAACAAATGGGGTGTGATGACATGGGGTCCGCTAATATTCACGAGTGATAGTGTCAATTTGATTTACCGGGACAAATATGTAGAAACACAATGACATCAAAAGACACAATATTTGTTGACAAGATTGAGCAAAAGCCTATATTCCAATAAGCATAACTACGGGCACTCATCTCTAAACCCTCAGCACGTACAGGGTCTTACCAATACAACCTCCCTCATGTGAGACTGTCCCAACATCATGTGGCTACAGCAGTAGCTCTGCTCTCATATATATAAAGTAGACCAGTTTATACAAAACTCTGACTTTGATTGTACCTTATGTTGAATTAGAATTTAGACTAACATGATCTTAGCTTAGCCTAAATATGATCACTAACTCTGACTTTGATTCTACTATAGATTGGGGCTTGATGCTTCTAGTTGGTGAAGAATGTGACGTAGATCTGCAACAGTACCCGGACGTGGATATACGGCCTTCCTAAACCCTCCGGCGCCTAATCGATCGGTTATGTGAATAGTCACGTGGATTAGAGAGCTAGTGACACTAGGGGTGCCTCTCTTATTTATAATCGCGTTGTGGGTCAGGGGGCCGAACCCTTAAAATTCTAAGGGTTGCCGCCGATCACGGCAGTTCTTATTTAGTTAGAAATAAATGATGAGTGGGTGGACCAAAAGCTTAACGCTTAATTAATCCAGTAATTAAGTTCGGGATTAGCCGAACCGATCACATTCCAACACCTTATACTGCTATATATAACTCAAGCTAAGTAACCGATTTCTAAGTAATATCCAATACATATCTGATGAGACAACGTTCAACTCCTAGTTCTCAGATGCCCTCTTGATGCAAAGTTCAACATCTATAGGTACTTCCGTGGATCCGCTAGCTGCGTATGCCACAAGAACGTGTGGCGCGAAATCATCCAACGGCATGTGGTTTGCAGTTATATGATGCCGAGGGTGAAGGGTTAGCTAGACCACTCATGCATAGATACACATGGTGTGTGTAGGAGACATTAATTCCCCTCCTTCCATTATACTCCGTATTGCGCACAACGAAGATAGCCTCTGCCTGACCGCCTACATCAACGTACGGCCGGGAATGGACCTAGCTAGGGCAGAAAACCAGACTACAATTCGTCCGTAGTACATTCTATCCACCCACATCACATGTTGCACAACAGTCGTCATGCACACAAGAGCTAGTGCGATCGGTAGCTTGTCTAGATCGCGGCAAGTTTTGTGTCCTCGCCAGACAGTGTCAAGTGGCCATGGACCATGGGGAAGGTTAACGTCCTTCTCCCCAAGTCCACTGTCCACCAGCCTCTAGGTGAGCAGTCGGCCGCGGCTTTCAAGCTGTGCATGAGGTAGCTGGTAGCGTGTAGCCCACGAACCGCAGGATCGATGATGACCTGCGGTGTTCATGGCAGCTTGGAAGCGAGTACAGTACTAGTAGAATCTTATACAGCGGTCCTGTCGCGCAGCCGCCGCAACTAACGTGATTGGAGCCAATCGTTCATTGGGTTATCTTGGAGCTAGTCATCGCCGTTCACATGCATTCTAGTCTAGACATAAAGGATGACATAAAAGAAGTTTCTCTGTCTCCAAAGGTAGGATTCTAGATTTAAAGTAACTATCTTGAATTCGATCATATTTATAGAAAATAGTAGCAATATGTATGATCCTAAACAGACGGATTTGTTTATATCTCACTTGAGTGATGCGTCACACGAATTACTATTCATCTTCCTCCTCCCTACAAATCACTATTCATCTTCCTCTTCGCCATTGTCGCTGACCACCGCCCCGTTGCGGCCTCCTTCTTCCTCTCCCCGATCTCCGGCTTCCAAGGCGAGCTCCAGCCATGGCGCCCCCGCCCTACTTGGCCGTGCCGTCCCTGTTGCTTGGCTGACCTACCTCCCGGCGCCCCCCTTCTAAGGCCGCCGGACTTGGAGAATTGGATTGGGTAGAAAATTCGAGCGAGGAAAAGGCTCAAATAATCACACAAGCGAGGGATAGCTTTTACCAAACAGATACGCTATGAAAATATATTTTGATGAGAAATATATTTAGCATGATACATATTATTACTTTTTAGATAAATTTAATCAAATTTCATGCTGTTTAACCTAGCACTATTCTAGATTGCATCCTTTTCGGAATGAGAAAGTAGTACTCTATTTGATGCTGACTTCCACTTTGATTTCTGGTGGATATATAGAAGATTACTTCTCTCCCCCTACAATCCTAAGGTTAACCCCCACAGGCGAGATAGGCCACGTCACCCCGAAATGGCTCAGCCATACGATTCTGAGATCAACGGCTCAGGTTGCCTCCACCGTTTTCACTGTGCATGCACAAAATATCTACTGCCTTCCCCTCTCTCTCCGTCTCGACTCTTCCAGTGTTCCCTTCCCCTCCCTCTCTCTCTCGCCCTCGCTTGTTCTCCCGACGGAAAAACCCCCGGTCTCTCTCTCTCCCCTCTTTCCTCGTCGCTCTCTCTTCCCCTCCCTCCCAACGCGGGCACGGCGATGGCGGCGGCCGCCCTCCTCCTCCTGCCCCCCCGGCATCGCAGCATGCCGGCCGGGCCAGCGACACCGGACCACCGCGCGAGCACGGCCGGGGCACGACGTGCCCCCCCCCCCGCTTGTGGTGCGACGCCATGCGACGGCCCCGACGGTGGTCATGGCCGGCCATGGCCGCCGCCCTCATCCTTCTCCTGCCCTCGTGTCACAGCGTACCGGCCTCTCTGCGTCCTCGCCCTTGAGTTCACCGTGTGTGCTGCTCAGGGCGGCTGAGCATCGGTTCTTCCTGTCCGTCGACAGTGGCGCCTCAGCTCGGCCTTCAGATCTGGCGGCGGCCACCATCAGGCCCTTCGCTGGCGACGAGCACCCACCAAGTACGCCCATCCCTTCTCTTCCCTGCCTGCTGTGCGACACCGAGCACCCAAACCCTAGCTTAATCCATTTGTATTTGGATCCGATCTAACTAGAGTCTATTACAACAACAACAACAAAGCCTTTAAGTCACAAACAAGTTGGGGTAGGCTAAAGTTAAAACCCAGCAGAAGCAATCAAGGTTCAGGCACGTGAATAGCTGTCTTCCAAGCACTCCTATCTAAGGCTAAGTCTTTAGGTATATTCCATCCTTTCAAGTCTCATTTTATTGCCTCTACCCAAGTCAACTTCGGTCTTCCTCTGCCTCTCTTCACGTCACTATCCTGGCTTAGGATTCCACTACGCACCGGTGCCTCTGGAGGTCTCCGTTGCACATGTCTAAACCATCTCAACCGGTGTTGGACAAGCTTTTCTTCAATTGGTGCTACCCCTAATCTATCACATATATCATCGTTCCGAACTCGATCTCTTCTTGTATGACCGCAAATCCAACGCAACATATGGATTTCCGCGACACTTATCTGTTGAACATGTCGTCTTTTTCGTAGGCCAACATTCTACACCGTACAACATAGCAGGTCTAATCACCGTCCTATAAAACTTACCTTTTAGCTTCTGTGGTATCCTTTTATCACATAGGACACCAGATGCTTGCCGCCACTTCATCCACCCTGCTTTGATTCTATGGCTAACATCTTCATCAATATCCCCGTCTCTCTGTAGCATTGATCCTAAATATCGAAAGGTATCCTTCCTAGGCACTACTTGACCTTCCAAACTAATATCTTCCTCCTCCCGAGTAGTAGTGCCGAAGTCACATCTTATATACTCAGTTTTAGTTCTACTGAGTCTAAAACCTTTGGACTCTAAAGTCTCCCGCCAAAACTCTAGTTTCTAATTCACTCCTGTCCGGCTTTCATCAACTAGCACTACATCATCCGTGAAAAGCATACACCAAGGGATGTCCCCTTGTATGTCCCTTATGACCTCATTCATCACTAAGGCAAACAAATAAGGGCTCAAAGCTGACCCTTGATGTAGTCCTATCCTAATCGAGAAGTCATCCGTGTCTCCATCACTTGTTCGAACTCTAGTCATAACATTATTGTACATGTCTTTAATGAGCCTGACGTACTTCGTTGGGACTTTATGTTTGTCCAAAGCCCACCACATAACATTCCTTGGTATTTTATCATAAGCCTTCTTCAAGTCAATAAAAACCATGTGTAGGTCCTTCTTCTTCTCCCTATACCGCTCCATAATTTGTCTTATTAAGAAAATGGCTTCCATGGTTGACCTTCTGGGCATGAAACCAAATTTGTTCATAAAGACCCGCGTTATTGCTCTCAAGCGATGCTCGATAACTCTATCCCATAGCTTCATAGTATGGCTCATCAACTTAATTCCCTAGTAATTAATATAACTTTGAATATCCCCTTTATTCTTGTATATCGGTACCAATATACTTCTTCTCCACTCATCATGCATCTTGTTCGATCGAAAAATATGGTTGAACAGATTGGTTAGCCATACTATAGCTATGTCCCCGAGGCATCTCCACACCTCGATTGGGATACCATCCGGTCCCATCACCTTACCTTCTTTCATCCTTTTCAACGCCTCTCTGACCTCAGATTCTTGGATTCTCCGCACAAAGCGCCTATTGGTGTCATCAAAAGAGTCATCCAACTGAAAGGTTATATCCATATTCTCATCATTGAACAATTTGTTAAAATACTCTTGCCATCGATGTCGGATCTCATCCTCCTTCACCAAGAGATGCTCCCTTTCATTCTTAATGCACTTAACTTGGTTGAAGTCCCTTGTCTTTCTCTCACGAACCCTAGCTATCCTATAAATGTCCTTCTCTCCTTCCTTCGTACTCAAATGTTGGTAAAGATCCTCGTACGCTCTACCATTTGCCACACTTATAGCTCGCTTTGTAGTCTTCTTTATCACCTTGTACTTCTCTATGTTGTCCACATTCTGTCATGGTACAAGCGTCTATAGCATTCTTTCTTCTCCTTAATAGCCCTTTGGATTTCCTCGTTCCACCACCAAGTATCTTTAGCCTCTCCTCCACTTTCTTTGGTTACTCCACACAACTCTGAGGCCACCTTACGAATGTTGGTTGCCATCTTCTCCCGCATGTTGTTTATGTCCTCTTCTTCCTTCCAAGAGCCCTCTTTGATAACCCTTTCCCTAAATATCTCTGACGTCTCCCCTTTCAGTTTCCACCACTTTATTCTTTCAATCTTAGCTTGTTTATCCCTACGGGTACGCACCTAAAAACGAAAGTCTGCCACCAAAAGCTTATGTTGAGAAACAACACACTCCCCTGGTATCACCTTGCAACCCAAGCATGCACGTTTGTCCTTTCTTTTTGCGAGGACAAAGTCAATCTGGCTAAAGTGTTGTCCGCTGCTGAAGGTCACTAGATGAGATTCTCTCTTTATAAAGAAAGTGTTGGCTATCATCAGGTCAAAAGCTACTGCGAAGTCCAGAATTTCCTCCCCCTCCTAATTCCTACTACCATACACAAAACCTCCATGAACTGCCTCGAAACCTGCGCTTGTAGTACCTACATGTCCATTAAGATCTCCTCCTATAAAAAGCTTCTCACTACTAGGTACAGCTCTAACCAGGCCATCTAAGTATTCCCATGACTGTCTCTTAACACTCTCGTCGAGGCCTACTTGGGGGGGCATACACACTAATTATGATCAAGACCATATCACCAACGACAAGCTTGACTAAGATAATCCTATCTCCTTGCATTCTCACTTCCACCACACCATTCTTGAGGCTATTACTAATCAAAACTCCTACTCCATTTCTATTCGCGATTGTCCCTGTGTATCAAAGCTTAAAACATGTATTGTCCACCTCCTTCGCCTTCTGACCCTTTCATTTAGTCTCTTGAACGCATAATATATTTACACGACTCTTAGTCGCGGTATCAACTAATTCTCTTAACTTACCTGTAAGCGACCCTACATTCCAACTACCTAAACGGATCCTAGTTGGTTCGACTAGCTTTCTTACCCTTAGCACCCGTCGACTCAGATGTGAAGACCCTTGCTCATTTTTCACTACACCCGGGCGCCGATGTAGCGCGTCACTAAGGAAGCAACGACCCGATCCTTGCTCACTTGACACCATGCCCAGATCACGACATGGCGCGTTACGGGGGTGACGACCCGGCCCATGCCCATTTAACACCATACCCAGGTTTCGATATGGCGCATCGCTAAGAGGGTTACGTCCCAACGATTTTCTTTTGGGTTTCATCTCCATTAAAGTGGCTAAGTTTTTACATTGGCTCGCCATGCCTAACACAACCATCCTCCTTTACCAGGGCTTGGGACCTGCTATACTGGGACACCAAAGGCGCCCCACCGTAGGCGGAGTTTAACTACAGTCTATTGTGCCTGCTATTTTCTCTCTATAGAACAGTGGACCGTGCAATTTCATCCCTGGTAGGCCAGCACCGATTGCCAGTTCCTATCTCATGCCTAAATGCTCTTGTCTCAAACCCATTGTACCAAGCAAGAGCAGCACGAGCTAACTGACTTTCTCACAAAAGAGCTCAGCCGATGTTCGTGCTTTTGGTTGTATATATGTACTGCCTGCGGCCACATTGCAGTAGACCTATCTTTCTTTAAGAAATGATGCATCAAAGTATGTGCTTGATGTCTTAAAAAGGACATACCCAGTGTAGAGAGCTCCCGCTCTGTGTGGGGTCTGGGGAAGGGTGTCAGTGGCAA
This sequence comes from Miscanthus lutarioriparius, assembly GCA_904845875.1. Classification (NCBI taxonomy): domain Eukaryota; kingdom Viridiplantae; phylum Streptophyta; class Magnoliopsida; order Poales; family Poaceae; genus Miscanthus; species Miscanthus lutarioriparius. The sequence goes on from CAJGYO010000003.1 coordinate 21,784,111, forward strand.
ATCTTACCCTCGCTTGTGCAATGCGAGGAGACCGTGACTCGAACCCGGGACCTTCCGGTCACAGGCGGTAAAACTCTACCGCTTGCACCAAGCCCGCCCTTCTGCTTGATGTCTTAAAATACAAGAAAATAGGTGGCTAATGCTAATTAGTTTGTAAATTCCTCTCGACTTTTAACTTTATTTCCCAAGACATTGTTTCATATGTACAGTAAGTCCTTCCAAATTTGACATGACATAGATTTAATAGTGAGCTCCGTTTATTTATGCAGTATTGATCTTTACTGACATTTATGGAGAGACCAAGGACTTCCAATATTTCCATAGAGATGGCAACCTTTAAAGAAAATATTTCAGGTACCTCCATTCAGTCATGTTATCTTTATGTGGTACTTAGTTTTATTGCCATATCACAGTAACTGATCTAATTAGAAGTTTGAGACTGACTTGATTTAGAATGCAATGATGACTATTGGTCCCATCTACATTGAGTGACAAGAAGTGACGTATTTTTCCTATTTCCATTGTATATAATGATGCATGTTTCCATGGATGGATGTGACCACACTACTGTTTTGTCCCTGATGCCATTTGCCATTTTTTTTTACCTTCTTCAGCCTGTGATGAAAATTCCATATCCATTGCTTAATGATATGATCTGATGTTTGTTCGTTTGTGAGGTACTGGGCATGGCTGTTACTTATATCATGCAGTTTCTGAGTGTAAACCAGTTGTTACCATGCCTTGAAGCTCCAAATTGATGAACAAATGATGACTACTATGCTCAAAACATGGCACCATTTCAGTTTATGCCGCAGCTTCGCTGAACACGCAGGTGTGTGCCCCGTCCTTGGCCTTGATCACCATTGCTGCCTGCTGCTCCTTACCGGCTTGTCTTACATCCGACGGCGCTGCTCATCTTTCTACGGCCCGTTTGTTTTATAGGTGAGACTACGTACGCGGGAGTTCCTCCAGCATCAGTTACTCCACGAGCTGGTGGATGTGCATCGAGGACAAGGAAGAGCGTCGCCGATGGGGCGCCAGCAGAGGTGCCGACCGCACAGCCAAGGAGCCGTACGGGAGTCCGGTGATGGGTGTGCGGCTTGCAGTCGATCAGGAGCTGGCCAAAGATACAGGTATGTCCCTTCTTTGCTTATTTAGAATTACTTTACCCCGTGCAATAAAACAGTTTGGGTTTCCTATAGATTGTCTGCTACCCGATTTGAGGCTGCCAGTTTTTCTCCTCCCTCATTCACATGCAGGAACATGTCATCCATACCCCCCTCTTCAGTGATCCTTTTTTTGAGATCTTGCATCCATTTGGCCACTGATGAAATCGCCCATCTCTGCTTACTTGAATAATGGAATCCTATAATGCTACTCCCATATTCCTTAGTAGTGTTACAAGTTTGTGGTTTTATAAGAACGAATGAACAAACAAATGAAAAGAAGCTATCTTTTTCTCATTTATGATGACAGATATACAGTTTTATCCTGCCATCTTAGTGTCATATAGGTTGTAGCTTTTTAATTCCCTTTATTTTTTCCTCTCAGATTTTCTCTCTAGATTTTCCCAGCATTCCTTGCTTTCTTTTGTCCACTTCAGAAATATTATTTTTCTTTCGTCTTTTACAATGCAACCTGCACAGTGGGAAAATCATCTGGGTTTGCCGTTTCTCAGCTGGGAAAATCGGTCGGATTAAAACCTGTATGCCAGACTCATGCACTTCAGTTATGAGATGGGGTTTATGCCTCTGGTGCAGGTGATGATATTTGTGCAGATCACATATTTGTTTGACAACTTCCCCTTATATATATAGGAGCTGATGGTTTGAAAAATAGAACTTCGTAGGCTGCATGCTTGGCAGTTGGCACCTAAATGTTACCTTCTATTCCTGCTGTGTTTAGTTCAGCTTCCTTTTATAAGTTTTCAACCCTGCATACCATGTTTTGGATTTCAGAGTCCTGCTCATGCGACAGTTCCTTTTTCCCTTCCCAACAAGTCTGATAATAAAGCATGACCAGAACTGAAAATATTTTATATATGTCTGAATGCATCAATTTATTTGCCATCTCAATATATGCTATATATATCTAAGTTGACTCTTGTATGGCTGTGTGAAAAAAAAAATTACAGAGATATTTCTGATATGTATGTCCATTCTTTGTTGACCAGGCAAAATTTTGCATCGAAATGCTCGTCTTCTCTACGTTCATTGGCAGGCACTCAGGTATTTCATGGTGGCATGTCAAATTGTTCATTAACGAGTCTAGCAACTACATCTTTCTCACTGATAGTTGGGATGTTTCAGGCAGCGACAACCATTTGATTGCTGTGAAACCTATGAAATCAGGATTAATGATTCTTAATTGAAAAATTGTCTTCCTGCAACTATGGTATTCCTTAATCCTTCAGTGTCCTTTACATTAGTAATCCACTGTTCTTCGGAGCGTCCTCTCTCATTTGTCTTAAACAAGCAACAAAACGACACACAACGATCTTATTCATGCTTGATTGTGGATGCATATGTGCATTAGATGGTTTGTACACAGTCAAATAGACGGTTCACTGTAAAAATTGTGATACATAATTCATGCTGTCTGTATTGAACTATTTTGCAGGCTCAAACAGTTTATGGAGCGCTTCATGCCTTGGACATGTCCAACGGAGACCTCCAGAGGCATCGGTGCGTAGTGGAATCCTAAGTCAGGATAGTAACGTGAAGAGAGGTAGAGAAAGACCGAAGTTGACTTGGGTAGAGACAATAAAAGGGGACTTGAAATGATGGAATATACCAAAGACTTAGCCTTAGATAGGAGTGCTTGAAAATAGCTATTCACGTGCCTGAACCTTGATTACTTCTGCTGGGTTTCAACTCTAGCCTATTCTAACTTGTTTGGGACTTAAATACTTTGTTGTTGTTGTTGTTGGTGTTGTTCATGCCTTGGAGGTAAATGAAATTGAAACTTACGCATAGCCTGGCATTGTTTATCTGGTTCTGTGCGTGATGTTTCTTTGATGCGACGTGTTGCTATGCATAAGATTATTATTAATGCCTTTTCAGTTGCTAGAATTAGGGGATTAGGGTTTACAGTAAAGTTACTATATATGTCTTTTCAGTTGCTACAATTTGGGAATCCGGGTTGACGATCAGGATGATGGAAAAGTGTATCATGATGCTATGAAAACTTTACTCACATCCTCACACCTTTAAACTCAGTCTCTAGATACTTAAACATTTACTTTGGTGTGTGCACTTGGTCTTGTGTCCTGTAGTCTCTGAATTCCACCCCACATACTTTGAAAAAAGTCAGTTTGGTACTCACGAACTAGGTTTATGCCCTCACAATGAAGTCCTAAGTTTAGCACATCCCTCTCAATATTTTTAGCGCATTCAAGCTTATACAGGTGTGGGAATATTTTTATGTACATGCTTTGAATATTTGCACATTCTCAGTACCCGCTCATAATTTCTGAAAATTAATGAAATTAACGGTTTCTAAACAAACAGGAAATTGATCCATATGTGTTGAACGGAAACTCCATGGATCTATCATGTTGTAGATAGAAGTTTATTTGCAATCTATCATGTTTCCATATGTTCAGTTTCTAGAATTAGGGAATCAGGGTTGGGAATTAGGACGATTGGAAAAGGATACCATAAAACTATGAAAACAAGTTAGCATGGAGAATGCAAATTATATATAATAGCATGGGTCCTATCCACTGGTGCATACCGTGATCGAAAAAAAAGTGATAATTATCGATGGGCATTGTAGCATGCCTATGGTGTTCAAAAAGGAGATATAGTAGTTTGTTGTAACTTTTTTTTCGTTTTTGGAAAACACTGTTGGAACATTTTGGTGCTCCTGAGTCTTGCTCAATATCTGTTCCTGTACATTGGTCATCAACACTGTTTCGGCTGATTTGTTGTGAGAGAAAACACTGTTCCGGCTGAAAAAAGAAGCCGAAAAAACCGGATTATAAGAGAAGCGAACAGGGCCGGCGTGTTCCGGCTAAAAAAGAAGCCGGCGTGTTTGCAGACTGTGCGTATTCGAGTTTTCCAAGCAACAGAAAGAATAACAATCAAAGATAGGTTATGAGCATAGCTGAATTTGTCCCGTATATGGCGGCTTTAATCAGAACATCTCTTAGGTCTGCTATTTGCTTCCTTTTGCTTCTCCTATGTGGAGTCCATACAAATTTACAGACTAATTTGCATGTAAGCATTTTTTGCTATAATTGGCACTTTCATTACAATTTTCACTTTCGAGGACATGTATAAATATTGGCTGAAAATTCTGAGGACCTATTGTCCACAAGATGGCCAAACTCTATGGATTTGTCATGTCTGTTGTATGAACATTACAGATTTCATTGAATCTTATTATTTGGTACAACCACAAGATGTAGAGATGTGTCAACATCAAGACTATACATGCTGTTTCGTGGAGGCTAACGCTGCAGGTCCTGCGTGTGGTCTGGATTACCTCCATTAAGGAATGCCAGAGGTTCAGGTTTCTTTCTGAAGCCTAAGCTGATTCAATTGTGTAGTTTGCATCATAGGATAAGTACATTCTCTAAAACTCTGAACTGAACCACGGTAAAACCATGCACACAACCAGTTTATCTGCTTTGTCTGCAATTTTTTTTAAGAATACAGAGACTACAGTAGGTGGTCAAGATCTGATCCTCAGTTTTTTGGTCTGGTAGGTGATCTACAGACGCCCCATGATACGGTATGAAGTTGTCTACACATTTACCATCAGACCTATCAAAAAATTTCAGTACTGGAGTTGCCACGAATTTTACTGCTCCGTAGCTTACTTAGCCATTTTTGAGTTTGGATCTAGAAACTCACTATACCACACACCAGAATTAGCGTCAGACATCGGTCCCTAAAACTAGGTATTTAGCGATGCAACATTGGTCGGTAAAGAATTCCAACGAAATATCGGTCGGTAAAGGTGCCTTCAGCGGCTATACATCGGTCGCTATAGATAGCGTCGAACCATGAGTCGGTATAGGTCAGTAATAAAGTCAGACAGTCGGTCGGTATATTTAGAGGTAAAATCTAGCACGCTGCAGGCTGTCGATTCGCGCCCAAAATTTAGGTACCCAATCTCCGAAACCCTAGTGCGCGCGTAAAAAAATTCGCGGCCGTCACTTTTTCCTGGCTCGCACTCCCTTATCCCCTTCCATGAAACAAAACACTGCGCCGCCCCCTTTCTTCTGTGAAACAAAACACTGTGCTGCCCCCTTTCTTCGACCCCAAATCGCCTCCCGTCCTCTCCCGTCGCCACCGCTCCAGGGGATCCCAGCAGGGGCCACGCCCAGGCACCACGCCGCTGCAGGGGGCCCGTGCCGCCCCTGCAGGGGTCGCGCGCCGCCACCGCTCCCAAGTTCTGCGGCCAGGAGGGGGGCCACGCCGCCACGCCCAGCCGGAGGGACGCGCCACCAGGAGGGTCACGCCAGGGGGCCACAGTCTCCTACCCCGTGTGGTGCCAGACTTCAGTCTCAGCAGCCAGCCACTCTGAGTTCTTAAGAAAGGTTTGTGACTCGGTGATTTTCTTCATATTTTAGTCTTAGCAGCCTTGAAGAATCATTTTTAGTTCTGAGTGAATTAGTTTTAGCTAAATGCGTGAATCTTTTTGCTTTTTTGGACATTGCTTGGCGACGTGCAAGGGCAGCTTCTCCATTGGTCGGAACTCACTTTTTAGTCTGCTTGTGCTGTGGTGTTGGTTGCTTGTTGGGGTAACGTGCTGTGGACCAAGTCTTCAGTAATTTCAGGTCACAATTCCAGAACTAAACTGATGTGTTATATATATATATATATATATATTCAAGTTTCTGTGTTCTATGATTTTAGCTTGTTCATCGACTTTCATTGTGTGGGCGCAGGTGTTGAGCGTGGTGTTGCTGCTGCTGGACAACAGGTAGTTCTACTTGCGCACCTCGAGAAGACGTTCGAACGATATTGTGGCAGCAGCTCACCTTGTTTCCATCGGTAGGATTCCCTTTCGCTAGCTATTCATCTGTTTTTTTTCAATATTGTCGAAGTATGCAACTATTTCAATGCTTGTGATATGTTTTTTTATTTAATATTGTAAGTTGCTGGATCTCTTGCATAAAGGTTGATGATGGATAAAACATGGATTGATGATAATGCTAGGTAAAAGATAATAACTTCACAACTACTGAGATTGCTATTTTTAGGTAAAATGGAATTTAATCTAAAATTTTCATATAGGCACAACAAGACATATTTGCAAGGGGTGAACAGTTTCTTAACTTTTGCATTTAAGAATCCAGCGGTAGGCAGCAAGATATTATGTCCTTGTAGAAAGTGTGTTAACTCATTTTGGAAAGAGGGAAAGGAAGTCCGTGAGCACTTGATATGTGATGGGTTTCTAAAAGGGTATAGAACATGGACCTTACATGGAGAAGGTAGCTCTTCAATTAATCATGTGAATCATGATGATGGAAATTATGATGATGCTGAGTTTATAGAGGATTCTAGTGAGGATGATGATATATCTAATTTTCTTAGAGACTTAGCTGCTGGTTTGGATGATAGAGGAGATTTTGAGGACAACATTTCTACTCTAGAGCCTTGTCCTGAACTAGTTACCCTTGAGAAGTTGGTAGCAGAAAATAACAAGGAGTTGTACCCAAATTGCAAGAAATATATACAACTAAGGTTCCTAATTAGATTGCTCCATATCAAACTCCTTGGAGGATGGTCTGATAGATCTATTAATCAGCTTTTAGATCTACTTAATGATGCACTTCCTGAGGGTTTAGCACTACCTAGAACATTTTATGAAGCTAAGAAATTGGTGAAATCCATTGGAATTGGTTACAATAGTATTCATGCATGTGAAAATGATTGCATTCTCTATTGGAAGGGGAATGTGGATCTGAATTCGTGTCCGAAATGTAAGGTTTCACGATGGAAATCAGAAAGGAAGAGTTTAGATGGAAAACGTATTCATAAGGTTCCTAGGAAGGTTCTCCGTTACTTTTCTATAAAGAAACAACTCAAAAGGTTATTTTTGTTCTCGAAAACAGCAAGGCTAACAAGATGGCACGATGAAGATCGAAAAAGGATGGTCTACTAAGGCATTCTGCAGATTCACCTCTATGGGAGGCCTTTGATAAAGACCATCCACAGTTTGCTGCAGATAGCCGAAACATACGTCTAGCATTCGCCACGGATGGTTTTAATCCATTTAGAACCATGAATGTTAGCTATAGTGTTTAGCCTGGTATATGTATTCCCTTGAACTTTCCACCTTCAATGTGCATGAAACAATCAAATTTCATCCTATCTTATTTGATTCCTGGTAGAAATGCTCCTGGTAGTGATATGGATCTCTATTGTCAGCCACTTATTTATGACTTGTTAGATATGTTTGAACATGGTGTTAGAACTTATGATGCTTCAAGGGGCGAGTATTTTTAGTTGCGGGCAGCATTATTGTGGACTATTACTGATTTTCTAGGTCTAGGATATGTGTCCGGATCTGTCACATCTGGTGAAGCTGCATGTCCAGATTGTCACTTCTTTATAGATTCACTTAAACTTGGTAATGGTAGCAAGACTTGCTATATGGGTCATAGAAGATTCTTGCATGAAAATCACACATTTAGGTTTGATGCCAATAAATTTGGTGGTACAACTAAGTTTAGGCCAGCACCTAAACCACTTTCTGGAGAGGAAATTTTAGAGTGTACTAAAGATCTTACTAATAGTTTTGGCAAGGATCCATCTAGAAAGAAACCAACCAGGAAGAGGCGAAAGGAAGGGGAGCCCTTAGTAATTTACAAAAGAAGATATATTTGGTTCTTACTTCCATATTGGAAAGATTTGATGTTGCATCATAATTTTGATTTCATGCATATAGGAAAAAATGTGAGTGAAAGCTTACTTAATACATTCATGGGCACTGATGGGAAGTCTAAGGATAATCTGAATTCTTGCCTCGACCTTCAAGCTCTAGGTATTAGAAGTGATCTTCACCCTATTGAAGTGGATGACCAAATGTATTTACCAGCCGCACCATACTCAATGAGTTCGGATGAGAAAAAATTATTTTGTCAAATACTAAAAGGGGTCAAGTTTCCTGTTGGTTATGCATCTGATATACGACATAATATACATGTTAATGAGAAAAAATATTTGGACTAAAGAGTCATGAGAGCCATATTATTCTACAACACTTGCTGCCACTTGCTGTGAGAAGGATATTGCCTGAAATGGTCAGTGTTGCAGTCATTCGTATAAGTAAAATTTTCAAGAAACTTAGCTCACCTATCATTCGAATAAGTGATATGTAAAGTCTAGAGGTTGATATAGCTCAAACCTTGAGCCTTCTTGAGACTATATTCCTTCCTTCCTTTTTTGATATTATGGTACACTTGATGGTACATCTTCCTGCCCAAGCAAGAATAGCTGGTCCAGTCCATTTTCGTAGCATGTGGCCTGTAGAGAGGTAATATTTTTAGACATCTAAATATTGTAACATAGTTGAAGGTTTAATTTCCTACTATGTTTGTAACATTGTCAATGTGCCTTTTGTTTTTATATAGATATCTAATGCGATTAAAGGGTTCTGTTCATACAAAAAGTCACCCTGAGGGATCAATTATGGAGTGGTCTACGTTTATTGAGTGCCTTACACTCTGTTCTTGCTATCTACATGGTGCAAATCAATTGAACCATCAAATTATAAATCTTGAAGATTGTAGCACAACTCCTTTCTTCCGTAACATTGGTCGAGGATTGGCTCGAAAGTGTGCAGTGAGTATAGATCACAAGACATGGCTACAAGCTCATAGATATGTTCTATTTAACTATGCTGATATAGGACCTTACTTGGAGTAAGACATCTCAATTATTTAATATTTCATTTGATCAATTTCCATCGCCTGCTAAACTGATAAAATAACACATTCATAGCAAGCATGCTCAATATCTATCCTCAATTGGTGTTCAAAATAAACGAGACATCAACCGCATGCATCATTCATCCTTTCATGAGTGGTTCAGACTGCATGTAAGTAAGAAGAAATATCAGTAAATATAACTTTAGATGGATTTCACATTTAGGTTAATAGCAGGTTTTCATGAATATAGGTGGAAGAAATGGGTGAGGAAGCAACATATGAGATTAAAATTTTGGCAAAGGGGCCAACGATGACTGCACATAAGTATAGTAGCTTTAACATAAATGGATTTAATTTTCACACAAGATCCTATGATGAGGGTGGAGTTGTTCAAAATAGTGGGGTTGCTGTAGTTGCAGAGTCAACAAGTTTTGAGAGGGGCAACAATAATAACACTATAATAGGGAAAAAGGTCTATTATGGTATTTTAAAGGACATTTTTGAACTAAACTATCATCAAAAAGGAAATCTTGTGCTATTCATGTGTGATTGGGTTGATAACCGGGTGTAGGACAAATGGGTACAAACTGATCAATTTGGGATCACAAGTGTCAACTTTAAGCATTTATTCAATACATGTGAAAAGATATCAGATGAGCCTTTCATTCTAGCCTCACAAGCGCTTCAAATTTACTATGTTCCTGATCAAGTCGGCGATAGTAAATGGGCTGTTGCTGTTCAGTCAAAACCTATTGGTGTGTATGACTTGGATAATTTGGATAATGAACACACTAATGGTGATAATGGATTGATTATGTCGTTTCCTGATCTAAATGGCAATGTGACTTTGGATATTATTAATGGTGATAATGAACACATAGATGGTATAATTGTTGACAAAAAGTCTAAAAAGGGGTCCAAAAAGTAAGTCTTATTTAAATAATGTGGCTGCAATGATTTTCCTACAAATTTCTTGGGAAAAAAATGATGATTTATTTGACCGTAAAAGGTTGCTGATTTGTTTTCTTTTTTTAGGAGGAAAAATGGCAAGCACTAGAAGAAATAATGAGGATGCTCCCCTCACCGAGATGGAATTGCAAAGGAATGCAAGCATTGCAAGAAACAAAGAGAAGCTAGCTAGTCTGATCCCTCCCAGGCCAGAAGTGCAGCATGGTCAAGCTAAGAAAAGAACAAAGGTTCTATAGAAAGATTGTTACTAGTGTTTGAATATTAAATGACAAGTACTTATGCTATCATGTTACTTGTAGAGAACTCATCACACAAGTGCTGCTACAACTGAACACCATAATTTGTGCCCATGGCCAGAAAGAAATCATGTTGAGAGTGCAAACGAGCGGATTGATGAAGATCTGGATTGTGAATCAATTGGAGACTTTTTATGTGACAACGAAGGTATTATATCATGTCCTGCAACAATATCATATCCTGTCATTTGAGTTGTTTCTTATGATTAAAATTGCTTGTAATAGATGTTCACACTAGTCCACACAAGATAAGGAATGGGAGGAAGATCACTAGAATGGAGGCTATATTTGCAAGGACACCTGACATGCCGAAAATCATAATTACCCTTAATGAATATGGTCAGCCTGTAGGGAAGAATTATAGGCAACTTGCTAGTGTTATTGGTTGCCTGGTGAGGAAGAAATTATCAGTTCGTTGTTATGATTGGAGGCTTATTGATGCTAAAGAAAAGGATGCAGTTTGGAATGAAGTAAAGGTAAATTTATGCTAGAATAGTATGCTGTTTTTTATTGATGCCAAAAAAACTCAATCAAATGTCAGTTTATTTATGCTAGAACAGTATGCTATTTTTACACATCAATCATCTAGATTATATTATATAGAACATGTGGTATGGTTATCTACTAGAACAGTATGTCACTATTTATTTGCTAGAACAACATGTTGTTTTCTTGTGTAAAACTGATTTTGTACTTTTCCATGAAAAAAACAGAAATTCTATTATATAGATGATGCTGCTAAGAATTGTTTTTAATCACCGCTGCAAGGAAGTGGAAGGAATTTAAGGCAGCCCTAAAGGAGCAGTATTTTGATGAAAACTTAACATATGAGGAATTGAAGAAAAGGCATGATGATAGAGTTAATGATGAGGATTGGAATTTTCTCATAAATTATTGGAAGTCTCCTCAATC